>OY776280.1:61965379-63165379 GCA_963675445.1 Linnaemya vulpina | reverse complement strand
GAGAGCAATTTATTGTAGCACCCCTGTACAACTTTTTGTGGAGTTATGAGAGGTATCTGGTCTGCGCCACACACGATTAATGGCTTAGAAGGCAATACTTGCCAGGGTATCACTCGCATATTTCCTCCATTTCTGTACAAAATGATAAACAATTTAAATTTCCAATTTGACTTACTTTGATCTCTTTATACGACCTTGTTTTGTGATAATCGTTAAAAATTGTAAATCTTAATAAAGCCTTTAGGTCATATTTCAGATGAGCTTGAAATCTCTGAATTATTTATATTTGACTAAATTTTGTTAAGAAATAACACAAATCATAGTGAATATGCTGATAAATCAAAAATGTGTGTGAACAATTTAAAAATCACCGTTTTAGCAAGAACTCGTCATACCTGGCAACCCTGTCTGAGAGTAGCATTGATTTTCAATTACGTGATACGGAAAGTTTAAAATTTCAGGGGCTTTTTGGATCGTCCTCGCATAACTATGCGCACATGTGTGAACGTATGAATGTATGTATGTACAGCAATACATATGCATTTACATACATACATACAAAATATTTTTTATTAATTATATTGATTTATAAAAAAAAATTCACAACAAAACACAGTGCTCTCACGTTTGGCACAATCAAATTTCTTTCTAATGCAACGTGTCAATGAAAATCTTTAACACTTGGCGGCATAAAATTTCATATTTTAAATATTAATGCTGGATTTGTCGAGTTAAAGTTTCCCATTTATTCTGATTTTTAAATTTTACTTAATAAAGCTGCTAATTTTTGACAGACTTTTGTTTAATACATCGTGTTTTATGCCCTACAACTAAAACGACCACATGATAATTTTAAAAATATCTTCCTTAAATAAAAAATAATAATAATTAAACTAGAAACTATTCAAGACCGCAGAAATAATTTAAAGGCCGTAGAGACAAGTTCGCACTAGGGCAGTTTTCTTGCCATCAATTTTAATTAAAAAAATGGCATATTTTCAATCGCTTTTCCTGCTACAATGCATCGCATTTGTACGAGTCGTCCCCTGAGTACTGGTCCAAGACAAAAAAGCTTCTGTAATATACTGTTCTTAATTATCAACATCCGATGCGCAACAAATTCGGTCTTACCTAGACCGCACTGTTTTCTAATACTTTCTTAATGTGTGCATGTATATGCATGGATAAATTATTTCCACAACAGTTTGTTGTCAACTTGACATTGCTTACTTTACACGCCCCACTCTCTTCAAGGTAATTTGTATGAGCTTTAAGCTACTACGTGTAGTTAATAGCAACTAATCTTTTAAAAACACTCGTTATTTATTTCATAAATTACAAAAAAAAGAAAGCTTTTCTTTTTGTTTTACAATTAATTTCATTTATTTCTTTATGAATTATGCAGCCATAAGTAGATATGTATGGATTTATCTTCTATTAAACAGAGATTAATTAAAACTTCAAAAGTATTTTAGCAGTTAGTAGGTATGGATAAGTAATTCTTTTTCGTGCTTTTTTTCATAATAAAAACTACAAAAATAAGAAGATACTCTTTTAGTATTTCGTTAAAAGAAACCTCAAACGAATCTTTGTAAATAATTTTCATTTACAACTTTTTTTACGTACTTTGTCGTCGTCGTCGTCGTCGTCGTCAATAAGCATAAAACAGTCTAAAAGTGAGCCAGACAGACAGTCAGCCTACCAACTAAATAACAGCAAGTTTCATGTGCAATTGTCTTTCTGTTGCTTGTGCTTTTTAACAAACAAACAAACAAAAAAAAATAATGATAATAAAGAAATGTGTGTGTGTATACATATGTATGAGTGTGTGTATATGAGTTTGTATGTATGTATGTCATACACACGTCTACAGACGTTTTTTTTTTTGTAGCTTTATTTTTCAGTAGAAGCTTTTTAGATTGTAAAATCATACAAGAAAACGTTGTAGTTTTTCGTTAACTTACTAAAATGTTGGCAAGAGGAAAGGAGACTGACTGACTACTGCAGGTTGTTGAAAGGAGTAAGAGGTTGGGGGCAAAATGGTTGGCTGTTTAGATGGTTACATTTCATGCTACATATACCAATTCACTTGTACAAGTACTTTTAGCATGTTTGGTAAACGAGACTGTTGCTGATTTGTTTTTTTTTTTTTTAATTTTATTTTCCATTTGGTTTTTGGAAAAGTAAGTTTTTTAGTTTCTTTTTGGCTTCTTTTTTATCCTCAACAGTATGTGTTGTTGTTATTATTGGCTTTTAGTTTTTGCTGTTTATTTAAGTGTGTTTTTGTGTAGAATTGCTTTGGCTTTAAAGTTTATTTTGTTATTGTAGTCTTTGCTTTGTTGTTGTTATTTGGGAAACATGTTTTCCATTAAATGACTTTGACTTTGGCTAGGAAATAGAATCTTGCAGTCGGAAAACAACAAAAACAATATATATATATATATATATATATATATATATATAAACACATATATGCATCCACATATAAACTAAGCTGAGTTGAGAATTAAATGAGAATTTAATTTGAGTGTGAAAATAAATTGTTTTTTTTTAATTAAGTAAACTTTGTAAAAATTATAGGTACTTTAATAGCTGGGTAATATGTTTCTTTTTAAGTTAACAACAAAAACAAACAACGAAAAACTAAATCGCCTACAAAACAGACAAACGTAAAATCTGTTGTCGAAGTAAAAATTGCCAAAAATGGGATCAATTTGAAAGTGTGTTGATGTGCAATAAAAGTTTTTGAAACTGGTGAATAATTATGAATTGACAAACGTAAAAATCGATTTATTTTTTTTATTTTATTACGTCGTTTGAAAATAAGAAAGAACAACTTTCTACGTTATTACAGTATTATGTAGAGGTGTACGCGTGAATAAAATTAAGCTCAGTATCACTAAAATTTTATTTCTTTCGAACACGCAGTTGTTCGTCATGATTTGTCAGACTTTCAAGCACTGCGGGGTTATATTATATATAGTCTTATCTAAATAATATTTATATTGTGCATTTTTATGTGCAAATATCTTTCAAACCATATCAAAGGCATGAATATCGGTGGATAATAAAGTAACTTAAAGTGTACCACAAAAAAGTTGAATGAAATCAGTTTCCGCATAGAACCGAACACTATGACGAGGTATTTATTATTTCAATTATGACTTACAGCAAATGTTCGATCGATATGCAATTTCATAGGTTTTGTGATTATTTTATTTGAAAAAATCTTTATAAAAGCCCTTATAAAATTTAATATATTATTACCAAATCTAAAGTTGTCTGTTGCGTATTTTTCTTTAATTGTTTGTTTTTGATAATTTGTAGGAATTCTAAGCACTTGATATTATTTTAACAGCTAAATGTTTTATGTGTAGGTATGTAGATATGTAAACTTGTACTATTAGATGAGTTTATGAGTTTAATTAAATTGTCGAATTGTTGTTTTCTTTTCTGCAATTACATAAGTTGGAGACAAAAATAATAGTAATAAAAGTTATCTTTTATTACCTGATATCTTTTAAAGGGTGTCTGATTGTAGAATCTACAGTGCAGATCTTTGTATTCATTTTGTACAAGTGGATATGATCGTATATAAATATGTATGGTTGTATGTACTAGTGATGTGCTGATATTCGTATTCGAACTTACGAATATATGTTTTATATATTTTGTTTTATTATCTTAACGTAATATTAAAGGCAAATAAAATGAGTTACAATTTTATATAAAAAACAGGTCGTGCACAAAAAATTCTTTTAGTTTTATATTTTTTAAATAATAATATCGAGCTTGAGGCTTGTTTTTATAAAAAGTTATATATGGATTTATTTTTTGTTTGTTATCCTGAAGAAGATATATAGAGGATATCGAAATATCGAAAAATAAATATATAACTCTTTATAAAAACAAGCCTCAAGCTCGTTATTATTATTTGGAATATAAAAGAATCAAAGGCTGAAAAAACTAGAACAAGATAATTTTAGTTTTAACAATTATTTTTGTATTTTATTCGACCTTGTTTTTTTACTTAAATTCTTCTTATAATTATTCTTCAGGCTCTAGGTCTAAGAAGCGATTAATTATAAGAAGACTTTCAGTTTTAATTAACAATTAATAATGAAGTTAAGTGAGAGACCACTGGCAACACAGGCCATCACCTCTGCTTCTTCTGTAACTGATTCCGGACTATAAGAATCTATTTACTATAAAAAAAAATTGTATTTTCAATCGTAAATTTATCACAACAATTAATATGCTTTTATGCTTTTTATGAACTTTAAAATATGCAAACAGCGATACGAAGTTCTTTTTCATACAAAATAATATAAATTTTAAAGATGTTAACATATCTTTACTTATACGTTTATTAAATAAAGATATTTTATTATTGAAGTAGGACTTTAAGAAATAATTCTTTTATGTGCTTTTAAATATAATAATATATTATCATAATATATTGTTTTAGATGTTCGTAATCGCATTCGAAAATGTGAAAAATTTACATTCGAACACATCACTAGTCTGTACATACGGATACGTATGTAAGTATGTTTGATTAGTTGCGTTTGTTACCGTTTGTGTTGTAAACAATCGCACATGTCAACCAAACCAGCCAGCCATCAATCAATTAAGTTGTCAAGTGTGTATATTAAGTTGTGTGGTTGGCAGATATATTTATTGACACCCTTTGCTGTTATTTTACTTAATTTTTTTTTTGCGCAATACAGTTGTTCTAGCTTGTCTCCACTAACATTAAAAAAGAGAAACTGAATGATAATTTGAAAATTTAACGCATATTAAGAATTATGTATTGTTTTAAGTGTTCTACTCACAAATATGTATGTATGTATATATGCGGATTTATATATAAAAACATATTTATGTATTAAAACCGGATGTAAAATTATATGGTTATAGCTAAGAAGCAACCAAAAATAAATAACTAGATAAACAAAATGTTTTGTGTTTATTGCTTTCGTAATAATAATTACCTATTATTTTTTACTGACTGGGCTCACTGTAATTTAATTTTATATGTACATCATATATGTACATATATGTATGTATTTACTAAAGTACATATTGTACATATCGCACATTAAATCATAAACAGTCAAAACTCAAAATAAACGTTTTTTAAAAAGTCATAACGATAATTTTTTAGTTGAACTGATCATAATATGTACTTTGATGTAAATGTATTAGACAGTTGATGAGTTTATGCAGCTTAAAATTTGAGTCAAAGGAAATTTTTATGGGCATGAGGAATTATATTAAAAAAAAAAACTTTTTAATTTTGTTTTTTTTTTGTTCATTTGCTCATAAATGATTTAAAATATCGAAATTGTCTATAACTATTCTACATACGGAATTATAAATGCCTACTTAAACTGCTTTTGTGCAAAGTTAAAGAAGAAATAATTTAAACTTAGTCATAATCAGAAAAATACAATGATAATAATCATAATTCCCAAATGTTTTAACATACAAACACATTTAGAACAATACAGCAAAGTGTTATAACTGCATATAAATTTTGTATTGGTTTGAATGCAACTGCATATTAATTTGGTGTGCAGATACTGGGCGCACATACACGCATGCATTTGTGTGGAACAGCGCCAGTTATTTTAATATTTATTCAAAGCGCTGAAGTAACAAACAAAACACAACACAACAGCACAAAATAAAAATTAAACTCTTTCATCTACTGCTAACACTCGCTCGCACACAACAATCAGGCATACTACACATCCTCAAATGTTTTACACACTTTTTTGCTGTTTATTGCTGAATGTACTCGTATGTAAATATGTATGCATGAATTTACCTGAATGTGTTGTATGCGAATTAAAGCAAACCGACTAACTTTATGTCTGTATGACTGTCAAACATGAAGCAAGTAAAACCATTATGTTACCAATCAAGGTTGTAGAAAAAAAACACACACACACACACAAAGCAAGGAAAAAAGAAGTATGCACACACTACCAACTAACCAACAGTTAGTTCGACAGTCAATCCAACTAAACGTCAGACCCAAACACACGTACACATGGATGCAAACACATACACATCCCCATCGGGCATGCACATACATATGTATATACATACATGCCTATTTCCATATAAACACTGGTACACTTAAATTCACAGACCCTGTTAAATAGCAGACAGAGCCAGAATAAATATAAGCAGCCAGCAAAAGAAAGCACGAGCATACAAGCGACAAGTTAATGTAATGGAAATAGTACGATTCCTTGTCGGCATCGTCGTGATATTTAATAAAATACACGCATATATACACACATGCATGCATACGTAGGAATTGTTGGTGTTGTTGTTCTTGTTTTACACTTTTTGCTATTAACATTTTATTCTCGGTTTTGTAGATTTTTTTCTTTTTTTATATTCCTTTTGTTTTCCCAATGCAAAGGATATTTCTGACTCCCCTTGTTACCTACTGCTGCCTGCAATGATACATATTTTGGCATAATTTTAGGGTTTTTTTCTATATATGTACATATATATATGTATATACATATCTAAATACATACATCCATATGTAATAGTAAAAGAGTGAAAGAAGGAAGAGATAATGTTTTGGAAATTATGATTTTCATTACTATTTTGTATTTTAATCCCCACATTGGTTGTTGCTATTAAAAATAATAGTACCTACAAGTCTAATACTCACACACCTACATATACATACATATGTATATGTAAGAGGTCGTTCAGGTGAATTCTTAAAACCCAATGTATATGCCGATATCCTCAGCATCTTTTTTAATAGTAGTGCGATGAATCCCCACATTCAAATTTAAGCAAAATTTTACACAAATTCTCTGGTCCATTTTTTTCGATAGCAAAAAATCGCCGCACTCGTAAAGTACTTCAAACCCAGAAACTAAAAATGTGGGACAAGTGCACCAAACCTTAAAAAACGCTAACCGAATTTAAATTTTCAAATTCAGCTTACATGTATATATGTATGTCTGTATGAATATGTAAATAAGTTTATATATATATATAAACAATTCCATACGCATTCATTTATGTACTTATTTATATAAATATTTAAATGGCAAACTTTTTTAAGAAATCTAAGTATGGAATATTGAATTATGGATACAAAAGAAAACAATTTTAAATAATATAAATTATTATATTTTAAATCGGATATCCTATTTTACTATTCCTGTATACGTGGGTATTTCCATTTATTTCACAATCCACCCACATATCGGATTTTTAAATACTCTCTGGCATTTTATACAACCCAAACACTATTCAACTCACATCAATTGAGTGTGAATACACATTAAAGGAGACTTTTGAGTGTGAGTATGCTTTATCTGCTTGCCACTTTTAAAATGACATATGCACACACACACACACACACACATATATATAAACAATGCTTTAATGTTATTTATACTTCCTCTGCCGACATATAAGCCCACTAGCACAGGATGACTTTAAAAGCCATAAAGTATGCTGCATAAGAAATATTTAAAATATGTATGTACATTTACGTACATATGTACATAATATAATGTACATATCATACAAAAATTTATTTCTTACATACCTACATTTCTTTTTAATCAGAGAAACCGTGGGCATGGTTTCTCTGATTAAAAACATCTTTTAACAAATTAACAGCAATCAAAAAGGTAAATAACAAAAGAAACGCTACATAATAAGCAATAATGATAACAGCACACTTCCAAACATTATAATACTCATAATACATACATACATAAGTGTGTATGTATGGTTGTTGTTCGTTTAACTCCCATTCACACACTATGAATAAAACAAACAATAACTAATGATTAACTAACTCACACTTTTAACACTCTTATATTTTTTGTTGCTACCACATAATTCTCTCTCTCTCTCTCTCTTCCCCACTAACAACATTTCTAAATGTAACACATAAAGACGTACTAGACGATAATGAAGTTTGGGACAATTAAAACCTAGAAAGTACGTACGTTGACAAACCGTATGTACGTTTTAGGTACTTAAATGCTTATGTATAAATATATATGGATGTATGTATATATTGTATATGTATTTAAAAAGAAAAATTTTTATATAAATCCACGTTCCTATTTGTTAAAAATTTTTAAACACACATAATTATTTGAATGTTTTCTAAGTCAATTTCGTCTGTAATGTTTTTTTTTTTTTTTTTTTTTTTTTTTTTTTTTTTTGTTGTTATCTATTAAAACAGTATTTAACCTGCTTAAGCAAACAAACAAATACATACATACATGCACATGTGTATCACATTCTACAAAAAAAAAAAAAAAATAATAATAAATAAATTATAAAATGAATTGTTGAATTTTATAGCAATTTTTTTATAAATTCTTTTTCTACGTTTTATTATTACATATTTATTTGTTCTCTCCCCCTGGATAGCATTCAAAAGTTATAAACACTGAACTGAACCTTATAGTACTCGTACATTGAATTAAACGGGCTTTTCATTTGTTTTTGTTTTTGTTAAATTTATAAACCCCCCACACATCCATATTTTTCCCTACTTTTAAACATACAGAACAAACAACGGCAATCAAACCATTGCACAAAAAAGCCACCATAAAGAACTGCACTTGAGTATTATTATTATGAACAAACAACTCACTCGCTAACATGCGACAACCCAAAACAAACCCATAAGTTTTCAAATACAGGGAAGCCTGACAACTTTTGTTGTGTATACAACTGCTTACTTGCTCTGTTGTTGCACTAGACTCTTCTGCTGACACTACTTTTTGTATTACAGTGATTGCTTAAGGGGGCTGGGTAGTAAGTAATACTTGCAGCAGCAATCCGAATGGAAAATATAACTACACACACACGGACACATACAATTTACAAAATGCCATGTTTTCCCTCTTACTCTCTTTATCATTATCATCATGTGCCCACAAAAAGTGTTGTTTGGAAAATATATTCAAGTACATACATTCATACATACGTATGTGTGTACATATGTGTATGTAGTAAAGAATAAATAAATTTAAAACGAAAAACCCAAGAACTAGAAAATCATAATGTGAATTTGTTTGAAAACTATTAGTGATTTTATACAAAAAAAAAAAAAACAGCAAATGATACGAAAAATGCAAGATAATATGGATATTTTTATTAAAAAATTATTATTATATAGTATAGTGGCTTCTTGTGCAATTTCAATACTGACATCGTACATATAGTATACACAAACCTAATTCGTACTATAACTACATATTTGAATAGTCAGTCCAACGAGTGGATGCAAAATCATTTAAAGCTTTTTAGATTTAGTTTGCGGTTGACTAGATTTGTGTGTGTTTTTGGTGTCAACAGAACTAAAAAGAAGAACAAAAAAATTGTTATACTATCAATGTGCTGTACTAAAATGGGGGTTTGTGTTTTTATTAGTAATAGATTTGTCAAGAGTTTGTGTGCATATACATACATACATACATACATACATACATATTTATGCAAATACATATATTTTGCTTGCTTTTACTTTTTAGATTTTTATTATTGTTAGTGATGTTACTATTGTGATGTTACTATTGTGACTGTTGCTATTCGGCATTTGTCCAAATATGAAATAAGAAGTAAATAAACTAGCAAATGCACACATGCATATATATGTATGTACATGCATACATACATACATGTGTGTAGGTATATATTGAATTATTTATAATTGTATGCAAAACAAAAAAATTAGTGTATTATAGTCGAACAACATTGGCCTTCTTTTTGCGTTTGCTATGTAGTGCACTTTCCTACATGCATACATACATGCTTACATGTGGTATGTGTGAGTATGTGCGTCTACTTGATTGTTATATCGAGTTGAAAAGATATAACATAATGTTCTTAATTTTCTATTTAAAAAAAATTTTAATTTTGTGTTTTTCCAACAATGGTAATAAATACCATAATAAATGCTTAAAGTGCACGCAGATGTGAAAAATATTCATTAAAATTAACCGAACGCTAGTTTACAACTGTTATTTACATATTTGTTAGCAAGGATCGGCACTCATATAATCCTTGGCGCCGGAAGAAAGGAAAGCACTTTTAGTAGTCATTCTATTCTATTTCCATTGTGAATTGTTGCTACAATTCAGACAAAAGGGTACGCTGTAATCAGCTGTTTAGTACGCTATTATAGGCATAGGATTATGTCCCTCCCCTTTGGCTTTTAACCAACACGAAACAATTAACACACCCCCACGGAAAAGTACGGGCGAGAGAAATTCGATTTCGTATTCTTGACTGAGTGCGGGATCGAACCCACGAGCTTCGTCTTTGTAGTCTGCACATTATGGACAACATTCTTTATTATGGGAACTGAGTCAGTACGCACAATATAATCTAAGCATTTGCTTACTGTTTGCAATAACTAATAAAGCTAAAATATTCAGTTGCAAGTATGTTTCTTTTGTTTGCATTTTTATATGCCTAAAATAATCTAACTTGAAATTTTCTTTTTGGTGGCACAATGACTTATAATTGAACACCATATAAAAACAAATTGTTTATAATTTGTTTATTAAAATTGATATAAAAAAAAATATATAAAATTTTTTAGAATCAAAAACAAAAAACTGGCACGTTAAAAGTTCATTAACACATTATTTAAGCACCTAACGTCGAATCGTACATATATAAATTTTTTAATAAAACAATAGGTATATGTGTGCATTTATATCTATGTATATATTGCAATAAAATCAAGGTTCTATTTAGCTCGCGTTTACCGTTTGCAGTATCACCTACCAAGCAGAAATTACCTACCAATTTCAAGCATAAAAAGCTCACGAACAACAAATCAAAAAGATAATAATAACGAAGTAGAAACAGTTTTTGATTATCTCTTAAATTTAAATGATCTCTCTCACTAATTGTCTGTCTGTCTGTCTGTCTGTCTCTCTGTCAGTTTGTCCGTTGAGCTGACTCGAGTTCTCTATAAGAATAAATACTTTTCACAGTCACGTACATCGATAGCTACAGAAATGTCAACTTTGTTCGATTTTTATTATACAACTTCATTTTCGCAAGCGGAATCAATAGCAAATAGAGTTATTTAAAAATCTATACCATAAATACGTATATTTTTTGCTACAAATTTCAACAATTATTAACCTTTTTTAATTTGATTAAAGTCAACAAACGGCATTGGCCAGTGTTGTTGGTACGTAAAAAGTCAATTCAAATACTTTTGTGTATCAATATTTCTTCTGAAATGAATCCGCACATGAGTTAGTTTCAATAAACATTCTCAATGCCAGTTGCAACAACATTAATTTTTATAATAAACAAATATTTTAAACGCATTACAACAACGAAAAGTTTCTTCCTATCAAATAAAGAGTGTGTACATACTTATTCACTCCTTAAAT
Organism: Linnaemya vulpina; assembly: GCA_963675445.1. Classification (NCBI taxonomy): domain Eukaryota; kingdom Metazoa; phylum Arthropoda; class Insecta; order Diptera; family Tachinidae; genus Linnaemya; species Linnaemya vulpina. Next base: position 63,153,947 of record OY776280.1, on the reverse strand, counting down.
TGAAAATGAGTTCAAATATTTAGTTTAAGGTTTTTATTTATCATGACAAACAAACAAATGCAAATGTAGTTCAAGGTTAAAAAATTAACATCAAGTAGAATTTTTTGTTTTTGGGCATTGCCAGTAAATGAAGTAAATAGGAAATTGACTGGCTTAGAAATTTAACTTGAATAAATAAGTATTTTATACGCGTTTCTCTATTTTAACACAAATTTAATCATTTACAAACAAAAAAGCTTTGTAATTTATTGTTTAAAAGCCCTATTATTTATTTTATTATTGTAAATGTTTTATTTCTTGTTTGAAACTTTGTCGGTCTCTCAAGTGAAAATTAATTTAAAGCTTTAGTAGCAAAAACAAAAATAAAATAAAAAAAATACTAAAAGCAAACAATTACACAAACGTATTTATATAAATATTCATTACCCCTGTAATATAAAGCGGAAAAAATTATTACGTATACACTTTCGCTTTTAGGAAAAAGAAAAGAAATTACAATATAACGATAAGGCGGAATTATATTTGTATTGTGTTTAAAATCCGCAGAAGAATATTAAAAAGTTGTTTTTTTTTTTCTATTTTAGAACTGACTCCAAACCCGAATCGGCCAGAGACAACGTCTTTAATCCTTACAGCAGTTGCGGTATTGACAATTCTAATCATCAACCTTCCAATAAACAAGCACAAAATGATATTAATTCCCTAGACAAAATTGAAAACTCATCATGTATTATCAACTCGTCACTTCATAATTCGAATGATTCCTGCGGCCAGATAATGGAGAAAAACTACAATTACATCAATAGCAACCAACTTAGTGAAATTAACTGTCAACCAGCCTCTCCCATGCGAAAACGTCCTCTTATGTCCAGCAATATTGATAATGATTTGGAAATCTTGGATCGCGAATTAAGTGCTATCAATTCACCAATGCCTCTAATAGATCCTGAAATTACCCAGGGTGCCGAGCAGCTAGAAAAGGCCATATCATCGCGCAAGAGACAACGCAGTGAAGATGAAAGTGATCGCTTGGTGAGAGAGGCCTTATCACAGTTTTACATACCACCACAACGTTTAATATCAGCTATTGATGATTGTCCCTTGGACATTGTCAATGTGGGTAGCCTTTCACCCAAACGTCAGAAAATGACAAACAGCGGAGATTTGGAATTGGATTTTGATTTGAATCAAAATCAAAAGGAATTTGAGGTCATAATGGATGCTTTACGTTTGGGCTCGCCGAGTCCCACGTCCAGTATGGGCAGTGATTCTTGTGGCCAAGCAGCCATGCTGAGCGAATCGTCCAATGTTTTCCATAATCTAGTTGTTACCTCTTTGGAAACATGAAAGTTCCAGTAATTTTTTTCTTAATTTACATTTAACTAATATATAATAGTTAAATGACAAAAGCAAATGCAATTTGCGCGTTTCATTAGTTAATTTACATCAAATGAAAATAAAACAGAAAAAAATTCGTTTTAAGTCTGCGAAAAAATGGTGAGTTAGAGAAAGAATTTTTTTTTTTAGTAAAATTTGAATTTCCTAAAAACTAAACATTCTGTTTAACTATTTTTTACTATTCATGTGAACTATAAACTTTATATGATAATGAAAATATTATCATGACATTATTATTATTTTTTTTTTTTTGTAATTGTAGTAAAAGCTTAAAATCATATACTTAAATGCTTCTAAATAAACTTGCATATATAGCAAACAAATATTTACTTTACTATTATATAAACATATAAGTGTATATAGGTTAAAAGATTTAGTTAAGCCATACATATGCTTTAAATATATATATTGAAAATTTGCTATAGCTATATACATACATACATTCATACATACATATATAAAATGAAAACATAAAAGCAAACATTATATTCTGTAAATCTAAAAATTATTTACTAATAATCAAAGAATTTATAGTCAAAACAAAAACAAATAACTGCAAAAACTAAAATGAATATTAAACATTTTCTAAAACATATAAAATAAATAAATGATTCAATACACTTAAGAAACTGGAATAAAAAGAAATGAAATTGAGTCTCTTTCACTCAGCTTGTTAGCAAAATAATTTTAAATTTCTTTCACAGAAATATGTTATTATTATTTACAGGGCCAGTTTCCTAGTCACCCAATAATATATATATATATATATATATATATATATATATATATATATACATATTTATATTGATGTACATATGTCGTACTTGTGCCCCTAACGAAAGTCAAATCTAACTCTCCAAATAATAAAACTTCAAAACCAGGAGGGATATTCATAATTGTATATTTTGTAATCTTTTCTTTTTTTTCTTGAGAAATGGTTATAGGAACTGATTTTTAAAGTGGGTGCATATAACAACTGCATATTGTATTGTAACATATTTAAAATTTAAAAATCTAGAGTTGACTTTCTTTGAGGGAGCAAGGGCAGACATTTGAAACAGAAAACGCAGAAAATCAATTTAAAGAAAGTTCCATTTTTTTACATTCTGCAACACTAGGCACAATCATACTCTCTACACACTGACAGTAAAACTAGCAACAGTAAATGAAATTGAGTAGATTTTTAAAGGACACTGAAGTACATAATGACGTGCTCAATGGTGTTGAATTCAATCCCTTTTTTATTTTAAGCAAACAGCATTTCATTTACAAATTGTTATGTCAAAAATATAATTTTTTTCATTTTATTTGAAAAAAAGTGCAATTAGTATTTGGAGTAATTCAAAAACCAACAAATTAACAACAAGTAACAATTATAAGCCTCAATATAAAATGTTTTTGTTGCAAATTGTAATAAAAAAAAAGAAATCAATTAACTGAAAACACAAAACAATATTTTGATCAAGTAGTTACGAGTATTTAAGAATTTAGAATTTGTTTAATTTCAAAAGATGGCTGTGATAGTATTTTTAAGTTAAATTATTTTTAAGTCTATTAAAACAACTCATATATCCTCCATTATCAATATAATTATATAAAAAAACTAACAACTTTGGACACAAATAATTGTAATTGACCAGGAAAATCTTTAGCACATATACTAAAATTAGTAGTTCTAGGACTACAACTTCCATCCATTAATTGCTAAAAGAAGGCAGTTTCTACTGCATTCCAAACTGTTGTAAAAAATATCTCTAAAAAATCTTTGGAATTGCTTATGTATTGATGTGCATAAACTATTTAAGGGGTTTCTTTTCCACTTAAAACAAGCAGGAACATTAAAAATCAAATATAACAAAATTTTCAAAAGCTATAAAAAAATCTCAAATCAAAGTTATATGTACAACAAATCTCCCAGGAATGAGTTCTAATTTGAGAATTAGTATTGAAATTTTCCTGGTTATTGATTAAAATTAATAAACTGATGAGTAGTATAAAATTTACAACAAATTAACTTTTAAGATTAATTTATAATGCTTTAAAAATACATAAAAGCAAAATTACAGAAAATTAAAATGAAAATTGAATTACTGTTACTTTATTATTTTAATTTTTATTAACATATAATTTTTGTTGGGTTTTAGAAACCAAGAAAATGTGTTGTTCACTTTGTTTTATTGTTTTTGAAAAAACGGTTTAGTTTTCCAATCTTGCTGACTAAGATTTTATGAAACTTATATTCCCATAATTGTGTGAAACATTGAGTTTAAAATTGAAAAATTTTCTGTTTTTTTTTCTTGAAATATTTTTTACTTTGATGAAAACTTTTCAAAAGCAAATACATATTACATAAAATGAAACGTAATTCTTACAATTAGTAGCAACTTTATATATGTACATACATACATATATAAAACAAAAGAAACAAAATTATAATAAATAAGTAAATAAATACTAATACTAAATTACTTACAAAAATGTACATACATACAAGTATAAATATTATATATAATTGTAGTACTATTATTGTTTCTTTCTATTATTATAACTATTTTATAACAGTTTAATTTTCCTAATTATATTTCTTATGTTTTTTACATTGACGTATGTATATACATGTACACATGTATATAAGTATATCAACACACCTTAAATAATTTAAAGTTTTTAGTGTAAAACAAACAAACTGCATAATGTTTAATTTTTATCATAATTATTATACAAAAACAAAAAATAAAATAATATTTACAATACAAGAAAAAATTCTGCAAAAATGAAAAACAAAAAAAAAAAATAAAGTATTAAAATTATTAAAAAGAAATGTGTGTCTTTTTATTGCAACCAAAAAATATAGATGTTAGAGGTTATCGTTTGAAGCGAATTAATTTTTCTAAATTCAGGGTGCTTTTTGTACTGCTAAAGATCGTTTCAGTTTAGTTAGAAAGAATTTCAAGTGAAACAATGTTGTAAAGATCACAGGGAAAACTTAATAATTGAACATTTAATCTGCATATTCCAGCTAATGGAACGAAAATGCTAAGCAACATTTTTCGTTAACAAATATCATAGAAAAGTAAAATTTCTGACAGAAACTTTTATATTGTGAATATGAACGACAGTTAATGGAGGGAAGTGGCATATAAGAACTGTGGTATCGTAAACTCCAAGCTTGATATTCATTTTGAACCAGTTGATATAACAATTACTTTTTGTATTTTATTCGACCTTGTTTTTTACTTAAATTCTTCTTGTAATTATTCTTCAGGCTCTAGGTCTAATTTTAAATAACATTAAAGTACATAAAGAGGCAAATACCAAGAGTTTTCGATTTTTTTATTTATACCCAGTTAGTATTTTTATTTACAGATTTAATTACATACACAACGTATCACAGTATATCACAATAAGTCAATGAAAAAAAAAACGATTAAAAAAAACTGCTGTTGAAGACGTGCCCACTAATTTCTTTTCTCCTAGTTATTCCTTTAGCGAAAGTTTGTTTTAGTACATACATACATACATACATATATGACTATGTGCTTCCAAAAATTTTGACATGCAAACATGTATAGAATATTTTTGGTAAAAATTTAAATTGTTTCAAACTCTGCTTTAATGTTTTTATATAAATTTTACTTTTCTTTTCACCATTAGGTTTACGTCCGAAACGCAAAAAGCGGATAAGCCAAGTACTTATATGCCTTGGAATATATACTGTTAATTTTTTACTCTTGTAAAATTTATTAATTTTATATATTACAGTATACTACAATCCTTTGTACCAGTAAGAATTTCAATTAATATTAGGCATTGCCACTACCGGCTATGCCGGTTTTGGTATACTTTGTCCGACTGAGCACTCCCAGAGATGCTCACGTAAATATAGTATCAATAATTTCCACATCAATGTTATTCGGTGTATTGATTCTAATCGGAACTAAAAAAGTTATTAAATAAATAACGGACGAATTTAGTTTTATAAAGATAAATATTTTTACTGAATATCCCAATACTTTTCATTTAGGCTTAGCAAAACCAAAACCAGAGTTCTTAAAAAAATCTAAGGTTTTAAAAGTTTTTCTATAAATCAAATAAAAAAATATTGATATAATATAACAACCAAAACATCGAGCATTTCTAACACCCATCAGAAAGGTTTCCCCAAATTAAATAGTACTCATACTATACGCAATTTTTATACGTTGGGGTCAGATATACTTACAATTTACAGATAATGAAATAGCTTTAGAATGAAGTATGAATAGAAGAAAAGCACCAACATTTTTACATGAGGTGTTATATCGGATTTTAAAATTAGGAACCTGTTTCCATCTGTTAAATTTCTATCATTGGAAGTGTAATTTTTTCAGTTAGCTTTTTACGAGACGTCAAAAAGATGAAAGGATTTTTTATAAAAATATATTATATACAAACATATCTACATGGTTTTTTAATGTTAAATGGCCACATAAACGTACTACTTCTTTCGCAGAAACCTCTTTCACACAAATCATAGAAACACAACTACTGTGTACACACGCTTGCCAGTTCTAACAATATTGTCGGTAAAATATGGCTAACAACTGTGTGAACTGCCAATTTATGTCCCACACAATAGATGTGTACAACAGCCACATGATCATTACACCAACTTTTAATACAACGAAGTATTTCTTTAGATTTAACTATTTACTATCTGAGAAATTTTTGGATTTTTGTCTAGTAATACTTTACGATTAAGAAATAAATATTTATACTTTTTCAACTGTATGAATATTAATCTGGTATTGAGAATCTTTTTTGGGACATAAAGTTTTACTTCTAAATCTATACGAAAACTTTTTTATTTTAAATAAAATTTCAAAATACAGTTGGGCTACTCTTAACGTCTGCAAAATGATGATCGATTTTGTATTAAAAGATAACGTTAAAAAACTTTTCGTGTATATGAAAGTCAGTAAAATTGTACAAAATAAAGATTTATAAATGGATGTCAACGCTCCATGACATATTTATGTATTTTATTTTTTTAAAGAAGTCATCTGATACCAAAACTTTGCATGAATTCGTCACTCTGCGTAAAGTCAGTTGGGCGGATCTAGTGCATTTTTTCGTTTTACACAAAAACCTATAACCGATCGTATGTAGTATATAGGTTTGATCCTAACTGTCTGCCTAAAGGAAGCCAACCCAGGAGCTCCACCCAACTCTGATTATGCTTTTATTGTTTTTATTCGTGTAATTTATTCCAGAAATATTCGTCTAAAGTCAAGCCGAACGCTGAAATCGTATATGTAACGCAAACGCATCAGATAATCCAATCTGTTATAATGCAAATTGTGAAAATGCTTACTGGAACACAAAAAAACGCAGGTTACACAGAGTGATGGAATGTAGGGATATTAAATTATAACTGATTGAATCATGCGTTTGCCCAGCGTTTGCGATTTCAGCATTCGGCTAATTTAGCCTTAATAATGGACCAATATTGGGCAATTCGAATAAAAAATTTCGCATATAATTTTTATGTGCGTACGTATGTTTCCTTGTTTGCTGACAAAGTCAAGAGAAAATATTAATCATTTCAACTTTTGTAATTTAATAACATAGTTTGAGATACATTTGGGGTATAAATACCCAATGCACATCTCTTATCAGTCAATAATCTTGGGACAATTGAAATATATTATTTTAAATGATGCACCTGACGCATCCTGTCCTGTCTAGTACAGTGTCTAGAATGTTATTTCTACCCATTTGAGATTTATTTACAATAGTACCTGTAAGCGATGCTGCCTTAAGGAAGGCTATGAAATTAAACTAGAGATTTTGATAAATCGAAAATATAATTAAAAAAAACATCCCTTACCTAGTTAGAAGTTGAAAGTGCCTTAAATGTTGCTAGTATGTACGAAGTAGTAGATATTTGAACATGTTCCACTTGTTTTAACACTTCCACAAATGTTTTATATTTAAATCAGATTCCTTTTTGGTAATTTTATATATGTACACATGCATCAATATGTCCACCCTTTCGCAGGATTCTTTTGTGAATACAATTTATTTGCATTGGAAATTTAAAAAGAAACACGTTTCGAGAGTTTGACTTAATATTAAACTATCCCCCATAACGTTCTAATTTTTTAAATAATTACAAATAAGACACATTCACTTTTTTCAACGATTTACTGGAAAAACAGCTTTTTCACGTATTTAGGCGCGATTACACTGAGCATGTCAGTTAAAATCACATGAACACAACCATGCATTTTTGCCGCAGCTGTACGAATGTCATGCCAAAGTAAATTACTAAAAATATTAAATGAACACGTCAGTTGGTTGAGTTGCTGGCACTCAGCAATATTTAGCTATAAGGAATTCCAGAAAAGTTAAATTAGTTCGTATTGAATTAAGTTTAACATTTGATTAAAGAAACTAATAACAATTCGAATTAGTTTGTTGGAATAAAGGTAAGTTTAATTGATTTCACTTCGCTCATGTCAATTAAAACTTATAGCAGGAGAAAGTTTAGTATTCGGCAAATAACTATAAATAATAGTCAAATATAGTTATGTATATGTACACATGTGTATACCTACTGATATTTTCTAATTCCATATTGTTTATGTATTAAACATTTTAGGAAATTTGGAACTCTTCAACAATGGTTACACAAAAAATTACGTATCGACTGCCCCTTGCTATAATAGGCTACCTGATATTAATGACCGCCTATCAATTACGTGGCGTTCAATCGGCAGCTGTTATGTCCGTGGACTTGGGTTCTGAATGGATGAAAGTTGGCTATGTCTCGCAAGGAGTGCCAATGGATATCGCACTGAACAGTGAATCAAAACGCAAGACACCAGTCGCATTATCATTCCGGGACGGAGTACGATCGTTTGGTGAAGATGCAGTAAATGTTGGTATTAAAGATCCGAAATCTTCTTACAATTATCTATTAGACTTGCTGGGAAAGACTATTGATAATCCAATTGTTGATTTGTATAGGTAAGTGTCGTAAAGTGTACGTACATGCATATTTCAAAGAGGAAACAATATGAATTTAATGTACACGTATATGTATTTGTGTTCATACATGTGCATATTATCGTTGTATCATCAATCTCTTTTTTATTAGAATATTTTAGTTTCAATAATACATTTATGCCGCTGTAATATCTTTTAGTTTTTTATATCATGTTTTAGTATCAACATTATTCATATGTTAGTTCCAGTATATCTGCTCTCGTAAGAATTTAAATCCCTAGAAGTGGACATTCTATCCACTTAGGGCCATTTAATGTTTCATACATCCCCGTATTGATGATTGAGCAATTCTCAATAGCCAAGTCAAATTCTTCTATAAATTTTGAAGTTAATGTGTGGGCCGAATGTGTCTCTGCTGCTAGACATTTTTTGGAAACTAATGTTTAACATAATGCTTAGCACCAATGTTGAAACACAAGTAGTCAAATTGGGGAACGACATTGGCAAAACAAATTATTGCGTATTCTGCGAAGCCAAAGATCCCGTCTTCCATTCCACAGTCAGCGGTAGCGAATTGTTTTGTCTCCATTGGCTCACTGTTGTATTAATCGTCGGCATATTTCAATGGCGAAGATAGAGCACTGGTTGCTAAACGTTACACCTTTCTTTGTTAGTACTGTAGTAAAAATTTTCTCGCAAAGTAAAGAATAAAATAACTTCTCCTTCCATAGAGCTAAGGAAGTTAGACATTTTAGACTTTTAGTTATTTTAGATGAAAATAATACCGGGAAATTGGAAGTAATAACGAATGTATATCAAAAAGTGAATTACATTTTTATATATTGAACTTATTAATATTTCTATTTCCACTTAAAAATTTGTCTTATAACATTGCACAAGTACGCCACTCCTTTTTTAACGCAAGGTGTTTTGTGATGTCATTCCATGAATTCATTAATAACATTAATCCTGTATGTGGTTTAAGTTACTGTTTTTGTTTTAATAGTAGTCCACATCATAAAGAAGTAGTTTTAGGAAATTCGCGGACAAAACGATGTTAGATTTGTACAAAAAGCTAAAATTTAAAATTTTTAATTATAAATTTTGAAGGGAACATACTCTGCAGCTAAATTTATAACTAGTTACATTTTGGGACAGTTATGTAATTGGCTGTAAGGAAACTGTTATGGAACTTAATGAATCATTCAGTTTTTGATAATTTCACAGAGCCCATAATTTAACAGAATAAGTTGTGGATTTACCAAATGTAACAAAATGAGTAAACGCACTATGGCCAGAATGATAAGAATACAAAGAGGTATTAAAAAGATTTCGACAATTTAGACATTACAAGTAGCATGAGAAAAGTACAGATATGAATGTAACTAATCTGAAGCAAAAAGCAACTAGTACATTTCTAGTACTAGTTAATTTATCTACCGAGTATTTATACATATGTATATGTATTTATGTATTTGTTAATACATGTATAAAATTTTATCAGTGATAATTAACTCACAAATATTTTTTAGGAAACGTTTTCCGTATTACGAAATCATTGGTGATCCAGAACGTAACACAGTTGTTTTCAAAAAGAGTGACACTGAACAATTTTCAGTGGAAGAGTTAGTTGCACAAATTCTTGTCAAAGCAAAGGAATATGCACAGGAATCTTCTAACCAGGTGATAACTGAGGCAGTTTTAACAGTACCTGGATTTTTTGGACAAGCAGAACGAGAAGCTTTGCTCACTGCCGCTCATTTAGCCAACTTGAAAGTTTTACAGTTAATTAATGGTTATGCTGCCGTCGCTCTCAATTATGGCGTTTTCCATCCATCGGGAATTAATGAAACTAGCCAATATTATATATTTTATGACATGGGTGCCAGCCAAACTTCTAGCGCTTTAGTAAGCTATCAGTTGGTTAAGGACAAGCACACCAAAGAAACGCACCCTGTCGTACAAGTATTGGGTGTTGGCTACGATCGCACTTTGGGAGGTTTAGAGATACAACTGAGATTAAGAGATTATTTGGCGGCCGAATTCAATGCTATGAAAAAGACGAAAACAGATGTAACAAAGTCACCTAGAGCCTTGGCAAAACTGTTTAAAGAGGCTGGACGTTTGAAAATCGTTCTATCTGCTAATAATGATCATTATGCACAAATAGAAAATCTTTTGGAAGATCATGATTTCAGATTACTAGTGACTCGTGAGAAATTAGAGGAGATCTGCTCAGATTTATGGCCGAGGGTTATTAAACCTTTAGAACAAGCATTGTCTACATCGGGTTTAACGTTGGATGTCGTTACGCAAGTTATTATGTTTGGTGGAGGCACCCGCGTTCCCAAAGTCCAGGAAACTATCAAACAATACATCAAACAAGATATAGGTAAAAATATAAATGCAGATGAAGCTGCTGCTATTGGTGCCGTTTATAAAGCAGCCGACCTATCTATCGGTTTTAGGGTTAAAAAATTTATTACTAAGGATGCTGTAGTATTCCCCATACATGTCACCTTCAACCGAGATACTGGTGAAGGATCTGAAGTGAAACAAGTCAAACGTGTGCTGTTTGGTCTAATGAACGCCTATCCCCAAAAGAAAGTTATTACTTTTAATAAACATACAGAAGACTTTGATTTCTATGTTCACTACGGAGACTTAAACCATTTGACAGCTGAAGAACAATCCTACATTGGTGGCTTAAACATTTCCCGTGTTGAATTACAAAACATTAAGGAGCTTTTAAAGGCAACCAAAAATGAATCTGTCGATTCGAAGGGGATCAAAGCATTCTTTGCCCTAGACGATTCTGGCGTTTTCCGGTGCACCGCAGTTGAGCACGTATATGAAAAACAAAAGATTGAAGTTGAGGAAGAGGATGAAGGTACTCTAGCAAAGTTGGGTAGCACAATCAGTAAATTGTTCTCCAACGACAAGGAAGATAAGAAAGAAAAAGATAATCAAGAAGAAAATGGCTCCACACATGAAGGAGAAGAAACTACTGGTGAAGAAAAAACTGCAGATGGAAACGATTCCGAAAAGAAAGAAACTGACAATACTAAAACTGATGATCAAACAGATGCTGTCAAAAAAAATGAAACTATTAAAATTGTTACAATAAAAGAGCCGGTAGATCATAAAATAACATTGCAGTTCGTACAACCCATAGCAGGAACATCATTTGAAGAGTCTGTAAGGAAACTGGATGCCATCAACAATGCTGAACATTTAAGAAATCGTTTGGAATCTGCATTCAATGCTCTTGAAACTCACACAATTGATATTCAACAAAAACTACAAGAGGAAGACTATGCTAATTGCTTGACAGAGGAAGAAAAAAATAATATTTTGCAGAAATGTTCTGAAATCTCTGAATGGTTGTATGAAGATATTGAAAATCCTACCCCAGATATTTACGAAAATAAGCTAAGTGACTTGAAAAAGTTAACAAATGTTTTTATGTCCCGTTATTGGGAACATGCGGAGAGACCAGAAGCTTTGAAAGCTTTAGACGGCATGATTGATGGTGCCCAAAAGTTCTATGATTCAGCGAAAAACCTCACTAAAGATACAAATCCTGAAAAGGATGTTTTCACTCAAGTCGAAATCGATAGTCTTGGGAAGGTGATATCTGAAACTATTGAATGGAAAAATATTGAAGTTGCCGAACAGAATCAGCTCCAACGCTACGACGAGGTTAGACTAACCGTCGAACTCATCAAAGACAAAATGCGCCACCTTGATAGCGAAGTTAAATACTTGGTTAATAAGATTGCAAATTGGAAACCAAAAACAAAGCCAGTTAAAAAGGACAAAAAGAAGAAGAAGAAGACAGAAGAAGGCGAAAAAGTTAAAGAAGAGGAGCAAGAATCAGGATCAGGTACTGAAAAAGCTACCAATGGAGAAGAACAAGTCGAAAGCCCATCAACTGAGAATCCAGCACATGAAGAAGTGTCAGAAGAAACAGCTACTCCCACAGAAGACCATACACCACGCACAGATCTTTAAACGCAATTGTTTCAAAAGCATTAATAAAATTAAAATTATTTAAAGACTGCAGTAGCAAAAAGTAAAGAAATCAACATTACAGCATGACAACAACCAACTCAGAAAAGTGGTAGCATTTTAAACTAACAACTGACTAAGAAACCAATTAGTCTACAAGACTTTTTTTATAATTATCGCTCTTTTTTAAGTTGTATGAAAACCTTTTTTGCCCACATATTAGTTGTTATAAACTACTTCTTCTCAACTGTAAAGCATTAGGTATTTGATTTATGAATTTAATTGATTTAGATTTTTTATGATATGCAAATTCTAATTTATCTTAGCAACAAACAACACATAAAATGTGTTTTAATGTTTGCGAAACAAACAAAATACCATTCCGTCATTTCGTTATTTCTGAATATTTGGGACCTTTGCTAATATTTCATAAATACATAGGAATATAATACACACTCGCTATTATCTTAATTAAGTTTAAAATTTTATATTTTTTTGCTCTTCAGTCTGTGTTCAAAGGTCTTCAAGAATTTTACCCTAATTTAGCGCGATTTCTTCAATGTATAATAAGATAACAATTAGTCAAAATGAAGTTAAAATCAATACATACAATAAAACAAAATTCATTAAATAAAATTACATTAAAAATTAAAATTTTGTTTGATTTTATGTATGTATGTATTTATAATTATGGACGGACATAAGTATGTGTTTGTACATGTTTGCATGGACACTTTTCAGTCATGAACCGGTATGTATCTGTTTAGTTCTTAAAAAATATGTTTTAGTTTGAAAAAAATGGGGCAATAACTTGGAAAGTTTTGTTAGCCTGCTTTTCAACCTACCATAAATGCGTTTAATATGTATATAATTTAATATATTTGATATCTTACAGATATTTAAGAACCAAAGCCGAATTATGTAAATCACTTCTCGTTAGGGATACTTATGCAGGAAGCAAAAACAAATTTATAAAAAACTAAGAATTAGTTTTACGATAGGAAAAGCAACGATAGGTATTCCCCTTTAAAAATTTCCACTATAAACAAATCTTTGAAATTATTTGCTTTACATAAAGTTTACTTTGGCGAGACGATTTAGAAAATTACGTCCTAAGTCGGGAGCATTCTCAAGATGTTAAAAGGTGAAATCAACATTTACACTGCACGAAGCATGTCCATTAATGCCAGTTACAAGCAGTCATATATCTAATAGAGACATGGACAGCAATTCTGAAGGCGGCTGCGCTTGTAATCTTTCTTGCTTAACTCTGCAATTTCAATACTTATTTTGAAATAACTGTATTATCTTGATTCAGATTCTCAACAAAAGCAAAATATGAACATTTTAAGCATAATGGCAACCATGAAGTGAACAGCTCTGTTATTTATTTAGTTCGTCTGCTGTTTTCATTGTGCTAGTTAGTTGTTCTCTTAAGCAAAATTTTCTTTGTTCTAAAAGCAATTGAAAATTAATATGATCATGATTTCTTAATACGTGATAGATTTTTAAGCTTCAAAATTAAATTCATCAAAAAAATACACACAAAAATCCGCACCGAAATTAATCATTTTCTTGGAAAAGGGTAAGAATATGAAACGAAGTTGGGACTTTCGTTTCTTGTTTTCTTTACATTTATTTCTTTTCGGTGACTTTGTCAGCTAATAAGGGGAAGTCAGGCAACGTAGAGCTGCCAGATGCACTTGAATGAGCGTGACTGATGAACCATTTTAGATGTTGTCAAATTGCAATATAAAGTTGTCGAGCGTTATGTTGTAGTATATGGACGGACAGTTAAAGTAATATGCTAGAAATCTTAAAATCGTTTTTCCTTTGGACAATGTGCTATGCAAAATTGCTTAATAAAATAACCAAATCTTCACAATCATCGAATATATTTCTTCTGGAAGAGTCAGAGATAAATCTTTAAATATGACATTAAACGTGGAAAAATACACAAGCTTCGATAATCTTTGTTAATATGATGTATCGTAATTAATTTTGTTGCTAATATGATATATGAATGACAAAAACAATATCCTTTTGAATAGTATGGTTTATATTTCAAAAGAATAACTTCGCTAGCAATAATATACGAATGTATAAAAGGTGAATCGGAAAATATCGGGAAAAGAATCAACGATACCATACCCTTCTAAATTCAAAATGGTGGTACAAAAAATAAAAAAAGAGTACAGAAAACAAAATGGTTCCTTCTATCTAAATAAAATTAATTCAGAATTAGTATAAAAATTAAAAACCAGATTAGATTTTGGGTATTCAATTTGCTCTTAAATCATAGTGTAAACACGCCCCAAATCCATTCAGTGTGGCATTATAGAAAATTTAGTACTTCGTTTTCTGTCTTCCCTTCCGCAGTATTGTACGTCTGGCGAAAGTGATTTTTGTTTGATTTCACAGCATCGCGTTTATTAATTTAGAAGTCAAATAAATTGGTTAAGAATCTTACGATAATGTTAACTCAAGGACTCAGACACTGACTTCATATAAAATAATGTTTCAAGCATACGGAAAACCCTTCTGATTGCAAATTTATACTTGAAAAACTTGTTCGCTACCCAGACTGGAAATTTCTTTTTTGTGGTGGAGTGCTGTGTCTAGTGTTAGTGTACATGTAGTTGTTATTCGTCCAAACCATAAAGTAATCGTTCGTTTATATTTTTCTTTGTGGCTTATATACATAAATATGTATATATGTACACATCTATATGCATACCTGTGCTTATTTAAATACTTTGTGTCTGCAAATTGTGTATTTATTTGTTAAAAAAAAATTATATTGTTTATCTATATTAACGAAGAGACGGTATTGTAATATATATGATTAAAATTAATAAAGGAACATATTTTTATATTTGTTCTTTACATAAAACAGGTACAGAAACGTGATACAGGTAAAATTATTGTTGAAGAAAACGGAAAGATCAATTTCAAAGTCGTCAAAGACATTTTGTGTGTTTGTATGCGTGTGACGGGAAAAAGAAGGCATTCAAATACCGAACCCTACATCTCCCCTATTAACGGATTTTAGTTCGAGTTCTTTGCACAAAAATTCTTCGTTTTGTGGAGACCTTTCACAGAACGAAATAAAACAACGGAACTCTCCAGGATGTTTGAATCTGAATGGCAAATATAACAAATAATCATAAAAGAAATTGAACGACGAAGATATCACGTCAACACTACAGCATCCATTACCACAGGGCACGTTCTCAATACCCAATAAAAAATTTTACAATACATATACAATAAATAAAAAATTCGTAGAAAATCTACCGCAGAACAGCAGAAAGTACATACATACTATGTATGCATAAGAAGAACTAAGAATGTCAACACAATAACATCAACAAAAATAAAGAAAAATATAATAAAGTATTGGGAATTTGCGATGCAATTGTTATTTCGTTTAATATCTCTCCTACCGAAAAAGTTAAATATATTGGTGGAAAATAGCTCAAAAGTACAATACAAAATCCATAAAATATAATAAACTTCCAAACGTAAAAATAAAGAAAATTTTCTTCTAAAAAAAATATAATAAAGTGTCATCAATTTGCAATTAATAATCATCTGATTTGCATTATAACGTCGTTCGGATTTCTTCTAATTTTATTATTGACCTCGAAGTTTTTTGGACACCATGGCGTGTCTTAATACATTAAAGTTAGAAATAAAAACGTTGGAAAAGATCTTCACAAAAAACCACGAGCGTTTTCAAATTTTGAATTCGAGTGTTGATGAACTCACATGTCGCTTCATTGGAAAAAATGGCAAACGTTATGACATCCATGCTAATATCACGGTAAGTAAATATAAGTATATTTGAATATACCTGCATGTACAAGTTGATTGTCATACTCTGGAATAGGCTCACACTGTTTATTGAAATAATATTTGGCTTGGAAAATAAAGTAATCAATTGATAATTATATAAATAAATAAATCAAAATATAAAATTTAAAATAGAGAAAATATGAATTGATAAAACCTTGGAAATGCCTAATTAAAGATGAAGTTTTCATATAAGCCTATGCAGGCATTCCTGAAAGAATTTCGACAAGGATTGATACCATTAAAATTTTGCGAGGGGTATATTTGAGTAAAATGTATTGGAACCAATGCGAGTTAGGCTCCTCCTACTTGAGACCATCGATATATAGTTCATTCAATCATATCTTTTAAGGGAATGATCGAAAGCCTATTTAAAATAAAGATTGTATATATATTATAACAAACACTAGTTTCGCTTCCTAATCAATTTCAGAATATAAAAAAGTATGTGAAAACGGGTGACCTTAAATGCCATTCCTGTAACTGCCCGCTAATTTTAGCCGCAAGTCTATCATAACTTGTTTTTTGTACCATTCTATCAATTTCTAAATCAACCGATTCCCACGTTGTGAGTGGTTTCTGATGTAGTTTTCGGTTACTACAAAAGGATATATAAAAATATATATAAAAGGATATATAATTTCGGATTAAAAAAAATCAAATTGAATTGTAATATGAAATTTATTTGTTGGGGAGTTAAGCAATGTCTATATGCATTTCATTGGCGCTTTTTACCAAATCGTCAGTAGACTTCAATCACAGTTTAGAAAAGTTTCAAACTTCTCAACTTATTAAAAGACTTTCATAAACCATCTGAGAATTATGTTAATAAATTAACTATAAAAATTCACAAATGATTTAAAAAAATCACATTATAATAAGTGTAGCAGGCTATGAAACTTATACAGACCAAAACCCAACAAACAACTTTTACAACGATATGACTCTATTTTATTTATCTACACCTTTACACAATTAGAAATCCTTTGGATAACAATAAAAGTATTTATAAGGCAAAATGAAAAATAAAATCTCAATTTAATTGTTAATAAATTAACTATTTGACATACTATCATTTTATTATTATAATATGAAATTTATTTTTGGGGTTTTGGTTTGTATTTTCGTTCGTCTTGCAGCAGTTTGAAATTTCAAACAGCTTTAGAGAGCAGTAACAGGTCAACAGGGGGCTAGTTAATAGTTGTCGAAAAGAATTGGGTGACTTTTTGAAATTGTCTTGATGTGACGTTAACAAATAATTACAGCATCATTGAAAATCATATGTAAACGCGTACCTTCTATTGGATTTAAAAGAAATGTACTTTGAACAAAATATAATTTTATAAATTGTTGTTTTATATATTCTTCAGGGCCACATTCGATATCAACCGAAATTTTAGTACAATTTAAATTTCGATCGATTGTCCACTGATTCTTGATCATTTTCCAGTATAATAAAAGTGTTATCAGAATAAATATTAAGTAAAGTGTTATTATAGAATGTTTTAAACAATAGACATACTTTTCTATAGTTGGTCCTATCAAAAGAAACACACAACTTTGCGTACCGTTACACTCGTTTCTGAGACAAACTGATACGATATTGTCACTCCATACTTTAATAATTTTATTTTTCAATAATGCAATTCTCAGCAAGTTTAAAAATTTTCGAGCTTCGGGGTATCCCGTTGCTATCCTCTATAGTTCTGAGACCAGCCTTGGGAGAAGACTAAAGAAGTGCACAAAAAAGTATATCGTTGATCACAAGTAGAAAGACCCTAACTCACATAATTGCAACTTTGAAGGAGAAGAAAAAGGGTAGAATTGGTGGTAGCCTTTCTACTTGGGACCTTCGACATCTATCTATTTTTAAATAGCTCAAAATTATTTCCGCTAAGTATATAACCTGACCGATAAAAATTCCATGTGATGGTAGTCAAACTTCTTAAGTGACTGTATATAATACATTGTAGATATGGCATTAAACTTTGCTACAAAAACATTCCAAGTTTTTTTCTTCTGTTAGATTTCAACCTGATTGTTAATACGTTAATAATAATTCGTAAGGTACATTTGCTTTATTTGTTATATTTTATCTCAGTTTACCTTTAAAAGTTCAATATTTCATTTGCTATGTTTTATATTCACACATATGTTTGCTAAATTTATAATTTTGTAATTTAAAAAACAACTGTAGCGGACTTAATGTGCATATGGTTATTGGTTCATTGCTCTAATTAAAGGCTAAATTACAATTTTAATTTTTGTATTTTATTGTTATTGTGTGAAATGTTTGTATACATGTGAGCAGTTATGTACGTACATATTTTCAGGCTTACGTTTACTTATTTTAGGCAAAATTTTGAGTTCGTAAGAATTGCTGCATCACATACATGAATTTGCGTACATATATTTATATGTATCAGAGACCAGAGCGAGTGCGCCGCGACAAGAAATACATACCATATTTAGCAAAGTGTCTTAAATATCGTTACGTTTGCTAAGGAAACACATTTTAATACTTTACGTTATATGCAACATTTCTATTTATGAAAAGTAGGACCGCGTAATGTGGTCTTAGTACTCGAGTCTTCGTACTCGAGTAGTTTATATTACTTCGTTTGGGATTTGCACAAACAATGATTACTCATAATAATTTGGAAACACAAGTTATCTGCTTGTTTCTTTCCTAAACCAAATGTTTAGAATTTCCTATGCGATTCATCCATTCCGAACAGTAAGTCTCGAAAAACAAATCTTTCACATAAAATAAGTAGTTGATAGAAATTACCGGTATTGTGATTGAGACACATTTTCTATTGTTTAATAAACAAATTCTAAATAAATAAAAATTATTGTAGTTAACTCTTTAAACAAAATTTAAAAAACACTAAAACCAAGAAAAAAAAATATCGTATATTTAGCTAAAGCGGCATGACAAACAAGCGGAGTTCAAGTTTGCGCCAAGCATTGTTTTGGGGATAGTTGATTGTTTCTACGATTATTTGAATTTGACGATAATCGAACAGTTTTGATATTTGGGAGACATTTTGAATGTTTCTAGGACTACTTTTACTTATGGTGAACATTTATCATGTTAATGAAAATTTCTAGGTCATGGATAAAGCGTATTCAATTATAAATAATTATAAAAATATTCAATATTATTTTATAGCGAATTCTTTCTCTCTATTTTCTGTATATTAAAATTTTTTTGATATTATAAAAAAGGCGACCCAAGGTGCCTTTGAACAATTGGTATGTGCAGCATTGAAATTAAATTTATGCGTAAAGTGAAAGTGCGTACTTGTCAAACCTGCTCTGCAGTTAATTAAATTTGTTTCTTCAAAAAATTGTGAAGCTCTTAAATCTAGCGATAGAACAACATTGCGTAAAAAAATCTAATATTAGAGGAAGTACATATAAGAACGATTACTGAGAGCAAGAGAAACTTTTTAAAGATCAAAAAGTTCAGTTCGCCTTTAGAGTCAATAAAATAGCAACTCATGCCAATCTCTGGTATGTATGTAATCTTCAGCCGTTCACTGTTTCAATTTCTTAACGAAATCCCATACGATTAACGCAAAAGTTTAAAAAAATTTTATTTTGGTATTATGTAGATACAATACAACCTTGTGATAAGGAGGGAATGTAGAACCGACTTGGTTTATTTATTTTATATTACATATATTTGGCCACTTTTCAGAGAAATTTTAAGAAGAAAATGTTTACTCCCTTGAATAGAATAATGTATGAGGTCAAAAGTGATTTTGCCAGTACCACCTGCTTTGTACTTCAAATAATCGAAAACATGAATGTTTTTATTCTAAATTAATTAGCGTTTTCAACGCTCTAACTTGTATTCAGATACCATATAACTGTATTTATTCTTATTAAAAACTACATTTTCCAGTAATTAATACCAGCTTCTTTTCTGTAGGCCTCTGTCGCCTGAAGTACTTAATACCAAGACTACAAAGATAGTGTTAAATTGAAATTTGGTTTTAAAAAATCTTTCAATGTCAAATTATTTTCCTCTCTTAATATTTTCTTGCTCAGCTTAGCAAACATATATCGGAGAATTTAAGAAATCGATATACATATTTACGAAACCCATGATTAAAATTGTAATAACATTTTTTTATTTTTATTTGCTAATTTTTACGAGTTTATATCCAACGGCCAGTGTTGTACAAATGGAAACTGTTTTCAAATTTAACTAAGCCACGTACTTAATTATAATAAACAAATACAGATGAGTGCTAATGAAAAAGGGTAGCGCCTTTCAAAAACCACTGATGTGTGAGCTGAAAACTGAATTGATTCCTCCATTAATCCTTAGATTATATATCATGTCTCTTGAACGCTAGCTTATTAATTATAATTCAAGTTTTATTTTCTTTTGACCATTAAAGGAAACGTATCCATCTTCACCCCCGGTATGGTTTGCGGAAAGCGAAGAAACAAGCGTAACAAATGCTGTGCAAATACTCAGCAATACAAATGGACGTGATAACCATGTTATAAATCAGGTCAGTAAGTTCCCTTTGCCATTGAATTTTTTATTTCTATTACTTTATCTTGTGTGACCTTATTTTGTAACTTTTTAAGTGACGGTATTTTTCATGTGCAATTCTTATATTAATTATTTTCTCTTCTCTCGGCACTACTATATATATGCTTTAGGTTGGCATACTATTACGTGAGCTATGCCGCCTACACAATGTTCCACTGCCGCCCGATATTGATAACTTGGCAATACCGTTTCAATTGCCACCACCCAATAGTGCATCTTCATTAAATCAACAGCCTGCAGCTCAGCATCAAATCGATGATATTGAATCAGATCAAGATGAAATCGAAGATCCAATTGGTGACAGTGAACAAGAGAGTGAAGCCGATGAGGATCTTCCATTAGAAATGGATGACGGCCGCAGTACAAATAAGGTAGTGCAGACCTAAAACAAATATGTCCATATGTTTTTAAATACACATCTTTAATATTTTACTGCAGAAAGATGAAATGGAGGTGGAACACTTAGCAACACTAGAAAGGCTACGACAAAGTCAAAGACAAGACTACCTAAAGGTAATAGATTTATTTACAAAACTAAAAGACCAATATAAAAATTTAGTGATATTGCAAACTTCGCCTCAAATACTGCAGTTTCCATTATATGAACGAACTCAATTGCACTTTATACGAATAAACAAAGAATACCAAAATAAATTGAGATTTAATCCAAAGTATTAGGGGCCAATGTTGATTTTTTAATCATCAGACGAGAAAAGAGTAACAGTCACACTTGTATGACAAAACAGTTGTCAAAATATAAACAAAAATAAAAACAAAGAACTGAAACATAAAAAATAAATTGTACTATAAACACAACTAGTACGAACGACGAATTTTTCGTAACGAATATTCGTCGTTGGAAATAAAATACAATATGTACGTTGAACGAAATATGTCAGCATATAAAGAATTTAGTTGGACGATATGTATTTTGAAAGTTTTTTTAAATATTTTAAGTAACACTCAAATATATGTTTTACTTCTGCTAAAATATAATTAATATATAATTGTTACTAGGGTTCAGTTTCCGGTTCCGTTCAAGCAACCGATCGCTTAATGAAAGAACTTCGTGATATCTATCGATCGGATTCAATCAAGAGCAATATGTACTCCATAGAATTAGTAAATGATTCCATATATGAATGGAATATACGCCTTAAATCCGTGGATCCTGATAGTCCCCTACACAACGATTTGATTATGCTTAAGGAAAAAGAAGGCAAAGATAGCATTCTATTGAATATCATTTTTAAAGAAACTTATCCTTTTGAGCCACCATTTGTACGTGTTGTACATCCAATAATATCAGGTAAATGAAAAATAAGGAACTATAATACACTGATTATTCATATTAACAATTTTGTTTTATTTTTGCTTTTCCCCTTTTTTAAGGTGGCTATGTTTTACTAGGTGGTGCAATTTGCATGGAGCTTTTAACTAAACAAGGTTGGAGTTCAGCTTACACTGTAGAAGCAGTTATTATGCAAATTGCAGCAACATTAGTTAAAGGCAAAGCCAGAATACAATTTGGTGCCACCAAGGTTTGTGCAAAGAATATACATTTGATATATTTTATTTTAAGTGCGATTCATAACCTTCACATATTCATTTGAGACATGATAAAGTATATTTGTAGTGCTATGACAAAACAAAAGCAATTTTGCTGGGCTACGACTAAAAACTCAATTAGATCATTGTAATGGAATGCGTAAAAAATAGAGAATTGTTACTGAGATGCAATTTAATCTAGTAATTGTTCTAATTAATTATTACATGACATGCTGTTCAATTCCTTACAATCAGCAAACTGAGCATTAATAAATTTTAAAGTCTGCTATGTTTATAATTGGTACTACTCAATTTGAGATTTGTTGTTTTAAATTTTGGTAAAAGTCTACTCAAGATTTGGTGTAAGAACCAAAACACAAATAAAGCACTTTTGTATAATTTAATAATTTAGTTCAAGTTAGTGAGATATTTTCACAGTTAATTTCTTGAACATATGTTTTGTTTGCTGTGATTTAAGTCAGACCATATGGCTTCATTTCATTTGTCTTTACACCAAATCATAAGTAGATAATCTAAGCTCTTCGCTAAAGCGACCGACATTAGTAGAAGAACCGCACGGAATATCTCTTATTTATGTTTTAAATCTGCATGAAATTTGTCTGCTTAAAAACATGAGTCGTTCGTTTAATTTTGAGATACAGTGCTTTTGTAAAGAATATGACGCATGTTTCTTTTTTAAAGAATCGATTCTTAAAGTTTTGACAACCAGATAAAAGACACTTGATAAACTATAGTGGACACAAGAATATAATGAGCATTAATAGAAAAAGAACTATAACTGAAAAATAGCAAATAAAAATATATAGGAAAATCTGTACGAAGGAACATAAGTTTATTGTCCAATACAGTTATATTTTGCTTGAAAATTCGGTAAACGTGTGTGTACATGTATATATGTATATGTGGAGGGTATATAATATTTCGGCTGAGCCGAACCGAACAAAGTGCTTCTTTTTATTACACTATGCAACAGTGAAAAAAGTGCAAGGTCGTGACTATATGGGTTCGTATCTACTATCAAAATGGCTACATTTTTGCCGAACAAAGTTAAGCGATATTTTTAAATGCTGATTAGTTATTTGGCAAAAACTGATAACACCTTTTTTTGGCCATCATGCCAATATTGGGAAACTTTGGAGGCCCATAAAAAGAAAACGGTCATCAACTTGACCAAACTAAGTATAGGGTCGTACTACAATTTAATAGTAGAATCGAACCCATATAGTCATGATCTTGCACTTTTCAAAAAGTCTTCATTTGTCGCATAGTGTTATTGGTGTCATATCTTGAATATATTAATCACATACCTTAGGTCTTATCACAGGCTCAATACAGTTTGGCGCGAGCGCAACAAAGTTTCAAATCCTTGGTCCAAATACATGAAAAAAGTGGTTAGTACTAATCTGGTGAATAATTTTATATGTTATTAAAACTAATGGTACTCCTTTATTTTTTCCAACAGGTTGGTTTACTCCACCTAAAGCAGATGGCTAAGGTGGATGATATTTGGGAGTAATTATTACATTAAAGCTGCTTTGAGTTTACTTTATCATTTTGTATGTGTGTGCTTTTTCTCATATATGTAGTTTTTCTAAATCCCCATTGCTAAAATATTGGATTGATTGTCTGTCTAACGGGCTGGTTGGCATAACCATCATCGTTGTAATTTTTGTAACGTGCAATTGCTTGTGTAATATTTTGAATTTTTATTAATTTTTCTTTTACTTTTATTTTATTGTACTCCCACGCTATTCATGCATACATATATAAATAATATTTACAATTTAAATGATCATATCTATTCAAGTACTACCGCTACTACAATTATTAAATACTATGTACGTATATGTATGTCTCTTTGTTGTATTAACCGTGTCGTCTTCTATGTTGAAATCTATTTGAATTGCAGTAGCAGTAGCCGATGTAACCAACAAGCCGCGCAGCAGCATACAATTATAATTAGCATTAAATACAAATAAACCTCTGTTTTTATACATACACAAAATGAAAATAATTAAAATTTAAAAATTATAAAGAATAACCATGAATATGAAACAAACACACACAAATAAACTTTATATTATATTGCAAAGTAGTTTTATAGAGTTTGTAATTTTGTCGTATATAATTTTATCATAAACACATACATACTTATCTATAATATTTGTTTATAATTCCCAAATCCTAGAAATATTTATAATTTTTATAATCATAATTTTTGCTTCATGTGTTTCATTTACATACTTTCGTATAATATAAATGTCCTTAATATGCTTTATTCTCTTTTTAATTTATATAAATTAAAACAAAATAAGAAACAATTATAAATACACATAAATAATACGAAGAAGATAAGAAATACTTAATTATAGCCATTAATGAATATAAACACAAATTTAAAACACATGGATTTAAAATGTATAATTAATTTTATTATAATTATATAATTTTTTTCAAAAGAAAATTACATAACTATATCGATATGTTTTTCTCCTTGAAACTATACTTATTCTTAAAAACACAGAATAAATTTAAATTTTAAGTTTTACATAAAAAATATTAAACAATTTAAGTAATGCATACATATAAGTTAATATATAAATAAAAAATGCAAATAAATAAATAATTATATGATTATATAATAAAGATGAAAAAGCACTTATGGTGGTAAATCATATGAATGTTAAAGC
Organism: Linnaemya vulpina; assembly: GCA_963675445.1. Taxonomy (NCBI): domain Eukaryota; kingdom Metazoa; phylum Arthropoda; class Insecta; order Diptera; family Tachinidae; genus Linnaemya; species Linnaemya vulpina. The sequence goes on along the minus strand of OY776280.1, from coordinate 63,128,858 downwards.
CAGCAGTTTCATAATATTCTATTTTATTCAGGTATCATATAGCTAAAAGAAAATATAAAATTCTTCGACGATGCTGTAGCAAAAATTGATCGGGGAAGAAATTCTAAAAATAGCTACAATAAATTCTACCTTCTTAAGTATTCATCTGTCCTCTACTATCCGTTCCTTTCTAGTTAAAAAAAATTTATGTATGATGGAACACGATAGCTTTGGAAAATTTTTTTATGTATTCCGTTCGTTTGTTACAACTAGTTTGAGGCAGTCTATAGTTACTATAGTTGGTATGTGAAGAGGAACGATTTCGACACTAAAGCCAGTTAAATTCGGCGAAAGATGTATTTATGTGTTATAATCGTCGTTTTGTTAATAATTTTCAAATTTGTTTTCAATACTTTTTTTTAAACTGTTTTGCAGATATTTTATCTTTTATCATTATGGTATAATTTTTGCTTCAATACCACAACTAATTTTGTTTTTAAAGAAATCTTGTTTGTTGTGGAACATAATTTTATTTCTTAAAAAGGAATATATGAAGGATTCCATGTTAGTAATTGAATGCTAAATAGGGGTTGACTTCCAAAACGTTCATATACAAAGTTTGTATACAGTATTGCTACTGTATTTAAACCCTATACATATGCAAGATTCCGAAGCAATGCATCAACTTTAAAACTGATGCCTTGCTTGCTTTCTGACTGCATTAAAAATTCTTGGCGGCGGCGTTATGAAATATGATACTTTGTTCAAACACAAAGCAATTCACGTTTTGGAAGTCAGTCAGGTTTTGGTAATGAGTAATAATAAAGTTTGGGATAAGATAAGACAATTAAGTTGTCCTAGAAAACATCTTATGGACTTGGGAATATTACAATGAGGACTTTGAATACTCGATTAATATGCATATACTTGCGATTATTTTCTCTAATACAGCAACTTGGCACAATTTTAAGCATTTATTAAATAAAACAGGGTTTGGTATCCCCTGTGTATAGGCTAGTTGCTTTGAGAGTATGTAATGCTTTTCGAAGCCGCTTTTATCATTGTCATACCTGCAATCGATTTAGAAATTATGAATAAAGATAAAACAGACTTACATATGTCTACAGAAGTGGCAGGAACGCTGGTCAACCACAACGTATCAACATAATAATACTTTCTTTTAGCTAAAATTAAAGAAATTAATTTTTATCTTTAACTCAAGCTGTATTTGATACACGATTCACTACAAACGGTTTTGTGTTTTGAAACATTACAAAGAAAAATAGAAGCTAAAACATATTTTCTAATTTATTAATTGGATTATGTAATTGAAAAATATAAAAGAACTCTTGTTCGGTGGTACGCCTGTTTACACTTCAACACAAATTTCCTTTGAATATTGTTCATGACTCTAAATTTAGTGGCTCATGTTTTACGCATAACTTTTAAAGTTTGCAATTTCGATTTGAAAAAGTCCAAGTAGATGTTTTAGCAAAAGCGATAGAAATATATCTTATCTACCTGATCTATTTTATTTCAGCTGAACTATAAAAGAAGAATGAAATGATGCATGAAGTAAATATAATAAAAAAAGGAACAATTTAAAATTTTTTCCACCATTTTACTCTTATCTGTCCCATTTAAAAACGATTTATTCAGGAAAATCGGCTGATAACTTACAAACTTATTTTGAATAATTGTAACAACTCCATTATATTGTTTACATTTATTTTCTAGTTTAAATTTCAGGGCAGTGATTTGCCACTTCTTGAAAATTAGTCGTCAAAACCGGTAGAAATTCATTACATCTTTCCAAAAAATCGTGCCAAAAATTAGCATTTTTTACCACACATCTATTTTAAGCATGTGAATTGTCTCTCGCATTTCTTTATTTATAAACTTTTGCTACCAAATAATGAAAATCGTTAACTAACAGTGCAGTTTGCGATTGGCGTTTTACTGCATTCTTCAGAACAGGTGATTGTTATAAATTTGGGCCCATAAATCTCAATTGAACTAAAAATATAGTCAAGAAGCCGGTAAAAATAATTCAAGTTGTTGGACAAAGTTCACAGTTTTTAACATTAATTTATTTACATATTCAATATTATTCATTAACGCTAAACAGTAACTATAGATGATGCCTTTGCCATAATGGATTGTTTAAGCGTCGATGCGGTATTAGCGTCTTTTACAAAATGCACCATATTATCATTTTTATTTGCAACGTCTGAAGCTGCCATTAGCAGTTCCAAGGAGCCCTCTAGTTCTAATAAATCATAAGTTAAAGCCACTTCGCGTTTCAGAGCATCTGAAAGAGTAATAAAATCTCGCCGAACAACACTGGGCATCTCGTCAATTTTGTCTTCGTATTCATCCAGTAGAGTCATAGAAACATCGATAAGAACTCGCATAAAACGTTGCTCTGCTATATGCCGACATATAAAACGAATGATACTGCGAAGTGATTTGGCATCCCGACCAGCCAATGCACGCTGAAGACCTTTACGATGAATTAGCTCTTGCATTACAGTAACAAGCACCTCAGGAGATTGCTTCATTACTCGAGGATACAGTAAACAGTCCAAACTTTTGTAATATTCATATTTTCTTAAATGAGCGTCATAATTTTTTAAGCGTTGTCTTGCCTCATGTGCTATTTCATGATCTATTTCTATTTGAGGTTTTTGTGTCATAATGCTAGCAAATTTTCGACGTCGAACTCGTTCATTTTGTCGTGGCGTCTCCATATTTTGTATGGACACTAAACCATCTACCATGCCAGCTACTACTGTTTGATCGTTGGGAGCAACTCCCAAACTAAGTACAGCATTTGGGAAATTAAGTGTATGTACTGTTTGATAAGTGGCCACATCATAAATTTTAACATGACGATCTAAGCTTCCAGATAAAATACGTTCACCATTTGATCCCAAACGTAGGCATGTCACTGTTTTATTATGCTGTGAAAGTTTTGTTAGCAACCGACATCCGGCAAAAGCATCCCAGACACATACTTCGGTGCCACCAGCACTAATAAAGATACCCCCAGTCGGTAAAAATAGCAAAGATTCCACTGGGCAACCATGATTTACTGTTGCTGCTACTTCATTTGTTCGTATATCATACAAATTGATTTTACCATCGTATCCTCCAGATACAATAACATTTGCCGAAACTGGGTTTACTGTTCCAGCTCGTACATAGTCGTCATGATAGCAAAAACTATTTACGGACTTTTCATTTGCAATATCCCATAACTTAACAGTTTTGTCATCCGAAAAACTTGCGATATGCAACAAGTCAGATGTAAAATTTACACGGTGCACAGGAGCTTTGTGACCTTTGAATAATCTTAGAACATTTTTGCTGGAGGTATCAAACAATTTAACAGAACCTTGTTCATCACCGGCAACTAACAAGCGACCGTCTTGGCGAAACGTTCCGCCGTAGGCAGTCTCTTGAAAACGGGATAAGTTCTTTACCACCAGTTTTGTAATCGGATTGTAAATCTGCACCCTAACGGAGCAGGTAACTGCAAAATAATTGGGTTCTATAGGACTAAAGTCAATGTAGTCAATTGCTCCGAACTCCTTCACCAGCGTAGGAACCTGTTAATTTCATCAGAATTTAGACAGTTGATACAATTATAGTGTTTTGTCTCTCTTACACTCAAACGTTTCCAATATTCCGTGTCTGGTGTCACTAACTGACCAGTTTTGGGGTATTTTTTTATATTTAATGGTTTAAAGTTAGACATTTTAAAGTAAGAAACTAATGCAATAAGTAGAAAATTTTATTTATGTATATTTCCTGCTTGTTTTTATTTTTTTTTTTTTGGTTTATGCACGTGCTGTCAAAGATATTAGACAGGCTTCGGACATTTAGAGACAACTGCTGTACGAGTAGTCGGTACCCAGAAATTCATACATATTCAAAGTTTAGTGTCTGCTTTATTGCATCATATAAGACAATAATATATATATATATATATATATATATATATATATAAATATATATATTCAAGCATATTTGGCACCGACTTTTCATATATCTTAAGCGCAGGTATATCGAAAATATCTATATTTGAAACACATATATGACAGCGATATGGGAGGTATTCGTGTTAAAAAGGGATTTTGGTATAAGAATTACACCAAATACTTTTTTCAAGGTGTGGCAGCCTCGCCTTGAAAACTGTCAACTCCTACTGTGAATTTATGTTAAGGCAAACAAATTGGCACGTCACTTCCAAAAAACATATTTTTGTTTAAATTGCTGAGAAATAAACAACAATGGTAAATTTATCTGCGCTTAAATAAATATGTGCTAATAACACTTGAATATGGATATTAAATTTTACAGAGCGCCCTTTTTAATTTTCAAAGTCTGCTATCGGTAATATTGTTAATGATTTGCACCTGTGCATACGTCCGTTCACTGTTTCCAAGTATAATGGACCGCAACAAGAGCGGGTTCGTATATAATTACATTTTCTTAGTAACCTTATTTTAACAATTTATATTCCAGTTTGCTTGGTATATTTTGGAAATTGGCAAGAATAGGAGAACGTAAATCGCCATATGTGGCGGTAGCATGCTTAGTAATGGCAGCTTCTATACTGTTTTGGGCGTGATGCATCCTGCGTGATTATTTGAATATTTAATAGAATTATTATTTAAACTTTCTTTAAAGAGTAAGCCTTTTTGTAAAACTTTATGGATATTAATACAATAGAATTTTATAAGCCGTAGCAGAAGCATTTATATAATTTTAAGATACTTTGTTACTGATGGCAGAGACGAAGGATCCAATTGAGTTAATCAAGGTGTGCTAGTGAAGTTCATGAGAGCGAAACTAAATTGTAGAATATATGCAAACAAATGAATATCAATATGAAAATGCTTAAAATTTGCTTTCAATTAATAAAAATATCTGCTAGAGGAAACCTTGATGTAATGAAAAATGAGACACGGTGCCTAAGTTTGAACTTGTTGAGCAACTTCCGCTAGTTCGGCGCTACTTGAAATATACTTCTGAATTTGTTGTCGTTCTATTTCTGTGGCACTTCCAGTATATCATTTATTCTTTGTAGCTATATATATATATATATATATATATATATTACTTCACAGCATCAATAAACATATGTATGTAAAGGAATTTATATGTACATGATATAGTTATTAATATTTCATAATTTGATATATCATGGGCAAGTAAACCATTGCGGAATCCGGAAAACCTTCAAGAAGCGATGTCTTAGTAATGATTTTCTACATATTCGGTCTTGGGTTGTAAACAAGAACTTTCACTGTATTCGCATAATAAATGTTTTCTGTATCGTTGGTCTCTGAACAGAAGTGTTTCATTCTGTATTTGTATTTGGAACAACATAATTGTATCGACTTTAACCAAATATTTTTTAAAATTAATATCTAAAGCTTTCATTTTTCGACCTGTATTCTTTCATATGTAATATTTCTAATATTTTCAAGATTAACATCTCTTTTTTTAATTTTAAATAATTTATTTATTTTTCAATATCTTATTCCTTTTTTGTGTAACTTCTTCAGCAAATAAAGTATTTTATATTCTGAAGAATTCACACAAAATGGAGCGACAAAATATTTAAAAATAAATGAATTATGTACATATATTAAATTAATAGAAATCTTAAGTTTAAAAATATTAAAGAATATTATTATTTATGAAGAGGAATTACTTTTTGTAAAATACAATCTAGTTTTTATCAAGAATATTAAATTGTTATAAAGTGGCTTTATAAATAATTAATAGATTTGTTTGAGTTTTGAGGTTCTTTTATATTAATATATAGTATATATTTCCATGTTTCGCTAACCTTCGGTTAAAATTTTTTACAATAGAAAATAATTTCCTGAAGAAGCTAACCGAAGGTAAGCGAAATATCGAAATATATATATTAATATAAAATAATCTCAAAACTCAAACAAATCTATTCATTATTAAAAGAAAAAAGGTTAAAAAATTAGACAGAAGAGTGGCTTTGTAAAGTTGACTTGCTATTCATATGGGAAAAAATAAATTTTATGCTATTCTGCTAACAGATTCATAAATTCTAATAAGAATCTCAATCTTAATAGTTTTATCACCATTTCGTGTAGTCGATATAATCTGCTATTCATAATGGCATTCAAAATTTTCAAAGTATGTCAGAATTTTCACAGCAGAGTTCGCTTTTAATTCATAAATAAAAAGGCCGTTACCATGGTAAACGTTTTGTTTATATCGCGCAAGGCACATAATCGCCTGCGATATCACAGTGAAGTTAAGAAATAAGAAAATATTATATAAAAATGTCAAACTCATTGCCAAAACATTCTGGAATTTATTTCGTTAAAGACAACATTAATAGTTTACAATTTAAAATACATTTTCGTTCTATTACCACACTACTCCATCTACCAAAATATACCGTTCCCGAGGGATCAAACAAAGAATCAGTTGCACAGGTAGAACAAACTGAAAATTCTCTACCAACTGAAGGAAAAAGTATCATAATAAAATGGCAACAAAAACTATTCAGTCCCACCGAATGCAAAATGTATAGTGACTTGAAAAATTGTGTCACCGACCAGCATAGAAAGTACCATGAAATCCTCAAAGAGCAGGAGCGTGATAAAAAGCAAACCAAAAGGAAGCGACAACGTAGAAAAGCTAAGACAGAAGTTATGGCAGCAAATGATAAGGACGACTTTATATTCACTTATGTACACAAAGATAATTTCTTACCACCAAGTGATTTAGATGAGAATATGACAGGAAAAAAGGAATGTTTGCTAGGAGAGCCTTTTGAACAAATGTTTGTTTATGCAGCTTTAGGTCCAGATACTCAGTTAGCTGTTCTGCGTTGGTTTAAACAAAAACATCTACTTTATATTTATCCCGATTTTACAAATTCCCAAAACCAGCCATATTTTATAGAAATTAGCAGTGATTACCAACATTTGTACTCATATGGAATTGAAGACGTTTCCCTCAAGGACTTATCAACATCAATTGGCCAAGAACAATTTATTTATCTGCCCGAGTTACCAGCACACTGGCGTATAGAAGAGGAACTAACAAACAAATTCGCTATGCCTCCTAGAAGAACTCTAAGATTTGCTTTAATATTTACTATAAATGACGTTGCTGGTATTGAGTACGATAATGTACATGTTCGTTATCGTATAAAGTTACCCGAGAATATAATACTTGAAGAGGGCCTTTTGAATGCCACATCACATTCTACTACCAGCTCTTCCTCCAACTCTTCAATACACGTTGGTTTCTCGTGGCAACTCACTATACTTTGTGAAGAACAATTTGATCCTGCTCAACACTTGCGTATATTTTTCGAAATTATATCAATTGACTCGTGGGAACGTGAACGCATAGAGGGATTTGCACATTTCGCTCTAAATCTTTTGCAGCCCGGTCAACATACTGTTGACATAAAGTGTATCCGTCCAGTCGAAACAACTTTAGAAGCAATTAAACGTTACTTTATCGGCGGTCGTCGTAAATTCAACTACGAAAGTTTCGTTTGTAAAGAGGACAACGAAAGCACGGATGGAGCTTCGAATTTCTATTGCCGCTATGGTGAGCGTATGCAAAACTCTTGTCGATTAAGTTTTTCGTGCCAAATTTTAACACAACGCACTTGTGAACTATTAAATCCTTGCGCAAGTCGCACAAGTGGCATGACTTTAGATGACATCATGATGGCTTATAAGGAGGCTAGAAAAAGATTGGAAGCAATTTCATTGAATTGATTTTATACGTTGTGATTTAACTATTTACATGTTTTTACGTGAGTTTCAGAACTATTTATGTATATTAGGTGTGATCCCGTACTCTACTTTGGGTGCCCGCAGATGCCCAATCTTACCCAAAACTGTTCCCGTACTCCAGATTTAGGCAAGTGAGAGAGAGAGAGAGAGATTGTGAGCGAACAAAATTCTTCTTCTCGCACAAAACAGCCGGAAAATTTTTTCGGCCAGATTGGGAAGATGGACAAACGATCAGCTGTCTTAAAAAGATAAATAATCAAAGACTGCAAAAAGCTATTATTAAAAGATTTTAAATAAAGCATGTAATAAAATAAGAGTAAATGGCGAATAAACTAAGTACTGCTTGAGTTTGACTTGCATTAAAATTCAAAACACTTCGATGTTTTCTTTTGGTAAAGGAATTTGGCTGTTTCTGTTCCTGTACTTTTGTACATTTTTAACAATATGTGAGAGAATTTTTCGCTTACTCTCACTTTACCCACAAAGTACGGGATCACACCTATTATTGCATTTGTATTTATTATGATAAACAAATAACGACTAGAAGAAATTGTAAATAAATGGCATACAAAATTAGTTGTATTAGTAAAAAATACGTTTCTTTCTTTTAATTCAAAGAATTCGCTGTAAAAAGTGCTATAGTCGACTGACTGCTGGATCTTCAGCGACCTCCATCTGTTACTTTTAGATACTAAAAAAAGTATGAACAAGGAACTTCTTTCTTGTTACAAGGACCACCTTTAGATGCAATAATATTTATTTCCTTAAGTCTTTCTAAGAAAATAAACTTTATCGATTATTTTCTTTTACTTGTTCCCCGGGAAATACTAGTTATTTATTAATTTATTGTTCCGAACATAAAAGTTTTATCTTAGTTTTTTCCGACTTCTATTTTGCAATCAGAAAATAAGTTACTTTTTGATTATCATTTATTCCTCAGGAAGTTCAAAAATAATAATCAAAAAGTAAAAGCTTAAAAGCTTAAGATTTTATTTCGCTAAAATTATTATTAAGAGATGTAAGATCGGATTTATCGGTTCAAAGATCTTATTTGATATTTAACTTTTAACTTCCTGCTACGAAAATTTAAAATTCTCTAAAATCGGGAAGCTATTGATTTGCACACGTTTTGAAAATATCGAGTGCTCAGTAGATCTCGACGTTTGAGGTCCTCGGAAGCTGCCTTATTGATTGTGAGAACCCATAACTATGTTTGTATATGTGTGTATATATACGAGTATATAACTTCCCTGCAGAAATTATTGCAGTACATGATCCGTTTTAAGTAAAAAGGAGTAGTTAAAACATGGTCCGATATAATGCAAACATGGACCATGATGTATAAATAATAGGTATTTGGCAATACTCGCAACACATAATAAAAATATACAACTATATTTATTTATATTTATATTTATTATATTTATTTATATTTATTTATTTTCCCATATACATATTTGGATTACTTTTGGACTAGTCCCGGTCCCTTGTGGAGTACTCTTTACACGCATGTAAGGAGTAGTCTCGATTTCTGTAGGATTGCTTATAACTTTGAAACTTCAATTGAAATGTGAATTTGAACCGATTCGAACTGAGCCAGAAATTGAAAACCCATCCATTCAAAATTTTATTTTCCGATGAAGCCCATTTTTTATTGCATGGGTACGCAAATAAACAGAATAGTCGCATTTGCTTTAAGGAGAATACACAAGTTTCTGTCCAAACACGGTTACACCCACAGGACATTATTGTTTGGTGCAGTGGCGGAGTTATTGGCCCATATGTCCTCCAAAAACGATGATGGTCAGAATGTCACTGTCAATGGTGAACGGTGTAGGAACATGATTCAAAATTTTTTTTATACCTCAATTACAATTGATTTAAAAAAAAACTTTTCATGAAAAGATAATTTCACGTAATGGGCCAACTAATGGGCCACCCTCATTGTGTGATTTAACCCCGATGGATTATTTACTTTGAGATTATGTCAAGTCACTTGTCTACACCGCTAAACCATAAAAAATTGAATACCTGGAAATAAACATTCCTTCTGAGGTCTTTCCTACTACGCTTAGGATCCTTCTCAACTTCTTTCCATAACTAGTTTTCGTAGTTCTGGCACAATGCCTCGCCGGGGATAGTCAGCGTAATTTTCCGCTTAATTTAGCCGCAACGCTATCGTAGCTAATTTCCACATGATGAGCGGCGATGAATGTAATTTTCGATTATATTAAAAGAATCAAAAACACTAACATGATTTCGGAGGTTTTAAAAAAATAATTTTTTTTCGATCACTATATCTCACGACCGGATTAACCGATTTTGTTATGATTTACTCTGGCCGACGTGGTTTTTAATCTTGAGAACTGATTAGATCGGTAAAGCCGTTCAAAAGTTATTAAAAAAAACACTGTAAATATGTTTTTTTTTCTGAGTATTTTTTTTTTTATTTCTTGAAATCTACCTGTTCGAATCGGTGTAAATTCACAAGATATCTAAGTTCTTTAGAACGCAATTAGTTTGATGAAAATCGGACAAGTCGTACCAAAGTTATAAGCGGGTTACATACTTACCCACACACACACACACACACACACATACATGCAGGCATATGGCGTTTTCTTTTCTAGAAAATATGTAAAATTTTTTCATTTATTTTCTTAAAAGTGGCAAATTCGAATAGTTTTCAAACAGACTTTATTTTTCGTGAAATATGTTGAATATTAATTTCCAACGAAATCTTTATTTTCAAATGACAGATTGTTGCCATTTTCTATTAAAAAGTGTAAAAAATGTTGCATTATTTTCTTGAAAAGAAATCCACGTTAGTGACAGGTTCCCCGAATTAGTCAGGGAAGCTTTCTAGGATCTCAAAAGTAAGCGGTTCACAGCAAATCCACCACAAAAGGATGCTTCCTGTATAAAGAGAGTGTAGCTCGTATAGACAATCGATTTTTTAAATTTAATATTTAATTTTCTATATTTGAAATAAGTCAGAAATAGATATAAAAATAATAATTTATAATATTAACTGCAACATTGTGGATAGAACATCTTTAAGATACATTTTAAAATTCTATATATTTTTAAGATTCTCGATTTTTCCAAAACAGGGTAAAACCAATAACTCTTGTACTTTTTGAATATTTAAAATTTTCTAAAGGAAAGTGAAAAAAGAAAATAAATATATATATAACGAGTGATTTTTTTGCTATTATCTTTTTGGCAACACTAGTTTTGACAGCTCGCGCACGTTTTGTATCTTGTGTCACTGTCAAACATCTTCAGTTTGGTCTATAATTTAATCATGAATCGTCTTACAAACGAACAACGCTTGCAAATTATTGAATTTTATTACCAAAATGCGTGCTCTGTTAAGAAAGTTCATCGCGCGCTTCTTCCATTTTATGGTCAGTTTAATCGACCTACTGAGGCTTCTATTCGGGCTATTGTAAAAAAATTTCGCACCAAATTTACATTGTTGGACATTAAACCACCAACACGCTTACGTAGAGTGCGAACTGAAGAAAATATCGCAGCCGTATCGGCCAGTGTTGGTGATGACCGTGAATTATCGATTCGGCGCCGTTCGCAGCAATTGGGCCTCTGTTACTCCACTACGTGGAAAATTTTGCGGAAGGATTTGAGTGTGAAGCCTTATAAGATACAGCTGGTGCAAGAATTGAAGCCAAACGACCTACCACAACGCCAAATATTTGGTGAATGGGCTCTTGAAAAGTTAAATGAAGATCCACTTTTTTATCGAAGAATTGTGTTCAGCGACGAGGCTCATTTCTGGTTGAATGGATACGTGAACAAGCAAAACTGCCGTATTTGGAGTGAAGAGCAGCCAGAAGCATTGCAAGAGCTACCAATGCATCCACAAAAAACAACCGTTTGGTGCGGATTATGGGCTGGCGGCATCATTGGGCCGTATTTCTTCAAAGATGATGCGAATCACAACGTTACTGTGAATGGTGAGCGCCACCGTGCGATGATAACAAACTTGACTTCCAAAATGGAAGAGCTTGACTTGCATGACATGTGGTTTCAACAAGACGGTGCCACATGCCACACAGCACGCGAAACAATGGACCAATTGAGAGGCGAGTTCGGTGAACAGTTTATTTCACGCTTGGGACCAGTCAATTGGCCGCCCAGATCGTGCGATTTAACGCCTCTAGACTATTTTTTGTGGGGCTATGTTAAGGCTAATGTCTATAGCGACAAGCCCGCTTCGATTGACGAAATGGAAGCCAACATTGCCAACATTATTCTTGAGATACCGGCCGAAATGTTGGAAAGAGTATGCCAAAATTGGACTAAGCGGATGGACCATTTGAGGCGCAGCCGCGGCCAACATTTGCATGAAATAATCTTCAAACATTAAATTATATCGACCCAACTATCAATCCAAATAAATATTTCATGCATTTTTCTGAATTTTGTGTGTTTTCTTTTTTTTAATTTCCGATAGTTCTTATAAAATCACCCATCACATATTCATGACTGAGTGGGCGTGATCGAAGCCAAGACCTTCGATTCTAACCACTTCAGCATGCAGCTGAATCACAAATATCTTATAAATTATAAGAAATTATTATTATTATTTGTTTATTAGTAGTATTCGTAATACTTTTACAATACATTTAAAAAAATATTATATTCAATATCATACATTCTCAGACATAAATTTCAATTTACATTTACATTTCTTATAAAATCTACAGCTCTTTTTCGGAATATATTAATATTTGTGTCATTTTTAATACTGTGATGCATCATATTGTTACAAAGACTAGAAATAGATTTAAAATAAAACGACAATGTGGTTATATGTACTTGGCAGCACTGCCAATTAATCTATAGTTGTCAAAATGTTACAACCCTGGTCAACACTATATAGATAGTATTCAAATTAAAGGAAATGGAATACTCCAGAATATACAAGATCATTCAAGGCTGTGCCAATAAGAGTTAACCACAACAACAACAAACCTAGCAACATAAATGCTAAGAGATGTTATTCTTAATGATCTTGTATGCAAGTATTCGCTGCTAATAAAACTAAATAGATTCACAACTATACACAGCCATATACACGTAGAAGAAACAAAACCACACACTCATCCATACAACCACTCATAGTTACCATGTATACAAACACACACATGTCAAGTAAAATACAACCACCATGCCCAGAACTTTCGCGAGGTTACCAGACGACGTCATTTTTGCTATATAAAGGCGCTGCCAGAGCTCAGCGAGAGTCAGAGTGATTTCAAATATAGACGTGTTAACATCGCTAAGTGTTGAGTAGAATAAATACTCGTGTAAATAAGTTGATAAATAAAGTGTTGCCGCATTATATTTCTAAAATTAATTTGTCCGTGTTTTAATTTGATGCAATAAAACGAATCCTTGAAGGATAAGTAATAAAACCGTTTTTACGAAAAGGTCTAAAAACGTAACAATATTATATCTTTTAAGTCCCTTGTAAAAAAGTGAGCGTTGATTTGCGTTTGTATCTGCAAGTTGTAGTCTAAAAGTATAGTTGTTTCTTAAGTTGTATGGTTGAATATCGCCAACATATCGTAGTTGTTCTGTTAAATAATCAGGTGCGTCATCCATCTCCATTTTCTTTATAAAGCTCAGTGTTGTGAGTTCCAGTCTTTGATGTATATTCATCCCATTTAGAGTCTCCAGCATATAGTTAATTGGTGTGAAACGGTTGCATTTTGAAATAGTTCGCATTGCTTTGTTTTGAAATTTTTGAAGTCTTTCTATTTGAGAATCTGTGCAGCAGGTATGTAGCATTGTCGATCCATATTCAAAATGTGGTTTGATAAGCGTGTTGTATATATTTATCGATGTTATAGTTGATACTTTGTTTCCAATTCGTTTGTAAGATCCAATTTTTTTTCCCAATTTTTTTACATATATATTCTAAATGTTCCTTAAAATTGAATTCATTATCAATTGGAAACCCCAGATATTCAATATTATTTACTTTTTCTATTATAACGTCATTTACTTTGAAAGTTATGTCATTGTTCATATTGATTTCCAATATCTTTGTTTTATTTTCGTTTAATTTTAATTTATTCATTTTTAACCAATTGTTAATTCTGTTCATATCGGCTTCTAAATTTTCACAACATATTTCATCTGTTGCTGCTTCTGAGAAAACTAGAGTATCATCAGCATTGAGTATTATTTCACATTTTTCCAAATTTTTTTCCATATCGTTTATATAATGGGTGATTTTATAAGAACTATCGGAAATTAAAAAAAAAGAAAACACACAAAATTCAGAAAAATGCATGAAATATTTATTTGGATTGATAGTTGGGTCGATATAATTTAATGTTTGAAGATTATTTCATGCAAATGTTGGCCGCAGCTGCGCCTCAAATGGTCCATCCGCTTAGTCCAATTTTGGCATACTCTTTCCAACATTTCGGCCGGTATCTCACGAATAATGTTGGCAATGTTGGCTTCCAGTGCGTCAATCGAAGCGGGCTTGTCGCTATAGACATTAGCTTTAACATAGCCCCACAAAAAATAGTCTAGAGGCGTTAAATCGCACGATCTGGGCGGCCAATTGACTGGTCCCAAGCGTGAAATAAACTGTTCACCGAACTCGCCTCTCAATTGGTCCATTGTTTCGCGTGCTGTGTGGCATGTGGCACCGTCTTGTTGAAACCACATGTCATGCAAGTCAAGCTCTTCCATTTTGGGCAAAAAAAAGTTTGTTATCATCGCACGGTAGCGCTCACCATTCACAGTAACGTTGTGATTCGCATCATCTTTGAAGAAATACGGCCCAATGATGCCGCCAGCCCATAATCCGCACCAAACGGTTGTTTTTTGTGGATGCATTGGTAGCTCTTGCAATGCTTCTGGCTGCTCTTCACTCCAAATACGGCAGTTTTGCTTGTTCACGTATCCATTCAACCAGAAATGAGCCTCGTCGCTGAACACAATTCTTCGATAAAAAAGTGGATCTTCATTTAACTTTTCAAGAGCCCATTCACCAAATATTTGGCGTTGTGGTAGGTCGTTTGGCTTCAATTCTTGCACCAGCTGTATCTTATAAGGCTTCACACCCAAATCCTTCCGCAAAATTTTCCACGTAGTGGAGTAACAGAGGCCCAATTGCTGCGAACGGCGCCGAATCGATAATTCACGGTCATCACCAACACTGGCCGATACGGCTGCGATATTTTCTTCAGTTCGCACTCTACGTAAGCGTGTTGGTGGTTTAATGTCCAACAATGTAAATTTGGTGCGAAATTTTTTTACAATCGCCCGAATAGAAGCCTCAGTAGGTCGATTAAACTGACCATAAAATGGAAGAAGCGCGCGATGAACTTTCTTAACAGAGCACGCATTTTGGTAATAAAATTCAATAATTTGCAAGCGTTGTTCGTTTGTAAGACGATTCATGATTAAATTATAGACCAAACTGAAGATGTTTGACAGTGACACAAGATACAAAACGTGCGCGAGCTGTCAAAACTAGTGTTGCCAAAAAGATAATAGAAAAAAAATCACTCGTGCAGCTGAATCACAAATCCTAGTTTTAATGCGCTTTCTTCGTCATTACTCAGTTGTATTGGCTTTATTAAGTTCTATTAATTTCTGAAAGAGTTGAACAACTTTTTCACACAGTTTCCATCTCCGCAAGAAGAGAAAATTTTCAATAATACATTTCTCTTACGCATAAGAATAGTTGGCGTCATACTGTCTAGGAGCATAGAACAGGAAACCTTTTGTGTGTGTGTGTGTATGTGTGCGGTTTTATGTGAGACATTCCAACAGTCTTGTGAAGAAAATTCTTATACAGCTGATATGTGTATTGGCCAAGTGTGAGAATATTCGAAAATAATGGGAGTAAACTTCGAATACGCGTATATGAGAGCACGTCGATATTGGAGCACATTCATTGTGGCAAAGGACTTTTTCGTTTCAGTATGCCTTTCTCTATCATGAAGCAAGGACCTGAGGCGTTGCGGAAAATTTCAAATAACACAACATCAACTGAATACGTATAAATAAACGATATATTTCTTTGTGAAATTTTCAGATTTCTTTTCTATTCGTTTCAAGCTTAAGCGCAACATGAGAAAGATTGATTTTAAGGATTTATTTACATAAATTAATTATAGTTCATTAGTTATATTAAGAAAAAAAAAAAAGAAAAAAAGAAGCAAAACGTGGCACAATATCACATAAAGGCCATATACATCAGGTCCATTATTATTCTCATATCCTGGGCTCATGTTGTGTATACGGTTTGCGACATGTCCCTGTTCATTTCCTTTGTTGTAGGCTGGTGGATTAAGGAAATTTATGACACTCTGTATTGTGAAACCTAAAGCCCAATATAGACCACAGAAAGTCACTTAGTTAGCCAATAACTCATGCAGCTGGCCAGTAGTAGTATTCTGTCAACGAAACCTACAACCTACAAGCCATGCCAGCATCGAGTTTGCTTTTGGTTCAATGTGACCATAAATATTAATAATACTTTACACGAGTTGGGTATAAAAGTGAAAACCTTTTCTTTTTTGTTGTTGTTGTTCTCTTGTTTGTATTTTAAATATTGTTGACCACGTTGAAATATCCATCGAATAGTAAATCGTATATTATTTTGTGGCAAGAAGAATGGCAGGCAATCTGTGTAACAATAAATAAGTCAACAACAAAATATACTCTATTCTATAGCTGCAGTAAATCTATCGGGTGATTTTTTTTTCTTCTTATTATGGAGAAGTGAGATTTTTAAATTATATATTAAATTCGTTTTGGTTATATAATAATTTGAAAGCATTTAAATTTGAGTGTTGCTTTGGGACATGTGACACTGGCATGAAGTTTTGTGAATGACTAAAATTTGGGTAGTGTTTCTGCTCGATTAGGCTTCCGGAACTCTTATGCAACTTCAAATATATTTAGCAATAGATCACAACAAAGTTTATTTTTCTCCAATAAACAAACGCACCTAATATTTATTTATTCATCAATTTCTATTTGGTCATCTTGACAATTGACTCTCTCAAATATTTTTTCTCTCAACGAGCGACTTTTATCTTCTCAATTATCGCAAAACACAGTGGATCTCTTTTGGGAATAGAACAAAAAATAATTGCGAGGAGCCAAAGCTAGTGAATACTTGGGCTGAGGCATAATTACGGTGCTGAATTTGGGTAAAATAATACGAATAAAAATAGACGGTTGTTTGGTAAAAAGGCTGCAATTTTGGAACTCCTTAAAATCTGTAAAAAAATTCATGGCATGAGCAAACTTATATGCCAACCACAGTTGCCACTGTGGTACAATTGAACCAAAAATTGTTGTTTCTTTTACGTTTGGTTCGCTGGTTCATTTTTCTTTTTTTCTTTTATGAAAAGTTAACGATTATAATATAAATAAATTTTGAAAGTTTTTTCATGCCTGTAAAAATGTATTTACGAAAATTATTACTCTTCACATAAAGTAAAAGATTTGATTCGTTTACAACACCTGATGGTAATCGATTATTACCTACCCACAGTAGTAAATCAAAAAGCTATATTGGCAACACTGATCGATGGTTACTTTTGTTTACAAGTTAGAAATTGGCAATTTGACTTCAGTGTAAAAAGTATTGTATTATCCTGGTATGCAAATAAAATTGAAAAAATTGGTTCTCCTTTTTTATTTTGATTCTTTTTTTCTATGGATTTTGATCCCGAAGAAATATTTTGAGTGGCAACCGTGATGTCAACATTCTCTTAACAATTTCATCAATTTGATGATTCGCCATAACAATTTTCTTCACTTTTTCAAAAATTCCAGAGATCGTTGATATGCTGGATAGTCTCGGATGATCTTTCTCAGGCACACTTTTTTGATTTTATTTCAAAAAGCTTGCCAGTGAAAAAAAAAATTGGAAGTTCAGTTTCATAATAAAATTGTTACAATTAGAAATTGTTATCACATTCAACAGAGCCACTGATGATGAAGAGGCAGCGGTTTTCGAAAACAGCTCTTTTGCTCTGCCGTGTGAGTTGAATATTTAAAAATCTTAAGATGACTTTCTCTAGTCCTTTGGAATATTTAATTATGTCTCTCTCTCTCTCTCAATTCAATAAAGAACACTTTTCGAATAATGTCGTTTTCTTTTCTAGAAAATAATGCAACATTTTTCACACTTTTTAACAGAAAATGGCAACATTTCGACATTTCAAATAAAGTAATTTCTTAGAAACAAGTCCAACATGCCGTACGAAAAATAATTTCTGTTTTAAAACTTTTCCAAATCGCCAGTTTTTAGAAAATAAGACAAAAGAAAACACCATAAGCCAATAAAATTATATATAAAATTGGGGATTTTGGAGAACAATTTTTTTTTATATCATAAATTTTTAAGTTTGAGTTCTCTTTAATAGACATTTTTTAATATTTCGACACGCCTTTGGGTAGCTTTTTCACAGGAAAATTGTCTTTTCTTTTTTCCAAATTAAAATATTGAAAATATATAAAAAAATCTTTACCTCAATTTTAAATTATAGAAGTGGTTATTAAAAATATCGAGATAATTGATTGAGAAGTTGGAAATTATTAGTTTCACAGTTATTTTCACTATAACATTTTTCTTAATAAAAAACTACTGTTATTTTTAAAGAATATAATTGAATTGAGAGAAATTAATGAATTGTTTATATACGAATGATTAGTTTTACTACCCCAAGCAAAAGGGCTACTGGTTGTTGTCCATGCTGTTTTTGTGGTTGTACTCAAATAAGGTATTAAACACAATAACGCCTGCAGGCTACAGACTACAACTTGTCATATATATAGAATACATGGAAGTATATAAGAATAATTATTTTTAATACCACAGACAACATGGCTACGGGTTGTTGTCCCTGCTGTTTTTGTGGTTGTAGTCAAATTAAAATAATTTCTATTTTGGTGACCGACAATGAATAGATGCAATGTTGCCAGCATATTATAAATAAATTCAATTATCGTAAGCTTGAAAATAGACTGTGTTATTGTATAAAATATATAGTTTTTTTTTAGCATTTACACGTTCAAATTCACAGTTTTCACTCAATTTGCGAGCTAAATAAGAGTGTTACCCTACTCAAAATTTATTAAAAATTAGTTTTATTACATTGTTATTGTATATTTTACGAATTTAAAATCTAATTCAATAATTATTCTCTGAATATAAATAAATCAAGCAGTTAATGAAGTTTGAAGACATAAATAAGTTGTAACTTCAACTTCCCGTAAAATTCAAGTTTTTTATTTTATTGTTTTTGTTGCCGAATTTGATAAAATTTATTTATGTATTAATTTTTTATGTTCGAACTTTTGCTATAATTAGGCTTTCCTAGATTTTTTTGTCCGTATGAATTTTAGATTTTACGAAGAAGTTTCATCTCTTTTTGTCTCGTGAAATGTGTGATTTGTTGTATTTTTGTGGAAATACTATTAAAATTTTATGCTTTTGTAAAGTTTTTAGAAACACAATTAGGGCGAAGGGCCACTTTTGCAATGTCGTCGAAATGTAAAAAAGCTTTTATAATCATTCCCTTTATTCTGTAATTATCCTCCTTGTGAATTAACTACTTCTGACAGCCTGTTACTAGTATGTATTGAAGTCCTTGAATACAGAAAAAGTGTTCTATTTTTGATATTGTCTTGACGTGACTTTGACAAATAGTTACGGAATATAAAGAATTATTTTCGAACTTTACAGATTGAATTATTAAATTGAAAATTATTATTCAGTGCCTCGTTTCAGTAACTGAAGTGAGAACTTTTCGCATCGCAAAAACTGTCGTCACTCTGTGAAACACAGGATGAGTCAGAATATATTTCTCAATACATTCATAATTTTATTCGATTTTTATAATAATCATTATATTATTCTATGGACAACCCTACAATAAAGGGCATGACAACCATAATTATTAAGCTTTTCGATGCGAGAATTTCTCTCATCAGTTACAGAAACGAGGCACGGGTTCGAATTTAAATTTAAGAATTCTCAAATTATGTTTTTACTAACTTTTAAAGAATTTGTTTTAAAATTACATTTTTTTCTATTAAGAGTAGAATATTTGAAAAAATAATCCCTCAAATTAGTATATCGAATTAGCGTTTTTTGTTCAATTTTTCCACTTTTCACGCTGGTAGTAGTCGGTACAAATTTCAACTATTTAACGACTGTCGTTAACAAAATAAAAAATATGACAATCAACAATTCTTAAATTCTCTTCTTTAGTCCATAAGATCCATAACTTGTGATCCGAAAGCAGTGCAAATCTGGCTGTTTATCTCTCTAATGCCTTTTACAACAGATTGTCCTTGCAAGAAGTAAATGCAGTAAATTCAGTGTCCTATTTTTGATATTGTCTTGACGTGACTTTGAAAAATAGTTACACAATAAAGGGAATTCATATGTATTAAAAAATTTTAAAAAATTTTATATATTCGAAGGTATTACGAAAGTCGCTGTTCGCTCCAATTGTGTTTCTAAAAACTTTGTAAAAATGAAAAAATTTAATAATATTTCATGGGAGTTTTCTTATATAAAAATCTCCCCAATAGAAAAGTAATACTTGCAAAAGCTGCAAATAACTTTGAAGTTTTTCTAAGTAAAATAACTTCTTAATCGATTATCTGAATATTGTCAATAATCGCTTCATGATAAGTCGCAAATAAACACTTATTGTTAACTTGAAAGTAGAGAAAAAGTAGTTCCCCAAAAATTATTGCTAAATTTTAGCTTCTTGCTAAAAAATTTTAAAATTTTTTATATCTTGATAAAAATCTCGTTGTCATCAGATCCCTACGTTTTGTAGGCCTGGGAAGCTTCCCTGACTAATTGTGATCTTCAACTTAGATTTCCCGAACCGGTAGATTTAAAAATATCCCACAATAAAACTTGGAAAAACTTTTAAACGGCTTCAGATATTGATTTCACAAACTAATCAGCTCTAGACATTTAAAAACCACGTTGATCACCATAAACCGGGCTGAAATCGGTTAATCCGTTCGTGATATATCGTAAATGAAAAAAATTCTAAAAAATTTATTTTTTTTCTCGATTCAAATCGGTTGATTTGAATATTAAAATAATAGAGTTTTAGTTTGAAGAGCTCAAAAATCAGGTCACGATAGTTTTGCAGTTAAAGTTAGCTGGCGGTGAAAGGGATGGGGCCTTTACAGACAACCGCTTTAATTATATTTTATATTTAAACCACTGTGCGCAGCTTAATAATTAGAGCTATTGCATGGCTCATGGCGCGATATGATATTTGTCGAGACCGTGAACGTATACGTTTCATATACAAAAAAGTGTTTCATTTTCGACGAAGAATATTCAAGGAGAAAAATTCGCCTTTCGTTAAGTTCCCGGCATATTGTTATTTTTATATCCTTCCACATACTGAACACATATCAACAATTGTGGTACACTTTTGGGCACTTAATCAATTAATAATATTAGAAAATTATATATATTTTAAAAGGTATTTTTATGTAAATATGCAACATATAAAACTTTTCTTATAAATTTGGTAACTTTTCTTTTCCTTTTGAATTTGATTGCAAAGGAACAGTCACATATTAAGAAGCAATTAAAGTGGAGAGTGTTGCTCAATGAATGGGGAGTATTTTGCCTCCGATTCGAAGTATTTATTAAATCTAATTGGAGCCAGTAGGGTAGCCAGCTCTGTTAATTATTTATTATTAAAAGTACTTACATTAATTTCTAAACGACTTACCTAAAAGGAAAAGAAAATAATAACGTTAGTGTTTTCCATCTTCCCCACAAATCAAAATTAAAATAAAAAATATATATTTAAATTTAAACAATAACATTCTGTTTTTGCTCCAACAGACATAAGAAAAATATCACTCAATTTAAATTCTTTGAGGTCTTGTCTCAATTAATAATTTTAAAAATAATTTTATATCTTGTAAATAATTTGTATGGAACTATTTATTGCTAATTGGCTGATTGTCTGATAAGTGTTTTTAATTCGGAAAACCATGATAAATGTTCCAGAGCACATCATTCCAGAGCATATTTGTTCTATGTATTAAACTTACACGGCAGAGCAGAACAGCTGTTTTCGAAAGCCGCTACACTTTCATCCTCACTGCTCAGGTGTATTTTTATTACCATTTTTTAAATCGCTTATTTGAATGTGATAACAACTTCTATTTTTATTAATTTTATTATGAATAAGGCTAAGGAAACTGTATTAAACCGCTGGTAACAAAGTTTTGCCGAGACCCTCTGCGGTGTTGTTGGATTATTTTTCTTAATTTTTGGCATGGTTTTTTGTTGTTTGCCAATATCAGATGTGTTCTTCTTACTGGGTTAATAATAAATCCTCAAAGTTCGATTAACAATTTACATAAATTCCATAAGAAACTATTCATAAGAAAATAAAAAATATTTGCAACTTTTTTATAGCCTTCACAAAAAAGTGAAAAGGTTTGTCATTCCGTTTGTAATTTCTGCGATATTTATACGGGACCCCATAAAGTCTATATATTCTGGATTCTTATGAATAGCGATGACGATTGAGCGATGTCTGTCTATCTGTAACTGAAATTGATTTTCCCAAGCCTCCAGTAGAGCTAGAAACTTCGTTCTTGGACTGATGGACTGGAAATGAACTTAAATAAAGTGGTATTTAAAAATATCCGAAATATGTTTCCAGAGCTGGGAAGCTTACACCTACTTCTCGATGCAAAATTAATAGGAAAAACCATTATTTGTTTGTTTGTAAATTGAACCTATTTCATGCTTTGGGGAGCCTTAATTGTGTATTAAAAACTAAGAATATTAAAATATTTTTCCAGGGATGGAAAATGAAAAGTTTTTTTTGGCACATTCAATATTTTGAAGTACATGTAACTACAAAAATGTTTAAAATTTTTAAAGTTTTTCTTAAATAAAACCGCTTTATACATCATGAAGATTTGTTTTGATAAAAAAGTATATAAAAAAATTAAAATTTCGTTTCCAGGGGTGGGAAATTGCTACTTTTTCATTTCTAAAATTAACCAAAAAAGCAATTGGAGTTTTTTTTTTGCTAACTAAATTTATTTTTTAATTCAGGAAGAACACAATTGGTACTTCAAAATATATGTAACGCTGCACGTACGTTGGTGAAGGGTATATAAGATTCGAATATAGCTTTTTTATTTTTTTATGTTGTTATTGCTTTTGTTGTTGAAACTTGGATTTCGTTAAAAGTGTCTTTAAATTAGTTTTTTGTTTATATTAATCCCGTGTCGAAAAAAAAGATCATCACTCTTATTCCATTTACCGTCATCAATATGAAACGATATCGTTTTGTATCGATGGTTGTAAATCGGTATGCCCATTGTCAATATCAACTGTTATCGATAAGCGTCGATGTAATTTTGGTATACCGTACGCAACGTTAAATTTGGCATTTGATTTTGTCGTCAGTCTTATGGGTGTGGAAACCACAGTTGCCACTGTGGTACAATTGAACCAAAAATTTTTTTTTTTGTTCGCTGGTTCATTTTTCTTTTTTTCTTTTATAAAAAGTTGACGATTATAATATAAATAAATTTTGAAAGTTTTATCACGCCTGTAAAAATGTATTTAAGAAAATTATCACTCTTCACATAAAGTAAAAGATTTGATTCGTTTACAACACCCGATGGTAATCGATTATTACCTACCCACAGTAGTAAATCAAAAAGCTATATTGGCAACACTGATCGATTGTTACTTTTGTTTACAAGTCAGATATTGACAATTTGACTTCAGTGTAAAAAGTATTGTATTATCCTGGTATGCAAATAAAATTGAAAAAATTGGTTCTCCTTTTTTATTTTGATTCTTTTTTTCTATGGATTTTGGTCCCGAAGAAAAGTTTAGAGTGGCAACCGTGGTCGAAACAGCTTTATTTCTTTAACATTTTTTTCTATACTAATTTAAGTGCATCAAAAAAAGGAAAAAGAAAAAAAAAATTGTTAGAGATGTGCTTTAAAAAACGTTAAACCATCGCGACATCGTGACATTGTTGTTATGGAATAGTAGTTTTGTATCGATTTGATGACGATGTCGATAAAAATTTTTATTGATATTGATTTTATTAATATTGACGATGACGACGACGGTAAATGGAATAGGGGTGTTTATTTGAATGTATTCAGCGAATTTAACCAACCCCCATGAAACCATCTCAACAATAATTATTTGACTCTATAAGTGGCTCAACAAATTTTCTTAGTCGTTGTGGAATATAATTAAGTTTTTTTTTCAAATAGAGTGGCATTAATAAGCCATCCCATGATGACTTAATAAATCAAGAAGAGCTTGTTTCCTTATCTCAGTTAGTCCTGACGTCTGATACCTTCGAAATTGTACGCTCATTTAGATACAAAATAATAAGTTAATGTATTATATATATAATATATATACGCGTGTGTATAAAAACGATCAATTGATTTAATTTCATTTCTTAATTGCCATTTCTCAAAATAGTCTCACTTGTCGTTAATTGAATCTGAATTCATTTAATAACAATAAATACTTGTTGAACATACAATTTACGTTCCCCATTTCCTACTCCTGCCTGCAACGTTGTCGCATCATGTGCTCATTTTTAAATGTTAAACAACCATGACAAAAAATATATATATAAAAAAAAGGAAATGGCAAAAAAAAGACAGACTATTTAAAACAAAGTTTCTGAAGAACGACATTTATTTAACACTTATATCACTATAAAAACCAGCATCACACCACTATCTTTTACTTCGTGCCACGTTCCTTTTTGCTATAAATTTACTCTTTCGTCCTAATGGATTTTCATGCTCATGTCATAGTTCAACTTGCTATATGGCCACTTAAAATTGTTGTTGCCTTCGCTGTTGCTGTTGCTGCTTGCTGCTGCTGCTGCTTGCTGCTGCTGGTGTATGGTCCTCATTGTCGTTCCCAGTTTTTTCTGTACTCAAAACTGTACAACACACATCTTGCCATGATTTAAAGTTCTTGTCATTACATTGATTCAATATAGTTGGCGTACGGGCCAACAAGTATTGTACGAGTGCAAGTGTATATGTCAAGTGTGTAGGGGTGTGTGTGAGTTTGTGTGCGTGAAGAATAAGAAAATCAATCTATCAGTTGCATAAAGTAAACGAAACCGTACAACATGAGAATAAAAAGAAAAAAAAATAAAAATAAAAAGATGGAACAATTTCTCATCAACACTGAAAACGAATAAATGAATCCTGCAAACAGGAGCCCATCACTCACACCCAACCAAACATAATTCGCTACTGCCGTAGGAGAAGCTTCAGAGCAAATAATGATATTGAAATGGTAACAAAGTTTTCAAACTAAAAATAATACTTTCCAATGAACCTGATACACAACTGGCGTCAAAAATAAAAGTAGGTGGCGAAATTGTTCCAAATATATTGAAATTTCATTAAATTGTGTAAATTATATAGCATTTAACTAAATTTAGCAACGTTTTAAGAGTTCTATTTAATTATATAAATAAAATTCAAAAAAAACACTAAAGCTGTCATTTTAAGAAAATTTAACTAAAAAGTTAGAAATAGATTTCAAACTTGTCGTAACAAAAGAATGAACCAAAATGCAAGTATTATTATGGAAAAAAATATCGGGGCTCGATATACGAAAAATAGGGCACAAAGAGACCACTGTTTATCTCCTCAATATTTTTGTATTTTGTTTCATTATTTAAATTTCTTTTAATATTAATTTTTATTTAAGAAAATCGAACTAAACAAATTTTCTTGAAAAGTTTGGTTTTTTAAAATTTTCTAATATAAATTTTTTACTTTTTAGTTTAATGAGGTTCGAAAGGGTGCAAAAATACTTACACGTTATGAAAAGATGAGAACACAAACCATAGAGTCTATTAGTGACGAGAGTAATCACTCAGAGAAGCTTTCTAAGACCCCAAAACGTGGTAGCCTGATGAGAACTCGATTTTTTCAAAACGGCTTAAAATCAATCACTTCTCGAGATTTTTTTAAATTTTCAATTTTCCTGGCGGAAAGTTAAAAGAGTAAATAAAAAAAATATGAGGGACGTCTGGAAAACTAAATCCTGCACAGATTTCTGTCTGAATAAATTGTTCACGATCAAGGTAAATTTAAAAAATATAGAACAGTTGAGTTGTGTTTTTAATTGACTCAATTTAATTTTAATTAAGCAATTGAATCCAGTGTTCACACATACTCAATTTAGCTGACTCAATTATCATTTGACAGCTGATAAAAACATTGTTTTTATTTGTTTCGTAAATATTCTCGTTCATAAATTTAAAAAATGGCTACAAATTTTGAATCAAAAGAAATTTTACTGGCATATAATAGAAATATGGAGCTCTTGGAGTCATTGCGGTCGGTTTTCGATTCAAAATTATCGGTGCTTAAGAAAAAGAACAAGTAAAACTGGACAATTTTACAAAGTTTGAGAAAGCAGCAGCTGTTGCTCCTTTCCTTATTCCAGCAAAATGCTACTCAAACATCACTCTGGACGTTGGCAAGTGCAACTGGAATAAATTTCTTTGCATCCGTAATATTTTTCAATTCATAGAATCGCCATTCTGTATTCTGGGAAGTCACTTGCAATTGTAATTTTTGTATTATTTTTTGACATCTGGCTCGCCATTATAAGACATTTTTCTGCTCACTGAACACAGTTCTTAAAAAACATACTTATATGACCAGGGATGCAATTCAAGTTTTGCGCAATTAGTGATCTAATTGACTAGTAATTGTTCAATTTATTAATTGACTTATTGTATAATAAATTGGGGTCAATTGAGGCCTTAATTAAGGGGGTATGTCTGAACACGGCATAAAGGCCATCCCTATAACTTGCCGCTAATTTGAAACGCAAAGTTATCGTAACCGCTATTCTACGCTTTGTAGCTCTTCGAACTAAAACACTATTATTTAAATTTTCTAATCAACGGACTCCCGCATGATATACGGTGATTGATATAAGTATGTAATTTTGGATTACCCTAAAAGATTCTAGAACACTAACTGATTAGATATATAGTTTCGGAGTTTTTTAAATAATCACTTTTTTGAAATGTGTTTCGTTCACGATATCTCACGAACGGATTAACCGATTTTGACCCGATTCGCAGTGGCCTTGGGAATATAGTTTGTTGTTTCTTTTTGTGTAATAAACCAGCATATTTTCAAGTTTACAATGATTGAATTTATTTATATTATACTGGCAACATGGCATCTACTCATTGTCGCTCACCGAAATAGAAATTCGTTTAATTTGACTACAACCATAAAAACAGCAGGGACAACAACCAGTAGCCGTGTTGCCTGTAGTAGTAAAAATAATCAGTCTTGTATACGCTCATGTTTTATATTTTTGACAAGTTGCAGTCTGTAGTCTGATGTCGTTATTGTGTTTAATGCTTGATGGTTATTGATTTGCGGATGCTGACTACGAGACAACAATTGTAACCAACGGCTTTTGTAGTCGCTGTTCGTGTAGCCTGTTGTCGTTGTTGTAATTAAAGTTTCAAGCATTAAACACAATAATGAAACCGGACTACAGACTACAACATGTCAAAAATAGAATACATGGGCGTATGTGAGAATGATTATTTTTACTGCTACAGGCAACACGGCTACTGGTTGTTGTCCATACTGTTTTTGTGGTTGTAGTAAAATTAAAAAAATTTCTATTTTGGTAAGCGACAATGCAATGTTGCCAGTGCAATATAAATAAATTCAATTACAAAAAGAAACAACAAACTATATTTCCAAGCTAATGAAATAATTTCTTGTCATACATTGTGGACTTTAAATATATTTTATTGAAATAACACTATTTAAGAATATTAAATATATGAAAGCGGCCACACTGGCGTATGAAGAGAATTCTGCTACAAACAACAACTCATGGTTATTAATTTGATGGTGTAGTCTTATAAATAATTAAGTAGCTGACTACGAGACAACGATTGTAGTCAACGGCTTTTGTAGTCGGTGTTCGTGTAGCCTGTTGTCGTTATTGTAATTAAAGCCTTGGTTTAATTTTACTACGTGGCAAAAGTTCCATGCTACCAGAAGTCATGTTGCTTTGCTGTCGTTAAAATAATTGTATTCATTTAAATGTGTGTGTGTTATGTTTGACTTATCGGAATTCGCAGCCTGTTATCGCTTAAGGCATTAAACACAATCACCACAGCAGACTACAAACTACAACTTATCAAAAATAGAATACACGAGCGTATATGAAAACTATTATTTATTTTATTAAGTGGCTGACTACGGGGCAACGATTGTAGCCAACGGCTTTTGTAGTCGCTGTTGGTGTAGCCTGCTGTCGTTATTGTGTTTAATGCTTGGAAGTTGGAATGCATGGTAAAACATTTTGCCCATTTTGTTTCAATTAAAAAATTTACTATTTTAATTGACTATTAAAAGACTTTTTTCAATACGGTATAACAAAGTAAGTTTTTTGCAAGAATTTTCCCATCAGTTTTCTTATAAATCAACCCACTCATTTATATGGTGAAACTTTTTACAAAATTGAAAATATATTAAAAAAAAATATAGAAGATTACGGAGCTCTTTTGTAGGAAAATGATATCACATAGTTCTCATACAGATATAACAAATCAATGAAAGTATAAGAAAAAATATGTGCAAAAAACTATATAAAAGAAATTTTCATTAAAAAATTGTGTGAATGTCTTAAGAGATATTTAAAAACAAAAATTCTAGTGTAAATATTTAATTTAACAAAATTGAAAAATTGCTAAAGAAAGGAAAAAAAGTTTAAAAATCTAACAAAAAAGCAGTATAAAATAGACTAAATTTAATTATTAACAAACTTTTATAATCATCATCAGCATGCCAGTTGAGAGGATGGAGGAGTGCGTCAGCATGCCTGAGAGCATAAATCTCCAATAAGCAAAATAGCCTGCCTTTCGTTTTGTTATTTGGAAAATTGTGTATGTAAATTTGTGTTGTAAAATTTTATGATTATGTTTTTAGGAAAAGGAATTTCTATTCAGAACATAATAAAGTTAACTAAATGATGCAGTGAGAGAAAATGGTTGGCTGAAATTTGTTGTGTAGGCAGACTGGATTCATATTTGATGAAATACGTCTATTTTTATTTACTTGGTTTTTTATTTATTTATTTATTTTTTTTTTCAGCAGACAATAAACATTTTTATAGTTCATGAGTTTTCATGTGTTCCAATTTCTCAACATAAAATATCTGCAAGGAAATCTCGCTGTCAACTAGAAGTTTATTTAAAAAAATAGTCCACCTCGTAGTTATCCAGCATCAGAAGTAGGTTTTGGCAAATTTATTGCTGCTCACATCTTAAATATGTAAAAGAAATTAATTTGCTGCATCAAAAGCTTGTGCTGCAGTCTGCCGGTATTATAAACAGGCACCCCATAGTGAACTTTGGCAATGCCTTGTCATCGATTTGTAAACCATAAATTTATTACACTTAATATTTTCCCAATATGACCATGTCTTTTTGTTAATATGCGTCAGTGCATGTGTGTGTGTAAATTAAAAACCAATTTTAGTTTTTGCTTATTTTCATAACCATAAACTTACAATATCCATGACCACAGTTGCCACTGTGGTACAATTGAAGCAAAAATTGTTGTTTTTTTACGTTTGGTTCGCTGGGTCATTTTTCTTTTTTTCTTTTATGAAAAGTTAACGATTATAATATAAATAAATTTTGAAAGTTTTATCATGCCTGTAAAAATGTATTTACGAAAATTATTACTCTTCACATAAAGTAAAAGATTTGATTCTTTTACAACACTTGATAGTAATCGGTTATTACCTACCCACAGTAGTAAATCAAAAAGCTATATTGGCAACACTGATCGATGGTTACTTTTGTTTACAAGTCAGAAATTGACAATTTGACTTCAGTGTAAAAAGTATTGTATTATCCTGGTATGCAAATAAAATTGAAAAAATTGCTTCTCCTTTTTTATTTTGATTCTTTTTTTTATGGATTTTGGTCCCGAAGAAAAATTTAGAGTGGCAACCGTGTCCATGACACAAGAAAGTAGAATATACCGGCCTTGATATACAGTTTGTAACATCTTAAAAGGGTAGGGATTCCCATGCCACTTCATATATTTTGTGGATGGATAAAAGACAATGTCGATTAATTATCTTCCCGAATTAATAAACTTCGCATTTAAATAGCATCGCTTTGTTCTTGCATATTTTGTAGAAAATGCATATATTTGCATATTTAAATTTCAAAAGCGCATTTTTGCACTTTTTGACATATTTTAATTTTCATATAAGAAACATAAATTAAAAGATAATTTTAGATGAAAACAAAAACATTAAAAAAAAATAAGTACAATTTTATATTAGAAAGCAACGCATATTAGAAAAGATATAAAATTTCTACATTTTTGCAACGTATTTTTGTAAAAAAACCGGATTCTTCAAGAAGTTTCAGCGTGAAGCCTTAAACACAATAACGACAGCAGGCTACACGAACACGGACTACAAAAGCCGTTGGCTACAATCGTTGTCTTGTAGTCAGCTGCTCAATTTTTTTTAAAATGAGACCACCAAATCAATAACCATGAGTTTTTGTTTGTAGTAGACTTTTCTTCTCTACGCCAGTGTAGCCGCTTTCATACATTTAATACTCTTAAATAGTGTGATTCCAATGAAATTTATTTAAAGTCCTCAGTATATAACAAGAAATCATTTCATCAGCTTGGAAATATAGTTTGTTATTTTCTTTTGATAATAAAACAATATATTTTCAAGTTTACCATAATTGAATTTATTGATATTAAACTGGCAACATTGCATTTACTCATTGTCGCTCATCAAAATAGAAATTCGTTTAATTTGGCTACAACCTCAAAAACAGCAGGGACAACAACCAGTAGCCTTGTTGTTTGTGGTAGTAAAAAAAATCATTCTTATAAACGCTCATGTATTCTATTTTTGACAAGTTGTAGTCTGTAGCCTTCTGTCGTTATTGTGTTTAATGCCTCAATTGAAAAAGTTTTAGCATTTAATACAATCGTTCGAAATTAAATTGTGGGTGTATCGAACAGCTTAAGACGTATCGTTTGATTCATGAGATTTTTAACTTCCCGATGGGAAAATTGAAAATGTTCAAAAACTGGGCACTTATTTGTTTTACCGGGTTTTGACAAACATAGAGTTCTCATCAGATCGGAGGAAATTTTCCTGACTTCCTGACTAGTTCTGAGAGGCCATCAGTAGTATACACACACATATAGACATAATGATGGCAGTAGTATGTTTAGATGGCAAGCTGTTTTTGTATGAAAATGGTTGCTCATTCTGACAACCTGTTAAACTGACCTGATCACGGTTGCCACTCAAAATTTTTCTTCGGGACCAAAATCCATATAAAAAAAGAATCAAAATAAAAAAATAGAACCAATTTTTTCAATTTTATTTGCATACCAGCATAATACAATACTTTTTACACTGAAGTCAAATTGTCAATTTCTGACTTGTAAACAAAAGTAACAATCGATCAGTGTTGCCAATATAGCTTTTTGATTTACTACTGTGGGTAGGTAATAATCGATTACCATCAGGTGTTGTAAACGAATCAAATCTTTTACTTTATGTGAAGAGTGATAATTTTCGTAAATCCATTTTTACAGGCATGAAAAAACTTTCAAAATTTTTTTTATATTATAATCGTTAACTTTTCATAAAAGAAAAAAGAAAAATGAACCAGCGAACAAAAAAAAAAAATTTTTGGTTCAATTGTACCACAGTGGCTACTGTGGTTTCCACACCCATAAGACTGACGACAAAATCAAATGCCAAATTTAACGTTGCGTACGGTATACCAAAATTACATCGACGCTTATCGATAACAGTTGATATTGACAATGGGCATACCGATTTACAACCATCGATACAAAACGATATCGTTTCATATTGATGACGGTAAATGGAATAAGAGTGATGATCTTTTTTTTTCGACACGGGATTAATATAAACAAAAAACTAATTTAAAGACACTTTTAACAAAATTCAAATTTCAACAACAAAAGCAATAACAACATAAAAAAGTAAAAAAGCTATATTTGAATCTTATATACCCTTCACCAACGCACGTCCAGCGTTACATATACTTTGAAGTACCAATTGTGTTCTTCCTGAATTAAAAAATAAATTTAGTTAGCAAAAAAAAACTCCAATTGCTTTTTTGGTTAATTTTAGAAATAAAAAAGTATCAATTTCCCACACCTGTGGCTTCTCTGATCTCCAAATACGGCAATTTTGCTTATCTTAAATATAGACTTCAACCGAATAGATGAATTTTAAATTTTTTTTAAAATATTTTTACTATCTGACCAATTGTTTTTAAATAAATTTCAGCAAAGCCCAGCAATGCTGAAGCGCAAATCGCTTCATTTGGTTGAGTGAAGACGTCATATTGAACTTACTGGCAGAAGTATTGGCAAATTCAGAATAGACGCTGGTTTTATTAAAATCTATTTAAAATTTACGTATCGCTGGTGTTATAATATATTGTCATGGTTCTAGGGTTAATGAAACAACCAGCTGTCAATGCCAGCTTATCAGCTAATTTTTATTCCGAACCGTAACTGGAATTCGATGCAGATGGTTTTAAACTTATGGCTGGTATTATAATGTGACTTCATTCCGATGTGTATTAATAATTCTGTAACGTGTGCGATGAGTTTTATTCCCTGTCAGCATACGGAGATGTTTATTTTGTTGTTTTCGAGTAACGATAAAATATAAAATTAAAAAAAAAGGTTCTCTCCTGTTAAGAATCAAGTGAAATTGTTATGGAACTTCTTTTTTTGCAACCAAAACACGTCCTGTTTGTTATAAAAACCCAGCAGAAAACATATGTTTTAATTTTGCTTTATTTACACATGCACACGTATTTACATACACACATATAAAAAAACATTTGAAAGCTGTTTTACTTCTACCTAGAAGGAGCTTTTGGTAAAGGAATTATATTAAAAGTATATTAAAGTGTTGGACTCGTCAATACGCTTTAAGACTAAAATAATGTATGACTTTGAAACTTTACAAGAGATTTGCATAAAGTTGTTTGTGTTTTTTTTTTAGTTTGTAAAAATAAATCTGTAAATGGCCGCCTTATTCATAACATATATAAACTTCATTGAGATCATCACTTTGATTTTTGCTTGTGGCTAACGAAATTCTTTAATATATTAATATTTATATAGGCTAATTGTTCTAACTTAGTTAAAATCTCAGAAAGACATAATGATAAATATTCCAAGGCACACAGGAAAGTCAACATCAGTTTTATTCAACTTACACAGCAGAGCAGAACAGCTGTTTTCGAAAGTCGCTACACTTTCATCTTCAGTGCTCATGTGTATATTGTGTTTATCACCACTGTTTAGGTGGCTTATGTTTTTTCAAACTGTCAAATGATAATTGAGTCAGTTAAACTGAGTATGTGTAAACACTAGATTTAATTGCTCAATTGAAATTAAATTAATTCAATTAAAAATGCATGTCTGACAATATTTTATGGAAACTGAAAGTTTAAAGATTAAAAATTTTCTTAAATAAAACTACTTTATACCTCATGAGAAGTTGCATTGACAATAAAAACAAAAATATTCGAATTTCACTTCCAGGGTTGGGAAATTTAATTTTTTTTCCTACATATAATATAAAGTAGTGACCAAAATGGTTACAAATTTTTTAGTTTTTCTTAAATAAAACTATTTCCTGTCTCATACGAGATTTGCTTTTGTAAAATTAAAAATTAAACAATAAAAAATTAAATAAATTTTCGCTTCCAGGGATGGGAAATTGAAATATTTTCATACACAAAAGTAACCTAAAAGATAACTGACGTTGTTTTTTTTTTTGCTAACCAGAACTATTTTATAACTCAGGAAGAACAAATTGGGTACTTAAAAATATATGTAACACCCATCATACGTTGGTGAAGGGTATATAAGATTCGGCATAGCCGAATATAGCACTTTCACTTGTTCATAATAAGATTGATGCAAATAGAAACTATTATCACATTCAACTGGGACACTGCACATGAAGTAACAAATGAAAACCCCATGCTTTCTGATTATGCAAGTGTAGCGGCTTTCGAAAACAGCTGTTCTGCTCTGCTGTGTAAGTTGATTAAACCGATGTTGACTTCCTTTGTGCCTAGGAATATTTATCATCATGTCTTTCTGAGATTTTAACTAAGTTAGAACAATTAGCCTATATAAATATTAATATAGCAAAATAAAAATGTTCAATAAAAACAAAATCACATGAAATTCTTTAATGTTTTACATGGCGCAGTGCGATATAAAAATAAGAAACAAAAAATACATCTAAAGTTTTTACATATTTAATAGATGTAATTTTACATGTTTCAAATATTTTACTTAAACTCGCCACTGTGCACTCAGCAGAGACTGTAGAATATAGCGGCGAAGGAATCATATAATTAAGCATGAGTGAATTCTTTTAAATATCTTTCTTTTTTGGAAATTTAAAAAGTTTGCTGGCTTGCGATTTCAGCCAATGAATGTGTTAGTCTGCCTTGTTAGCGATATAACCATATCCAATACATTCTTAAGTTTCATAAAATTTAATTTCTTAAGCTAATTGTTTGAAAAGTATATTTAATTCAGAAAGTCGTGATAAATATTCCAAGGCATGGCGGAAAGTCAACATCAGTTTTATATATTCAACTAGCACAGCAGAGCAGAACAGCTGTTTTCGAAAGCCACTACAATTGCATCGTCAGCAGTCATGGCTATTTTCTATATTGCCACTTGTTGTTTGGCTTAAATGAATGTGACAAGAATTCCTATTTGTACCACATTTATAAGGAAAAAGGGTAAAGCATTAAACACAATAACGACAGCAGGCTACAGACTACAACTTGTCAAACATAGAATCCAAGTGCGTATATAAGAATGATTATTTTCACTACTACGGGCAACACGGCTACTGCTTGTTGTCCCTGCTGTTTTTATAGTTTTTGTCAAATTAAATGAATTTCTATTTTGATAAGCGACAACGAGTAGATGCAGTGTTGCCAGCATAATATAAATAAATTCGGCTATTTTAAACTTAAAAATTTATTATTTTATTTAACAAAAAGGAACAAAAAACTATATTTCCAAGCTAAGGAAATGATTTATTGTCATATACTGTGGACTTTAAATATATTTTATTGGAATAACACTATTTAAGAATATTAAATATATGAAAGCGGCGTATGGAGAGAATTCTACTACAAACAACAACTCATGGTTATTGATTTGCTGGTGTCGTTTTAAAAAATATTAACTAGCTGAGACTACGAGGCGACGATTGTAGCCGATGGCTTTTGTAGTCGGTGTTTGTGTAGCCTGCTGTCGTTATTGTGATTAAGGCTTTAGTTTAGTTCGACTGCGCGACAAAAGTAGCATGGACAACAACCAGAAGCCGTGTTGCTTTACTGTCGTTAAAATAATTATATTTATTTCGATGTGTGTATATTAATTTTGACTTACCGCAATCCGCAGCCTGTTGTCGCTTAAATGTTTTTAAAAGCATTATTTTCAAAACTTTTAAAATACTTTATTAAATTAAAAATATAATCCTAATCATGTCAGTAAAATATTCTAACGAAAAGCCACACACAAGGAATTCTTTTGTTGGTTTTGCTAATTAATTTCTACTTAAAAAGAACTCCCCCAAACAGAGACAATTTCAGTTCAAATCAAAACGCGGAATAGGGGTCAATAGTAAAATTAAAATCAGCTTAAAAACAGATGATGTTCTTCTGTAAAAAATGTGTGTGTGTGTGTTCGATTTATGTCTTCCAGTTAAATATTCATCAAAAGACTAATTAATTATTGATTTAAGGGTGTCATGCCGTCATGTTTTATTTACGGTTGTGGAAGTTGCCATGACTTCTAACGGGTGTTTTTTATAGTGTGACAGACACAAGTTTATATCATAATAAAATAAGAAAATATATTTATATTAAATTGTAATAAATATAATATTATTTAGTATCCATGAAACGGGCTTGATTTGAAAGAATATTTTATGAAATTTATGTTTAAATATGATGTCTGCCATGTGGCCGCCAAGGCTTCCGCGTAGAAGACGCAATCTGAAACACCGATTTCCAATAACTTTTCGCAGCATTTGCGGCCTTATTTTGTTGATAACTCTTCGAATGTTGATTTCCAGTTGCTCAGTTGTTTGTGGTTCATCGAAGTAGACAAGTGACTCAACATAACCCCAAAGAAGATAATCCATCGGGGTTAAATCACACGATCTTTGTGGTCCTTTACCTGAAATAATTCTTACATCAAAAGTTTCTTGAAGTAAATGAATTGTAGCGCCCGCTAAGTGACATGTGATTCTGTCCTGTTGGAATCACACATCAGAACAATAAATGACACATAGTTGAGGTACGAAAAAATCTCGAATCATGTCCCTATACCGTGCACTACTGAGGGTGACCATTGTCGTTTTTGAAAACATATAGTCCAATAGCTCAAGCGGTTCATAAAGCGCTCCAAAAAGTAATTTTCTGTGGATGTCATGGTGTTTCGACAAAAGCTTGTGGAGTCTTCTCACTCCAAATATGACAATTCTGCTTCTTTACGCATCCTTTCAACCAGAAACGGGCTTCATCGGAAAATAAAATTTTGAATGGATGAGTTTGATGAATAGAACAATTATTTTGATTAAGAATTTCCACAATTTGCACGCGTTGCTCTGGTATAAGTCGATTCTTAATGAAATTTCAAACTGAATTGAATAAAAAGAAATGATCGGCTGTTAAATGGGTTGTCAAATAGAGCAGTGATGTCAACTCAAAGTTGTGACACTCTAATTATAAACACGCTGTTTTGGAAATGTTTTTGAAAAATATTTGTTTTCATCAGAAATTTAATATTTTCGTGTTCATAAAACAGACTCTTAACTTAAACGTCACTAATTGTTGTTGTTATTGTTGTGAAATAATATTGAATCAGTTTTATTTGATTGTAAAACTATTATTTTCTCATACTAAATTAAAAACGCGTCAATATTTTAATATAAGCGCACTACGTAACGACTGGAAAATTGTAATAAGTCTCCAAGATAACGCGAAAAGCACTGCTTTTGACTCCCAAAGGCACTTCTATTTGCCATGCAGAGCGCTTATTATTCGCTGAAATATTTATGAATAAATTTTGAGATGATTTACCTGGAAGATATTTTTTCTATTTCTATAAAAGAGAAAATATCATAAGAATCTTTAATGTAAATAAATTATTTTGAATAACGTATGAGGGCTAAAAATAATGCTGAACTTTGCTTAATTATAATTTGCATATCAAAATTATATCAACAACAACAACAACAACAACAACAATATGTACTGAAATGTATATGTACTAGTTAAATATTTGCATAATACCAAACAGGCATACGCCCGGATATCACTTCACTCACTGGAATACACGAATTCACATACTTTTCGCATGCCCTTGAATTTTATATTTTGTTTTGACGCGTATTATTGAAATGCTTTTTTTTATTAGCTTTTCTCTGCAGAAGACAAAAGCATAGCAAAATGGTGTGGGGTTTTTTTGTCTTCTAAAATGATTATACGCGCATTGCGACGATGTTAGTTAGCACTTCTAGTTTTTGGCACACAAAATAAACTGGGACAAAACACGTCGCTGTTTTATTTTAATTTTATTTTTATTTTCCTATAAATGAAAATATTGAATTAAAGTTGTATGTTTTATTCCTGGAGCTAAAGGACTTTGCCTGTAACATAAAAATACGACTTAATTTGATTAATGATGCGATTAATGTTGTTTAATAAAAGCGCACTTAACGTTGTTTCCTCCAAACTTATGGCGTTTTCTATTTTGGTAAACATGTAACATTTTTTCACTTCTTGGCCAAAAAAAAGGGCGGTTTGTAGGAGTTTTAAGACAGAAATAATTTTCCTTAAATAAGGCTGCATCGATTTCCTATAAATTCTTTATTTTTAAATGACAAAATGTTGTCATTTTATATTGAAAAGTGTAAGAAATGTCGCATTATTTGTTTTTAGAAAAGAAGAGAACATGAAGAAAATATTCACTAAACGGCGCAAAAACAGTGTATTTTTTTAAGAGCCACTTCTTTCAATACAAAAGCAAATAATATTTAATGGTTACGATATTAATTTGCCCCAAAAGGCCAAGAAATAAAAAATACTGCGGAAACACACTACGCATATTTAGACTTGAGTGGAACTCCATTCGTTTTTTTAGGCAAAAAGAAATATTGGATTGCCTAGAATTTGTTATATAAAATGAACGACTTCAATCCAAGTCTGACTACAATTTATCTAGTTCTTTTTGTAAGTAAATTTTTTACGCAGAGTTGATGTGAGTTTTTCGCAGCAATATGTGTTTCTTTTATCTTTTAAAATTCTTGCAAACTTCTTGTTAATTTTCATCTGCACGACTAGAATTAGGAAGGCATTTTTATACAAAATGTTTCATAATTTTGCAGACGTTAAAAGTATCCCTATTCAAGACCTTTAAATTTTACATACAAAATTCATAATGGCAGTCGTATTCTTGAATACTACTTCGACTTCTCGTATTTGTATTCACGAATATTGATATTTTCACATTCGGCTCAAGCGCCAGACGACTTTTTTCCTCCTCCTTCAAGTGGTTTTGATACGCAATTTTTTATATGTCTTTCACACAGTTGCCACTGTGGTACAATTGAACCAAAAATGGTTGTTTTTTTTACGTTTGGTTCGCTGGTTAATTTTTCGTTTTTTCTTTTATGAAAAGTTAACGATTATAATATAAGTAAATTTTGAAAGTTTTATCATGCCTGTAAAAAAGTATTTACGAAAATTATTACTCTTCACATAAAGTAAAAGATTTGATTCGTTTACAACACTGGATAGTAATCGATTATTACCTACCCACAGTAGTAAATCGAAAAGCTATATTGGCAACACTGATCGATTGTTACTTTTGTTTGCAAGTCAGAAATTGACAATTTGACTTCAGTGTAAAAAGTATTGTATTATGCTGGTATGCAAATAAAATTGAGACAAGAAATATCATTTCATTAGTTTGGAAATATAGTTTGTTGTTTCTTTTTGTAAAATAGAACAAAATATTTTCTAGTTTACAATAATTGAATTTATTTATATTACACTGGCAACACTGCTTCTGCTCATTGTCGCTCACCAAAATAGAAATTCGTTTAATTTGACCACATCCACAAAAACAGCATAGACAACAACCAGTAGCCATGTTGCCTGCAGTAGTAAAAATAATCATTCTCTTATACATGTGCATTCTACTTTTTGACAAGTTGTGGCCTGCTGTCGTTGTTGTATTTAATGCAGATTTCAAAGAAACACTTAGATTTATATTGTTTTCTATATAGGTAGCATATTGAAAAATATCTGTTCTGTTTGTAAAAATGTTGTTTTGAACATCCTTAAGCTGCATACGTGTATTGTAATATAAAATAACTGGAGTGTGATCTGAACTTAAATCAGCACTTTCCGAGATTATTTTCTTGAAAATTAATATATTAAAAATAATTATTTATAAAACAGATCATTGAATCCTTTTATCTAAAGTTGATTTCTTTTCTACAAAAAAGTGCAACATTTTTAACACTTTTAATTAGATAAAGGGCACACTCACTCGGTCATTTGAATATAAAGAATTTATTAAAAATAGTCCAACGTCTCTTATGAAAACTAATTTCTGTTTCAAAACTCTTCCAAAAAGGCAGCTTTTAGAAAAGAAGTAACAAAATTTTACACATTTTTCTGCAAAGAAAACTTTGTACTTTTCGTATTGCCCCCGTTAAGAAGTACTTAATTGCTTGCGGTTAAATTTTTGTAATTATTAATCACACAGTCTAAAGATGTGTTGTTGTTGTTGTTGTTGTTGTTGTTGTTACTGTAGGCTAAACAAACAAATAAAAATGTTGTCGTAATGAGTTGTTGTCTATCCCAAGTAAACAGTCATTCTGTTAATGACTGGTAGTTCAAAGAAACTGTGCTGCTTTGTGAAGGGGTAGAAGGTTAATGAGTGTTTGTGTATTTAGTGAAATGAATCGGAGTGTTTAAGAAAACTATAATTTTTATAGGGTGGTGATAAGAGTTCTAGTTTATGAGGGAATGAGGTTGTAAAATAAAGATATTCATTAATAGATCTGACAGGAGAACAGTTGGAGTTTTAAATTTCAAGGAAATTGACAGTCCTGGTTCATACGCTTTTACATTTGCTGCGCAATTACTAGAAGACCCATGCCGCAGTGGAAATAAAATAGAATCATATAATTATCTCCTTCTTTCTCATAGAAAATAAAAACTAAAATTAAGCAGCAAAATTAGAAGTGTGGAACGTAAAAAGTTTATGCAAATAATCTTATAAAAAGACAAGTAAAAATACTCTATTCGGCAATTATTTAATTAAGCGATTTTGCGTTGAATATTTTGCATAAGAAATTTTTACTTTATTAATAAACAAAAAACATTAATAGTATTTTATTTAATATACTAACAAAAGTATGAAGTAAAGATCCTTAGATATATGTATATTTTTAAATGAAAAACATTGAAACCAATTAAACTTTTTAGCTCTGGAGCGGTCTTTTTGGCTTTTTTGTTTTTTGGTACGAATAAATTTCGTTCAAAAATATCAAAAACCATTTATTTTACTTAGTCACTGTTATGTAAAACAATAATTTTCAATTGTCCAGCCCTGGAATGGAGGTTTTGATTTTGTTTGATTTACAATACCGATTTAATATTCATTGAAATACATAAAGCTTTAAGCACAATAACGACAGCAGGCTACATGAACACCGACTACAAAAGCCGTTGGCTACAATCGTCGCCTCGTAGTCAGCTACTTAATTATTTTTAAAACGACACCACCGAATCTATAACCATGAGTTGTTGTTTGTAGTAGAATTCTCTCCATACGCCGCTTTCATATATTTATACTCTTAAATAGTGTTATTCCAATAAATTATATTTAAAGTCCATAATATAAGACAAGAAATATCATTTCATTAGTTTGGAAATATAGTTTGTTGTTTCTTTTTGTAAAATAGAACAAAATATTTTCTAGTTTACAATAATTGAATTTATTTATATTACACTGGCAACACTGCTTCTGCTCATTGTCGCTCACCAAAATAGAAATTCGTTTAATTTGACCACATCCACAAAAACAGCATAGACAACAACCAGTAGCCATGTTGCCTGCAGTAGTAAAAATAATCATTCTCTTATACATGTGCATTCTACTTTTTGACAAGTTGTGGCCTGCTGTCGTTGTTGTATTTAATGCAGATTTCAAAGAAACATTTAGATTTATATTGTTTTCTATATAGGTAGCATATTGAAAAATATCTGTTCTGTTTGTAAAAATGTTGTTTTGAACATCCTTAAGCTGTATACGTGTATTGTAATATAAAATAACTGGAGTGTGATCTGAACTTAAATCAGCACTTTCAGAGATATCTAGTAACGCTCTTGAGATACCATTAACTATAGCAAAATCTAAAAGATCTGGAATTTTGGTTGGATCACTTGGCCAGTATGTAGGTGCTCCTGTTGAAATTGGACTATAATGATTTTTTAAAATACACTTATAAAGCTCTTTTCCTTTTGGGTTTGCTAAGCGTGAGCCCCAGTATGGGTGCTTAGCATTGAAATCTCCTCCTACAATGAATTTTGATCCTACCGAATGAAAAAATTTTTCATATTGCAGACAATTAACGCTATGCCTTGGTGGAAAATAAACAGAAAATATGTTAAGGAAAAAATTTTCACATTTCACTTTGATCCCAGCTGCTTGTATATATGGTTCTTCAACCGCATCTAATGTTTCGTACTTTATAGTGGATTCCACTTAAACAGCTGCCCCACCATGAGCCCTGTCATCAGGGTGAAAAGCGTTTATTGTATCAAAACCGCGTATTTTAAAATAAGTTTTGCTATTAAAGTGGGTCTCCGATATTAAGAATATGTCTATGTTATTGTTTTTGAGAAAAATTTCAGTTTCATTTTTATGATTAGAAAGCCCATTGGCATTCCATATTCCCATTCTAAAATTTATTTGCATAATTTTGTCAATATCATTGTTATCTTAATCATGAGATTCTCCATCATTTTTTCTAGCTTTTCCAATCGCGGTGAAAAATTGGGGTCTTGGTATTTAACAGCTTCCGAGTATGACATATTGAAACC
This sequence comes from Linnaemya vulpina, assembly GCA_963675445.1. Classification (NCBI taxonomy): domain Eukaryota; kingdom Metazoa; phylum Arthropoda; class Insecta; order Diptera; family Tachinidae; genus Linnaemya; species Linnaemya vulpina. The sequence continues at coordinate 63,086,704 of OY776280.1, read as the reverse complement.
ATTATTATTTTGATTATAATTATTTGAATTACCTTTAATATTGGGATAATCTGCCATGTTTAAGTTGAAGTTATTTGGTTTTTTAGTTGCCAAGGGATTAATTTGTCTTAAAGGCCTTTTCGAGACAAGATCTTGATACACCTTACATCCTTTGTAATTGGCTGTATGGTTATTTAGACAGTGAACACAACGCGGTGGCGTTTCCAGAGGCTTAGAGCAAAGAGAAGTAGCGTGATCCATAGCACATTTAACACATTTATAGGGTTTTTTGCAGTATGCCTTCGTATGGCCAAATTCTTGACACCGGTGGCATTGTGCCAAATCATTGGTTTTAAACGGCGGCTCGATTGTGACCAAAGCATTATTGATATGTTTTATATTGTAAACATCTTTGTTGGTTGGCCTGGGGTCCAAATCAACAAAGAACATAGATAAAGGTTCTTTAGTAACACGACTTTTGGCATTTATTAGCTCCCTGACTTGATGACCTAGCGTTATAAGTTCTGCTTTTATGTCTACAATAGGAGTTGTGTGGTGAAGACCTTTTATTACAACTCGATATGATTGTTCCTGTTTCAATTGGTAAGTATGGAAATAAATTTTTGACACTTGTAAATATTTAACAACTTTACGGTAGTGATCTACTGTATTTATCATTAAACGTACTTGACCTTCTCTTAATGACTTATAACTAAAATCATTAATTGATAATATTTTCTACATTTGGTATATAGATAGGTGGAGGTTTTGGTTGTGTGTTTTCGTTGGATTCATTGTCGTTGATTTCATTTTCATCATAATCAATACTTAGAGCTGCATATTTATTATTAGAAGTGCTTGGTCCGTCATTCAAATACGACCGTTTCTTTTGGTATATTTTTGGAGATTCAGATTGCTTACGTTCTATTGGTATACTTTGCCAAATTAAATTATTCTCATCACCGCTACCATCATCACTTAAATTTGGTTCACCAGTATTCATATTGATTGTGTATTATTGTTTTATATACGAATTTATTATTTTTAATATTTTTCCAGTAAATTTTTTTTTTATATAAATGTATATTTATTTTAAATTTGAAAAATTATTCTATGAGTATATTTTCTATGAGTATATTTTGAATAAACAAAATAATTAAAAATATAATCCTAATCATGTCAGTAACATATTCTAACGAAAAGCCACACACAAGGAATTCTTTTGTTGGTTTTGCTAATTAATTTCTACTTAAAAAGAACTCCCCCAAACAGAGACAATTTCAGTTCAAATCAAAACGCGGAATAGGGGCCAATAGTAAAATTAAAATCAGCTTAAAAACAGATGATATTCTTCTGTAAAAAATGTGTGTGTGTGTGTTCGATTTATGTCTTCCAGTTAAATATTCATCAAAAGACTAATTATTGAGTTAAGGGTGTCATGCCGTCATATTTTATTTACGGTTGTGGAAGTTGCCATGACTTCTAACGGGTGTTTTTTATAGTGTGACAGACACAAGTTTATATCATAATAAAATAAGAAAATATATTTATATTAAATTGTAATAAATATAATATTATTTAGTATCCATGAAACGGGCTTGATTTGAAAGAATATTTTATGAAATTTATGCTTAAATATGATGTCTGCCATGTGGCCGCCAAGGCTTCCGCGTAGAAGGCGCAATCTGAAACACCGATTTTCAACAACTTTTCGCAGCATTTGCGGCCTTATTTCGCCGATAACTCTTCGAGGGTTGATTTCTAGATGTTCAATTGTTTGTGGTTCATCGAAGTAGACAAGTGACTCAACATAACCCCAGAGAAAATAATCCATCGGGGTTAAATCACACGATTTTGGTGGTCCTTTACCTGACATAATTTTTACATCAAAAGTTTCTTGGAGTAAATGAATTGTAGCGCCCGCTAAGTGACATGTGGTTCCGTCCTGTTGGAATCACACATCAGAACAATAAATGACACATAGTTGAGGTACGAAAAAATCTCGAATCATGTCCCTATACCGTGCACTACTGAGGGTGACCATTGTCGTTTTTGAAAACATATAGTCCAATAGCTCAAGCGGTTCATAAGCGCTCCAAAAAGTAATTTTCTGTGGATGTCATGGTGTTTCGACAAAAGCTTGTGAAGTCTTCTTACTCCAAATATGACAATTCTGCTTATTTACGCATCCTTTCAACCAGAAAGGGGCTTCATCGGAAAATAAAATTTTGAATGGATGAGTTTGACAAATAGAACAATTATTTTGATTAAGAATTTCCACAATTTGCACGCGTTGCTCTGGTATAAGTCGATTCTTAATGAAATTTCAAACTGAATTGAATAAAAAGAAATGATCAGCTGTTAAATGGATGCTCAAATAAGGCAGTAATGCCAACTCGCTCTAAAAAGAAACACACTGTGCTACTCCTTCTCAAAGCAACCGAATTCTTAAAGTGTTATGTTTCCTTTGAGAACAATTTAAAAAATTGCCTTTTCATTTCAACAGTTTCAAAATATTTTTTCTTTCAATTAGAAATAATCTGAAAATAATTTTCAAATGTGTCTGATATTTTATGAGTGTTTTGAAAGGGTTTGGTCTAACACAATGCGATGCTGCTCATCTGTTGTAGGAGGCAACATTTCTCACTTAAAACACATTTAATTTTCCGTTAAGCATTTTATGTTTTCTAAGGGTTTCATTGCAAGTAATTGCTTTTCGCATAAAAAGGCCAGTTGTCTGTATAGATAAAGAATTGGAATGCTTAAATGAAAACCCAAATAAATATAATTTAACAAGTCCAAGTGTGTGAGATACTGAAACAGATGTATGAAATAATTTAATGTTACAGAAAAACTCGTTTACATAAGAAACCTTTTGGCCTGGCCCCAAGATTTTGATTTTATTGCTCGATTTCAAGGACGGCACAATGTGCTAAATAAAGTGTATTTAAAAAAATAGATTAAAATGTCTTTAAGAGTTTGGTTTTTGCAACGTAGAAAAGGTGAATTGGTTAACAACATACGAGATGTTAATGGCACAGTTTAAAGAATAAACTCATGAAATTTGTTACTTAACAGCTTTAGATGGACTATCAGAAGGGGGTTGTCATCACTTGAGGATGTCTCTTAAAGCTTGACATGCTTGTAATTAATTTATTCCTAAGATGTGATTAAATATCGTAGCACAGATATTAAAAGTGTTGAATAGCTCTTAAAAACCATTTCGATAGAAAAATCTTGTTTATTAATTTGAAAAAAGTCAGGTTGACATATTGTTTGATGTTGGCATAACTTTTATATTAGTTCCCACTGTGCAACGTCAATGTTTAAAGCTGATTTCTTTTCTAGAAAAGAGTGCAACATTTTTTACACTTTTTAGCAGAAAATAACAACATTCCTACACTTGAAATTCAAGAATTTATTAGAAATTAATCTCACATCATTTACGAAAAGTAATTTCTGTTTTAAAACTCCGCCAAACTTCCTCTATTTACAAAAAAAAAGGAAAAAATTTTACATGTTTTCCAGAAAAGAACACTCTATAAGTTAAATTAAATTTGGTTGCTTAACAGCTTTTTTTTTTTTTTGTTCTGTTTGTTTATTTGCTTATTTAATTGAGTCTGTAGCTTGAACACGTTAAGGACCTTTAAGGACATTTGAACTTTCAGCATTTGATTTAAATACAAAAAAATAATTGGGCGATTCACACTGTAGTCATAGAGTCATAAGTCATAAAATAATAGCACTTAAACTATGACAAGTGTGAACAACCCGTCATAACTTGGTCTGCTAAATAAACTTGTATATTTAAATTCTAACAGCTGCTGCCTTGTTATGAGCTGAATAAATTTTTTTGCGGCGGCCTATGGAAAAACGTTCAGTGGCTGCCAGCTACGTAATTTAAACGAGAAAAATTTTTCAATTGTATGTATTTAGTTTTTGCGTTTTAGTGCTCCTTTAATATATTTTATGTTTTAAAAATGTGATTTAATATACAGACATATAGATATGAATAACTTTAGATCCGCTTTTTAGTCGTGAAACATATATAAGTAACGGCGGCAAACATATACTACCGCCGTCTCGCTTAAAGATTTTCAGAGTTCGGCTTCGATCTCTAGAGCTATTTTATGACAGCACAAAAAGATAATACCTGAAAGAGTGCTATTATTTTATGACTTTTTTATATGCAGCACAACAACAATTTTTTTTAAACCAGTCTAAAATTTTATGACTCTATGACAATATGACTAAATAGCACGAAGTGTGAATCCCCCAAATGTTACTCCTAACATTTACCTTAAAATCAATAAAACTAAAACATTCATTATAATGTTCACGCAGTTTTCTTACAGTGTTTTTCTCCCTGAAAGTTAAGGCCTGGAAATCAAATTACAGCATTCGATATAGATTGAAATTTCTATTCAAATTGTATTGAAATTTCCATCGATATGGATGCATTATTTTGGCTCCTGGCTTTAGAATTAAAACAATAAACATGTGCTTGTCCGTTCACACTGCAGATTAAATAAATTCAGATCTTCACAAACAGTCTGTCTAATAAATTCAATCATAACAAATTAAAACTTTCATAGAAAAAGTTATTTTTGCTTTAGCATTTTTTGTTTGTACATATAAAAATAATAAACATATTTTGATTGCAGTTGAATGCAGGAATTGTTTTGAATGTTTAATAGCTTTTTGAATTCGTTAATATTTTTGTTTTTATTTTAGAATTTTATAACGAAAATTTAATAGAATTCGAATTTATTTGTGTATTCGTTGGTTGTTGTTGAGTGTTTTCGCTCATGCCACCATGTTGCCTCTAGAAGTGAACACATTAATAATTTTCAAAATATTTTGTCAGGGATTTCCACAAGTCGATTGAATTTGATTTCACCATAAAAAAAAGCCAGTGGAATGATTGTATGACAATAACAATAATATTTACATGAATAACCATATTAAGCAGAGTGTGCGGTGGGCAATAGCAACCGCCACTTAACCCATTAACGCCCTCTGTACTATAAATAGTACACCACTTAAAAATGATGTAAATATCTCCTTGTGCGATTTTTTACGCTGCCAACGCTTTGTATCTGTCAGTAAGGGTATATGCAATATGAATCAAGCGAAAATTATCAAAACATTGAAATAATAGTGCGGGTAATCCCTGTCCTGCGCAAGCATTATTTTTTCGTGTTGGCCTCTCAGTGCTTATTTAGTTTATTTTACCAAAATTGCCTTTGCAAAGTGCCAAAAAGTATTTTTTTCATCGTATAACATTATAGCTTATTAAAAAAATAATATAATAATTTCAATAATTTAAAGTTTTTCGTGCTGTAATAGAAAAAGTTTTGCTGTACTAACTTTAGTACACTGGGCGCTTGAGGTAAGAAAAATAAGTGCAGTGAAACTACTTTTTTCTTTGCAGTTGAAGTTTTTTTTTAAATAGATACCGCACAAAATGCGCGTCATCTACTTCACGGAATGCTCCAAAGACAATTAGAGTTGCTACTGGTTGCTACTACAGTTTTTCAGTCCACTCCAGACCAAACATTTGTTGAAGAACAACGTGCTAATGTTTCGGATATCCTAAGCGGCGTTCAATACGGAATGTTACGTGACCCATAAGGTAAAGTCAATAGATAGTATTCCACGAGAAAGCAAGAAGTTGATGTAAATATACATCACATTTTCCAAAGATATAATAAAGGCATGGGGGGTGGGGAGCAGATCAAATGGATCAGTCTATAAGTCTGTACCGAACGCAATAAAAGAAGTGGCAATGGATCTCATTTACACACATAGTGGACATGACTATTTAAAACGCATGGAAATTATACTGCATTACAAAACCTGATGATCGCATTTGAGTGAGAAAAAAGACACAAAAAGACTTAATCCCGAATTGATATAGAAGAAAGGAAAAACAAAGGTCATAACCCTCAAAAGATACCAAGACAACTTCGATGTATTATGTGCTCCAATCGAATTAAGACATCATGTGCAAAGTGCCTGAAAATACTATGTATGGAAAGAAAATGTTGTGCTAAATACCCCTCCTAAGCGCCCAGTGTACTAAACTTAGTACATCTCTAAAAACACAACTTCGAGTTATTTTTTGTTTGTTTTTCTTTTTTTAGTATGTTATTAACAGTGTTTTAGCACAGAAATAAAAATTTGAATTCGTAAAATTGTTCACGCTTTTCATTTGGGCGTTAATGGGTTAAATGAGAAGGGAGTTAAATTTCATTGTCGAGTATCGAAACAATTCAATGGGTTGTGGTTAATTAATTGCAAGAAACGAATAACAAGCATTTCAGAAGTGTTTGCGTAAACTATGCAAAGCGGCTAAAAGCTAAAATGTTCGTCCAGTTGTTTCATATTTTTCCACAAAAATTTTTTCAGAATAAACGCTCAAAAAACTAAGAATAATGAATAACACTTTTTCAAGAAGTTCGAGGACATGTGAATGAAGGCACACGCTTTGGACCCTCCGGTACATCAACTGCCATTGAAAATGTTGAAAAAGTGAAGAAAGTTGTTACAGAGAATTATTTCGAATAAGTATTAGAGAAGCTGCTGAGGATGTCTGCATGTCGGTTGGCTCAAGGCCACGCAATTTTTTCACAGGACGTGGGCAGCGAATTCCCTTACAAAATGGCTAAATTTTTACATAAAAAAATTCGTCGCTTATTCGTAATTTGATGACCAAAAACAACAACACAATCATAACTCGAACTCCATACTCGCCAGTTTGGGTTACCCTCGACTGATGACTATTCCCAAGATTAATGAGACTCATGGAAAGATAATTTTATGCGATGATTAAGGACATAACAAAAAGTGTATATCAGAACTGCGTAGAAGTTTAGGTAAAGCGCCGGCTTAAGTGTATTTTATTTTAGAGGGACCAGCTTATTTAAGAAAAGACCTCGTACATGAACATACTGTGTAAGATTACAGCATTAATTTTCCAAAACTCTGCAGCAAACAAACACAAAAGAAAGAATTTCTATTTCTATTGTTTTCTCAGAAATTAAAGAAATTAAATTATCCCCATCATAGAAACTTATTTATTTAATATTAAATTAAATTAGCAAGTAAATAGGAGTGTGTGTGGGTGTGTAATACTATTTTGATTTGAAAGTTAAAAAATGCCATAAAAATGTAGTGCAGATGAACAAAGAAAATTCCTTAAATAACCATGTCACAGGGAGATAAGAATGCAACATCCCAGCCAACATTTTGCTACACATATACATATGAACAATGAATATGAATATAATTAGGTATGAAGAATGTATAATATGGCATCCCAGCAAACATTTTTACTCAAATACTAATGGAAAATCTGCATGAGAGTTGCAAGTGCTCTGTTGTAATTGTGTAGGAGAGAAGTGTAACAAAAACGAAGACGCGAGATTAAATCAAACATCAGATAATGAAAGTGTAGCGGCCTTCGAAAACAGCTGTTCTGCTCTGCCGCATAAATTGAATATATAAAACTGATGTTGACTTTTGAATATTAATCATCATGTCTCTCTATATTAAAAACTCATTTCGGAAAATTTGAATAGTTCGATAAAAAAATAACTTGAAGTTAAGAATTCTTTTTTATTTTTCTATTTATTTTAGTTCAAAGATTTTTAAAGCTATTATGTTTATTAGAAATTAATCTGCTGCTATTGAAGAAGTTTTAAAAGAACATTTAACATCAAATCTTTTATATATAAAACAGTGCTGCTGAAGACATTTCAAATGGACATGTGACGTCAAAACTTTTATTTAAGAAAATTTCAATATTAACATGAAGTGTCATTCTATTTTGATTTTAATTTTATTGGCCACATGAAACTCAAGCACAAATTCGAATGATATTCAAAAGTTAAAAAGGCCAAAGTTAACAGGATGGCAACAGGATCAAATATTATACACAGAGAAAAATTATTTCATGAAAATTTTTCCTTATTTTTATTCTAAAATAGTTTCATTATATTTTTAATATCGATTGAACATTATTATTAAAAAACATTATTGTTAAAAAATTTTGGCTGAAGTATAAGCCCTCGTATATGCAAATAATTTGTACTTCTAGTGTGATGTTCCCCATATTGAACACATATTAATAATTGTGGTACACTTTTGGGCACTTAATAAATTAATAATATTAGAAAATTATATATTTTTCAAAAGGTATTTTTATGTAAATATGCAAAATATACAACTTTTCTTATAAATTGGGTAACTTTTCTTTTCCTTTTGAATTTGATTGCAAAGAAACAGTCACATGTTAAGAAGCAATTAAAGTGGAGAGTGTTGCTCAATGAATGGGGAATATTTTGCCTCCGATTCGAAGTATTTATTAAATCTAATTGGAGCCAGCAGGGTAGTCAGCTCTGTTAATTATTTATTATTAAAAGTACTTACATTAATTTCTAAACGACTTACCTAAAAAGAAAAGAAAATAATAACGTTAGTGTTTTCCATCTTCCGCACAAATCAAAATTAAAATAAAAAATTTAATTATGTTAAATTTAAATTTAAACAATAACCTTCTGTTTTTGCTCCAACAGACATAAGAAAAATATTAGTAAATTTAGAATTTTTAAAAATAATTTTATATCTTGTAAATAATTTGTATGGAACTATTTATTGCTAATTGGCTAATTGTTTGAAAAGTGTCCTTAATTCGGAAAACCATGATAAATATTTCAGAGAACATCATTCCAGAGCATATCTGTTCTATATATTCAACTTACACGGCAGAGCAGAACAGCTGTTTTCGAAAGCCGCTACACTTTCATCATCACTGCTCAGGTGTATTTTTCTTTATCACCATTTCTTAAATCGCTTATTTGAATGTGATAACAACTTCTATTTTCATTAATTTTATTATGAATGAGGATAAGGAAACTGTATTAAACTGCTGGCAACAAAGTTTTGCCAAGACCCTCTGCGTTGTTGTTGGATTATTTTTCTTAATTCTTGCCATGGTTTTTTTGTTGTTTGCCAATATCAGATGTGTTCTTCTTACTGGGTTAATAATAAATCCTCAAAGTTCGATTAACAATTTACATAAATTCCATAAGACACTATTCTTAAGAAAATAAAAAATAAACTTTTTTATAGCCTTCACAAAAAAGTGAAAAGGTTTGTCATTCCGTTTGTAATTTCTGCGATATTAATATGGGACCCCATAAAGTCTATATATTCTGGATTCTTATGAATAGCGATGACGATTGAGCGATGTCTGTCTATCTGTAACTGAAATTGTTTTTCCCAAGCCTCCAGTAGAGCTAGAAACTTCGTTCTTGGACTGATGGACTGGAAATGAACTTAAATAGAGTGGTATTTAGCAAAATCCAAAAAATGGTTCCAGAGCTGGGAGGCTTACACCTACTTCTCGATGCAAAATTAATAAGAAAAACCATTATTTGATTGTTTGTAAATTGAACCTATTTCATGCTTTGGGGAGCCTTAATTGTGTATTAAAAACTAAAAATATTAAAATATTTTTCCAGGGATGGAAAATTAAAAGTTTTTTTTTGGCACATTCAATATTTTGTAGTACATATAACTACAAAAATGTTTAAAATTTTTAAAGCTTTTCTTAAATAAAACCCCTTTATACATCATGAAGATTTTGTTTGATAAAAAAAATATATAAAAAAATTAAAATTTCGTTTTCAGGTGTGGGAAATAGATTTTCTTTTCATGTGATTTGTTTATTTTATGAACATTTTATTTTTGCTATATTAATATTTAGTTAAAATCTCAGAAAGATATGATGGTAAATATTCCAAGACACAAAGGCAAGTCAACATCAGTTTTATTCAACTTACACAGCAGAGCAGAACAGCTGTTTTCGAAAGTCGCAACACTTTTCATTCACAAATGTAACCAAAAATGCAGCTCACGTTGTTTTCTTTTTTTTTGCAAAACTATTTTGCAACTTAAGAAGAACAAAATTGTTACTTAAAAATATATGTGACGTCAGGACGTACGTTGGTGAAGGGTATATAAGATTCGGCCCAGGCGAATGTAGCACTTTTACTTGTTTTTAATTATACCCAATTATAGAGTATAACTGATCAGCTTGGGAAAAGGCGCCCATTGAGTACTGGTAAATTAAGAAAATAAAAAAAATTTTAGGCGCTTATTGGCCTTTAACTTTGATTTTTATATTGTTTTGATATGCCATTATCGTTTGAATAGAACTAAAAAAAAATTTTCTATTGAACTTAATTTTATAGGCTGATTATTGGAAAATTGTTTCAAAATTCAGAAAAACACGATATTGCAGAGCATAGAGCAGAGTCAACCTCAGTTTTATATATTCAATGTGTGTTGATGTTGAAGGTGTAGCGGCTTTCGAAAACAGTTCTTCTGCCCTGCTGTGTTGGTGGTATATACAATATGTTGACTTTCCCTTACGCTTTGCAGTATATCTGATGTCTTTCGGAATTAAAAACAGTATTCGAACAATTTACGAAGAACTAAAATTTTTTTTTATCTCCGGGCAATGTTACGCAAACACTTTCTACACTGAGTTTTAAATTGTATCTCGTACACGGCTGAGATTAAAAGTGTTCCCCTCTCTCAAACGAATATGATCTCTGTAATTTAAAATCTTGCGGGCCAATTAAACTATTGTTCGTTTGAGAGGTGAATTACGGCACTCGATATCGGACGGAATTATGGAATTGTATTGAAATTTCGATTGATATCGAAGGAGGTAATCCGGCCCCGAATAAATAACATATAAAACAATATTTAAGAATTGTTTTTGTTTTAAATGTTAATTATAACTTCCAAAATCCACCAGCAGTCAATTAATTTTTAATTATTTATTTCTTAAAACGAAATATGTTTTCTTAATTCCATGTTGAATCGGAAAAAGAGTTAGACATTTGGATGCAGTTCGGTCAGAGGCTGTATTTCGTTCCGTTTAGGTTCTTATACCAAAAGAAAATAATTTTTGAAAAGATCTCTTTTAAAAGTTGGCAGGATATATTTTTATATTTTGGGCTAAACGGTGGAAATTGCCATCCTTTTTTTGTGGAAATTCACTGTCATTTGATTCAGTCTAGAGAGAAATTTAGACAGATTGTGTCTTGCCCATGCCAATAAACGGTTAAGTCCACTTGACAAATTATTGAAATAACTGCAGTGTTTAATCAATTGGAACACATACACAATAAATTTTGAACATTTTGTATCAACAATACAAACAACCAGGCTTTAGTGGTTTGGTGATTGTGAACTTTTACAGGATGTTGTGCTAATTTTTAATACATAAGCCACCACATATTTTGCTTGTCCATGGTTAATGCCAACACCGGGGAAGAGGATTTATTGTGTTGCACAAGAAGATTTCATGAATTTGACTGTTGAAATTGTGGATACATTTTGTAGTGGTTGCATATACGAGAGTAGATGGGAATTGTTAAGAAATATTTTGATTATATTTCTGCGTTAAGTTGTGCTTGTGGATTTATTTTAAACTTGGATCAGTTGATGCGATAAAAAAAACGATATTGTGTTAGGGGTAGATTTTATATGTCGGCATGTGAAAGGGAACTCCCTGTAACAAGTCAAACCTCTCACTTCGTGTTCCTTTTGTGTGGTTTGATTTATAAGTCTTGACTATTTTGAAGCCAATAATGGAGCAACTAATTTTCGATCGTTATATGGAAATTGATATCAGCAATCAGGGAAATGATTGGCAGTGTTTTCTACGCACTCTATAAGCGATCATTAAGGCGGCAACTGATTATATATATATATATATATATATATATATATATATATATATATATGAAAAATAGAAATTCTTCCATTTAATTTTAATCCAATAGATATATTTATTTAAAGGATCCAAATATGTTTAGAACTGCCCTAATAGTACAGTTTGTTGTAGCTGTTTCTTGCCCATACATTTTAGGTTCTGAATCAGAGAAGGTGGGCTTTTGTATTTTGCAAATCCTGATCGCCGATGTCGCAAGCTATCGTTTGTTCGAGGGGTGCATTAAGGCACTCGATATCGGACAGAATTAAGGAATTATAGGAATTCTACTGAAATTTCGATTGATATCGGTGCTTAAAAAAAAGATAAAAGAAAACTTAAAAATTTTACAAAGTTTGAGCAAGCAGCAGCTGTTGCTCCTTTCATTATTCCAGCAAAATGCAACTCAAAGGTCCTCTGGACGTTGGCAAGTACAACTGGAGTAAATTTCTTTGCATCCGCAACATTATTCAATTCACAGAATCGCCATTCTGTATTCTGAGAAGTCACTTGCAATTGTTATATGGCTTATGTTTTGACATCTGGCTCGCCATTATAGGAAATTTTTCTGCGCACGGAACAGAGCTCTTAATAAAGATACTTATGACCAGGGTTGCAATTCAAGTTTTGCGCAATTAGTGATACAATTAACTAGTAATTGCTCAATTTATTAATTGACTTATTTTCTGATAAATTGTGGTCAATTAAGACCTCAATTGCAAAAAGTTTCGATTGATATCGAATGAGGTAATCCGGTCCCGAATAAATGATATATAAATCAAAAATAATATATAAAATTTGTTTTTGTTTAAAATGTTATTTATTCGATTGAACGATAACTTGCAAAATCCACCAGCAGCCAATTAGTTTTTTATTATTTATTTCTTGCAACAAAATATATTTTCTTAATTCCATGTTGAATCGGAAAAAGAGTTAGACATTTAGATGAAGTTCGGTCAGAGGCTGTATTTCGTTCCGTTTGTTTGAAAAGTATTTTTAAATCGGAAAACCATGATATATATTCCAGAGCATATCTGATCTATATATTCAACTTACACGGCAGAGCAGAACAGCTGTTTTTGAAAGCCGCTACACTTTCATCATCACTGCTCAAAGTTTTTATTCAAAACTTTTATTAAATAATCTTAACGATCACGCAATTCAAGATCATCTCAAATACAAATAATTATTTTTATGTCATTTTAAATGAAATATTTGAGACTAGAAAACATATATATATATATATATATATATATAAATAAACTATTTTTATATTAAAACAATTATTACTTCATGTTGTTGTTCTTTATTTCTATTGTAACTACAGTTAGAGTCGGAAATAAGCCAACCAATTGTAGAATAAGAACGTAAGAAAATAAAAAAGGACAACTGATCAGTGAGTTCTGGTTATGACTTTGATATCTGTTTCAGACTTCTCACTTATTTAAAGTGAAAGTTTGAAATAAATATCTTTAGTTATTCTAATAAATGTTGGGTAAAGATTCCCCTACGATCTGCATTAGCCGCAGTGAAATGAGCAGAGGAACTGGCTAAAACCCCTCAATTGATCACTTTGAATTTTTAGTAACATTTTGGGGAAAAAAGAAACAGCATATAATTAAAATTAAAGAAGTTTAAAAAACGACAATTGGCAGAAATATATACGAATTTCAATATATAATTTTTATTTTTTGGAATAATGTAATATCTTTTTTATTTTATTAAGAAACGCGTATATATTTTGATAAATTTAGTTTTTGATAATAACGCTAATTATTGTTTTAATACTCTGGTAATTTAAAGAAAGTGTTTTTTAAGCTTAAGAAAATTTTTTGACACATTAATGTTTCTTGATTGTATATATTTTTAAAAATTTCAAAACTTGGCAGATACAAAATTTTTCCAAACAATAAAAATTATTATGTTAAATTGAATTAAGATTCATGGGCTAATTGTTCGAACTTAATTTTAAATCTCCGAAAGACATGATGATAAATATTCCAAGGCACACAGGGAAGTCAACATCAGTTTTATTCAACTAACACAGCAGAGCAGAACAGCTGTTTTCGAAAGTCGCAACACTTTCATCATCAGTGCTCATGATGTGTTTGTCACCACTTTTTAGGCGGCTTAATTGAATGTGATAACAGTTGCTATTTACACAAATTTTATTGTGAAAAATAAATATTCAACTTATATGGCAAAGCAGAACAGCTGTTTTCGATAGCCGCTGCACTTTGATTATTAAAACTCGTGATTATTTTTATTTAATATATTTCTTATGCTTAGGAGGCTCAATTGAATGTGATAACAGTTGCTATTTACACAAATTTTATTGTGAAAAAGAATCCGAGAACTGTATCAACCTGATGTTAACACGGTTTTTTGTTTTAATACCCGTGTTACCGTTTAATTATTTTCTTCATGTTCAAATTATTGTCTTATATTTGGTAGCCACACATATACCCTTTGAAATGACATAAGAATCGGTTGTAAGATAGTTTTGGAGATATTGAAAATATAACAAATTTAATAAATTCAGCGAAATTTTGAAATTTTGAATATGAGAAGTTTCGTTGGTACAAATACTTAATACTTTTTTATGAATTTCAGGCAAACCGAAAGTGGTCATGTCCAACGTTGCAACAACTTAACATGGAATCACCCATATATATATAGTTGATGTATACTATTTTGCCTTAACAAGTTGATGTCTTTTAAACAAACCTCGTACAAAAGGATGCGGGGTATAATTGGAGTGTATTTAGATTAATTTCTCTACCATATAAATATTTTCAGATGTCTATTATACTAGTAGAAGTTTTGGATTATTTGTTGCCATCCATTTTACCAAAAACAACTTTATAATCATTTTGCGGATTACATTGTCTCGTTAAATGTCGATATCACGGCAGTCGAATGCTTCGCAAATTGTGCACATGTGCAAGAGCCAGAGGAAGCAGGAGCCTTGTATAACTTAACAGCCATGCAAATTTGCTTATCTATGGCAGCAAGGATATGCCGGTCGTGTTTTAATATTTTATTTAGCTATTAAAAACTATTAAATTTTTATAGTTCGGTTGAATGGCCATAATCCATTGAAGGCTTTCTTGTGTGGGGGTGTATGTGTGTGTGGGAAATATCAGCTAAATCTTTGGCAAACGTATTCGGCTATATGCACGACAAACGATATATATCTTTCATTTTATTTTGTGTGTACAATAAAACCTTATAATAATAAAAATGAGTCCGATGGCATCGTACCGAATTGTATGAATGTGGAAGAGGTTGATTTCAAAATGTATGATAATAAACTCACAAACAAATCCTTTGGCAACGTTTGGCTTTGAAAACAATTAAACTATTTGAGATGATTGCGAAATATATATTAAAAGTTATGAGTATTTGAAAAAGGTATTCAGCCATGGTTTATTTTATTAATATTTATTAGATATAAATTTTTTATTTACAGCGCTAGAGATTTATAGAAAAAGTAAAAAAGGTTTTAGTTATCCAGTAAATTTCGTTTCAATTTCATAAAACAACTAAATAAAATATGGACGTACACCAGGGTATTCAATTAATCAATGTGTTGTTTTAATCGGTTAACCACTGGATTCATTATTCGCAACGTTGGTTTGATCGGTTATTAAACGACTATTTGTGGATTTCATTATATAAATAAGACATATTAATTACCAAAATAATTCTTGAACTAGAAGAGTTTGAAAATTTTTTCTAATTTCTTTTAATAGTTTGGAAAAAATTGATAAATAAATATTTTAAAAATTAGTAAATTTTTGTTTATATTTTTCGAATAGATCCAGTACATTCAGACAAATACACGCATGACCAGGTCGTCTTTTGTTTCAAAAACTTGTATCAATTTCAATTCAAAACTAATTGCTTACATTGGATTGCTTTGAAAATAGGTCTTAATACACTTAACAAATATGGCATCGAATGCCTCGTTTCTGAAACTGAAATGAGAACTTCTTGCATCGAAAAAATTTTCGCCACTCTGTGAAATACAGGATGAGTCAGAATATATTTCTTAATGCATTTAAAATTGTTTTGGTTTTTTATTATAATAAATATATTATTCTATGGATGACCCTACAATAAAAAGCATGACAACCCTAATTATTTAGTTTTTCGATGCGAGAACTTCTCACATCAGTTACAGAAATGAGGCACAAGTTAGCGAAATCAAACGACATCTGTTTAATATCGGAAAGAAAAATCTAAAAAAAATGTTTGCATACGAGTTAGACTGTATTCAGACTTGAGTATTTTGAATTGAGTTAATTTAATTTTAATTGAACAAATAAATCTAGTGTTCACACATACTCAATTATCATTTGGCAGGCGAATAAACATTGTTTTTATTTGTTTCGCGTATATTCGAGTTTGTGAATTTTAAAAAGGAATGCAAATTTTGGGTTAAAAAAAATTTACTGAAATAAAATAGGAAAATTTAAAGTTTTCAAAAATCGGGAAATTGTTGGTTTTAACACGTTCTGAAAAAAAATCTAGTTCTCATCAGATCTCCACTATTTGAGATTTCAGGAAGTTACCTCATCGCTATATTATATTTATATATATATAATATATTACATATAAATATATGTATATATATATATATATATATATATATATATATATATATACATATAAATATATGTATATATATATATATATATATATATATATATATATACATATATATATATATATATATATATATATATATATATTTATATGTATATATATATATATATATATATATATATAACATAGCGATGAGGTAACTTCCTGAAATCTCAAATAGTGGAGATATGATGAGATCTAGATTTTTTTTCAGAAAGTGTTAAAACCAACAATTTCCCGATTTTTGAAAACTTTAAATTTTCCTTTTTTTATTCCAGTAAAATTTTTTGTAAACCAAAATTTGCATTCCTTTTTAAAATTCACAAACACGAATATACGCGAAACAAATAAAAACAATGTTTATTCGCCTGTCAAATGATAATTGAGTATGTGTGAACACTAGATTTAATTGTTCAATTAAAATTAAATTAACTCAATTCAAAATACTCAAGTCATATATATATATATATATATATATATATATATATATATACACATCGTGTGTGTGTCTGCGTGCCTGTGTAAGTATGGATTCGCTTTTGACTTTTGAACGGCTGAGCCGAATCCAAGCATACTGATGGCATTCCAAAAAATGTTTCTAAACTATAAAATTCTGTGACTTTTAATCGATTCGAAACCGGTAAATTTGAAAATACCCCATGAGACTTGAAAAGAAAACATTTTCAAATTGTTTTTTTAGAATCTCCTCAAGAGGACTTCATAGACAAACACCACAAACTGAATCAGCTGTCAATTCTCACTTCAGTTACAGAAACGAGGCACAGGTTATAGACTGTAGTCTACTGTAGTGAATGTGTTCAGACATGCATTTTTAATTGAGTCAATTAAATTTTGATTGCTCAATTAAATCTAGTGTTTATACATAATTCATTTAGCAGACTCAATTGACATTTGACAGCTGAAAACACGTTGTTTTTTGTTTGTTTCGTGTTTGTAATTTTTAAAAATGTTAGCAAATTTTGGTTTAAAAGATATTTTACTGGAATATAATAGAAATATGGAGCGATCGATTTTTGATTCAAAAAAATTATCGGTGCTTAAGAAAAAGAAAAACTTGACAATTTTACAAAGTTTGAGCAAGCAGCGGCTGTTGCTCCTTTCATTATTCCAGCAAAATGCAACTCAAAGATCACTCTGGACGTTGGTAAGTCCAACTGGAATAAATTTTTTTTACATCCGCAACATTTTTCAATTCATAGAATTGCCATTCTATATTCTTGGAAGTCACTGGCAATTTTAATATGTATTATTTTTTGAGATTCGGCTCGCCATTATGGGAAATTTTTCTGCTCACTGAACACAGTTCTTAATAAACATACTTATGACCAGGGTTGTAATTCGAGTTTTACGCAATTAGTGATACAATTAACTAGTAATTGCTCAATTTATAAATTGACTTATTATATGATAAATTGTGTTCAATTAAGGCCTTAATTGCGTAAAATGCCCTAATTACGCAATTAAGTGGTATAATTATTTATCTTACATATATCGCGATCACTAGCCTATTTAATATAATTCAATTTGCTGCAACTACAATTGTTACTAAAATACCCAGGAACTCAAATATTCCAACAAGAAAAAATCATGCAATTTTACCCTTTTTCGAGTGTGTCGTACAACAGAGTGTTGCAGCTTTAAATTTGCTTGTTGCAGCGGATTGATTATTTTGTTTTCAACAGCCCTATTATTTACAAAAATAACAAAAAAAAACATGCAACTCAAATACATGACTCGTTGTCATACATACATAAATTTATATACAATGACACACTGTTATTTCATTTAGATTAATTGCAAATTAAAACAGACTTTTGCGGTTTGTTTAACAAAACATTTTTAATTTTACATGGCGAAAAAAGAAAATGATACACGTGATGCTTAAAGCTGCCAAATAATTTGCAAGTTGCTTTAAAGAGAACTGAAACTGGGAGTTGTCTTGAGATGACAAGTTATAAATGAAAAGTGATGACTTAACAGTTTTCTTACATATTTAAAAGTTAAATATCTCCTCACACACACACACACACAAGCAGAGAGAGAGAGAGAGAGAGACACCCAAGTATACAAAGTTTAACCCTCATCAATGCCAGTATCACCAACTCGTTGTATCAAAAGCATGAATTAATTTAATTAAATTTATTTCTAAGAAGAAAAGCTGCTGTTAGTGTTATTTCCAGAAATTATTATTTTTTTCCTTCTTATTTTCCATTCCCCATTTAACTTTATTCCATAAAAACTTGTTGCGTAGCACTGTTTTAGTGGGAAAATTTAAAGTTTTTAGCTGTCGACGGCAAAATCAGGCCAAGCAATTTAATTGAACATTTTCTTAAATCACTTAAATGATATCTATCGGTCTGTCTGTCTGTCTGTCCATTTCAAATAAAAAGTATTTATATTAATTTTTTAAAACTGCTTGACTTGTTATTTGTGCTTAACGCAAATTAATTTACAGGACCAAACTACGTTACTGGCCCATAACTGAAATAACGCTGCGAACACAACTGGCACGAACAACGAAATTTTCAAAGCGAATATTCGTTATCAAAAATAGAACTTATACGCCCAATCATGACGACGCTGAAATTCGCTATAAGCTGCGAAGTGCTCAATAGATTTATTACAATTTCTTACCACGTCAGTTGCCTTTTTGATTAGTATTATGATTGAAAAACAATTCAATTTTCCACCCCTGGAAATGAAATTTTAATTTTTTTACCAATGCAAATCTCCATGATGCATAGAGGTTTTATTTAAAAAAAAAACTTGAAATTTTTAAACATTTTAGTTATTAAAAGTACTACAAAATACTGAATGCGGCAAAATATAAACTTTTAATATCCCATCCCTGTAAAAATTAAAAAAATTTTTTTTTTTAGTTCTTAATAGACAATTAAGGCTTCCTTCCCAAAGCTCAAAAATTTACAAACAAACAAATAAACAAAAATATGATTTCTACCTTGTGTTCGCCCCAGCGCAATGTGGACAAAAACTTTTCCACGATAACTCTGCGAGTGTTCACTTCAAGGTGTACATGGTGTTTATGGTGTTCATGATGTTCAATTGTTTGCCGTGTATCGACGTAGACAAGTGACTTAACAAAACCCCCAAAGAATATAATCCAAAGGGATTCTTCAATCACACGATCTTGGTGACCAATTATTTTGACAATTAAGTGAAATTATTTTTTCATCAATAGTTTGTTCGTGCAAATCAATTGTAGCGCCTGCTGTGTGTGGACCATTTGAATCCGTCCTCTTGGAATCATGTTTCTAAACCGTCCACCATTGACAATGACTGACATTCATCGGTTTGGAAGACATATGGGCCAATGAATCACCAACCAACCAGTAATTTTCTGTGAATGTGATCGTGTTTCGACAAAAGCTTGGGGATGCTTCCCACTCCAAATCTAACAATTCTGCTTATTTAAGCACCCATTCAGCCAGAAATGGGCTTCATCGGAAAAATAAATTTTGAATGCATGAGTTTGACGAATTTGCATGCGTTACTCTGGTGTAGGCCAATTCACAATGGGATTTCATAGTAAATTTAATAAAAAGCAGTTATCAGCTGTTATATGGTAACTGGCAGTGATGCCAACTCAAAGTTGTGACTCTCTAAGAAAAACGCTGTACTTCAAATAAGACCCCAAAAGGGGAAAACTGATCCCAGTTTCTTAGAACTGATATTGAGCCCTTCAATTATAATTTTATATTTATTTCTAAAATTATTGATTTCTTTGGCGTTTTACCTTTTTCATTCAGTCACATTTTATTTTCACGTGTAGTTAATTTTAAATAGAATTAATTTATTTATTATGTTTCCACCAAAAACTGCTAATGCCACCAACATAATTTGCAATTTGATTGCACAAACAGTCAGCTTTCTCTGCAATTTAATCATTTTTATTTCATATACTATATTTTTTAATTGGAAAACCACCAAAACGTGTGGAGCGTTGTAAAGGAAGTCAGTCCATAATAATACTTGCGCTGATTACGCTAATTTCATTTAACGTTTGTGCAAATGTTTTATTCATTAAATTCGAATAATTTCAAAAACAAATAAAAATATTGTTATTGTTGAATTATTCATGTAATACTTTTAACGATGGGGAAGATGGACAAGCGATGACGGTGCTCGTGTTTGTTATATTTGACAGGGCACATGTGTGGACACTTTGAAAAACTAAATAGAAAATATTTCACGTTTGCACAGTTGATTATGGTAAACGGGGTGGCCCCAAAGGATCTGAAAGGTTTAAATTTATTTCAAATTTTTATTTAATACAATTTATTAATGGCAAATATTTTCAATTAAATTATGAAAAATTACAAATCGCAAGTGGTGGCTTTTCAGAACTTTTCCCATAATCATTCGCAAATCATCCAGTTTTATGTTGTTGCTAATTTTGGGCCACCCTATACTAACGAATATAAAATATTTATATAAGCTATAAGTTAGAACAATTAGCCTATAAAAATATTAGTATAGCAAAAATAAAAAGTTCATAAAACAAACAAATCACATACAATTTGAGCTTGGGCTTGAGCTGCCAATGAAAATTGGAAAAACGTTCACATATACTTAAGTATAAAATTCAAACCAAAAAAGCTTGACGTAATGTATAATGGAACAAAAAATTCAAAAAAATGGGACATGAAGAAAATAATCAAACGGTAACACGGGTATTAAAACAAAAACGTGTGTTAACATCAGGTTGATACAGTTCTCGGATTCTTTTTCATAATAAAGTTTGTGTAAATAGTAGACTGTTATCACATTCAAAAATAATCATGAGTTATAATAATCAAAGTGCAGCGGCTATCGAAAAAAGCTGTTCTGCTTTGCTGTATAAGTTGAATATCTATTTTTCACAATAAAATTTGTGTAAATAGAAAACTGTTGTCACATTCAATTTGGCCTCCTAGGCATAAGAAATATATAAAACAAAAATAATCACGAGTTTTAATAATCAAAGTGCAGCGGCTATCGAAAACAGCTGTTCTGCTTTGCTGTATAAGTTGAATATTTATTTTTCACAATAAAATTTGTGTAAATAGGAACTGTTATCACATTGAACGAAGCCGCCTAAAAAGTGGTGACAAACATAATATTCCCATGAGCACTGATAATGAAAGTGTTGCGACTTTCGAAAACAGCTGTTCTGCCCTGCTGTGTAAGTTGAATAAAACTGATGTTGACTTTCCTGTGTGCCTTGGAATATTTATCATCATGTCTTTCTGAGATTTTAACTAAGTTAGAACAATTAGTCTATAAAAATATTAATATAGATAAAATATTTATATTTATTTATTAATATGGGCGTTACTCTTTAATCTGTGGCGAAATACAATCACCAACTTTTTTCTGTCTTGGCCCAGCACTCAGGGGATCAGCCCTGCACATGCGATGCACTGTGGCAGCATTAGGCAAATTTATTATATGAAACAGGGAAAAGGGAGTACTTTTTGCGGCCGTTCAATTAGAGCTTTCCCCAATTATATATCAATTTGATATAAAATAAAACCATCCCAAACAGTATATCGATTAAGAACTGTGAAGCTTTATCACAATATCGTGTTCGAAATTAATGCTGCAGTGCTCAAAACAGTTCAAAAGGAATACCCTGTAATCAACCAACACAAACTTAAAGGATCTTTTCATTTTACGTTTTAGCTACACCCAGTATTTTTTTTTTTTGAAATGGTCAGACTAAAAGTGTAGCATTCCGTTCTCTAGTCTGCGAGGCACTGCCTGCCTTAAACACGTTTTGTCTGTCATCCGTATCACAATTGTTTTCGGAAATTCTTTTTTTAGCTTCCTTCCCACTAGGAAAATTTAAAGTTTTCAAAAATCGGGAAATTGTTGGTTTTAACACGTTCTGAAAAAAATCTAGTTCTCATCAGATCTCCACTATTTGAGATTTCGGGAAGTTACCTAATCGCTTTGTTATATATATATATATATATATATATATATATATATATATATGCGTGTGCGTATGCATGCATGTGTATGTATTGATTCGCTTTTAACTTTTGAACGGCTAAGCTGAATCCAAGCATACTGATGGCATTCCAAAAAAACTTTTCTAAACTTTAAAATTCGAATTCGTAAGAAGATAATTCGAATATCGTCAAAGTGATCCTCTTGATTTTTCATAAGGTGTTAATCAGATTTCCATCAGAAGTATCACGAAAGAAACTTAAAATCTCCCACAACATGTCTGTCCGAACTCGTGTCAACGACTTCATATATTTTTAGTTCAGAAGTTTTATATAATACCGTGTTCAGACACACCCCTTAATTGCGCAATTAGGGCATTTTTTGCAATTAACGCTTTAATTGTACACAATTTATCATACAATAAGTCAATTAATAAATTAAGAAATTACTAGTTAATTGTGTCACTAATTGCGTAAAACTCGAATTGCAACCCTCGGCATGAGTCAGGGAACCTTCTTAGCAGCTCAAAGCGTAAAGATCTGATGGGAGCTAGGTTTTTTTTCAAAACTGGGTTAAACCAAGAACTTCTTGATTTCTTAAAATTCCTAATTTTCCTAGTGGGAAGTAAAAAAATGGGGCACGATTTATTTATGTATGTATTAGTGTCTGTCTCCTAAGTTTTTGATGAGAACTGCTGCCTTTAATGCGTATACCGTGTTCAGATATGCATTTTCAAATTAAGTCAATTTAATATTGATTGAGCAATTAAATCTAGTGTTCACACATACCCAATTCAGATGACTCAATTAACATTTAACAGCTGGAAAAATATTGTTTTTATTTGTTTCGTGAATATTCGTGCTTGTGAATCTTAAAAATGGATTCAAATTTTGGTTTAAAAGAAATTTTACTGGCATATAATAGAAATATGGAGCTCTTGGAGTCATTGCGATCGATTTTTGATTCAAAATTATCGGTGCTTAAGAAAAAGTAAAAGGAAAACTTGACAACTTTACAAAGTTTGAGAAAGCAGCAGCTGTTGCTCCTTTCATTACTCCATCAAAATGCAACTCAAAGGTCACTCTGGACGTTGGTAAGTCCAACTGGAAAATTTTTTTTTATCCGCAACATTTTCCAATTCATAGAATCGCCATTCTGTATTTTGGGAAGTCACTTGCAATTTTAATATGTATTATTTTTTGTGATGTGGCTCGCCATTATGGGAAACGTTTCTGCTCAAGGAACACAGTTCATTAAAAACATATTTATGGCCAGGGTTGCAATTCGAGTTTTACGCAATTAGTGAGACAATTAACTACTGATTGCTCAATTGACTAATTGACTTGTTGCATGATAAATTGAGGTCAATTAAGGTCTTAATTGCAAAAAATTCCCTAATTGCGCAATTAAGGTATTATTCCATCTCTGTGTCTTGTGCTATACTTCTATAGGAAACCGCCTTTCCAAAAGGAATACAGAAATCATATCATCGGCTTAAAGCGTTAACCTGCAAAGTCTTTTTTTTATTTTGTGCTATTTTAATGGCCTTGACTGTCTAGCAATTTTACTTTAATTTGAGTCTCCACAAGGCAAAACAAACTAATTTATTGCGCTAAATTGTCTCTTCTGTAAAATTTGTGTGTCAAGTGAATTGGCTGGTTTGCACTTTGAGACGACGATAAATGCTTTTCTTTTGAAATAAAGTGTTTGTCGCTTTTAATTAATTGGTCTGCTTTAATATGACATCAATGGCAATTAAATTGAGATATTTGAAAAAGCCTTTGTGTGATAAAAATAATAATAATTGTTTAATAATTTCCACTTGACACTCTTTGTCGAAAGTAATTATGCACTTGCAATTTTTTTTTATAATGGAGCACACGCGTGTAACAGAAGCGGATGGAGTATGAGCAGAAATATTACAGATACTATGGTGCAGATGTTGAAAATGTCTATTATTTTTGTTACGCTGTTTTATAAACTCTGCGTTTCATGTCCAACTTCCCTTCACTCTTACTCTGAAGCACTTAAACCCAGTGACCTTGAAACGCACCTGTCCTCTGTGTGCTCCTGCTTTTACCATAACAATAATTAATTGAATCAGCTTTTGTTAATGTCCTGGCATACAAAATTCTCTCAATAAACTCAAATTATATGTGAAAGTTTCACAACATTTACAACACCTTAACAAACACTCGAAAACCCATTGGCAAATGCTTAAATAATTTGTATACTCCAAATGATGGCATCACTTTCCAGTCTCTATTCTAATGTAATCAACTAATTACGAATTTTATGCTAATGAAAGTCAAAATAATATGCATACAAGCACATGCTCATAATAATACATACACTCTACATGCTCGTGCATGCTGATGTTGTCGACAGATTTATGACTATGAAGTGCGCGATGATATGAAAAGGATAACACTTAAGTGGGTTTTCCACAATTCGCAAGCTCAACTTGAGTTGAAATGTTGTAGGAGAAGGAATAAGCGATTATACTCAAGTTGAACGCGAGTGTTGGGAGAACTGCAGTTTACATAATTGTTACTCAAGCGGCGCACAGTGGGCAAGAATGAAGAGAATTTTTAGTTGTTGTTGTTCTTTATTTCTCTTACAACTACAATTAGAGGCGGAAAAAAGCCAACCAGCTGTAGAATAAAAACGTAAGAAAATAAAAAAGGAAAAGTGATCAGTGAGTTCTTGTTATGACTTCGATATTTTTTTAGACTTCGCTCTTATTAAAGTAGAAGTTTGAAATAAATATCTTTATATTAAATCGAATTAAGATTCATGGGCTAATTGTTCGAACTTAATTTTAAATCTCAGAAAGGCATGATGATAAATATTCCAAGGCACAACATCAGTTTTATTCAACTTACGCAGCAGAGCAGAACAGCTGTTTTCGAAAGTCGCAACACTTTCATTGTCACCACTTTTTAGGCGGCTTCGTTGAATGTGATAACAGTTCCTATTGACACAAACTTTATTGTGAAAAATAAATATTCAACTTATACAGCAAAGCAGAACAGCTGTTTTCGATAGCCGCTGCACTTTGATTATTAAAACTCGTGATTATTTTTTTTATATATTTCTTATGTTTAGGAGGCTCAATTGAATGTGATAACAGTTGCTATTCACACAAATTTTATTGTGAAAAATAAATATTCAACTTATACAGCAAAGCAGAACAGCTGTTTTCGATAGCCGCTGCACTTTGATTATTAAAACTCGTGATTATTTTTTTTTATATATTTCTTATGTTTAGGAGGCTCAATTGAATGTGATAACAGTTGCTATTCACACAAATTTTATTGTGAAAAATAAATATTCAACTTGTACAGCAAAGCAGAACAGCTGTTTTCGATAGCCGCTGCACTTTGATTTTAAAACTCGTGATTATTTTTTTTATATATTTCTTATGTTTAGGAGGCTCAATTGAATGTGGTAACAGTTGCTTTTTCCACAAATTTTATTATGAAAAGGAGAAATGATGATGGAGCAAACAATTCAGAAAATTTTTTTTGGGACATGAAGAAAATAATCAAACGGTAACACGGGTGGACATAAAAACAAAAACGTGTTAACATCAGGTTGATACAGTTCTCGCATTCCTTTTCATAATAAAATTTCCGCTGTTAGCCATCGATTATTTTGTCAATTTTAAGCTAACAAGTAGAGTTTTCCTGGCCCCGGTCTCGATATAACGATTTCGAAAACAAATTCAAAATTCAAAAGTATAATTCGAACACATATTTGGTATGCAAATTAACAACAACAAGTATACAACACTGTATAATTGTACGATTCGACAACGAATGAGACGTTAATGCCAGCTTTTGATTTTTTGTTTCAATGAAAAGATTTTTCGTTTCAACGGAGTTTCTTTTAAGGGAATAAAACATTTTGAAAATCGCTTCCACCTAAAAACAAATGGAGATAAATATAGAATTTCAAGCGATTTTTCAATTAAGAGAGTGGGCGCTTATTCGTATTCGATTTAACTGAAATCAAAAATATACAGACATTAAAATTTTTATAAATCGTGTGTCCGATAAAGATAAAACTCGTTACAAAAACATTTAGATTTTCTTTATTTATAACTTCTGTTCACATTGACGATTTTAAATCATCAAAAGAAAAACGAAAAAAGTTCTTGTCTCCTTGATTTAAATTATTGTTAAGTTTCGTATGTCAAATCAGATTCTTGTTTAATCGGTTCACTAACGATTGCGTTGATATAGAATAAATATTATGAAACAACAAACAAATAATGAGATTCATTATTTAATTCAACGCCCTAGAGTTTCTCCTTATTCTGGTTTCGTAAGGCAAGAAGAAACCAAAATAAAACAAACACACACACACACACATATATATATATATATATATATATATACTAATACCTACGAAGCAAAATAAAGAATGTTGCTGATTTTTACGAAACACTAGAAATTATCCATTCGATTCTATGAATAAAACATGTTTGTTAATCCGACCCACAAATACTTCTACCCAACGGTGCTGGTATGAGTTCACGTTGGGTGTTGCTACTTTCAGCCATGTCACACAATTCAGTTCTCTTCTAAAAACATACAAAATACGTTTCATATTTAAGATTTTCAAAAATCTAAAACATTTTTCATGAACGCAATGCATTCCAAATAATTGTGTCTCTTTTCTATTGCTGTACGAGAAAAATAGGAAAAATGTTTAATAAATTCCATTGACGAACAGAATTCAACTCGGTGAAATGGCGGAGTGCTAAATTGAAAAATTTATTTTAGTTTATGATTTTATGCAGAAATTAGCGATTTTCGAAAGTCTGCTAAACAACTGATTTTTGCATTCGTACTAAAAATTTTATGAATACAAGTTTTAAGCGACATGTGGTCCTATAAATTCGTTCCGAATGAATTGAAGTTTCTCAGGGAATTAATTTTATTTTCTATCTCTTGATAATTGACAAACTGCATAACAGGCGTTTTTATTTGTATCAAAACAAAGAACTTTTTCAATGCGTTCTCTCAAATAGAAATTATTTTATAAAAGCAAAAAGAAAAACACCAAAAAATATTTCTAAAAATAGAGGAAAAGTGATCGGAAATCACTTGATTTCATATGAAAATCAAGCGGGTTGTCACATAATGCGATGAGGTGCAAATTCCGGTGCATTTTTCTAACATTATCAGCTGTTGTCAATATTTAACTTGGCACCACCCAATTTAGAACAGACGAAAGCAGGGTTGTATTTCATAAAACCCACTAAAAATTGTACAAAAAATGAAATCAATTTGTCAGCTAAAACCAGGCTTAAAAAAACCCCCAGAATTTATTAAAACCCTTTCAGTGTGAAAACACTAACAACACGGATCAAGAAAATATTTTACATTGACTTTAATTTAATTAATTAAACTAATTTAATTAGGCGCAACAAATATACGGCAGGAACAAGTTTGATTTTATTTTTACAAGACCGATTAAACGGCATTTTTTTTTAATTTGTGGTTTTAATATTCAATTCAATTGGAGGTAGCTCAAAAAAATATACTTATAATTTTTATTCAATTAAATTATTAAAATAAATATATATTAGCAAAATTAAAATAAATATATTTTAATAAAACAAGCTTTTAAAAATAAATTTTAAAATGTGTGAAGAAAATTATTATGTGAAAAAAAGCATCGAATGTTCGACATACGAAAAATGGGGCACAAGACGCCTACACTTTTTTTTTCAAAATAATACTTGACTTTTTTTAAATTTTAGTGTGGTTTTATTAAAAAACATGTTTTAAAGTTAATTTTCTATTCATTTTCATTTTATATTATTATGCTTTAAAAGCGTGTAAAAATGCTTGCACATTATGAAGAGATAAGAACATGAACCACATCCACAACCTTGCACGACTACAACGTGACGTTATCAATAATATTAAATATACGCGTGGCAGCACGACACAAAAGGAAAGCCAGATGCATACAAACCAACAAACATACTAGTGAAGTTAAAGTATTAAATACAATAACGACAGCAGGCTACACGAACACCGACTAAAAAAGTCATTGGCTGCAATCGTCGCCTCATAGCCAGCTACTTAATAAGATAAATATTCATTTTCATATACGCTCATGTATTCTATTTTTGACAAGTTGTAGTTTGTAGTCTGCTGTGGTGATTGTGTTTAATGCCTTAAGCGATAACAGGCTACGAATTACGGTGTGTCAAAAATAATACACACACATTTAAATGAATACAATTATTTTAACGACAGCAAAGCAACCCGAATTCTGGTTGTTGTCCATGCTACTTTTGTCACTTAGTAAAATTAAACCAAGAACAGGCTACACGAACGCCGACTACAAAAGCCGTTGGCTACAATCGTCGCCTCGTAGTCAGCTACTTAATTATTTTTAAAACGACACCGCCAAATCAATAACCATGAGTTGTTGTATGTAGTAGAACTCTCTTGAAACGCCAGTGTAGCCGCTTTCATATATTTAACACTCTTAAATAGTGTTATTCCAATAAAATATATTTAAAGTCCACAATAGATGACAAAAAATCATTTCATTAGCTTGGAAATATAGTTTGTTGTTTCTTTTTGGCAACACTGCATCTACTCGTTGTCACTTACCAGAACATGAATTATTTTAATTTGACTACAACCACAAAAACAGCGGGGACAACAACCAGTAGCCGTGTTGTTTGTAGTAGTCAAAATAATCATTCTCATAGACGCACATGGATTCTATTTTTGACAAGTTGTAGTCTGCAGTCTGCTGTAGTTATTGTGTTTAATGCTTAACAAGGAGATACGCACATTTTTTAAATTATTGTTTTTAAAAATTGAATTGATACAAAATATTTACGATTGCATTTGAAAGCCAAGGCTCAAGCTTACCCGAAAAAAAGAGCAAAAGCGTTCATATGGACTAAAGAAAATTAAAAGAAAATATTTGAGATTTTAAAAAATAATGCAACGGCAGCGCGAGGACTTAACAAAAGTAACCATTAATTTGATAAGGTTCCCGTGCCATTTTTCATAATAAATCTGGTACAAATAGAAACTGTTAGCACATTCAAGAAGGAGTACTCATGAAGAAATTGTAGCGGCTTTCGAAAACAGCTGTTCTGCTCTGCTGTGTGAGTTGCATATTTAAGATCGATATTAAATTTCCCTTCTGCTTTGGAATATTCATTATGTTTTTGTTATGAATTTGAAAATATTTTCGAAAACTTATCCCGTCAAAATAAAATTTCATATGACCGATAATTTTTCCTTAATATTTCATTTTAATTAATTTCCACTGAAGAGGTTTTCAAAGACTGTCACTGATAAGTTGTAACGGCAGTCAATATCTTTTAAATTTCAAATATTCCATCAGGATTTTCAGAAAACTATTCAGTTGTAAAAAGTGAATATTCAAGCACTGGTCCGTTTACAATAATTTGACCAACTGGGTTCATTAAAAGAAAACACCGACTTACACACACATACACACACACACACACACACACACAGGAGTTCAGGGTATATAAATAATTCTTTCTTTTTTTGTTTAAAAATAATTGGATGTCAGTCAGCCGCATAAACAAGAAACCAACAACAAGTCAGACACTGTCTCGTGTCTACTTTTAATGTTGGCTGGCTGTTTGGCTTAGTGCTAGATTTTTAACGTTATTATCGTACGAGTTGTTTGGGAAGGGAGGGGGGGGGGGGTTAGTGTTGCTGTTGTTTGCTAATTATTCGCTGCAATTTTGCTAACTAAATGAGAATGTGTTGCTGTTTGTTACGAGCATGCAGTCAGTTTAAACAAACATGAAATTTAGTCTATTAAAATCATGTCCCATGCAAGCGGACACGCACACATACATCCTTTGCCTATAAAGGGTGTTTCTTTTATAGAGGTATAGAACTATGAAATGAAATTAAATCGGGATGATTTTAATACATTTAAATGAAATTTACTCTTCTGCCTTTTTAACATGAATATAACCGCCACGGCTAAATCGGACGTAGTTTAATCTGGAGTTCCAATTATTGTTGACTTATATCAAACGCCGAGGCCGTTTTATCGTTAATATTACGGCAAATGTTGTCCTCGAAGTGGCCAATTGTTGCGGTCTTATGGATGCAGACTAGTAACTTCATATATCCCCACAGCAATTAATTTAGCGGCGTTAAAGTCCACGATCTTTTAGGACAATTCATGGGTCTGGTACATAAAACCGTGCGCTACACAAACGTTTGTTTCCATAAAATAATTTTGGATCGAGCTGTGAAGCCACAAGTCCATTGACAACCTTCATGGTTGTCCAATCATGGCTCGGGACCGCTACGATGGACAGTAACTTTCTGTGCAGCTTCATTTTAAAGGGAGTACGGTTCAGTGATTCCGCCAGGCCATAAAGCACACCAAACAGTCCGAGGATTATTGTCGCTTCAAATACGACAGTTTTCTTTGTTGACGCATCCTTTCGCACAAACCGTGAGTAGCGAAATTCGCCTATAAGAATCGGGATAAACGGTAATTTTGTTTCGGGTCCATTCACTCAATCTAAGGCTTTGCCAGGAGATCATCAGGCGAGTTGGATTTTGTTAACATGCAAGTCTTTTCACGCTCCATTAAGTAGATGGCCAATTATGCAATTCCTGTAAACGATGGCGGATTAGCGTCTACCTTTACGCTACGCTGTGCAGCAGGAATGACTACTTCTGTACTCACTGTGCGACATCTCTGTGTTACTCTGACGTAAGATTATGTTGGCTGTAAAATGCACGTAGTGTGCGATACATATTTTTAATTGAAACAATATTTTTTTCAAAATAAATTTGGATGCAGGCATGCGTCTATTAACGTTTAAATGCCAAACCAACCTAAACATGCATAAATCACTTGACATTTGACAGTTCAAAAAGTTTAAAGTTTTTTACCTCCTTAAGAAACACCCTTTAAATATGTTTAAATAAACACACACACATATTTGAAGTTCCTTTGAGATGTGTTTGTGCGGTGTTCATGTTTATTTTGAAACTCTTTGTTTTACTTTAATGGTGTGCTATTAAGTTGTCATATTTAAAGTGTCATGCTAATAAAAAAAAATTAAAAAGAGAGAAAATGTGGTTACAAAAATTTCGCTAAAAACAATTCACTTGTTTACTTAAACACACACTCTGAATAACTGTTAAAGAGAGCACTCGCCAAGCAGGGCTGGAAACACAAACTAATTTTATTACTTTTCCAAGCCATTGGCGTCATTTACTATATTTTATTTATTCAATTAAGGAACTTAAAAAATTTCAGACGGGTATAGCGAAACCCATTTATTAAGAATGTGGTTGTGACTGAAATAGTTAAAGTGTCGGCTGGACAACGGAAGCCAATCGATTCAATTCCACACTCTGCAATGTCCTGAATATGGGTTAAAATTTTTCTGATCCGTATTAGCGTGTGGATGTGTTAAATTTTGTTTTTTAGTTTTAAGCTTTAAACACAATAACGACAGCAGGCTACACGAACGCCGACTACAAAAGCCGTTGGCTACAATCGTCGCCTCGTAGCCAGCTACTTAATTCTTTTTTGAACGACACCACCTAATCAATAACCATGACTTGTTGCTTGTAGTAGAACTCTCTTGAAACGCCAGTGTAGCCGCTTTCTTATATTTGATACTCTTAATTAGTGTTATTCTCATAAAATATATTTACAGATCATAGTCTATGACAAGAAATCATTTCATTAGCTTGGAAATATAGTTTGTTATTCCTCTTTGTGTAATAAAACAGTATAATTTCAAGTTTACAATAATTGAATCTATCTATTTTATACTGGCAACATTGCATCTACTCATTGTCGCTCGCTAAAATAGAAATTAATTTAATTTGACTACAACAACAAAAACAGCATGGACAACAACCCGTAGCCGTGTTGCCTGTAGTCGTAAAAATAATCATTCTCATAGACGCACATGGAGTCTATTTTTGAAAAGTTGTAGTCTGTAGCCTGCTGTCGTTATTGTGTTTAACCCTTAACTTGACTACAACAACAAAAACAGCATGGACAACAACCCGTAGCCGTGTTGCCTGTAGTCGTAAAAATAATCATTCTCATAGACGCACATGGAGTCTATTTTTGACAAGTTGTAGTCTGTAGCCTGCTGTCGTTATTGTGTTTAACCCTTAACTTGACTACAACAACAAAAACAGCATGGACAACAACCCGTAGCCGTGTTGCCTGTAGTCGTAAAAATAATCATTCTCATATACGCACATGAATTCTATTTTTGACAAGTTGTAGTCTGTAGCCTGCTGTCGTTATTGTGTTTAACCCTTAACTTGAGTACAACAACAAAAACAGCAGGGAGAACAACCCGTAGCCGTGTTGCCTGTAGTCGTAAAAATAATCATTCTCATATACGCACATGAATTCTATTTTTGACAAGTTGTAGTCTGTAGCCTGCTGTCTTTATTGTGTTTAATGCTTTAAAAAGAAATAATAAGCCGTTTCGTTTATCGAAGAACTCGTTTTCGGTTAATCGGTTAACCGAAATTAAAAACACTACTGTTGACTGGACTGTGTAAGACACTGCGCTATAGCAGGTATATTAACGACAAAATATCCACTATTTTTGGAACTAGTCTGATAGTTACCAGGAGGCTACTCTAAATTAAGTAAAAATCCGAAATTATTTTTAGCAGATTGAGCAGAAAGTTTGGCAAATATATAATTCTAATAGGGGTTTCATACTAAAAGTTAAAACCGGATTTTAGCACTAAAACCATAAACATGTGATTTTCTGTTCACACTGCAGATTTACTAAATTCAGATTTTCACACACCGATTAACCAATAAATTTAATCACAACAAATTATATTTCTCATAGAAATAGTTATTGCTTCCATTTGATGATATATACTTAATTCACAAACTGTACTGCAGCTGTTTTTGTTTTTATAGAAAAAAAAAAGAAAAATTTTTACGGCACTCTAAAATAGAAATTCTGTTATATTTGGAAAATTATTATTTTAAAATTATAAAAATACTTATACGAAAAGAATAAATGCTTGTCACTTACGTGATCAGATGTTTCTATATAACTTGGCAGCACTCAATTTAGCACAGACAAAAATAAGGTGGCACCTACTTTAAAGCAATTTAAAAACGATTTTAAGTTGGTTTTAATAGAACTATTTTCTGTGATAAAATCATCTTTTAACAGTTGATTTTAACGTTACGACCAGAATTTATTAAAACCATGTCAGTGTGAAAACGCCGTAAGTCTGTTTTGGGGACAAACACAATATAAACTTCAGAGAGAAAATGACTTGAAATGACTTCCTTATATTTTTCCCCCGTATCAGTACGTATTCTGTTGATCGCATCCAGTGATTTCTATTACAGCGAATGGAATGGAAAACGGATTCATCGGTGTTTACCTCAAACATTATCAGATGTTTCTAATATATATAACTTGGCAGCACTCAATTTAGCACAGACAAAAATAAGGTGGCATTTACTTTAAAGCAATTTAAAAACGATTTTAAGTTGGTTTTAATAGAACTATTTTCTGTGATAAAATCATCTTTTAACAGTTGATTTTAACGTTACGACCAGATTTTATTAAAACCATGTCAGTGTGAAAATGCCATAAGTCTGTTTTGGGGATAAACAAAATATAAACTTCAGAGAGAAAATGACTTGAAATGACTTCCTATTATTTCTCCCCGTATCAGTACGTATTCTGTTGATCGCATCCAGTGATTTCTATTACAGCAAATGTAATGGAAAACGGATTCAACAGTGTTTACCTCAAACACTATCAGATGTTTCTAATATATATAACTTGGCAGCACTCAATTTAGTACAGACAAAGCAAGCAACAACAAGGTTGCATTTCAGAAAACCTACTTTAAATCAATTGAAAAATTTAGTTGGTTTTAATAGAACTATTTTGTATGATAAAAGCGGCTTTTAACAGTTGATTTTAACGTTACGACCAGAATTTATTAAAACCATGTCAGTGTGAAAACGCCGTAAGTCTGTTTTGGGGACAAACACAATATAAACTTCAGAGAGAAAATGACTTGAAATGACTTCCTATTATTTCTCCCCGTATCAGTACGTATTCTGTTGATCGCATCCAGTGATTTCTATTACAGCGAATGTAATGGAAAACGGATTCAACAGTGTTTACCTCAAACACTATCAGATGTTTCTAATATATATAACTTGGCAGCACTCAATTTAGTACAGACAAAGCAAGCAACAACAAGGTTGCATTTCAGAAAACCTACTTTAAATCAATTCAAAAATTTTGTTGGTTTTAATAGAACTATTTTGTATGATAAAAGCGGCTTTTAACAGTTGATTTAAACGTTAAGACCAGAATTTATTAAAACCATGTCAGTGTGAAAACGCCATAAGTCTGTTTTGGGGACAAACAAAATATAAACTTCAGAGAGAAAATGACTTGAAATGACTTCCTTATATTTTTCCCCCGTATCAGTACGTATTCTGTTGATCGCTTCCAGTGATTTCTATTACATTTAATATAATAAATTCAATAATTAAATTCTAAGAAAATTTTTATTAAAAAAAGAGAATCCGTTTCTTTTTTTATCATTCCAAAAATTCATTACATTCTTTTCCCTTAAAGAAGATAAATAAAAAACATTTTACTTGATTCAGTTGAAATATTGTGAAGGAAATTCTTCTTATATTCTTTAGCAGTCGTCGTCTGCAATACCAACCACAATCGTTTTCCTTTTTTTTTCTCTTTAGCATTTTGAATTGTATTATTTAACTTGAAGATTTTTTAGCAAATAAATTTCGTTTTTATATAGACAAAATAAATACTGTATAGAAAGAATAATGTCGCCATATAAATTCGTTCAACGAAAACATTTACGATTCATCAGTTGTTGATTAAAATGGAAAATAATAAAAATGAAAAACATTGAAACGTTGACGTTCTTTATTTCACCGCACAATGAATTGTGCAAAACATTTTATTTTGCTCCAGATGTAAAACGCGTGTGTGCGGGGATGTCAATTAATTAACATTTCCACACAACTCTATTATCGATTTCAATTGTCACAATAGACTCTGTCAAAATGGCAATTTATATACAAACGTTTTGGTTGCTTCCAACGTTGTGTGAAACGTTGGCAAAATGTTAACTAAATATTTTTCCCGCTTTAATCGCATTGTTGTGACTTTCACACCCGGCAGTGTCGAGGAGAGTAAAAATAAAAAACAAAACAAAAAAATATATTGAAATGAAGACAATATAATCTACGCAATTAACACAATATAAATTATAGAAAAATGTTGACAATAAAATATGTCGGCAGCAACATTTAGAAATTTTTGAGTTAAATCAGCTGCTGGGAAAAGTTTTTTTACAGGCTTGGATTTTTATACGGATCAAGACTATTAATTGGGCAAATATGCTATTGCGTGCTTTGAAAAGTCTTCCTTGAACTAAATATGTTTAAGGTCTTATTCATAAAAAAAATGCTTTATAAGCTGCTAATAAAACGAATTTTTTTATATTTCTTGCTTATAATCTGATAATAAGACAGATTTCTTATAGAAAATCGGTGTTATAAGTAGTTTATAAACATAAAATATTTCCATGTACGTGTACAATGTGACGTATGAGTAATATTATTAACAATATCAAGTATACGCGTGGAAGTACATTAAGAGAAGAGGTGCATACAAGTAAACACAACAGTGGAGCTAAAAAAAATTTGTATTTTTGGTATGACTATTCCAATCTGAGTTAAGAAAAAGGCCAACATAAAAACCCAAGGACAAAAAACGAAAATTTCTTTGTAGAGTCGCATTTCCTATAAAATAAAAACGCCAGGCCTTACAATTTCTTTACTTCAGATACGATACATAAATAAATTAATCTTTGTATTACAATTGTGGTTTACTATAGACCAACTACTATGCCTGATGCATCAGCATTCAAATCCAACCAAACCCAACTGAACTATTAAGTAAAGAAATTAAGCCCAGTGAGAGAGAGAGAGAGGCAACTAAATCCCACTTGGGCAGCGTTTCCTACATTTTAAGGCATCATTTCCCATAGCGCAGCTTAAGCGAAGTGCTATTTCTTTTAGTTTTATTTTAATGAAAGTAATAAACACAACACTGCCGTCATCATATATGATTCCGTGCTAAATACATTTCGAACAAATTCTCTCAAAACCACCAATTCGAATTGCTATAACAGATAATATTTTTACGATGATTCAGGTAGAATTCGTCTTACATGTGATAAAATTTTATGACAAGCATGAATGGCATGAGTAGAAGAAAGAGCAGGAAACTTAAATTCATCTCATACACACGCGTTTATTGTAAAAGTGTAATAAAAGCGAAATAATATAAATACGTCTGTGCTTTATGTAAACAATAAAGTTAAATATTTACTAAAATGCCTCCACCGCCAATTTCTCTAAATATCCAATAAACTTTTATACGTTTTCAATTCATTTCCATGCACGTCTCTATTAGAGTCTTATAATCTACACTGAGAAAAAAATACAAGAACTAACAGTTGAAATAAACAAATAAGTTTCGCATATTTTTGAGTATGGGAAAATAACACTTTTACAATAAAATACAACTGATTCAAATACCTTTTTTTATTCATAAAAGCCACAGTTTTTATAACTACTGTTGCAGGCAACAACAACAACAACAAGTAGTGACGTTTAAGTTAAGAGCCGGTTTTATTAATAAGAGTCTGTTTTATTAAATCGAATTCAGATTAATAGGCTAATTGTTCGAGCTTAATTTTAAATTTCAGAAAGACATGATTATAAATATTCCCAGGGCACACAGGAAAGTCAACATCAGTTTTATTCAACTAACATAGCAGAGCAGAACAGCTGTTTTCGAAAGCCGCAACAATTTCATCTTCAGTGCTCAAGGGTATATTGTGTTTGTCACCACTTTTTAGGCGGCTTCGTTGAATGTGATAACAGTTCCTATTTACAAAAATTTTATTGTGAAAAATAAATATTCAACTTATACAGCAAAGCAGAACAGCTGTTTTCGATAGCCGCTGCACTTTGATTATTAAAACTCGTGATTATTTTTATTTTATATATTTCTTATGTTTAGGAGGCTCAATTGAATGTGATAACAGTTGCTATTTACACAAACTTTATTATGAAAAAGAATCCGAGAACTGTATCAACCTGATGTCAACACGTTTTTGTTGTAATACCGGTGTTACTGTTTGATTATTTAAAAAAAAAAAAAAAAAAGAGTCTGTTTTATTAACATGAAAGTATTAAACTTGTGATGAAAAAATTTATTTTTCAAAAACATTTCTAATACAGCGTGTTTATTTTAGAGTGTCACAACTTTGAGTTGACATCACTGCTCTATTTGACCACTCATTTAACAGCTGATAGTTGCTTTTTATTTAATTTGCTTCGCAATTTCATTATGAATCGATCAGAGCAACGCGTGCAAATTGTTGAAATTTTTATTCAAAATAATTGTCCTGTTCGTCAAACTCATCCATTCCAAATTTTGTTTTCCAATGAAGCCCATTTCTGGTAAATAAACAGAATTGTCCCATTTGGAGTGAGGAAAATCCACAAGCTTTTGTCAAAGCAACATGACATCCACAGAAAATTATTGGATTTATGGACTGGCAGAGCTATTAGCCCATATCTCTTCAAGACTGATGATGGTCGGATTGTTACTGACAATAGTAAACGGTGAAGGAACATGAGCCCAACAAGAAAGAGGCCCATGGCCCACAGCGGGCGCTACAATTGATTTACTTAAGGAAAATTTTGATGAAAAATTATTTCATGTCATGGCCCAATTAATTGGCCACCAAGATTATAATTGGCCATTGGATTATTTTCTTTGGGATTATGTTGAGTCACTTGTCTACGTTGATAAACCACAAACAATTGAATACCTGGAAATCAGCATTCGAGGAGTTATCGGCGAAATACGACCGCAAGTGCTGCGAAAAGTTGTTGAAAATTGGTGTTCCAGAATGAGCCTTCTACGCGCCTGGCGTGGCAGCCACATGTTAGAAATCGTATTTAAGCATAAATTTCATTAAATTTTCTTTCAAATAAATCACGTTTCATTGATATTGAAAATATATTTTCTTATTCTATTATGATTTATGATATAAAAGAACACCCATTGCTGGTGTGGAGTGGGTAAATTTGAGGTTAGGAAGTAAATTGACTTAAAATAACAATTTTTTCTTAATAAATTCCAATTTATTGAGTTCAATGTGAAGCAAAAATATGGGAATGAATTGCAAAATATAAAATCGGGCAAAAGCCTACCTCTAGCATGGCGGCTATTGTCCGCTCTTTTCATAAAACTTTGAAAAACATTTTGCCTGTCGTCAACACCAAGACGAACCAGAGGTCAAAGTCATAAGACCAGTCCCTCCGGATAATTCCAGCACCTACAACATACCACCCCTTCCGTAAACTCTGCTGATTTGCAGCAGCCAATAGAGACCGCTATCAGGTGGGTCGAAGTCCCAACATACTGTTAATATTCCAGAACCTCAACCCTTATCTGACATCTCTACCAGCAACTCTTGGTATCAAACCACAGCCACAACGTGGACTCCCTGAAGAGACCTCATCCAACAGCTGGCCACAGAATCAATAAGTGAAGTGGGCAGAACGAAGTCCGCCACACGCCACCACTCAAATGAACGTGCCTTAAACAGAGTTTCGCCTGTGAAGCAGATGTTTCACAAACGTTCAGGCAAACAATTCCGTGTATGGCCAACAGCGTCATCAATTAAGCGCCGACTTCCATCTTTTACTCCCTGACTTTTTTTGTAGGTTGTTCACGTAAGCGCGGCATTTGAAATGGTTCTACAGAAAAGAGTCCAGCGTCGTTAAATCACAAGAAGGAGGAGATAAATTAACGGCCCTAAATAGTGATAACACGCGAACGGGAACTTTCTCATGCAGTAACTGAATTGTTTGGCAGGTTGTGCGGCTTGTGGTGGCGTCGTGCTCAAACAAAAGGTCACTCATGTCCATTTTAGCCCATGGCTTCATCACAGAATGATGTATCAAGGTTTGCTGGTGCAGAGTATTTAAGCTGAAGGCATTTCCTTGCTCACTTTCGAAGAAATGCAGGCCGATGATGCCGCCTGACCACAAAACGAACAAGAACTACCAACACTTTCTTTCGATTTAATGGTTCTTCTAGGACGTCTTGTGGACTATCCGGAGCCCTACATGCGACAGTTTTATTTGTTTATATAAACGCTTAATTGAAAATGAGCCTGATTACTTGAGATGATGTTATTAAAAATCTGCGTTTATTTTCATTCAGTTTTTCAAACAGCCAATTCACCAACGTTGGACGCAAACAGTTCTCGGACTGGCGTTAATTTTTGAACGAGTTGAACTTTTTAAGTTTCAAAATGAAGTTCTTCATGAAAAATGTTGAGAAAAGTGCTTCTGATGATGTCCAATTGTTGTGTGTGTGTGTCTGTTGATGTTCCAGACTCATTTTCAAGATTTGCTGCGCAGCGGCAACTTTTACATCACGACGATCACTGCGAGCTTTGATATGAGCCTCTAGTTTAACGATTTAATTACGCCCCGTGGTCTCAAAAGGAGCCTGATGATGAAGAAAAGTTGCTGGAATTTTACAAAGTTATAAAGTCCAATACTTTCTCCATTTTGGTAACAAATTTTCTCGATTAAAATTCTTTGTGTAGCGCTCAATGATATAAATTTTTCAAATTTTTACTAAGCAAAAGTCCAAGGATAACATTTCAAGTCTTGGCATATCCTTATATGACAGCCAATTTAATTCCTGATCTTAAAATTTTTTAATTTCAATTAAAATTTATTTTTTTCACATTCAACTTAGGCCTGCTAAGCAGTGGTAATAAGTAAACACTCGTGAATACTGATGACAACGTGTGGCGGCATTCGAAAACAGCACTGTTCTACACTGCTGTGTGAATTGGATATTAAATGCGTGTCGATGACTTCATTAATCCTGGAATTACTCATCGTGTTTTCTAACGCCTTGTTGCAGTGCTTTCTGGGGAAAAGATAAGAAATACAGGTGGAAGGATACCTGGGTCCCGCCATATCATGGATCAAAAATCAAACCTATATTGGTTTGACCTGTGAGGCGTAACCAGTTTCCTTGCACTGGTGCCACGGGATCTGGTTGAGCTCCACAGATGAGACTTCGGTTGATTCTGTGGCCAGATGCTGGCTGAGGTCTCTTCAATGAGTCCACGTGGTGGTTGTGGTTTGATACCAAATGCTGGGAGAGGTGTCAGAGAAGGGTTGATGTTCTGGCATATTCATACTATGCTGGGACTTAGAGCCAGCTGATAGCACTCTCTATGGGCTGCTGCGAATCAGCAGACGTTGCGGAAGTGGTGGTGTGTTGTTGGTGCTCTGGAAGTGTCA
Organism: Linnaemya vulpina; assembly: GCA_963675445.1. Taxonomy (NCBI): domain Eukaryota; kingdom Metazoa; phylum Arthropoda; class Insecta; order Diptera; family Tachinidae; genus Linnaemya; species Linnaemya vulpina. The sequence continues at coordinate 63,045,837 of OY776280.1, read as the reverse complement.
AGAGGGATAAGTCTTATGACTTGGACCTTTGATTCCTCCTGGTGCTGACGACATGCTTTCCTCGGAAGTAACAAGGGTTTAAGATGGACCTGAACACCTTAGCAAAGTGTAAGCAGTTGGTATGTATATGGCGATACTAAATGTTTGAGATTGCAAACTGTGTATCCTTAAGGGACACTCCGGTGACCCCTGAGGGTTCACCCGGTGTTAAGACCACCGTCAAGTAGGCCATATTGGTAGGTACTGACGTTAACCTTAAGCTCAATCATCGTCTCTTACGAGCAACACAGCAATACAGCCTGTTTATTATAATTCAATTTATGTCTCAATCATTTGCAGTTAAAAGAGAGTTTAAGTGTTTGAAAGCACACTTTTTTGTAACCGTGTGTGCTTTTCGTATTATCGTGTTCTTTGTTTGCTTTATTGTAATTTATTCGTTGACAAATCATGGAAACGTACACGCCCTCTAACATTAAGCACGCATAACATGAGCATCAGGTAATATTTCTATCAATTTTGACACTTTCTAACGTTTGCGTGCTGTAATCAAACGTTTGTCTGAACGTCACGAAACACGATTTCTTTTACAAGTCAGACGTGTGTGTGTGTGTGTGTGTGTCTGTGTATCGGAAATCGGAGATTTGTGAATGTTATTGAACTTGACAAATAACGTGTAACAATTTGAAAGCAAATATTTTTGTGTAAATATTTAATTTTCCATTGCCTATTAAAGTGGATTTGGGGCCCAGGACATGTTCTACTATTTAAATTATTATTCTCTTATTAAGTTGTATCACACGTGCCATTCGTGATGGTTTTATTTTCGTATTCGATTTTTATTGTTTTACGCAGGGCAGCAGGATTTTGTAGGGCGATACACTATTTTTTTTTAGATTAACAAAAAAGATTGATAGAGTTTCGAGTTTTTTTTTTGGTCAATTGAAGTGTTTTCTTCTTTATAAAATGATTTTGAACGTGCTGATTCTTCCTTTCAATACTGAAACTTATTCTGGATGCCGATTATCAGGGAAACTTTACTTAACATTTTTTAGAATAAGTAAAGAAATTATGACAGACTTTCAATTAAATAAATAAGAAGTTTAAATAAGTATTGAGCTTACGAAACGTGAAAATTTAAAATGTCAGGAAGTTATTGCTTTTACTCTGATTTGGAAAATATGCGATCTCATCAGATCTCGACTTCTAAAGGTCCTGGAAAGCTTCCCTGACTAATTCTGAGAGCCCGTCACTATGTCTGTGGGTGTGTGTGTGTGTGTGTGAACGTGAGTGTTTAAGTATGTGACTTTGCAACGGCTTGACTATTTCAAGCCAAATGGAACAGTGTTCCAGAACTTACATATCCTGTGAATTTGAACCGACTTGTATGGTAGATTGGAAAATATTCAAAGAAAACTTAGAACCGGAAAACACGTCCCAAAGTGGTTTCTGAGAATAACTTTCCACTTCTCGTCTTTTCAAACAATTTTAGCTTTTTAACTAAGAAATATAATTCTTAAATAAATTTATTTGAAACAGTTAATATCTCGTCCAACCATTAATTCTAGCCTTCAAAGACCGGGTCAAAATCGGTTAATCCGTTTGCGAGAAAAGGTGAACGAAAAAATTCCAAGAGAGTATTATATTTTTTAAGAACTCTGAAATTATATATCTGATCAGTTGGTGTTCTCAATTTTACTTAGATTTTCTAGTACAAATGTTATTCGGACTTTAAATATATTTTATTGGAAAAACACTATTTCAAGAGTATTAAATATATGAAAGCGGCTACACTGGCGTATGAAGAGAGTTCTACTACAAACAACAACTCATGGTTATTGATTTCGAGGTATCGCTTTAAAAATAATTAAGTAGCTGACTACGAGGCGACGATTGTAGCCAACGGCTTTTGTAGTCGGTGTTCGTGCAGCCTGCTGTCGTTATTGTGTTTGAAGCTTATTTCATGAGAATGACGCCACTGCAATAGTGATGTAACCTAAATTGAAATTTAAATGCGTTTGAAATGAAGTACATTTTATTAAATAAAATTAAGACGTTGGAGTTGGGAGACCAGCATTCATTGTACAAGGAAATTAACAATTTTCTTCAAAATATTATATCCATTTTTTGAGAATGCACTCTGGATATGCCGATTTGGAAGTTAAAAGTCGCTTGAATAATTTATTCAATATATATTCTGCATGGGCAGTTTCTGGCAAAACATGTTCTTTGCATTTTGTTCAGAAGGAAGCCAAAGACCACAAATTTCTTAAAAGTTAAAACATAATTTTTATTATATAAGAAAATATCGTCCACTTGGCGTCAATGATCTAGTGATATAGACTTGACTATCCCACACTGATGTTCTGCATTCCATCGTTTGGGAGGTCGAATAACTTTAAATTAATCTTTAAACATGAGTGATGTGTTCCATTGAATAGTAAAGAATTCGAAAAACTCAATAAGACTGTCACATGTCGCCCTTTTCCTACTGACAGCCAAAATAAAATAAACGGTTTCTTATTAACTCTGTCACATTCAGTACGTGTCCGTCAACGCAAATTACAAAAGTTTGTTAACTTTTAACTTCTCTGACGTGCGTTGAATACTTTGACAGACGCCAGAGTAGTTTTTCCATTTTTTTGATTAATTGTTTTGGGTGCTGTTTTGCCTCAAAATAGTTTAAAAAAAATGTGCGAAAACTTTTATAATAGAAATGATTTAAAGTTAAATAAATAAACTGGAGAATAAATAAGTGTTTTAATGTCCTTCCACAAACTGCTGATTGCAACAACTTTCTTCGTCCGTACGTTGAAGTCAATTCAAAATAGTTGATGGATAACGTGCGATGGATTCAGCCTCTACACTTTCTTAAGCAGAACTACACGGACTGTAGGGTGTTCTTTCTGCTCTGGTGGAATTACTGGATGGATAACGTGCTATGGATTCAGCCTCTACACTTTCTTAAGCAGAACTACACCGACTGTAGGTTGTTCCTTCTGCTCTGGTGGAATCATTGGTCCGCTCTCTTTTAAAAATGATGCTGGTTAGGCCGTTGCAGTCAGTGGCAACTGTTATACAGCCGTATTTCTTGACTTTTTCCATTCATCAATTGATTAACCCCATGATGTACTGGTCCTGCGATTTCAATAAGATGGTACTACATGTCTCACACCTCATGACACAATGGATTTATTGAAAGGGAAGTTTGGTAACCGCATAGATTCACGTTGCGGACCCTTGATTTGGCTTCCAAAATCGTGGGATTTAAAGCCGTTGGACTATTTTCTGTAGGGCTATTTAAAGTCTTCGCGTATGCTCCCGAAATGAGTGAACACTTGAGGAGCAACATTCACCCCAATATGGCCGATAAATAGTCAAATATATATAATATTTTCCTAGACCAGCACTCAGAGAATGACCCCTACATATGCAGTGAACTGTGACAGAACTAAACCGGAGGGGATAGTGTTAAAGAGGACAGATGAAAACAGATTAGAAAATAGAAAAATTGTTGTAACGTTTTTATTTCGCCGGTGATATTCTTATCGCTACAGCTACCGCCACAGGAAGGTGCTGTATTCAGCTCTTATTTTAGAATATGATGGTCTTAATTATTGTCGCTAACGCTCAGCCTTCCTCATTGAGACAAGCACAATCCTGCACTAATGCGGAATTCGAACTCGGGATCGTGGTATTGTGTTCTTCTGTGGAGTCGAACTTATGATAGCAAACATCGGGGTGTTGTGTTCCTCTACTTCAGCTAACAGCACACTAAAAAAAAGCCAACGGGAATAGGACCTCCAGTTTAGACCAACTCCCGAGCGAGGCGTGGCGGTCAGATATGCCAGAGTTTATATTGAAATTATTAATGTCAGAGAATTATCTTTATAATTATTTAATTTTATATAAATTAAAGAAATTCATCTCTGTTTTATTCTATTCCAAAGTTCTGTACCACAATAAAAAATACCCTTTATTTGGATATCTATTTCATTTCTTTGTTGAACTGAAATTATTCTTAATAACTGAACTATTATTCTTGGGAATTGTCATTCAAACCTTTTTAATTTTAATATCGTGAGGAAAAGTAATCCGTGAGTTCTTTGTTATGACTTTGATATTTTCTAAGACTTCTCACTTATTGCGAAGTTTGAAGTAAAATCTTTAGCTATTCTAAGAAATGTTGGGTCAAGGTTCCCTGATGATTTGCATAAGCTCCAGTGAAATGCGCAGAGGAACTGAACACTTTGAATTTTTTAGTTACGTTTTGGGATAAAAGAATCAGCACGAAATTAAAATGAAAGAGATTTAAACTTTTCTTCTTTCTGAATTACAGATGATATATTCTAAATTGTGCTTGACTTATCTGAATTATGTTTGCCGATATCTGAATTAACATTGAAAAATTGGAATTCAATACAGAGCTTGACAAGATTTTCTATGGAGCTGTAATTAGTCGAGCAGTGTTTGCTGCCTCACCCTGGAACAGCCGTATCATTTTTCATGATGCCTCGTTCAGATCCGTTCAGTTCAGTGTTGTTTGGTTCTGCTTGTTAAGTGGCATTAATTAGCGTTTGTCTTTCGGAATTTATTACACAGAATTTCGCATATCTTGTGATCACATTGGAAAGTATGAAAGACTTGCTTTTCTTTAAGTGTAATATATATGATATTCGCTTCAAAGTGAAATTTTTCTTAATTAAGCAAAATTTTGTGGCAGAGACGACTGAAAAAAAACTTGTGGAAAAAAGTGTTGTTTTCAGTTTTCAGTCGTTAAAAATCGAAATGCAAAACCTTTTGAAAGATTATGCAGCGAAAGATTTTTCATGCTTTAACTTTTCGTGCTGTCAATCAAACACCTTTTATTCTGCCATTTTAATATGTGAAGACGGTGAAGAGTTTCCATTTCAAAGCTGTCATTTGCTAAATTTTAAAACCGTAACTTTTCTTTAGCTCTGATAATGACCGAGGATAGCTTTTGTTGTTCATCTCTTTTTGCGTTTGAATTTTCAGATTTTATTATCACGGCCTTTGAAAAGTTCAAAAACAGTAAACGGCTCTCATCATAAAAACTGTTTAAAACTACAACAACACCATCATAAAGTTGTTGCTCAAGAGAGCACAACATTTCTTACCATAATGACGGTGGTTGTCAGGACGCTGACAAGGACCATGGCAACTGAATATTAAACGAGTGCTTTGCAAAAATCATAACAACAATAAAACCAAAACCAAGCAGATAAGATGTTGGACTCATCTTCAACCCGTATCAAATAAAACGGCACAAAGTTTTTGTTGTCAAGTTGTTACTAAAAAAAATGTTTTTGTATAATTTTTTATGCAACAACAACGTGTGTAATTTTGTGTTTATGAGGGAATAATTGTACAAAATAAACTCGACATACACTGAAACTTAATGCTGTGCACACACGAGGGAACATTAAAGGAAACATGAGTTTAATTTTTTTAATATTCGCGGAATAAAAGCAATTTTCTCAGCTCTCTTTTGTTTGATGTACTCAACGAATTGCAGAAGCCCTACACACAAGAATTGCTGGCAACGATATGAGACAGAAAAATTCGATACTGAATTTTAAAATGAAATAAAATAAAAATTATTTTTTCAAATTGACATGAAACGCCCACCATTCGAAAGAGAATTTTCTAGTGTTATAATTAATATATGACTTATGGCAAATGATCGTCCTCTGGAGGTCTGATTTTTGATGACCTTTTCCTTCAAAAAGTCAAAGTCAACTGGTTTCGGTTTACAGTCGTAGACTACCGACTTCATATATCAACACACAATATCGTCTAGTGATGAGACAATTTGGTACTTTAACGCCATTGAAAGCTTAATTGGTCTTCAGAGTCACTGAATATAGAGACTATCGGATGGAGGTAATGCCACTGATGTCGAGGCGACCGCTGGGCCAATAATTTCCTTACCATACAATTACCAGAGATCCTGTTATTATAAAGAAAATATATTTATAATTCAGAGATCATTTTCTCCTTTATTTGCCTTTAATATCGGGCGTAATTATTGGACCACCGTTTATTTACATACTAAAAATGGCAAAGTTGGTATCTACATGACGTTGAGTGAGTCCAGCCAATGAGTGGATACTTTTCTAGCCTGCCCTTAAAGTCATTGCCTATAAATTATTTAAAATGTTTTTCTTCAAATTTAATTTTATGGATTAATTGTTCAAAAAGTGTTTGTTTTTAGTTGAGAAAGACGACTTGATAAATATTCCAAATCTTAAAGGAAAGTCAACATCAGTTTTATATATTCAATTTATACAGCAGAGCAGCACAGCTGTTTTCGAAAGTCGCTACACTTTTAACATCAGCAGTCATGTGTATTTGTGTTTATTACCAGCTGTTACGTGGCAGAGTTGGATGTGAAAAAAGTTTGTTTTTGTACCGATTTTATTATGAACAAGTAAAAGTGCTATATTCGGCTGTGCCGAATTTTATATACCCTTCACTAACGTACGTCTGCTTTCTAACTTATAAAATAGTTTCAGTTAGCAAAAAATGAAAACAACTTCAGTTGCATTTTTGTTTACTTAAAAAAAATATTAAAAATTTTCCAACCCTGGAAACGAAATTTTAATTTTTTACCAAAATTTCCCAACCCTGGAAACGAAATTCTAATTTTTTTACCAATACAAGTCTTCATAATGTTTGAAGCGGTTTTATTTAAGAAAAACTAAAAAAATTTGTAACCACTTTCGTTACTTTCATGTACTACAAAATATTGCAGTATCCAACCCTGGAATCGAAATTTGTTTTTTTTTTTAATTTTTGATACCAATTTTGTTTTTCCGAAATAAAAAATAATTCTAACCACGACAAAACGACGTTAGTTGATTTTTGGTTAGTTTATGGTATAAAAAAATATAAATTTTCTAACCCTAGATGGGAACTTGAAATTGTAAAATTTTTTTTTCATCAATGCAAATCTTCATGATACCGAAAACGGTTTTATTAAAAAAAAACTTGAAATTTTTAAACTTTTTAGTTATTATATGTACCACAAAATACCGAATGTGCCAAAAAAAATAAAAAAAATTTTAATTTCCCATCCCTGGATTTTTTTTTTTTTTAAAGTTTTAAATAGACAATTAAGGAGTCCCAAAGCACGAAATAGGTTCAATTTTCAGATAAGCAAAAAAATAATCGGTTTTTCGTGTTAATTTTGCGTCGAGAAATAGGTGTAAGCTTCCCAGCTCTGATACCGTCCTTGCGATTTTTCAATTCCACTCTAAGTTAGCTCACTTCTAATCGATCAGTCCAAGAATGAAGTCTCTAGCTCTTCTGGCGGCTTGGGAAAACCGATTTCACGTACAGACAGACGGACAAACGGACAGACGGACATCGCTCAATCGTCATCGCTATTCAGAAGGATCCAGAATATATATACTTTATGGGGTCGCATATTGTTATCGAAAAATTGACATACATAATGACAAACCTAAATATACCCTTTCACATTTTTGTGAAGGGTATAAAAAGAATACGAGAATTATATGACAATGATGGTAGCACACTTTGGTTAAGCTCCTGTGTGGCCGTTTAATTATTTTTTGTTCATGAGCCACCTTTCTGAATTTATTGTTCTATTTTTCTTAAGTCAAAGTTTTTTGGTTTGAGTTTTCTTTGAACGTTTTAGCCCTTTTATTGGATAAGCCAAAGAAGCTTTTTCTTATTGTAATTTTCTTGTTTTTCATTAGGACCAGCTCTAGGGGCTGGCTTCTACACATGCAGTGCAATTGTGTGGGCTGTAGAAAGGAGCGGCAGCTGTCAATATATGACTTTGAATTTCTACACACGTGATCTATATAAAATCGAAATGCCTGCGAAATCGTTTGTAATCTTCAAGCTTATTTATTTTGGCAGGTGCGGCGTATAACGAAATCTTTGTTCTGTTTGTCTTCTTGTTGCTTCATTTGCATATTTCACATAAATTTCGTGTAACCAGAAGCTAATAAATATCATTGTGTGACCAGTAGTCCTTCTCATATGGTTTTTTTCGTTTGTTTGTTTTTTGTTTGTTTCTATACAATAAAGCAACGCTATTTTTGCTGAAATACTTTGACCTAATAAGCAACCTTTTACGTCGCATCCAGCATCCTGTTGTAGCTCGTTATATTGCCAAAACTTTATTTGTGTTGCGTGTGAGTGTGTGTGTGTGTATTTGTTTTTTCTGCCAACTTTTGGAAGGAGGATTAGATGGCCTGTGGCACATATTGGATTTGAAAGACCATACAATAACCAGGTCTTAAATGTTGATTTCATTGTTTTTATGCTGTGGGTCAATACGTAAATATTGGTAACAAAGGCATCACACACACACACTTACACAGAGATACACAAAACAAACACACAATCAAATGACGATAAAGAAAAACAAATGAAGTGAGTGGGAGAGCTGGTTTATTTACGATTACATGCGAGTTGATAAAGTAGATTGACCCAAATTTTTGTTTTCATTTCATGTTGTTGTTGTTGCTTAACTTAAATTAAAAGTGAGTTTATTTTCGGTATAAGACTAAATTTTAATTCGATTAATAGGTGTACGAATGTCTATTAAAAGGAAAAAAAGGACACTTAATTCTGGTACAAAAAACAAACGACAGACGGATGTTGGCCACAACAAAAGTGTGCAGTGGGTGGTGGTTCGTTAGAGCAAAGCCAACACGTACCACAGAACAAAAATGTCAGCTAAAACTTGGTAAACAAATTCAGAATTACACTACTCTACAAGTTTCATTATTTTGCAAGTTATTCTTTTGAAAAATATTTAATCAATTCAGTCTATTTTGATTGGGAAAGAATGAAGAATGAAAACTGGCTCAGAAGAAGTTACGTGACCGGTCCCTAAATTCAAATTAGAAAACTTCTTGTCAAGCAGACGTGTTGGGCATGTCCAGAGGTTGTGGTTTAATTTTAATATTCATGAAAATTGAGAAGTGTGATTGAACTATTCAAAATAGACTTAATCGGTTTCGATTTATATACAAATTCCATGCACGTATTATATATAATCTATCATTTAACTGTGACACCCGAAACTATTTAAAGTGATTTAATGACATGAAACTTTGTGCAGAGATATTAAACAAGTTTCATATTGAAAAAAAACGAATGAAAACAATGACACTACAAAATAACTGCTAAAGTGATAACAAATAAAAATACTCTTGGGTACTAATATTGAAGGTGTAGCGGCTTGCGAAAACAGCTGTTCTGCTCTGCTGCTAAAGCTCAATATATAAAACTGTTGCTGACTTTTCCTTCTGAAATAGAAGCACTTTTCTTAAGTCTATAAAAAAAAATTAACTCCTAAAATTTGCTCACACTGTCATGTGTTAGTGAGTAAATTAAATTAAATTGCACTATCCTTTTAGCGATTGAAAAAATTTATTAAATAAAGTCCAAACTTTGATAAAACTTTTGTTTCTTTGCAATACTCGGACCTTTAAATTATAAATGAAACACGATGTCACTCAAATTGTGACCTCCAGTTTGTTGCAGCAGTCCATCGATGGATGATCAGCATTTGAAGATCGTGTAGATACCCATCCCTAAAAACATAAAATTCTTGCGGTTGTAAAGCCGCATGACCGTGTTGGCCACGTTACGCCTATTAAAAACTTCCAATACAATAAAGCCAAAATCGGTCAAGTTGTATAGCTCGTGGCATCCTGTGGCTTAAACCATAAATCGTCCGGTTCATAATCTTCATTTAAATGACAACAAGAAAGTTGGTTGAAGTCAGTTCAAAATAGTTGATGGATAACGTGCGATGGATTCAGCCTCTACACTTTCTTAAGCAGAACTACACTGACTGTAGGGTGTTCTTTCTGCTCTGGTGGAATTATGGGATGGATAGCGTGCGATGGATTAAGCCCTTACACTTTCTTAAGCAGAACTACACTGACTGTAGGGTATTCCTTCTACTCTGGTGGAATCATTGGTCCGTTCTCTTTTAAAAATGATGCTGGCTAGGGCGTTGCAGTCAGTGGCAACTGTTATGCAGCTGTATTTCCTGACTTTTTCCATTCATCAATTGATTAACCCCATGAAGTGCTGGACCTGCGATTTCAATAAGATGGTACTACATGTCTCACACCTCATGACACAATGGACTTATTGAAAGGGAAGTTTGGTAATCGCACAGACTCAGGTTTTGGTCCCGTGATTTGGCTTCCAAAATCGTGGGATTTAAAGCCGTTAGACTATTTTCTGTAGGGCTATTTAAAGTCTTCGCGTATACTCCCGAAATGAGTGAACACTTGAGGAGCAACATTCACCCCAATATGGCCGATAAATGGTCAAATATATATTTTTTTTCTTAGACTGGCACTCAGGGAACAACACCCTATTCCTGAGATTAGGAATGCGGCTAGAGTTGGGTCCAACTCCAACAAACGCTCTGATCAAACCCATGTAATTTAAAAGGGCTTGATCCGAAGTTTTTGGCAAACATGAGTGTGTGATCGAGTTGGACTCAACTCTAGATGTGGCAGCAGCCTTTCGCTGGAGCAATTCTAATAATTTTGGTAACTGGTTATCGTTGCAGATAATTCTCTTTTCTCGATTTGTTTCGATTTGTCAGTGATCAGAAGTCATGATCAGTTTCTTTTAATGTAATTTTTAGTACGCGCAGTCTATAACAAACAGTCATTGAGGTCCTAAAAGAAGACGTCTACCCTGAAACTCATATGGGCCGCCACTCAGCTTAGCTGAGATCTCGAGGAGGCGTTACAAAATTTCTGATACTGATTCATTAACTTCTGGCTAATTTTGTCATCTCTATATATAGGGGTTTTTTTATAGAGTGATACAACTTTGAGTTGGCATCAGTGCTTTATTTGACCACCCATTTAACAGCTGATAGTTGCTTTTTGTTTAATTTACTTTGACATTTTATTATGCATCGACTTACACTAAAGCCATTATTTTTACTCAAAATAATGGTTCTGTTCGTCAAACTTATCGTGCACTTCGATCATTCAAAATTTTATTTTCCGATGAAGCCCATTTTTGGTTGAATGGGTACGTAAAAAAAACAGAATTGTCGCATTTGGAGTGGGGAGAATTCACAGGCTTTTGCCGAAACACCATTTCTATCCACAGAAAATTACTGTTTGCTGCGCTTTATGGGCTGGGGGAGTCATTGGCCTATATGCCTTCAAAAACGATGATGGTCAGAATGTTACTGTTTGGGAAAATTGGTGTCATAGATTGCACCTTGTACGCGCCAGCTGTGGCGGCCTTATGGCCGAAATCCTATTTAAACATTAATGTCAGAAAAGTTTCTATTTAATAAAGGCCGTTTTATTGATATCAAAAATAAATTTTTATGTCTTATTATGATTTAAACTTGTATCACTCTATAAAAAACACCGTCTACATAGACGAGATTTACAAAAGGAATAAAAAGGGAACAAAAACTTTTATTTATTTTAAAGTGAAACAAATCCAATTCATTTCAGTTTTATTTTAGTCTTATTTCAGGACGTTGCTGGCGAGGGAAGTGCAGCTACAAGCAAGCAATTCAGCCAAATCGTTTTCATGTTGGATTAGCCAGAGAAATATCGGTAACAACATCAAAATTATTAACGTCTAGAGCAGCTGAATTCAAACGATATCGAATGTTTTTGAAAATCTAACAGATTAAGGAAATGGTTCATTTTCTTTATATATATATTTTATTGAATAAAAGTTTAAGAAACGCACTGTTGTTTTGTAAAGCCAAATCGAATGAATTTCGCTTTTTCCAGAGATTAAATAAAAATCCTTTTGATATATTTTACCTGATGTAAAACAAATCCATATCGGGCATGATATCTTAAACAGTGAAAAATAGAACTCCCCCAACGAAGTGTGACATAATTCCAAAAATGGACTCACACTTTCAAGATTTAGTCGTTTTAAATCCACTAGATTTTCATAAACATGCCTGCATATAAATCAATTTATTAATTGTTTAAGTCAATAAGTTTAGTTGAAAATATACGAATTTTTATATATTTAAAATTTGTACTTTAACAAAAATGACTTTATTTTTAGATTTTAATTAAACAAATCAACGATAATTTAAAATGTTCATTCATGTTGAGTTATTCTTTTGCTGTTGACGAGTGTAATCCACCATGAGGTGCGAATAATTTCTTTCTGTCGCCATAGAAATATAAATAATTTTATTAATTTTCTTATCGTATCATATTTCTGTTTCTTTTTTCTTCCCCCCATTATTTTTCGTTAATTTCTTTGCCCAACAGTTGTGTGGCCTAAAGAAAAGACGGCAATCATTCTTGGAGGATTTTTTTAATTGCGTTGAAGTGTCTGATTATTATCTCATTAACAAAAAAAAATTTCACTTTTTTGTGTGACTCAAATTCAGTAGGGTGAATTACAAATGGCAGTTTGAATAAAATTAAGGAACATTTAATTTGGATCTTTGGCTTTAGAAGTATTTGTGGAGACTCAAAGAAGCTTTCAATGAGTACATATTTTGGGGAATTGTGGTTTTTAAAATCATTAATTTTAATTCTGTGCTGATTCTTTTTTTTCCAAAATTTTACAAAAAAAAATTCAAAGTGATCAATTGAGGGGTTTTTAGCCAGTTCTCATGAGCCTTGCACAGGAGCTAATGCAGATCATCAGGGAACTTTTACCCAACATTTCTTAGAACAACTCAAAATATTTATTTCAAATTTCTAAGTGAGAAGTCATATTAAAATAAAAAAAAATAATAAATGATTTTCCATTTATATCTGTGATTAAAAATTAATCGATTTTTCTTTTCTGAAAAGAAAAAGATTCTCATACCAGGTTCAGATATACCCCTTAATTGCGCAATTAGGGCATTTTTCCCAATTAAGGCCTTAATTGACCACAATTTATCATGCAACAAGTCAATTAGTCAATTGGGCAATCAGTAGCTAATTGTCTCACTAATTGCGTAAAACTCGAATTGCAACCCTGGTCATAAATATGTTTTTTAAGAAGTGTGTTCCTTGAGCAGAAACGTTTCCCATAATGGCGAGCCACATCACAAAAAATAATACATATTAAAATTGCAAGTGACTTCCGAGAATACAGAATGGCGATTCTATGAATTGAAAAATATTACGGATGCAAAGAAATTTATTCCAGTTGCACTTGCCAACGTCTAGAATGGCCTTTGGGTGGAATAAGGAAAGGAGCAACAGCTGCTGCTTTCTCAAACTATGTGAAATTGTCAAGTTTTCCTTTTACTTTTTCTTAAGCAGCGATAAATTTGTATCAAAAATCTACCGCAAGGACTCCAAGAGCTCCATATTTCTATTATATGCAAGTAAAATGTAAACCAAAATTTGCATTCATTTTTAAAATTTACAAACACGACTATTCACGAAACAAACAAAAACTGTCAAATGACAGTTTTTTCAAACTGTCAAATGATAATTGAGTCAGTTAAACTGAGTATGTGTGAGCACTAGATTTAATTGCTCAATTGAAATTAAATTAATTCAATTAAAAATACATGTCTGACAATATTTTATGGAAACTGAAAGTTTATAGTTTAAAAATTTTTTTTAAATAAAACTACTTTATACCTCATGAGAAGTTGCATTGATAATAAAAAAAAAATATTCGAATTTCACTTCCAGGGTTGGGATATTGAATTTCTTTCCTACATATAATATTAGTAGTGACCAAAATGGTTACAAATTTTTTAGTTTTTCTTAAATAAAACTATTTCCTGTCTCATACGAGACTTGCTTTAGTAAAATTAAAAATTAAACAATAAAAAATTAAATAAATTTTCGCTTCCAGGGATGGGAAATTGAAATATTTTCATACACAAAAGTAACCTAAAAAATAACTGAAGTTGTTTTTCTTGCTAACCAGAACTATTTTATAACTTAGGAAGAACATATGAGGTACTTAAAAATATATGTAACACCCGTCATACGTTGGTGAAGGGTATATAAGATTCGGCATAGCCGAATTGTTCATAATAAGATTGATGCAAATAGAAACTATTATCACATTCAACTGGGACACTGCACATGAAGTAATAAATGAAAAAACCCATGCTTTCTGATTATGCAAGTGTAGCGGCTTTCGAAAACAGCTGTACTGCTCTGCTGAGTAAGTTGAATATATAAAAGTGATGTTGACTTGTCATTTGGAATATTTATCATGTCTTTCTGAATTAAAAAAAATCTCTTTTCGAACCATTACAAATTAAGGGAAAAATATGGCGTCTTAAAGAACTGCCTCTCTAAACCACATTCTAGAACGCTTTTAATGGAAACTAAAAATGATATCTAACTAAACTTTTTTAATTCCATAGTTCTTCCTCTTTTTCTTCCGAGCATGCAATTATTTCAGGCAGTGACTTCTTTTTAAATAAAAGAGACCTGTCAGATGGGACATTGTCAATGAAACTCATGTGATGTCGAGGCAAGTTGATATGCTTACAAGCCTGCTTGCCGGTGGGCCCTAATTTTTGTTGGGATATGTGCTTCCAGCCAACTTGTGAAGTAAATACAAAAGCATCTGCACAAAAAAAAATATGTGATAATTTTTGCGATACTCTAAAATATTTTTATGATGCCGCATCATACAGCAAATATCTGCCATCAAATAAAGCACAACTTGATGATTAATTACGGATGGATTTAATGTTTGCATGGAATGCATTTAATGAGACCTTGCGGCCGTTTTAATAACCCTGTGAGTTCCTCTTCAACATACAATTCTATGGTTATTTATAAACAATTAAAGTGGAAAATAAAGCCCGCATTATTTAATATTAAACAAAAAAATCAACCCAAAAGCCACGGCCATAAAATAGCGTATATCAACTCAATAAAGCTAAAAAGTAAACACACAAAATATTTGCTCGCAAATAAATATTAAATACGCGCCAGCAACAATTATGAACTTCTTCCGCATATCGACTACGCTTTTGAACTGCTGATGTATTTCCATTATTTTGGGTTCATAAAAATAAATAAATAATGCCGGCAAGAGCAGCAATAAAATATAAAAATTTTTCTTCAAATTGCCGTTTGCACAAACAGCACAAGCACACACACACATACACATACACCAATACCACCACATTAAAAGTACAGGGGACAACAAAAATAAATTGTTGCTTATCTGTTTAGAAAGTTTCAAGACTAAATGAAACAGCCTGAAAAGCTGGGGGATGGCAAATTATGTTCAGGGGCATTATAAATTAAAGCGATTGTGAATCTTTTATTTACAAGACTTTCTAAATAAAATGAATGTTTGTTTCTCCTCTTGGAAAGGATATTTACTGGCAAAGTTTCCCAGCTGCCTTCCTGGAATACTTTATTTATTTTGTTATTTATAAAATGCCTCTTAACCACCGAGAATCATAAAATATATCTTATCTTTATAAAATATTTCTTAAATAAAAAATAGCAGTCAAGAGGAAAGTCGAAGCCAGCCAACTGATAAATATGACGCCGTCAGACCGAACTCTCCAACAAATCGCGATTCATCTTGATTCTCACGTGGCGCCGTCAGACCGAACTCCCCACCAAATCGAGATTCATCTTGATTCTCAAGTGGCGCCGTCAGATCGAATACCCTACCAAACCGTGATTCATCTTGATTCTCACGTGGCGCCGTCAGACCGAACTCCCCACCAAATCGAGATTCATCTTGATTCTCATGTGGCGCCGTCAGACCGAAGTCCCCACCAAATTGCGATTCATCTTGATTCTCACGTGGCGCCGTCAGAACGAACTCCCCACCAAATCGCGACTCATCTTGATTCTCACGTGGCGCCGTCAGAACGAACTCCCCACCAAATCGCGATTCATCTTGATTCTCACGTGGCGCCATCAGACCGAACTCCCCACCAAATCGCGATTTATCTTGATTCTCATGTGGTGCCGTCAGAACGAACTCCCCACCAAATCGCGATTCATCTTGATTCTCACGTGGCGCCGTCAGAACGAATTCCCCACCAAATCGCGACTCATCTTGATTCTCACGTGGCGCCGTCAGACCGAATCCCCCACCAAATCGCGATTCATCTTGATTCTCACGTGGCGCCGTCAGAACGAATTCCCCACCAAACCACGATTCACCTTGATTCTCACGTGGCGCCGTCAGACCGAACTCCCCACCAAATCGCGACTCATCTTGATTCTCACGTGGCGCCGTCAGACCGAACTCCCCACCAAACCGCGATTCATCTTGATTCTCACATGGCGCCGCCAGAACGAACTCCCCACCAAATCGCGACTCATCTTGATTCTCACGTGGCGCCGTCAGACCGAACTCCCCACCAAATTGCGATTCATCTTGATTCTCACGTGGCGCCGTCAGACCGAATCCCCCACCAAATCGCGACTCATCTTGATTCTCACGTGGCGCCGTCAGACCGAATCCCCCACCAAATCGCGATTCATCTTGATTCTCACGTGGCGCCGTCAGAACGAATTCCCCACCAAACCACGATTCACCTTGATTCTCACGTGGCGCCGTCAGAACGAACTCCCCACCAAATCGCGACTCATCTTGATTCTCACGTGGCGCCGTCAGAACGAACTCCCCACCAAATCGCGACTCATCTTGATTCTCACGTGGCGCCGTCAGAACGAACTCGCCACCAAATTGCGATTCATCTTGATTCTCACGTGGCGCCGTCAGACCGAATCCCCCACCAAACCGTGATTCATCTTGATTCTCACGTGGCGCCGTCAGAACGAATTTCCCACCAAACCACGATTCACCTTGATTCTCACGTGGCGCCGTCAGACCGAACTCCCCACCAAATCGCGACTCATCTTGATTCTCACGTGGCGCCGTCAGACCGAACTCCCCACCAAATTGCGATTCATCTTGATTCTTTCAAATTTTGTTTGTTGGGAAGCTTACATCATTCCTGAAGCTGAGTTTTTAACTCCCTGATGGGATAATTAAAAATTTTAAATATCGCGAAGTTACCAGGTTTTCCAGAAATTTTGAAAACACAAAAAAAAAAATAATTGAAACATTAATTTTTCAATCTAAAAATTTAAGGTCAGATGAAACTCACTCGATATTGATGAATTGAGACTCAACGCAGTTTGATCGTCATTAAAATAAAAATAATTGTTTATTGTAAACGAAACGTAAATAAACCAACGAAATGAGTATAACGGAAAAAAACTTCTCTTTTTCTTCTGAGAGAAATAAAATTCTCGTTGTAGGAGAGTTCTATTTAGGCGGAAAAATAAAACTTCTCAAAAGAGTTTCATTTTATAACCGACAAAATAACACCCACTTTTTAAAAGTTTCATCTCGACTTTTGTTTTTTATTTAAAAAAATATTATTATAAATTAAAAATATATTTAAATTGTGGAGTTGACAACATTCTTAAGATCGCCATTGATTCTCAAAGAGCCCATCAGTGCGAATCTATTGTTATAGGCCCGGGTATGTTTCCGACGACTCTGACATGAAGAGCTATTTAGTTTAAGTTTTAGGGAATAACTGCTGTTGACAATTCCTCGTTTTTTTTAGAATAACTTTGAAACGACTTCACCGATCGATTCCACAAATTAATCACCTGTTGACCGGGCAAAAATCGCTTGAACTGGTTGTGGGCTATCGTTAACGAAAATATACGAAAAGAGGTGATTAATTGTTGATGATCTTCAAAATTATATATCTGATCAGAGAACTGTAATTCTCGATTATTTAATGGTAATCGAAGACTTCATCAGTTGGCATTTATCATGTGGGAATCGGTTGATTTGAAAACTAAAATAGTAGTGTTTAGCTAGGAGAACGCAAAGGCTTAGATTGTGATTGAAATTAGCGTAACCATTTTTCATAATTCTTAATAAAATACAACAATTTTAAATAAAAATTAACCAACAAACAAAAAGTCCGCAATTGATCACTTTGAATTTTTTTTAGTAAGATTTTGGGAGAAAAGAATCAGCACATAATTAAAATTACAGAGTGTAACAAACAAAAAGTCGTTTGCTATTCGTTATCATGTTTGAATGTTTGCTGGGCATGCACTTCCTTGCCACCATTTAAATCTCAGTGTTTCAAACAACTCGTGACATATTCGCTTCTTTTATTTGCTTCTTTCACATTTCATATTAAGCTTTTGTAAATATTTTTTAGGTCGTTAATAGCGCGCAACGTAATTAATTAATCTTTTGTCAGGAAAATGTTGTATATCCAACAATAACAACAATATCAATTAAACTGCCGAAATTAACCTTCTGATTACGTTTGTAATATATTTAAATTAGATTAATTACGCATCGCTAAACTTTGCCATGTTGGTTAATTATACTCAGCGTAGGATTTTTGTAAGACACACGATGGGTTTTAAGCCACACACCCACTTAAATAAAGTGCTTACGAATGTGCCGCCGTTAATATTTTGATGGTTTCAAAAAAAAAAAAACATGTTAAATATTTTCAATATTAAGGAAAAGGATATTCAAATAAGGATAAAGGAATTGCATGCAAGCAATTGAGCGGTGAAACAATTAATACAACCAGACATCTGCTCATCTCAACGGCTCTACACGACGCAAATGAAATAAATACACGATTTTGGTAACTCAAAAGTATTCGAATATGCGAATTGTGTTTCACCCGAAGATCATCATCACCCCACCATTGAAATAAATTTTCCTATATGGATAAATCAATTAACTATATCTTCTGGTTGCATGAGCAACCATTTCCATACAAAGAAACAATCTAGCACAGACAACAACCATTTTCATACAAAAACAACTGGGCAGAACTGTCAGCATGAGCAGCCGTTTTGTGTGGGAAATTTGATTTGGAAAAGACATAAACATACTACTGATCACTTCGTATCTTTCTAATAGGAAACAAAAGGTTTTGTTTAAAAATTTTGAATCTAAACCTATTCCCATTAATTCAGGTGTTCCTCAGGGAAGTCATCTTGGACCACTATTATTTTGTTTATTTATTAATGACCTACCAAGTAGAGCTGTACAAAACAGCTCTTTTGAGTGAGCGCTCTTTTTAGCTCCGCTTATTTTACTGAATTAATTCATTCAGTTCATTCATTTGTTTCAGTTCATTCAGTAGCTCAGCTGTTTCAGTACTTCAGTATATTCAGTAACTCAGTTGTTTCACTAGCTCAGTTCATTCAATAGCTCAGTTGTTTCAGTAGCTGGCAACTCTATAAATAAGGAGCACTACATCCCTGTATGCATTAGCACATGTGTGTGAATTAATTCATTTTTTCTTATGGATTTTGACATACAAACTGAAACACCACTGAAACACCACTGAAATGAAAGAGACAGATCTAATAAATCAACTGAAACAACTGAGCTAAAAATGTTCAATTGAATGAAAGATTCAATTGAATTAATTCATTCAGGAGCCGTACAGCTCTACTACCAAGTGTTATCAAGTATTCTTCCTTCCTGCTAATGTAAGCTGATGATGTCAAAATATTTTTTAGCTACAATGACTTATATCTTCAAGATATATCTTCAAGAAGATTTAAATTCTTTGTATTCTTGGTGAGAAAATAATTTAATGCATTTAAATCTTAAAAAATGCAAGTATATGTGCTTCTTCTGGAGAAACTACCAGAAAGTTAGATACTTTCTGGGCAGTTATTAGCTGGTTAATATTTGTACGTTTACTGATCTTGGAATTTTACTTGATCCTACACTCAATTTTATACAACATATAACATTGGTTGTAAGTAAGATGCTTGCTTGGTTTCATTAAACGATGGCCCAAATAATTTGAAGACCCTAATATTACTAAGCAACTTTATATATCTCTTGTTCGTCCTGTTTTAGAATATGGCTCAATTAAATGGCATCCATCTTATAAAATTCATATCAACAATTTCTATTATTTTGCCTTCGTGGATTGTGTCTTCCTTCATATCAAGCTAGGCTTTCGCTTATAAGGCTACCGTCTTTATATAGTAGAAGAACTATGCTGAATATTATGAATAGTATATTACAAATAATTAAGGGCAATACTGGCTGTACTTTTCTGATTGAAAATTTATCATTACATGTTCCGCAGCGTCCAACTCTTCGCTACTTCTCTCTTCTATCTATTAAGTAATATAAAACACATTTTACTAACGCTGATCCATTCATTCGAAGTGGTACAGATTTTAATAAGCTTTATTTTTATGTTGATTTTTCTTTAAATGAAAATTTAATAAAACGTAATATTATACTAGTCTTAAATAAGTAAAATTATTGTACTCTCTGCATAGGCCTACTTCATATATTCATATAGTCTATAATAATTGTAAATTCATAGACTTAAATAAATAAATAAATAAGAAAATAAATAAATAAAATCTTTCAAATTGTTGATTCTTTTAACCTGCCAAATTGCAATAAAACCAAAAACTCGGTGCTCTTAGTTTTATATTCTTCACCAAAAATGTGAATGAAAAAGTTTAATGGCGTTTTTTTTTCTCGAAAAAATGTTGCCTTTCTTCAATTGTTTTCTAAAAAGTTACAGTTTGGAGGAGTTTTAAAATAGAATACGGGATGTTGAATAAATTTTGAATAAATTCGTTGTTTTCAAATGAGAGAGTGTAGCCATTATCTACTGAAAAGTGTAAAAAATGTTGCACTCTTTTGTAGAAAAGAAATCAACTTAAGTTTTTCGTTCCGTGTTTAAAATCCAAAATATTAACACGCGAATCGTAGTGTAAATCTGAATCTGAATTTAATATAGAAAACCATGCCAGTTAAAGAAAGACATTCCACAGAAGTCAACCAGATCCTTAACTTGTGATCCCGGAGTAGTCCAATTCTGAATTTTTTCTTGTACTTCTTACAACGGGTTGTCATCGCAAGAAGTTCGCTTTCTTGTCACCTTTTCAATGAATCCAAAGTCTGATTTTTGAATGCGGTTTCTACAAAGTTTTTAAATCGATTAAGAGCAGTCGCTCACTGCCAATTCTCGGAAGGCTCGAGGACGCGATAGACATTTCCGTAATTTTTATATATAAAATCAAGTGCAGGCACACACATGCATACACACACATGCAGGCTTTGTGACACGCCTTCAAATTTAGCCAGAGAAGCTTTCCAGGGCCTCAAAACGTAGAGATCTGGTGACAAGTCGATTTTTGCTTCAAAACGGGGTAAAATCAATAACATCCAGATGTTTGGAAATTTTTAATTTGTTTTGCGGGATGTCAAAAAACGCTTCCCTGACTGTCGCCCTGTTTAAACAACAACAATAATACAGAAATTAATTGCCAATCATTTTGAATCGATATGTTTTATATGGTCCTTCGTATCAGGCATTGATGAAATGAGTCCTTATAAACGATCCAATAACGATCGAAATTTCAATACGATTCGAATAGAAATTTTGATGGAAATCGAAAGCCGTAATTTGCTTCTGCAGTTTATAAGTGGCTGATCCGTTTGTACTAAAAATGGACTATTAATTATGACTGAAACTGTTTTACATATAAAAATTAAAAAAAATATGTATTTACTGTTCAGTGGTTACGCTTTTTTGGGCAAATATTTGATAAGTGTGACTGTAATTTTAAATCATATCGGTTTTATATATCGGAATAGTCAGAGTTTCGTGTAACAATTCATTTTATGAATTAAAATTTCGACAAGTGCTGTTACACTCAATTTTATTAAAATTGAGAACAGTTAAATTAATAAAAATTCCCACTAAATTTATTTCATATCCTGCTAAAGTAATTGTAGAACAAACTTTTCAAAGTGATTGTTTTCAGGTTTCTTTTATTCATGCTGCTGGTTCCCCTCCTTTTGTTTTCGACGTTGTGATTTATTTTGAATGCAGTCAAATAACATCCGTAGGCCTTTTCTTTTTTATTTTTTTTTTTATTACGTTCTTAAAAATAAATACTTTCTTTTTGGCGAAAATCGTGCACAAGTCTTTAATATTGTCTTCATCTTTTATTTATAAATTCTAAAACAAAAGTTGTTGTCAAAAAAAAAAAGGTTAATGGGGAACACAATCTGTTTGGAAAGTAGAATGGAATTGGACTTTAGAGATTTAGAGTTCAAAAGATTCAGGCTTAACAATAATATTAATAACCTCAGGAGTAACATTTTACTTACAACTTTTTGGAATGTTTAATTTTTTATATATATTTTTTTTGTCTTTCGTTGCGGCATTTTGTTGCAGTAAGACAAGTTTAGCTTTTTAATTAAATTCCCCAAATAACTTGAGTTGTTTTTTGTGTAACTTTTACAGGATAAAAACAAAGTTGTACCTGGTGAATTTATGTGCTGTTTTACATCTTTTTGTTGAGAGTGGGCCAAATATTTACAAAATATGTATATATAAAAATTATTAATAAATACTGCGGTAACATTAAGAAAGTTTCGCAACTGAAAAGATTCCCATCAAAATCCGAATAAATACAGAAAATATGTATGGGATTGGATAGATATAAATATCTAGACGTGAATGATATTCCATCAGATACAGACACCTCGCAACCCTACTGGAATTTTTTCTTTAATAAATAATATACGAATTTGAAGTTCGGCAAGTTCCTCCAAAAAAACTATTTTCTAAAGCTGTTTCCCATCTAAAATATTCCAAGTACTTTTGCAGTCATCCAGAGCATCAAATAGTCTTCTCTGCAACAGGGTATTTGTGGCGCGTAGAAGGCCCCATCTGGGACACCAATTTTCAAAAATTTTTCGCAGCATTTGTGGTCGTATATCTTGTGGCCGATAACTCTTCGAATGTTGATTTCCAGGTGTTCAATTGTTTGTCGTTCATGGACGTAGACAAGTGACTTAACATAACCTCAAAGAAAATAAGCCAAAGGGGTTAGATCACATGATCTTGGTGATCCCAATTAGTTGGATCATAAAAAGAAATTATTTTTCATCGAAAGTTTCTTTGGGTAAATAAATTGTAACGCCCACTGTGTGTCATGCGGCTCCGTCCTATTGAAACCACATTACAGCAAAATTAATGCCACATAATTGAGGTATGAAAAAATTTCGGATCATGTAGGAACATGACCGTTCACCATTGACAGCAACATTCTGATGACCATCATCATCGTTTTTGAAAGCGTATGGGCCAATGGCTCCGCCAGCCCATCAAGCACACCAACCAGTAATTTTCCTTTAATGAAATTTAGTTTCGACAAAAGTCTGTGGATTCTTCTGACTCCAAATGTGGCCCTTATGCTTATTTAAGTACCCATCCAACCCGAGATAAGCTTCTTCGGAAAATAAAATTTTGAATGGAGGAGTTTGACGAAAAGAAAAATTATTTTGATTAAAAATTTCAATAACTCGCACACGTTATTCTGGTCTAAGTCGATTCATAATGAAATTTCAAAGCAAATTAAACAAAAAGCAACTGTCAGCTGTTAAATGGGTGCTTAAATAAGGCAGTGATGCCAACTCAAAGTTGTGAGACTCTAAAAAACACGCTATAAAATTTAATAACAACAAAAAACAAACTCTTAATACACAATTTTTTAAATGAAAATATTCGTTCATTAAAAAAAATCTATATATTTCTTACTGAAATAAAATATTTTTTAATTTCTACCATCGTTTTAATACAATTCTCGTATCCTTTTTCGTAATAAAATTGCTACAAGTAGAAACTTTTTATCACTTTCAAATAGGCCACTTAACAGAGTGGCAAATAAATAAAAATACACTCGAGTAGAGGTGCTGAAATGGTAGCGGCGTTCGAAAACAGCTGTTCTGCTCTGTTGTGTAACTTGAATATATATGAAAGTATTTATGTTGTGCCTTGAACAATTTTTTTTTTATCTTTCTGATTTTAAAGAAGTTTTTGAACGATTTGCCTAGAAAATTAAATTGAATATAGAAAACTATCCCAGTAGAAAAGGAGATTCCAAAGACATCAATCAGATCCTTAACTTATGATCCAGGAGTAGCGTAAATTTGAATTTAATATAGAAAACCATCCCATTTAAATAAAGACATTCCAAAGAACTCAATCAGATCCAGGAGTAGTGTAAATCTGAATCTGAATTTAATATAGAAAACCATCCCAGTAAAAAAGGACATTCCAAAGACATCAATCAGATCCTTAACTTATGATCCAGGAGTAGCGTAAATTTGAATTTAATATAGAAAACCATCCCATTTAAATAAAGACATTCCAAAGAACTCAATCAGATCCAGGAGTAGTGAAAATCTGAATCTGAATTTAATATAGAAAACCATCCCAGTTAAATAAAGACATTCCAAAGACATCAATCAGATCCAGGAGTAGTGTAAATCTGAATCTGAATTTAATATAGAAAACCATCCCAGTAAAAAAGGACATTCCAAAGACATCAATCAGATCCTTAACTTATGATCCAGGAGTAGTGTAAATCTGAATTTAATATAGAAAACCATGCCAGTTAAATAAATACATTCCACAGAAGTCAACCAGATCCTTAACTTGTGATCCCGGAGTAGTCCAATTCTGAATTTTTTCTTGTACTTCTTACAACGGGTTGTTATCGCAAGAAGTTCGCTTTCTTGTCACCTTTTCAATGAATCCAAAGTCTGATTTTTTAATGCGGTTTCTACAAAATTTTTAAATCGATTAAGAGCAGTCGCTCAGTGCCATTTCTGTGAAGGCTCGAGGACGCGATAGACATTTCCGAAGAAGCTTTCCGAGAAGCTTTCCAGGGCCTCAAAACGTAGAGATCTGGTGACAAGTCGATTTTTGCTTCAAAATGGGGTAAAATCAATAACATCCAGATGTTTGGAAATTTTTAATTTGTTTTGCGAGATGTCCCAAAACGCTTCCCTGACTGTCGCACTGTTTAAACAACAATAATAATTCAGAACTTAATTGCCAATCATTTTGAATCGATATGTTTTATATGGTCCTTCGTATCAGGCATTGAACGGTATACAGAAATAGATAAATTAAATATATATAAACTATTTAAGAGGCAAATTTATTTACTGCAAACAAAGTAAAATCAAATTTGTTTGTCAGCATTATCATCAAGGAAATATATTCAGTCTGTGGGCAATAGATTTCATGGCATTTATATATAATTGTTTTATTAATAAAAAGAGAATACTTTGCGCCATGATGAATAATAATTAATTGTTGTAATAAAACCAGAAAAAAAAAATTATATTAAATTGCTAACAAAATGAAAAGCAATTTATTATTCCAATAAAATGAAAATGTTATTGACCAACACAATAAATTAGCATCCACTCGATGTCCTTTACAGAGTCGCACTCATTTGCCATGTCCCAAAAACCCCATTGAAAATGTCCATAAAATATAAACAAATAAGTAGTCAATGGCCAAAACTCTAACGCTGTTAGATGATGTCGGTTAATTTGAAAGAAAGGGAATGTGAAATACTGACAGTAGATGTGTGGAGTTATTGGGGATACTCGCAGGTCATTCATTGTTTCCATAAAAATTCTGCTTTTATTGATTTTGTGTGCTTCTTCATGGAAAATACAAAAACTATTTCCTCTTTTTTTCTCTTCTTTTTATGTTTTTGTTTTTCTTGGTTACAATAAAACACACTTGACAAATTTGTTAGGTGCTTAAAACTAAAAAACACGTTAAGAGGCAAATTCCTCTGTTACCCATTTCTCCACAGCAAAAAGCCATGCCACCACGTATTTACCGCAAATATGGCCAATACTTATGCCCGCCTATGGATTACAGGACAGAATTTAATATAGAATATGCTTTTCCCATTCCCCTATACAAAAAGGACTCTGCTTACAACAACACCACGTCAGTATGTTGGCTTACGATTTTCGTCAATTTAATGCAGCATCGCTTTTAATGTGTACGTGTGAACTTGTGCGTTGTATTAGTGTATGTATTTGGCCTTCCACATCCTTACACACACACACACACACACACATATAAATTTATATGTTTGTATACGCTTGTTGTAAATGTATATGTCAGCTCTTATGTCATTGTTATGCTCTTCAGAAACTTACACAATTTGAAATTTATATGAAAATAACACTGTCGTCTTAACTGATTATTTTCCTATTTTTTATTTGATTACATTTTCTTCTATATCCATTTTTTATATCCTTCTTTTAGGTCTCAGATGAAATGGGCAAACACATGTGATTGAAGGGGTCCTTAATTTATTATTATTGATAAAAAATTAATCATAATAATAGTTTATTTAACGTTCAATTGATGGATTGATAGATTCGTTACCCAACATTCTCAGTATATAAAAATATATTAAAAATCTCACTTTATTGAAACCATTTTGGCTGTGCAGACTGGCTTTTGTGAATACATTTTTTTTGTTGTTGTTAAAATACCGCCACAAAAGAAAGCCCTTTTAGGCTTTTGAGGTGGGGAGATTAAGAGTTGTTTAGTTTTTCTTATAATTTAACACGAAGGATTTCGTTGTAAGTCCTTGATAACATGTTGCCTAGTGTAGTCAATTAAGCGAGATTTCGCTTTAATCGGTTAATCGCTCGATTAGTTAATAGATATATAATCGTTTATCAACACATTAACTCTATAAATATTGATTAATTGATTAATAATATTTTTACACAAATTAAATAGCTTGACCCAAAAGACCATCCCTGCATCTTCCCGCCTTAAATGCAACATTATCGCAACCTGTGTCTCGTTTCTGTAACTGATGTGAGAATTTCTCGCCTCGAAAAACTTAACAATTATGCATGTCATGCTCTTTACTGTAGGGTGACCCATAGAATAATATGTTGATTATTATAAAAGCCTAGCAAAATTATAAATACATTAAGATATATTGTATTCGAGTACTATAAAAGAATCGAGAAAACTAACTAATCAGGTATATGATTTCGGAGTTTATTAAAATAGATCACTTTTTTCACAATATCTCACGAAGGGATTAACCGATTTTGAGCCATTTCCAAATTCCAAGAGTTGATTGGTTTGTGCAATTGATCGATGAAGACGTTTAGAATTATTGAAAACAAAAGATTTAAAAAAAACTCTTTTCGTAGAACTTTTTTTGAGACTTCTAATTGATTAAAATTCACAGGAAATTTAACTTCATGAAACAGACTTCTGATGAGTCACAACGTTTCCCATTTGGTTTAATTCGCTGTTATTGTGGTTGTTATAAAAAAAAATAATAATAATAACACTAGGTCACAAATAACAAACTTTTGTCTGTTATTTGTTTCTAGCATACTTTTTCTCATGGATTTGGACCTACTGAACACGAAAATGAATTTTAAAAATTTTTCTGTCGATTGGTTTGCGAGATACAAATTTTTTAATTTTTTTTTTTTAATTTTTGGAGGTACACTTACTATTTTGAGCATATCTTTAGTCTTCTTTGACCTATTATATCCTACTACTACTCAAATTAAAGACAATTGAGCCGTCTACAACTTATTCTCAGAAAATTTTCAAATCGGGTTAGTAGTTTTGATGTTGGCGGCTTAAAAAGGTTAAAAAACTGGGTTTTTTTAGTAAAAATGTGGCTGAAAAATTCATATAAAAATTCATATAAAATATTAAACGCGATGTTAACAGCGATTTTAATTTTTTTACGTATAGCTGACACTTTTCCAAAGAAAATAAGCCCTTACTTAACAAAATCTGATGAGAAATGGCCGACTTATTATTTTTTTGGTAAACGACCGAAATTCCGCTATTTCACGATTTTTTGATTTTCATTATTTGCACAGCTTACCTACCCAACGCAAACGAATAAATACATTTGAACTTAATTTAAAATAAACAAATTAGTCTTCGTATATTATTTTTTAATTTATTTACAGCACTACATGCTCATACATATTTAAACATAAGGAGACACGGTTATCAATTGCATTTCAAAACTGTCTGTGAAAGTGTAAAGAAGTTAATATTTAGAAAACGCAAGGAAGACAATGAGTAAAAGACTACGTGTGTTCGAGTGTTTGAACGATCCAGACAATTTCTGCAATGTTTGTGGCCAGTTTATAAAAAAAAATCACGCACACAAGTTTACTCCAGCAGTACAATTGCACTATTTGAATTATTTTGGTATTTCACCAAATATCACAGAACCATGGACACCTAAGTCGCTGTGTGATCTTTGCTATATAATCTTAACCAACTGGGCAGCTGGCGGAAGGTAAGAATTTTTATTTAAACACATTATACATAGCGAATATAGTAATTTATTTTAATTTTAGCCGCCATATGAAATTCGATACACCAATGATGTGGAAAAAGCCGCTATGCCATTCCACAGACTGTTATTTTTGCCTCACCACAAACAGTGGGGTAGGAAGATTTTTTAAATGGAACTACGCTCAAGTGGGATCGTTTGCGCTTCCAGTACCACATTCGCATGATGTGCCATATCCAGTGTGCCCTGGTAAATCTCTTCAAAAAGCAGAATCGTCAGAAGAAGAGTCCGAGTCAAATGCAAGCGAATTTGAGCCGGGTGCAAAGCGAAAATTACTGTCACAGGCCGAACTAAACGATTGGGTGCGCGATTTTGGTCTCACTAAGGAGAAATCCGAACTTTTTGCGTCTCGGATGATACAGTGTGGATTTGCGGCTTCAGAAGTGAAAGTATCAGCGTACAGAAACCGTCACAAGGAGTATGCAAAATTTTATACAAAGAAAGACCAAATATGTTTTTGCAGCGACATTTCAGGCTTGTTCCAAGAGCTTCACCAAATTCACAACCCCAACGAATGGAGGTTGTTTATTGACAGCAACAAAGAGAGCTTGAAGGCAGTTCTCTTACATAATGGGAATGAAAAGCCATCTGTTCCTATTGCTCATGCGGTTCATTCAAAGGAGAACTATGAAACTATGGACATTTTGCTGAAATGCATAGAGTATAGGAAATACAATTGGAAAATATGCGCCGACCTTAAAGTTGTGGCCATTCTGTGTGGACTCCAAGGAGGCTATACGCGACATTGCTGTTTTCTGTGCCTTTGGAATAGCCGCGCTGATGATCAGCATTATATAAAAAAAAAATGGCCGGTACGAACGAAACCTGTAGTTGGAGAAGCGAATGTTCAGCGCAAACCACTAATAGAGAACCGTGAAAATATAATACTTCCGCCGCTGCACATAAAATTGGGTTTGATTAAAAATTTTGCCAAAAAATTAGACAAAGAAGGTGAAGCTTTTGCCTATTTACGGTCAATTTTCCCTTACCTTTCGCTGGCAAAAATTAAAGAAGGAGTCTTCGCAGGACCCGAGATAAAAAAAATTTTGAAAGATGAAAAATTCCCAAAGCTGTTATCACCCATCGAAGCCGCAGCATGGAATTCCTTCAGGCTTGTTGTGGAAAACTTTTTAGGAAACAACAAAAGCCCGAATTATAAGGACATAGTTGAGGATCTGGTAAAGAACTATGAAGCCATGGGAGTGCACATGTCACTTAAAATACACTTTCTGCATTCTCATTTGGATTTTTTCCCTGAGAATTTAGGAGACGTGAGCGACGAACACGGCGAGCGCTTTCATCAGGAATTGAAGGCTATGGAACGACGCTATCAGGGCATCTATGACACGGCTATGATGGGTGACTATATTTGGACCCTAATACGTGAGACCGATTGCAGCGGATACAAAAAACAAAGAAGAAGTCAGCAGTTTTTCCACATGGCATAAAATGTACACTTATATCTTTGTTTTTACTCATTTTTTTTGTTTTTTTCGTTAGTTTAGCTAATTGTGCGATACATTGAGCATGTAGTGCTGTAAATAAATTAAAAAATAATATACGAAGACTAATTTGTTTATTTTAAATTAAGTTCAAATGTATTTATTCGTTTGCGTTGGGTAGGTAAGCTGTGCAAATAATGAAAATCAAAAAATCGTGAAATAGCGGAATTTCGGTCGTTTACCAAAAAAATAATAAGTCGGCCATTTCTCATCAGATTTTGTTAAGTAAGGGCTTATTTTCTTTGGAAAAGTGTCAGCTATACGTAAAAAAATTAAAATCGCTGTTAACATCGCGTTTAATATTTTATATGAATTTTTATATGAATTTTTCAGCCACATTTTTACTAAAAAAACCCAGTTTTTTAACCTTTTTAAGCCGCCAACATCAAAACTACTAACCCGATTTGAAAATTTTCTGAGAATAAGTTGTAGACGGCTCAATTGTCTTTAATTTGAGTAGTAGTAGGATATAATAGGTCAAAGAAGACTAAAGATATGCTCAAAATAGTAAGTGTACCTCCAAAAATAAAAAAAAAAAAATTAAAAAATTTGTATCTCGCAAACCAATCGACAGAAAAATTTTTAAAATTCATTTTCGTGTTCAGTAGGTCCAAATCCATGAGAAAAAGTATGCTAGAACCAAATAACAAAATGGCTGTTGCCTAGTGTAATTTTTATATTGATGAGCGATAATGAGTGAAACCAATGTTGCCAACATAATATAAATAAATCCAATTAATGTGAAAATAAAATATCTTGTTTTTTCAAAAATAATTTCAATGAACGATTTCGTTTTCAAAATAATTCAGTAGCTGACTACACAGCGACAATTGTCGCTGGCAGCGTTTGTAGTTATTGTAGTCAGTAGCCTGCTGTGCTATTGTAAATCACTAGATATATCCGTAGCAAGCTATAACATCGATATCTATCTGTCTTCAGTGCTTCCTGGAACTTCGGTTCCAGCCTGGCAATGGTGCGGCCCTTCGAAGAGCTTCGTGGTGGCTCGCGGGAAGAGTGTTTCGCTCGGTGTGGAGTTGCATTGCAACCGGGTGCCGTGACCCCAAGATCGGAAGGAGTTTTAGATAGGCTCCGCTCCTTACCAAGGGGGAGGCCATGTCCAAATACATGGTTTCGAATTGGTACTCATGCGCAACAGCCTGTTGTGTGCGGGAGCGGTGGTAGAAGCATTGATTCTACATGGCGTTAGGAGCACCATTAGGTTGGGCCGCAAGGCAGGCACTGACGTTAAACAATTGACATATCTGTCTTCAGTGCTTCCCCCCTAGGGGGAACAATAGGCAACTTGGTCAGTCGTAGCACCTTGTTGCAGTGCTTTCTTGGGGAAAAGGGCTATTGGTTTTCTCACATCATAGTACTTATATTGTTACTGCCCTATCTCTAGATTAGCAGAACAATGGTAGTGCATATAAGTATATAAAAAGCAGTAGGTTTAGCTTATTTGTCAGGATAAGAATTACAAGTGGAATGATACCTGGGCCCCGCCAAAAAAAAAGAATCGAAAATCATTAGTAGGGTGACAAGCCCATATTGGTTTGTTCTGCGAGGCGTAACCAATCTCCTTACACTGGTACCACGGGATCTGGTTGGGCCCCACAGATGCTATTAGATCGGAGGGTGAAGCGATGTTGTTGCTATACACGTAAATGTTTGGCTGGGCGTGTGTCAAACATCTGCTTCACAGGCGTAGCTCTGTTTAATGCATGCTCATGCGAGTGGTGGCATGTGGCGGACCTAGTTCTTCCCCCATGTATAGTTAATTCTGTGGCCAGATGTTGGATGAGGTCTCTTCAGGGAGTCCACATGGTGGCTGTGGTTGTATACTAAGAGTTGCTGGTAGAGATGTCAGATAAGGGTTGAGGTTCTGGAATATTAACAGTATGTTGGGACTTCGATCCAGCTGATAGCGGTCTCTATGGGCTTCTGCAAATCAAAAGATGTTATGGAAGGGGTAGTATATTGTAGGTGCTGGAATTGTCCGGAGGGATTGGTCTTATGACTTGGACCTTTGGCTCCTCTTCTGGGTGCTGACGACATATATGTCCTAAGAAGTAACAGGGGTTTTGGATGGGCCCGAACATTTTAGCACGGTTTTTGAATATGGTTTTTGTGACGGAACCATATGAGTGTAGTTGCAACCTGTGTAAGCCCAAGGGGCTGCACTGCTGTAGTCCCTGATAGTGACAGAGGTGGTGGCGAACATTCATTTCAGCCGGTGTTAAGAGCACCATCAGTTAGGCCAAACGCCAGGTACCGACAAAAAACTTTTGACAAATCAGTCTGCAGTGTTTGTGGGCTTGTTTATTTGTTTGTTTATTTGTGTATGTGTACGATGTCTGTTAAGAAAATTAAAGCAATTTTAATTTTCTAAACAATTATAGATATATATATATATATATATATATATATATATATATATATATATACATATAACAGGTAAGAAAATAAATAACTTCCGGAACTTAACATCCGCAACAGTAAAATGTTTGAATGAATCTAGAAAGTGGCAAATCTTATTAAAAGCATTTTAATATAATTTTTTTTTCACTTGAGTTTATTATTAAACATTTACTGAGAATATTTGAAATGCGCGTTAACCCCCAAACCGACTTCCGGTTCATGTGGAATTTATTTTCCCCCTAAAACATTAATATTGAAATATCATTTGAAAAACTTCTTAAACAAGTGCCAACGTGATTAGCATAAGAAGAAAATATGAGCGCACAAATGCAACGTCCACTACACCGGATATTATATTTTTATGTTAAAAACAGTAAAATAATATAAAAAAAAACAGTACAATAAATTAATTTACGTGACTTTAATCACACACTGAGGAACAGGCAGGATTGCGTGAATGTAAAAGAAGACAAAATTTATCCAGAGAAGCTGCGTTTGCTTTTTTACATTTCGATTGTATTCAGTTACTGGCAGAGCTCGTAAGATATTAAAGATTATATATCTTTAACATGGATTTTAATTAAATTGAAATAGTATTTAATGCAACACATACCAGCGGCCGCTTTTAAATTGTCACCTTTATTTGTTACAATTAATTTTGTGTGTTTTATTCGTCCTTATTTCTAACTGAAATTGTTATTTTAATTATTTTTCAAGGCTCCAGGAAATATAAGAATTTATTTGTTACAATTCTTTAGCTCATAAAAAAGTTATGAAGTTGATATTTTATAAAAAATTTTACAACTTTCGTGCTGCTTCTTTTTCCCGAAATGTTAATAAAAAATTCAAAGTGATCAATTGAGGGGTGTTAGCCAGTTCCCATGCTTATTTCACTGGGGCTAATGCACATCATCAGGGAACACAACATTTCTTAGAGTAACTCAAGATATTTATTTCAAACTTTCACTTGTAATAAATGAGAAGTCTAAATCAAATATGAAAGTCATAGCAAAAACTCACTGATCACTTTTCCTCTTTTATTTTCTTACGTTTTTATACAACAATTGGTTGGCTTTTTTCTGACTTTAATTGTAAAGGATGTTTCTTATAGAGTGATACAAGTTTAAATCATAATAAAATATAGAAATATATTTTTGATATCAATAAAGCGGTCTTTATTAGCTAGAAAATTTTATGACATTAATGTTTAAATATGATTTCGGTCAAATGGTCGTCACGGCTGGCACGTACAAGGCGCAATCTGGAACACCAATTTTCACAAACAGTAAAATTCTGACCATCATCGTTTTTGAAGATATTTGGGCCAATGATCTCCGCCAGCCCATAAAGCGCAGCAAACAGTAATTTTCTGTAGATGGAAATGGTGTTTCGACAAAAGCTTGTGAATTCTCCTCACTCCAAATGCGACAGTTCTACCAAAAAGGGGCTTCATCGGAATATATAATTTTGAAAGGACGAAGTGCACGATAAGTTTGACGAACAGAACCATTATTTTGATTAAAAATTTCCACAATTTGCACACGTTGCTCTGGTGTAAGTCGATTCATAATAAAATGTCAAAGTAAATTAAATAAAAAGCAACTATCAGCTGTTAAATGGGTGCTCAAATAAAGCAGTGATGCCAACTCAAAGTTGTATCACTCTATAAGAAACACCCTTAGTTATAAGAAAAATAAAGTACAACAACAACTAAAAATTGTTTTAATGTAAGGAAAAGTGAATAGTGAGTTGTTGTTAAGACTTTGTCATTTTCTATGCTGATCCTCTCAGCCAGAAAAGAGCAAACAGTCTTGGAAATGAGTTGCAATCAAATTCATTAAAACATTTATTACATTGAATTTTGATAGGCCAATTGTTGGAAAATTAATTTTAATTCAGAAAGACATGATAGATATTTCAAAGCACGAGAGAAATTCAACATCAGTTTTATATATTCAACTTATACAGCAGAGCAAAACAGCTGTTTCCGAAGGCCGCTACACTTTCAATATTACTACTCATGACAGCTGTTTATTTATTACCACTAATGGAATGTGATAACTATTTCTACTTGATCCAATTTTATTCCGACAAAGCCTATTTTGGCACAACGCACACTTACAGCAGACACATGCACAGCAGATATTTGCTCTAAGGCTGCAGTGTATTCGCAAGGCATTAAACACAATAACGACAGCAGACTACAGACAACAACTTTGTCAAAAATAGAATACATGAGCGTATATACGAATGATTATTTTTACTACTACAAGCAACACGATTACGGGTTGTTGTCCCTGCTGTTTTTAAGGTTGTAGCCAAAATTAAACGAATTTCTATTTCGGTCAGCGACAATAAGTAGATGCCATGTTGCCATCATAATATAAATAAATTCAATTATTGTAAACTTAAAATATGCTGTTTTATTAAACAAAAAACAACAACAACTATATTTCCAAGCTAATAAAATGATTTCTTGTCATATCTTGTGCACTTTATAAATATTTTATTGGAATAGCACTATTTAAGAGTATAAAATATATGAAAGCGGCTACACTGGCGTATGAAGAGAGTTCTGCTACAAACAACAACTCATGGTTATTGATTTGGTGGTGTCGTTGTAAAAATAATTAAGTAGCTGAGACTACGAGACGACGATTGTAGCCAACGGCTTTTGTAGTCGGTGTTCGTGTAGCCTGCTGTTGTTATTGTGTTTCTCCGCTTAACACATTTATGTTTGCCGCCAACCCAAACGTACGCAAACACAAACACACTTTAATAAAATAATGTGGCAACGAAAAGATATATCAACATTTGCCCTGAAAGTGTATAGAAATTTATTGTCTTTCACATATAATCCGAATATAAAAAAAAATTAAGTTAAATAAAAAGCAACGAGGGGTAAGCAGCAGTAGCAAATTCAGTTAGAGCTGATGCTATTTTATTGTCTTTATATTGTAGACGGTAACAGTGTCGTGCAACAGGAATGACATATTGACAAAAATAAAGCCCCACAGTAAAACTGTCAAGCATTTGACAGAATTAAGTAGATGCATTCAGTTGTAACAAAATAAACAGAAGAAGTTTTAACTATTTTATTTTTGAAGATATTCAAATGGGAACAGTAGGAAAACGAATATAATCAGACGAATACTTTTATAATAGATTAAAGAAAACATTTGAAATTTCTGGTCAGCTGTTGTTATGCGATCGTGCCTGTGTCAGGAAGGGGATCTATTTCCTGTATTGATCAGGGATTTTAATTTTTAATATGTTCCGATACTGGCAATATTTGTTTCATTTATTTCCACACTTTTCTTATGGTACACCTTGAAGTACTTCATCATTCTTTTTTCACTTCAAGTGATCGCGCTGCTACCAGCAGTTACAACCGAAACCAACAAGAATATTGTTTGTGAAAATAAGTTGCTTTGAAATATTTACTTACGTCGGTTTCTTTTCTAGAAAATAATGCAACATTTTTCACACTATTTAACAGAAAATGGCAACATTTTGTCATTTCAAAATAAGGATTATATTAGAAATGAATCCAACATCCCTCACGAAAATTAATTTCTGTTTTAAGACTTTTTCGAACCGCCACTTTTTAGAAAACAAGTGAAAAGATGTTACATGTTTTCTAGAAAAGAAAACGCCATTAATAATTTACAATATCGTGTGCTGTCAGAGCCGAGGTCCTTGGAAAAAGCACAAAAAAAAAGTTGGAATATATA
Source organism: Linnaemya vulpina (assembly GCA_963675445.1). NCBI lineage: Eukaryota > Metazoa > Arthropoda > Insecta > Diptera > Tachinidae > Linnaemya > Linnaemya vulpina. Next base: position 63,009,966 of record OY776280.1, on the reverse strand, counting down.
AAATAATAGTTCTCAGGCTGGGGTAGTTTCCTGCCCCATTTAAAGTAGTTTTGCTCGGATATGAATTTCATGGCATGTCCTTGAGCTCTCTTAACGATTAAGTTTTTATCTTGACAACCGTCGCAAACCACTGTCCTTTCATGGATCTGACTAGTCTTTGAACCCCGCAAATGTGGTGCATTCAGTTTCGAACAAACTTCAACTCCAGGTGTTTCTTGGCAAAAAATGCACGACATCCGCCTACGGACATCTTAACCACGTTCTCTTATAATGACTGCTCGACTTTCCCCAGCAACTTTCCTCACTTGCTTTACAGCGAAGGCGCTAGTTTGGTTGACAATAGTGTTTGATGTCTTATATACAGGGTGTCTTTTATGGAGGTTTACAATTTTGAAATATAATAGAACTAAGACGAATTTTTTAAATTGAAACGAAATTTATTTTATGTGAAATATAATCTTTTGGCATTATAATTTTAACAAGACTTTTGGCATATAACCAGAACAGGTGGTCCAATTTTTTTTTTGTTATTTTCCACTGTATGTTTTCTTATAACGGCAATAGCGCGGCGAATGCTGCTCTTCACGTGGTCACTTGTTTCGGGCTTATCGCACACTTCAGATATTTCTACAGAAAATAATTGGTCCGAATTCATGGTCCGAAATTCATGGGTCCGAATTATGAAACTATGCGGTAGCCAAACGTTTGCTTTAATAAATTAATTTGTGGCACGAGGTTGGTGGCATGTTGCGCCGTCTTGTTGAAACCGATTAATTAATAAATGAAAAGGTCAGGGACCAGGGCTCTGGATGTAACTTAAAGCCTCTCCAAGATCACATTAAATATTTTCAGAAATACAAATCATTCCAAATAAATTAAAAAGTTAAACAATAATTCTCAATTATATAAATTTAATTGTTGCTCTATTATTATTTTTTTCTTAGATGTTGTCTACTGAACGAAAGCTTTTAGCACTCCAGCAGGCCACTGTAGATTCAAGTTTATTTATAAAAATATTAAACTAAAAGAAAAACTTGGAACACTTTCGAGCACGTGCAATATCTCAAATTGATGTGTAGCCACCGCATGTGTAAGTATGCACGTATGAAAGTTAAGGAGAATGGAATAACCCAGTTGACCAAGACGCTCATGTTGCACTGTGTGATGGATCCGCCATTTGTAGGAAAATTTTGGGTACGAATTGTGGGAAATTATTCTCTGTATGTCTTCTACGACAGACTTTAGTCTGGTGTGCTTCGTTAAAGTTGTCTGATTCAGGTGGTCAACTGGTATATGACAACGCTTGTGTGTATGAGAGTCTATGCTTTTTAGGAGACATGTGCATCTCTTTGATATCTGTAAGCTGCTCGGCATAATGGTTAGTGCATATTCTCTATGGCAGCGACGTGTGTTGCAAAATGTGTGATATAAATTAGAGTGTTCCGAATATCAGTTTATTAACACCTAAAAATTTTTGACAAAATGCTGTTTTATTATACGAGGTGGCGCAAAATTATTCATCCAACTTTATTGTTGAATTAAGTATTTACGAAATAATAAAATAAAATATGGAAAACGTTTGACTCAAAAGGCTGGCGCTGTAGCTGCCCGCTAATTTTAACCGGAAGGCTGTTAAATTTGGATTTTAAGTTCTTTGAGTTGAAGCCCTATTATTTTAATTTTCAAATCACTGGATTTCCACGTGACAAGCGGGAGACGATGTAGATTTGCGATTATTATGAAACGAATCGAGAACAGGTACTGATCAGATATATAATTTTGGAATATATAAAAGATATAACTTTTTTTGTATATTTTCTTACACGAGATCTAACGAATGGATTAACCGAATCTGGCCCGGTTTACGATTACTGACATGGTTTTTAAAAGTCACCAGCTGATTTCTGGTATCAATTGATGATGCCGTTAAAAAGTTCTTCAGAAACAAACAATTTGAAAAATGTTTTTTTCCTTATTTTTTTTAATTTTTTTTTTTTGAGAATCGGCTTAAATCAACAGGATATCCAAGTTCAGGAGTTTCCAAGCCCAAGAGTTTGCTGTTAATCGGCTCATCCAAATCACATAATTTCAGAATTACTTAGGGAAGCTTCTTTGGGTCGTCAAACTGGGAAATCGTGGTTGCAAAACGTAGAACAATCAATAACTTCGCACCTTTTGAAAATTTTTAATTTTCCTAGAGGAAAGATAAAAATGATTTTGGGTGATGGAAGTCTTAATTTGCATGTGTACAATTTGTTGCTTGAATCGAAAAATATGATTTAAGCCAAGTGGTTGCCGCCAGTGTTGCTACAGAGTTGTGCCGGTTTTTTTTTCCATTTTCCACAATTAAACATTCCTGGAGAATATCCTCCTTAAGGGCTGAAATTATCGAGGCCTTGTCGGCATATTTCTATTCTTTCAGGTACACCCAAAAAAAAAAAGGAAGTCTGGGTTGGCTTAACTGAGGGGATCGTGCTCGACATACCAAATCGCATAATCACCGAAACGGTGGATTTCACTATATCCATTGCGGCTCCTGCTGAGTGAGCGCTTCAGGCCACATGCTCACCAAGCCCTGCTCCTTTATTTTCGGCAGCAAGTAGTCCCTTATCATGACCCCGCAGCGTTCGCCAGTAACGATGGCGTCCTTAGAGAAATACAGTCCAATCACTGCTCCCGCATGAACGCCTCACTATCAAACCGTATTCTTGAGGGGATGGAACGCCTTTCCGTGCATCGCACGCGGATATTCAGAGCACCAGAAATGAAAATTTTGTTCATTAACTCGACCGCTGAAATGAAAATGGGATTTAACGCTTACGATGATTTTCGACGCCAAGTCATCTTCTTCGTTGTTGTGATTGAGGATGGTTCTCTACAGTGATTCACACGCGACTGTGGGCCAGCAGCAGGCAATAAGTGACGCACTATTTGCAGTTTGTAGGGAAACATGTGCAATTGTTTTACTTAAATTGGATGTAGGGTCCATCTGATGACGCCGCCTAATTCTGTGACAAGCCGTCTGATGGATGTTTGTTATCGCTTAGCTGCTCGGCTCGAATGGACTGGAACCACAACCGAATTATCGTGTCGTGCTCACCACTAGACTAGTCGTTCATTCAAGAAATATCACGACTGTGGCTGACTCATCTCAGCCGTGATATTCCTGAATGAACGACAGGTCCAGTGGTGAGCACTACACGACAATTCGGTTGTGGTTTCAGTCTGTTCGAGCCGAGCAGCTAAGCGACGTAATATTTCTCCAGTTTGAAGCGACACGGCGAAATACACGCTGTGCTACACTTAACCATCGCTTATTGATTCAAATATTCGCTACAATTATTCTACGCTCTTGAGTGGGAGTGTAGCGCTTCCTTGCAAATTGCCTCTGTCCAGTTCATAAATGCTACCACATCTTGCAATAGGGTGATTAATCTTAAGTCAGCCTGTAAAAATATATGAAACATGCATCGTCATTGGCACCAAGTTTTCTTTCAATATCCTTTCCAAAGTTTCAATACACAAACAATCCGTTCAAAGCAAATTCCTTGAGACACTCTAAACAGGATGTGTTTGTAGTTTGCATGCGGATTTTCAATATTAATTTTTAAAAGGTTGTAAGCAGATTGTTTGAATTCAGCATAAAGAAACGGGAAATAAAGTCAATTGCAGCATTTCCATTGTGATTGCCTACATCTGAATGTAAATACGGGATATAAATCATGTGTTTGTGTGTGTGTGTGTGTGTATATGTGAATACTCATACACACACACTTGCTGTTCCATGTGATTGTGTTTGATATGCAACGTATGCCAATCAGCAAATGTGTTGGCTTTTCATGCTTTATGAGCAATTTTTGTTTCATGCGAAAAAATTGCACGACTTGTCTTTTCTGTGATATTTCATATACTTTTCCTCTTCTCATATAATTCTAAAAATGGCTTACGGTAATCAGCTTAAACAAATTATATACACACACACACACATTCTCATATATACTATACTTATATATATATGCACGGGTGTGTGTGTGAAAAAGGATAAGAATGTGTGTGGTTGAAGGTTAAGCGCTACATGATGGAACATTATTTTCGTCAAGCGTATTTCTTGCAAGAAAAGCGTTACGGTTGTTAAATATTTTTTGGGAGGTTTTACTTATTTAAATTATATGATTAAGATTCTCTTATGCATAAACATATTTTAGCTGCTTAGATGTCTTTTGTTGTATTTTATGAAACATCAAACAATATTGTCAATCATCATGATCTGGCATTTCCATGGAAATTATATAAATCCACTGCTCAGGAATGTTTTTGTATATCAAAAGAATTATTTGTTTTTTTTTCAACTTTTTGTTAAACCTTTAAAAAGAAGCTAAAAGTCAATATTCTTAACCGCAGTTGTGCTATTCCATGCTTTTGAGTTCTTCGTCATAGAATTGTATTATTTTCCAACCAACCGATTTCCACGTAACTAGCGAGAATTGATGTGGTTCTCAGTTACTATAAAATAATTGAAAACTTTAATTAAACAGACATAGAATATCAGAGTTTTAAAAAGGAAGAAAAAAAAAAATAAACCAAAATAAATTTTAGCGCTCACGGTATCTAACAAACGGGTAAACCGCTTTTGAAACGGTTCATGTGCTTTTAAAATGTCAAGAATTGAATAGTTTGTGGAATCGGTCGGGAAAATCGGCCGGGAAAATCGTTTTGAAAGTTATTTAAATTAAAAACATTAAGAAATATTGATCTTGGAAGTAATTAATTAGCTACTGGTCCACCGTGTTTTATGTGAATAAAACTGCAACTCTGGTTTCGTATTTGTCCCAACGTTTCATGGGATCTCCGGGATCAAGGGGTCTTCGTCTATAAGTTTTTTTTTGAGACTTCCTAAAATTTATCTTTATTTATATTAGTTGGAATCTGTTCCAATTCGCCAGAAAGGGAACGCTGCCAGACGGACTCGCTTAAGCAGTTCAAAAGTTAAAAGAGTATTCCTTTACACACACATACACACACACGCACACTCACACACCCTCACATGTACACATACACATACCTATCCAACCATACATGCAGACGCAGAGAATGAAGATTAGAAGGGCCTCAAAATGTGAAGATCTGATAAGTACTTATTATTTTTTTAACCTCCTGATATTTGAAAATTTCAAAGTTTCCTATTGGAAAGTTGAAAATAGCTTTTTTAAATGAATCAAACTAGTTTCGAAAACATAAATTCGCATAAGGTGTGATGCAGATCTTCAATATTTAATCCGGAAGCTGGATATGTGCGTAGATGATAACAAAAAATTCTCTGTCTTTTAGTCAGCACTGTGTGCATATATAGGAGTCATCCCCTGAGTGTTAGTCCAAGACAACAAGTAAAAGTGCTATATTAGGCTAAGCCGAAACTTATATACCCTTCACCAACGTACGTCTGTCTAACGTTACACATATTTTCAAGTAACAATTTTATTCTTCTCAAGTTATAAAATAGTCTTAGTTAGCCAAAAAAAAACCTCTGTTGCCTTTTTGCTTACTTTTATGAATCAAAAACAAATCAATTTCCCACCCCTGAAAACGAAATTTTAATTTGTTTACCAATACAAATCTCCCTGATGTATAAAGCGGTTTTATTTAATAAACATGCAAAATTTTTAAACATTTTAGCTATTCAGTGAACTACAAAAAATATTGCTGATATCCAACCCTGGACTTTTATATATTCTTTTTTTGATTTTTGATACCAATTTTCATTTTGCTAATATAAAAATAGTTTTAATTAGTAAAAGCACGACGCTAGTGGCCTTGTTGGTCACTTTTATATATAAAAAGTATTTGAGTTTCCCATCCCTGCAAGCAAAATTTAAATTTTTTTCGTTTCTTTACCTACGCAACTCTTAATGAAGCATGAAATAGTTTTATTTTAAAAAAATTTAAAATTTTTAACCATTTTGGCCATTTGCCCAACCCTGGATTCGGAATTTCGTTTTGATTGAATCTTTTGATAACAATTTTGTTCTTCCTAGATTATAAAATAATTTTAGTAAGCAAAGAAAAAAAAAACAGCATCAGTAGTCTTTTTGGTTACTTTAATAAATAAAAAAATAAAAAATCAATTTCCCACCCCTGGAAACAAAATTTTAATATTCTTAATTTATTATTTACCAATGCAACTCTTAATGCAGCATGAAATAGTTTTATTTAAGAAAATCTTAAAATTTCTAACCATTTTGCTCACTTTCATATACTACAAAATATTGAAGTTATCCAACCCTGGAATCGAAATTTTTATTTATTTTTAATTCTTGATACTAATTTTGTTTTTCCTAAATTAAAAAATTGTTTTAATTAGTAAAAAAACGACGTTAGTTAACTTTTTTGTTACTCTTATGTATGAAAAAAAAATTTCAATATCCCAACTCTGGAAGGGAAATTGAAATTTTTAAAATTTCTTTATCAATGCAAAAGCAAAATTTTAATTTTTTTCGTTTCTTTACCAACGCAACTCTTAATGAGTTATGAAATAGTTTTATTTAAGAAAAATTTACAATTTTTAACCATTTTGGCCACTTATCCAACTCTGGATTCGAAATTTTAATATTTTTTAATATATGATAGCAATTCTATCCTTCCTAGATTGTAAAATAGTTTTAGTTAGCAAAAAATAAACAACGTCAGTTGCCTTTTTGGTTACTTTTATAAAAGAAAAATAAGTAATTTCACATCCCTGGAAAAATATTTTAATATTTTTTAGTTTTTAATAGACAATTGAGGCTCTCCAAAGCATAAAAGTGGTTGAATTTACAAATGAACAAAAAAATAATTGGTTTGTGGTATTAATTTTGCGTCGAGAAATAGGTGTCAGTTTCCCAGCTCTGGAATAATATTTCTTATCTTTCCATACCACTATATTTAAGTTCGTATCCAATCCATAAGCCCAAGAACGAAGTTTCTAGCTTTTCTGTGGGCTTGGAAAACCCATTTCAGGTACAGACAGACGGACCGAGAAACGGACAGACGGACCGAGAAACGGACAGACGGACATCGCCCAATCGTGGTCGCTATTCCTGAGAATCCAGAATATATACATATACTATATAGGGTGCCATATTAATATCGAAGAAATTACGCATGGAATGAGAAACCCTTTCACTTTTTTGGGGAGGGTATAAAAAGTATATTGACAGTTTTGCGCTGGCAATTTTGGACAATTTAAAGGGAGATGTCGTATAATAAATTAAAATAATACAATAAAATACAATTATTTAACGATCACATAGTGTTTATGAAGCGAATTATTATAATATTTTGTTTAAAAATAATTAACACACTGACAAAGAAGCTCCCCGACAACACCAACGCAAGGGCTAGAGTCCTCATAAATATTTTGCTAATATTTCTTTCATATCATCATGCAAAAATCACTTAAATTTTCAATGTCTGCTGGTTAAGCACAAAGTGAAACTTCGTTCTCCATAAACGTACACTTTGACACCATAAAAATAAGTAGATATTTCAAGAACACACATGCACATGCATGACCCTGCATGCTCGATACATGCACTCTTATCCTCACATTCATCTGGGTACACAGTCTGTGACTGTGTGTGTGTGTGTGTGTGTGTGTGAGTGCGTGTAAATAATTGTGTATGTATTTGCTTAATAACTTGTTGCACTCACAAACCCACATACTTGCTTACCAACAGTACAACACTCGCAAACGAACTCGGTTAAGTACTCTCAGCGCTTTTATTTAAATTTTTAATGACGACCGGTTAAAACGAAACCGTAAATGAACAAGAAAAAAAAAGAAAAGGAAAATAAAAATAAAAAGTAATAAACTCTCCAAAAAGGATAGAGTAGAAAGGAAAATGAAAGTAAATTAAATCAACATCCTTGAAATGGAAATATATATATATTTATTTGTTGTTGTTGTAACATTCTCAATCCCATGATTCTTTAAGTTGACACAATAATGCAAGTCGGCTGACTGTTTGTTTGCATGGTGGTTTCTTTCATTGTGTGTTTGTTGGTTGGTTGGTGCGTTCGTTCGTTGGTCCCTTAAGTCGTAGGTCAATAGCTGTCGGTGGCAGTGGCCTTTGTATTATTGTGTTTTATTTACACACTTACCCGGGCCATGATTGCAAATAAATACTGGCGTATTTATTTTAATTTAAACTCTGTTCGATTTGTTTATTTATTTGGACTGGCTTTTCATTGTCTTCGGTGTTATTGTTTTGGGATTCTACTCGTATTTTCTTGTGAGATTTTCTTTAAAAGTTTGCAAAAAACCAATACCGACTGAGATACAATCAGTTGTTATTTTAAGAGTCGAGAATTTAAGGTGTTGTAACAATTTTGAAGTGGTTTTTATATCTTCTTCTGCTTAGAATTAAAAAATAGTTGTTTTAATTGTTCAATAAAACAATCTCTTATACAACTTATACAGCGCATGCTTTTTGTTTAAGGCAGAGTAAACAATTCAATTCGCTCTTAATTTGAGAAATTTTTTCCTTTTTAATATCCTTCAGCAGAGGTAGGAAAGGTTTTACAAATTTATTATTATTTTTATAATAATTCTGCTACTCTAGTTGCTCTTGTATGTAGACGCAAATAATTCAATGTTGAATCCTCTGCTTTCATTGTATGTAAATGATCCCTCAGATGCATTTTAAATTACACCATGCAACAGTAAAAAAAGTGCAAGATCGTGACTATATGGGTTCGATTCTACTATCAAAATGTAGTAAAACCTTATACTCAGTTTGGTCAAGTTGATGATCGTTTTCTTTTTATGGGCTTCCGAAAATTCCCAATATTGGCATGATGTCCAAAAAAAGGTGTCATCAGCTTTTGCCAAATAACTAATCAGCACTTAAAAATATCGCTTAACTATGTTCGGCAAAAATGTAGCCAAGAGTACGTTGAATATTTCTTGCTAAAATTTTATAACAGAAATGTGTTTTATCTTAGAGATTTTTTTAAAAAGTTAGGGAACAAAAATTTTTTTTCAGTTTTTTGATTATAACTTTTAGGAAATCCTGATTTTTCATACACTATATTTAGAAAAATTGTAGCCACGGTATATTATATTAAATAATAATTAAAGAAAAAAAAATATCTGTGTCGCTGTTAAAGAGTTGCAATCAACTATACAATAATACGTTGCTTCAGGTTAAGTGTTATAAATGTAAATGTTCTCTGGTTTAAACCATATATAATTGTTAAAGCTAAAGGACTTTAATCATCTTAAGATTGACTGAGAAACTATGCGGAACTAAGCATTAAGCACAATAACGACAGCAGGCTACACGAACACCGACTACAAAAGCCGTTGGCTGCAATCGTCGCCTCGTAGTCAGCTGCTTAATTATTTTTAAAACGACACCAGCAAATCTATAAATCATGACTTGTTGTTTGCAGTAGAATTCTCTTTATACGCCAGTGTAGCCGCTTTCATATATTTTATACTCTTAAATAGTGTTATTCCAATAAAATATATATAAAGTTCACAATATATGACAAGAAATAATGAAATAATTAGCTTGGAAATATAGTTTGTTGTTTCTTTTTGTATAATAGAACAACATATTTTAAAGTTTTCAATAATTAAATTTATTTATATTATGCTGGCAACATTGCATCTACTCGTTGTCGCTCACAAAAATAGAAATTCCCTTAATTTGGCTACAACCGCAAAACCAGCAGGGACAACAACCAGTAGCCGTGTTGTTTGTAGTAGTAAAAATAATCATTGTCATATACGCTCATGTATTCTATTTTTGACAAGTTGTAGTCTGTAGTCTGCTGTCGTTATTGTGTTTAATGCTTTAAGCCCCTGTTTTATTCAAAACCGCATAGATATATTTTGTTGTCCCGACGTTTAACCGGTGCTTTGCGATAAAATTGATGGCATGAATCCCTTTCTTATGAATTTAAAAGTTACACAGCGTAGATGAAAAGAAAAGTAAAAAAATTTTGCAAAATATTCTTGATTTTTATGAGACAAACCTTAAAAAATATAATATACCCCTAAGGATTCCGTCAATACCCTAAAGTCTCGATTTGCGTCGAAATGATTAGCGTTTTTTCAATCTGTATAATATTTCTATTATTCGGTTTCTAAACCTCTTTGATTTTTAAACCTCTTTAATTTTAATTTCATGCTGATACTTTTTTCCCGAAATCTTACTAAAAAATTCAAAGTGATCAATTGAGGGGTTTTAGCCAGCTCCCATGCTTATTTCACTGGGTCTAATGCAGATCATCAGGGATGCTTTACCCAACATTTCTTAGATCAACTCAAGATATTTATTTCAAATTTCCACTTTAAATAAGTGAGAAGTCTAAAACAGTTATCAAAGTCATAACAAGAACTCACTGATCACTTTTTCGATGTTACCATCGTAACTTTGCTTTCGATTGTGTTTCAAAATAGACTGCAGTTTTTCAACGAAGTATTGAACACACATTTAAAACTTTAATATTTATTAAATTGTTATTTATTGAATTTATTAAATAAATTATGTTGCCAAAAGATTTTCAATGTGACAAATATTTTTTAATCTCCAAATTGCGCAATTAAAGCAAAAAAATAGTTTTATTTAATTAAGTTTTAGCCTTTTTGTTCCACTGTCTTGCTTGTAACTAGTATACTGGTATACATTTTCAAAAACTCCTAAAGTCTAAACACATTTCAATATTTGTGGTACACCTTTACACACTTAATCAATTAATAATATTATAAAAATATATTATTTAAAAGGCATTTTTATGTAAAAATGCAACGTATAAACTGTTTTAAGCAACTTTGAGGATTTTTTCCCTTTTTTATGCTCGGAAAGAAACAATCATATATTAAGAAGCAATTATAGTGGAGTGTATTGCTCAATAAATGCCGTATATTTGCCTATAATTCTAAATCTATTTTAAAGTTTGCTGGAGCCAGTAGGATAGCCAACACTGTTATTTAGAATTATTAAAAATACTTACATTAATTTCTAATCGACTTACCTGGAAAGAAAAGAAAATAGTTTTATTAATATTTTAAGTCTACCGTGGTTAAAGTCTACTGACGATTTGGTATAGAGCACCAATGAAATGCATATAGACATTACTTAACCAGCCAACAAATAAATTTCATATTGAAAATAAGTTTTTATACTTGACTAGTATTATGATATTTTCAATTCAAATATTATTTCAATTAATTTTTATTTTTAAGTTGCAATGGCGTTTTCTTTTCTGGAAAAATATACAACATTTTCACAATCTTTCTCTAAAGACTTCGGCAGTTTAAAGGAGTTTCAAAACAGATATAATCTATCGTATGAAATGTTGGATTGATTTGAAATAAATTATTTATTTACAAAAAGCAAAAAGGTGTTATTTTCCAGCAAAAAGTGCAAGAAATGTTGCACTCTTTTTTAGAAAAGAAAACAACTTTAATTTATTGTAAAACATATATTCAAGCTAAGCAGAATAGCAGTCTGCCAGCCATATGGTGTGAGATCCTATAAAATGATTATATAGACACGTGCGTCACAAAAATAAAAGGCATTTTTAGAAAAACTGCTTATTACTTGCCTTTTTCGTTACGTTATTGTATAAAAAACAAAAGTTCTATTATTTTTTATTTTTGATATAAAATTTATTTTTATATCAAGAATAAAAAATAATAGACCTTTTGCTTGAATAAACCTAATAAATTAATAATAAAAAAAAGGTCGAACATGTTTATAAAATAAATGTATAAAAAGAACATTAAAATTTCCCAACCCTGGAGGAGAAATTTAAATTTCTAAAATTTTTCTTATCAATGCAAATCTTCATCATGTATAAAGCAGTTTTATTTAAGAAAAACTTAAAATGTTTAAACATTTTACTTGTTACATCTACTACAAAATACTGAATGTGAAAAAATAATTGTAATATTCCATCCCTGGAAAATTTTTCAAAGTTATTCATAGATAATTGGGGATTCCCAAAGCATGAAATATGTTCAATTTACAACGAAACAATAAATAATTGGTTTTTGGTATTAATTTTGCGTTGAGAAATAGGTGTAAGCTTCCCATCTCTGGACCCATATATCGGAATTTTTCAAAAACCATTCTCTTTAAGTTCATTTTCTATCCATCAGTCCGAAAACGAAGTCTCTGGTTCTTCTGGGGGCTTGGGAAACCGATTTCACGTACAGACAGACAGACAGACGGAGCAATGGACAGACGGACATCACTCAATCGTCATCGCTATTTAGAACAATCCAGAATATATAACTTTTTGGGGTCCTGTATTAATATCGAAGAAATTACACACGGACTGACAAACCCTTTCCCTTTTTTGTGAAGAGTATAAAAAGTCTTACCTTAAAATTCAGATCTACTTTCGTGGTTAAGAATAGCAAAATATTACTCGTAGGACATTAGTAGTATGTTTTGGATGGTTCGGGACCAAACTTCCCATAAAAAAAAGCTGATCATGCCGACACCCTACATTATGTATCGGCATTTTAGGTTGTTTGATTAGTTTGCTACGTTGAATGTGTGTGTGTGTTTCTCCATATGTGACCTTGGGAGTTTGTTGATCTGATAAGCTGATCTGATACCTGATAAACTGACCTGATACCTGTTAAACTGATCAGATCAGCTTATCAGGTCAGTTTATCAGGTATCAGATCAGCTTATCAGGTCAACAAACTCCCAAGGTCACATATGGACAGACACATACACACACAAACGCACACTCACACGCACACACACACACATTCAACGTAGCAAACTAATCAAACAACCTATACATAATGTAGGGTGTCGGCATGAGCAGCTTCTTGTATGGGAAATTTGGTCCCGAACCATCCAAAACATACTACTGACATTCTTAATTTAATGGGCCTTTTGAGAATTTATATGATACAAATTTTATATTCTTTTCTTCATATTTTTTTTTTTTTTTGGGAGGAATGACTTGCAATTTTTTCTTTCTAAAGCAACTGATTTTCCGCCCTCTTAATATAATTTCCTTTATAAGGATGCTTTAACGCTTATAACTGCCTATATCCTGCATCAGAATGGAGTGAATATGACAGTCTTTTACATTTCAAATTGTGTGAGTTAAAGAAACTGTTTAGTTGCCATGAGAACTTTTATTGTTTAATAACTGCCAACAGCGTAGAGTTCATGGTTTTTGACGACAAATTTTATGTAACATATTTATCATAATAATTAATTAAAGACCTTGTAACTGTTTGCAGTTAATTCAATATATATTTTTTTTGTTTTGATATTTTATTCTTAAGGGCAAAGTTTCATTTGAACTGACAAAGTTTGTTGTGCGTTAGTTAAGCAAAAAAGAAATAAAGTTTTCTTATACACTCTCTCTCTCGTTCATTGTTCCTGTTCCTTTTGAACAGAAATCATGTGTGAAAATATTCCAAACAACTTTTATTTCATATTAACGACATTAAATGGATTTGTACGAGAGCCGGTCATGTAGTAGATGAGTTGTTTTATTAATTATTTTGGTTATACCTTCACTTATATCATCTGCTTAATATCAAAGGATCAAAGGAGCGTTATAATCTTAATGTCGTTGAGTTGTAACCTCGGTAATAATTTTAATGTCGAGTTGATTTTTTTGTCCCTTGTAAATAACAATTATCTTGTTTTCTTATTGAAAGTTTGTTTTGATAAACACGATTGCACAAAAAGGATCCTGTTTCTATAAGATTCGTTGAAACTCATACGAATAAAAATGTATCTCTCAAAATATTGTATGAAAGTTAACAACAAGATAAATTTTTAAAGCCATATATTATATTGAAATCTTGGGTTCATTTTCATATATCATAATGAAAATTGTTGGTCTTAAATTTGTGTTCAGTAGCCGAACATTTAAAGAATCTTCCAACAGGGACTTCCGAACTTTGACCATTAATAAGGGCCTACTTGTCGCAGCTTGTCAAATTAATTATCATTCATTCCCAAAAATGTCCATGGTTCTATTTAGCATTGAGTAGAAGTAGCAGAGAGTTAAATTTGAGATGTTAATAATTCACATGAGATCGAAGATCATCGAAAAAGTTGATGTGGGTTTTGAGATGATGGCATCAGCAGGTCTATCAGGGGAATACAAATTTTGATTGCACTAAAAATAAGTCCAAAAACCAGCTCAAACCACTTATTTTTAATGGCGAGGCTAACGCACCCTAGTTTTAATACTATTCTATGGTCTTGAACTCTATGTTGACCTAAAACTGTATTGAATTATTTTTGAAATCAACCAACTCCCATCTGATCAGCAGTGGTTGATGTAGTTTCCGATCACTGTAAGAGAACCGGCTAGAGATCGGTTAATCTCTTGCTAAGATATTGCGAACAAAGAAATTCCAAACATTTTTTTAAACTATTTGAAATGATATATCTGATCAATATATAATCAGATATCAGACATATAATTTCAAAGAGTTGAAAAAAAAAAATGTTTGGAATTTCTACGTTCGCAATATCTTAGGAAGAGATTAAACGATCTCTATCCGGTTTAAGGTGGTCGGAGTGGTTTTCTGATGTTACGAGATCGGTGCAACCGTTCAAAAGTTGCCAGCGGTTAAAGAACTTACACACATACGCACACAGAGTCAAACACACATTTATATAAATATATATAGACATAGTCGGTGAAGTTCTCTCTGGGACATCAAAATGTGCAGGGGGCGAATCACCTCATTCGATATCGATCCAAATTTTAATACAATTTAAATAGAATTTTCTATCGATATCGAGTGCGGTGGTTTGGGCCTTGATCTGATGACAACTCGATTTGTTACGATTATTGAAAATTTCTTTCTTTTTTCCTGGTGTAAATTGAAAAAAAAAAATCAGATAAAAAATCTCATATTGATGCCGATCTTTGGAAGTTTTTCTTTGCCAACAATGAAAAGACGAGCTTAAAAGCACACACAAGATTTATTAAAGTTAAAGAAAGTATGACAAAGAAGTTTTGAAAATAATGAATAAAATAGTAGATCAGCAAAACGGGTTGGTTAATGTAACCTAGACTTTTTTAAAAATCTATAGTCAAGATCTACTCTAAAACACTAACCACAAATAGATGGAAGCACATGGTCCATTAAGAGCCTCTGTATCTTTAATACTTATACCAAGCAGAAGAAGCAGCAGAATATGAATATGAAATGCCGCTGTCATCTGCGAAAGAGTAGATACGAGTGGAAGTTCTTTAATTAAAATTAGAAAGAGAGTAGGGGAAAGAACGGAGTTCAAAAAAGTGATCAGTGAGTTCTTGTTATGACTTTGATAATTGCTTTAGACTTCTCATTTATTTAAAGTGAAAGTTTGAAATAAATATCTTGAGTTATTCCAAGAAATGTTGGGTAAAGCTTCCCTGATGATGTGCATTAGCCCCAGTGAAATAAGCATGGGAACTGGCTAAGACCCCTCAATTGATCAGTTTGAATTTTTCAATAAGATTTTGAGATAAAAGTATCAGCACGAAATTAAAGTAAAAGAGTTTAAAAAACCTTGACGTCGATCGCATCTATAACAACTCGAATGGCAGGATCTCTGGGAAAGCTCGATATAAACAGAGAAAAGCTCTCCGCGATACTAAGTGCAACAAGTTTAGCCAGGAATGCTTTATGTGAGAAAAATCTAGAGCTACTACTTTACTTTCGCCAAAGCACTGCATGGGGCTACACCTCTTCACCGATAGAAGGATGAGAAAGTTACCTGTACGGCATCCATACCAACGGCCTTTAAGTAAATTGTTGGACTCTAAATGTTTCACTAGACGGATTAAGGACACATTCCATAACCTTCGAGATAATAGAACATATTGATATCGGGCGGTGATTTTCAGGGTTACTTGCCTCTCCTTTTTTTTTGGGACTGGCGTTTTATTGGCAGCTTTCCAGCGCATTGGAAATTTACCAGCGTGGAACAGAGTTCTGAAGAATTTGGCTAATGGACGCGGTAGCGTCGAAGAGCACTGCTTGGGGAACAGTGCAGGAAGACTCCATACGGCCGTTAAGACTGCTTTGAGAAATACTTCTTATTTAAAATATACTTTTTTTGCTTTAGTTTTCTTTTGCCTTGGGCTTGTTGTAACTCCGTCACTGTTGCCTAATTTATTAGTAAGAAACAACAACAACAACAAGCAGCGTTACTTACTGTAACAAACTTAACCACGTGCCTAAAAAGTTTGATGTGAAGGTATTTTCAAAACTTAAGTGACATGTTTGGCTCTTACTATGCCCTGGACTCCATTTAAGAGCTTTCGATTAAGAATGCCAAGTATAAGAGATTTCGAAGTTCTCTAGATTTCGAAGTTCTCTTTTTGTATGGGTGGGTTAATGGGTACACACATAAACCGATTTCAAAGAAGCTTTCAAGTTCAACAAATTCGAAAATATGTGCCAACACTTGGATCCTTTTCTATGCATCATGGCTGTGTGTATGTGTGTGTGTGCACAAAGTCGCTTGTGTATAAGTGTTAAAGACATTAAGAAGGATATACAGGATACACAAATGCTGTGTGGTGTGTAAGTCTTTGGCAAATATACCTGCGCTATAACAGTTGGTTATGAAATCTGAGCGCGGTTGCACGTGTTTAACGGAAACTCCATTCTAAAATAATTTCAATGCATTAGCAAAAACAAAATTGCAAACTAATAAACCATTCAATAGAAAAATCATACAAAAAAACAAAAACAAAAATATTTAAAAAAAACGGTAGTTAAATTGTGAAAAATTTATTAAATTTTGCTGTGCCGAGTCGTATTGAATTATAAATAAATTTTTGGCAAAGGGAAATTGTATAACAAAGAAATCCTTAATAATCAAATTTAATCAAAATAGTGCAACAACAACAAAGTATGTGTTGAAAAATTCATTTAATATATCACGGGTTGTGTGCTTCAGTTAAAATATCTAAATATTTATTCACAAGTAAAACAAATTAAGTGAGTGTGTGTGTGTGTTAACCATTTAGCTGCTACTCTGCTGCTGATTGTTGCTGTTAATGTTCTTGGTTGTGCTTATGGTTTTTGTAAAACAAAAACAACAAATAAAATATATATATACACAACAACAACAACAATGGGAATCTTTAATCAAAATTAAAGCACGGAAGATCCTATAAATTATGTACGTATACATAAATAAATGCATACACACAAATGACAAATACACACACGCACACACACACAAGCATGTTTTACTTAACTCTAGAAATGCCTACATTTTTGTCTAAATAAATTACATGCAGGATATGGCAGACAGTCTGCTACTTACACACACGCACACACACACACACACACAAATACACACACTCTCGTACACTTCACTAAATTATCACACGAGTTCGTTAATGTTTGTAACGATGCTGTTGATAATGTTTTGTGAATTAAAGCAGATTTAAGGACTCAATAAAAGTTAATGAGGAAAGCATGTTGGAAGATTTTTCTTCACTCGAAACAGCAATAAAAGCCCAACATCCATCATATTTACATGTGAGGTTAATGTGGGTTCTTTTAAAATAATTAACAAAAATAAGCAAAACATCGCTTCTAATAAGACCAACGCAAATGTCGTGAATAGTTTCATCATATACACTTACGCACACACGCAGACATAGCAAACATGTCACACACACACGCACATACATTAAAATGTCTGCTTGTGTCGTTATAAATATTCCACAATCAGCCAAATGATAATATTTTCCTGTAGTCTGCTCTTAAGGGGCGTATGAGCGTTATTAAATCTGTCTGTTCTGGTGATGAGTGCGTCTTCGTATCATTCATGGTTTTGTTGGTGGGTTTTTGGAAAAAAAATATTTTACGGTTTGTAGTCTTGAGCAAATCCCTTGCAATTAAGTAGTGAATCACGTTGGTTGATGGCGTTATGAAATATTCTTTCCATCCAAACAGAGTATAAATATATTGGGGTTCCCAAATATAGAAACAAGAAACAGAGCATTAAAACTAAGTACCAAATTGTTGAAAAAAAAACAACAATTAATAAAGTACATGTAAACAAGTAAAAGTGCTATATTCGGCTATGCCGAGTCTTATATACCCTTCACCAACGTACATATATTTTTAGCAAACAATTTTGTTATTCATAAGTTAGAAAATAGCTTTAGTTAGCAAAAGACAAAAACGTCAGTTGCCTTTTTGGTTACTTTTATGAATGAAAAAAAATTAAAAAAAAATCACATGAGCACTGATGATGAAAGTGTTGCGAGTTTCGAAAACAGCTGTTCTGCTCTGCTGTGTAAGTTGAATAAAACTTATGTTGACTTTCCTGTGCGCCTTGGAATATTTATCATCATGTCTTTCTGAGATTTAGAATTAAGTTCGAACAATTAGACCATGAATCTTAATTCGATTTAATATAAAAAAATCAATTTCCCACCCCTGGAAACGATACTAGATTTTTTAAAATATATTGTTTCTACCAACGCAACTCTTAACGCGGCATGAAATAGTTTTATTGAAGAAAATCTTAATATTTTTAACCATTTATGCAAGTTTCATGTACGCACAAGGTATTACAAGTATCCAACCCTGGAATCGTACATGTGATTTTTTATAATTATTGTTAACAATTTTGTTTTTCCTGATTTAAAAAAAACGAATTTAGTCAACTTTTTGTTAATTTTTATGTATAAAAAATTTCAATTTCCCAACTCTGGAAGGTAAATATTAATAATTTTTTTTTTTATCACTGCATATCTTCATAATGTACAAAAAGGTTTTATTTAAGAAAAACTTGAAATTTTTAAACATTTTACTTGTTACTTGTTACTTTCAATTTCCCATTCCTGGAAATTTTTTTTTATTTTTTTAGTTTTTACTAGACAATTGAGGCTTCCCAAAGCATGATATAGATTCCACTTGGTTTTTGGTATTAATTATGCCTTGTGCAGTTGGTTTAAGCTTCCCAGCTCTGGAGCTGTATTTCGGATTCGTCCGAATTTCCATTCCATCAGTCCAAGAACGAAGTCTCTTGCTCTTCTGGGGGCTTTGGGAATACTGATTTTACGTACAGACAGACGGAAATCGCACAAGGCTTCGATTTCTGATAATTGTTCCACAGACTTGCAAAATGAGTCAGAAGACGAGACGGATGAAGAAGCAGGTCAAGATGAGTAAAATGAATGAAATGTTACTAAAAATAAGGATCCTCTTCCTGTTAAAATATAGTAAAATTACTCATTATAATAACTATTAGCTTAAATGGAAATTGCCACACCCATTCGTTAGAATCCGCCCAATATTTTGGTGCAAGATCGTGTGCTGTCATGTAAAGGGTGTTTTTTTTATAGAGTGATACAAGTTGAAATTATAATAAAACATAGAAATATATTTTTGATATCAATGAAACGGTCTTTGTTGGATAGAGAATCTTATGACATTAATGTTTAAATATGATTGCGGCCATGTGGCCGCCACGGCTGGCGCGTACAAGGCGCAATCTGGAACACCAATTTTCACAAACCGCAACCATCAGCGTTTTTGAAGACATCTGGGCCAATGACTCCGCCAGGCCATAAAGCGCAGCAAACAGTTATTTTCTGTGGATGGAAATGGTGTTTCGACAAAAGCTTGTGGATACTCCCCACGCCAAATGCGACAATTCAACCAAAAATGGTCATCATTGGAAAATAAAATTTTGAATAGACGAAGTGCACGATAAGTTTGACGAACAGAACCATTATTTTGATTAAAAATTTCCACAATTTGCACACGTTGCTCTGGTGTAAATCGATCCATAACAAAATGTCAAAGCAAACTAAACAAAAAGCAACTATCAGCTGTTAAATGGGTGATCAAATAAAGCAGTGATGCCAACTGAAAGTTGTATCACTCTATAAAAAACACCCTATAGTTAGTTTGTAAATTTTTAAATTTTTTTCAGCAACTTTTAAAAAGGACTATTGATGTTTTTCAAGTTAAATAGGACGTTGAGACCACTGTGGGCTGGTTGCACACTTTTATTAAGTCGCTGTGTTGCCGTTTGTGAATTTTTATTCCATTTTTTCTTAAGCCAAAGTTCTTGGGTTTGAATAATATTTTGTTTGCTTATTCATTGCTTCGTTAATTAATTGATTAATTGTTTAAGAATCAAGGACTTGATTCGGAATGTATTTATATGGGATTTAAAGGTTTCATATTTTTAGAATCATTGGAAATGTTATTCATATTCGTGTTCTTACAATTGAAATCGTGGGTGCTCCCATTAATGCCACGATCAAAACAATATGTTGCTTTTCCAAACCACTTTTTGAATGATATAAACTGATAATGATTTTTCAGAGTTGAGGGAACGACTGTTTCAATTGTTACTCCTCATTCTCATGTAGTTCTTCCAATTTATCCCTGAATAACCGCCGCTTCAGGCAAATTTTTTCATAAATAATTTTAACATAAACAATTATTATGTGTTACATTTTACGCACGCATACATGCAGGCATATCCCACATACAAATAAAAATTTATTGTGCGTGATTACTTCAAATCACAATTCCCCAAATTAAGTGGCTGATGTTTAATATTATTACGCTTTATGAGAAATAATTGGAAGCATCAGACGTTGCGTTTCAACAACTCAATTGTCTTGGCTAAATAAAAGGAAAGAAAAAGAAACACACACACACACTCCGCAACCAGCAAAGTTACACATAAAGTATTTCATTATATTTATACTTTCGAAGACTGCTAATGCAAGCGTATGTGTGAGTGTGTGTATGTATGTGTGTGTGTGTGTGTGTGTGTTTGTGTGTGAGCGTATGAGTATATGAATTGGAAAACCGTTTAATTCTCGCTTCAGGGCAACAGAGCACCATCATTTGGGAAATAAATTGATGATGAATCCAAGGAAAGTGTAAACTGCCTGTTGATTTGTTTCCTGCTGTGATTTATATTATTTTTTACTTTCCCTCCCCCACCCCCACCATCCCACTTAACCATCAACGACCGTCATAAGAACTTAATAAAGATTTTGATTGTAATTTTCATTTTAGATAAGAGTATATAAAAATATACACATTTTGTTTAGCCCAGGATCCTTAAATCTTTTATATTGATTTTAAGTATTAAAAAAAAATTTTTTTTTAAATACGAAGGACTATTTCAAAAATTTAAGCACTAAAAAATTCAATTGTAAAGCATTAGAAAAGACACAAAATTTCAAAGAACTTGATTTCGAAAAAAAAAAATAAAATTGGCTTCATGAGACCTCCAGTGAAAAGAACTACTTATTATTTACTTCCCAATTGCCCACGTGCCTTTTCTTAATTAAACGAAAATAGTTAATGAAATTGACTTACAAAAATCAGTTTTAATTGACATCAGAAACATGACTTCGGACCCACTAAAAAAAAGATGACAAAAAGGAGCACTTCTTGCCCTGACAACGCTCTGGGAAAAGTATTGGAAAAGATCCAGATTTTCACTACTTCCGGATCAGAAGTTTAGAGACTCATTGACTTCTTTTTAAGGTCTTGTTTCAGTGGGCCTGTACGGAAGTAAATTAATTATTCTAATTGTCATATATGTCGTGTGTTTTCTAGTTGATTTGCGTTAATTTTTCTTCTAGAAAAGAGTGCAACATTTTTTACACTTTTCAATAGAAGACGGCAGCATTCATTAAGAATTTATTATGAATTGGTCCCACATCCCTTCAGCAAACTAAATTTGGGTTTAAGTCTCCTGCCAGTTTTTAGAAAAAAAAGTAAACAAAATTTTACTTATTTTTCGGAAAATACTTTAAGCACTATTGATATCGAGAGTGTCATATTGGACGGATATTTCTCTGCAGTCAGGCTTTACAAGTCTTCAAGAATGGCTTAAAGCTGGAGCAAACTTTTTGAAATCGCTTAAATTCAACTTGTAATAGAAATCTTTTCAAATAACTAAAACACAAGATTTTGAAAAGAACTCGATATAAAAATTTTAAAGTAAATTTTAAAATAAATTCTAAAGAATAAAATAATTGTCAAATTCTTTGTTATTTTAAAAAGCGTTGAGAGCTTGTTATGCGAAAAATAGGACACAAAGCACCCCCGCTATTTTTTCACATTGATACTGGTATTTTAAGTCATTGTCATCTTAAACCTCTTTAATTTTATTTATGTGCTGATAGCTTTTCCCCAAAATCTGATCAATTGAGGGGTTTTAGCCAGTTGCTATGCTTATTTCACTGGGTCTAATGCACATCATCAGGGAACCTTTACCCAACATTTCTTGGAATAACTCAAGATATTTATTTCAAACTTCCACTTTAAATAAGTGAGAAGTCTAAAACAAATACATCAAAGTCATAACAACAACTCACTGATCACTGATCACTTTTCCTTTTTTATTTTCTTATTTTTTTGTTCTTTAATTAATTGATAATTTGCCGACTCAAATTGTAATTGTAAGAGAACTTAATTGAACATTTTTTAACTAAAACGTTAATTTTTTAGTTCGTCTTTCTTAAAAAGCGTATTTTAAGTTATTTTTTATTTTGTTTTTTTTTTAATGTTGTTTGAAAATGTGTAAAAATACTTACATATTATGAGAAGATAAGAACATGAGCCACACCAACAGTCTTGTAGGAGTGTAATGTGACGTATGAGTAACATATTGAATGATATTAAGCATAAGCAGAGAAGCACAAGGTGGAGGCAAATACATTGAAAAAGAAGTGCCCTTTGTGGCACTAAACAAAATTACTTATATAGGGTGTTTTTTATAGAGTGATACAAGTTGAAATCATAATAACATTTAGTAATATATTTTTGATATCAATGCAACGGTCTTTGTTGGATAGAAAATTTTATGACATTAATGTTTAAAAATGATTGCGGACGCGACTGGCGCGTACAAAGCGCAATCTGGAGCACAAATTTTCACAAAGCGCAACATTTTGACCATCATCGTTTTTGAAGACATCTGGGCCAATGACTCCGCCAGCCCATAAAGCGCACCAAACAGTAACTTTCTGTGGATGGAAATGGTGTTTCCCCACTCCAAATGCGACAATTCAACCAAGAATGGGCTTCATAGGAAAATAAAATTTTGAATGGACGAAGTGCACGATAAGTTTGACGAACAGAACCATTATTTTGATTGAAAATTTCCACAATTTGCACGCGTTGCTCTCGCGTAAATCGATTCATAATGAAATGTCAAAGCAAATCAAACAAAAAGCAACTCTCAACTGCTAAATGAGTGGTCAAATAAAGCAGTGATGCCAACTGAAAGTTGTATCACTCTATAAAAACACTGGTGATTATTGTGGCGGCTTTCGAAAACGGCTGTTCTGCTTTGTTGTACAAGTTGAAGAAGTTAAATCTGAGTTTCTGAGTTAAAACTATTCCTGCAACTTCCCGCTATTTTTAATAATATTTTTTTTATTTAAAGTTAATGCAACCCAATTCTTGTGCTATTTTAAATTATTTGAATTTTAAATCAATTGATTAACACAATTCGATTCCTATAAAAGAATCAAGAATTTCGCAGTTGAAGAAAAAAATCATTTTCTTGGAACTTTTCCGTTCACGATATCTCATGGATTAACCGATTTTTACCCGGCTTCAGATGATCGATGTGGTTTTTAAATACCAAGAGAAAAGCTGATTCTGAAACCGTTTAATAGTTATTTAAAACACTTTGGAAAGTAAGAAATGTTGCACTCTTTTCTAGAAAAAAAATCAACGCAAATCAACTAGAAAACACACGACATATATGACAATTAGAATAATTAATTTACTCCCGTACAGGCCCACTGAAACAAGACCTTAAAAAGAAGTCAATGAGTTTGTAAACTTCTGATCCGGAAGTAGTGAAAATCTGGATCTTTTCTAATGCTATTCTCAGAGCGTTGTCATGGCAAGAAGTGCTCCTTTTTGCCCCCTTTTTTAGTGGATCCGAAATCATGTTTCTGATGTCAATTAAAACTGATTTTTGTAAGTCAGTTTTAATAACTTCTTTCAATTAATTCGGAAAAGATTTTCCGATCATTTCTAATATTCAATTTTCCTAGTGGGACTTTAAAATATTAATTTAATCTTTAGCCCTGGAGCCATAAACTTGGTCTTTCTAATTTTAATTTAAGTCCAGATTCATTTATTAGTAAAAAAGGTTATTATAATTTTGAAAAGTGCTAAAATTTCCAGCTTTGAAGCCGCCGAGAAGAAAACTCGTTCAAGGAGTTTTATTCTTGTATCTTAAAAACCTCTCTTATCTCAAATATATAATTTAATTTTTTTTCATGGAAATTATACTCATTTTATTATTATTATTATTAATTTTGTACAAAATCCAATCGTTTTAATTTTAATGACAACTGTTGCAGTTGAATTTTGGAAGGGCATTAGCCTGAAGTCTCGGCCTATATAAAATGACTTATCTGATGAGAAAAATAAAACTCTTGAAAGGAGCCTAAAATTCGACTTCTTAAAAGGTTTTATGCCAGCAAAATAAAACATTTTCTTAAGAGTTTTATTCGATCTTTTATTTCTGGGATGAAAAAAATATCTGTTTTAAAAGGACGTGTCGTCTTTGAAATTATAAAATCCTTTTTTCATATCACTTATTATCGTTACGATCACTGACATGCACACAATTTTTCTTACTATTCGTTACAAGTAATTTGCAGTCAATATGAAAGCTTAAGGCCACCTTCCACCGACATTCAGCTGACAACAGATGTCACTCAATACTAAAGGCATCACGGAAAAAAAAATATCCAGATCAAGGACTTCCATTTCAAACGATACATTTTATGTTTGTTGGGATATCATTATGAAAGAGGTCTCGGGAAAAATATCAACATCAAGCACTTACATTTCAAACGATACATTTTATGTTTGTTGGGATATCATTATTAAAGATATCTCGGGAAAAATATCAACATCAAGGACTTGCATTTCAAACGATACATTTTAGGTTTGTTGGGATATCATTATGAAAGAGGTCTCCGGAAAAATATCAACATCAAGGACTTACATTTCAAACGATACATTTTAGGTTTGTTGGGATATCATTATGAAGGAGATCTCGGGAAAAATATCAACATCAAGGACTTCCATTTCAAACGATACATTTTAGGTGTGTTGGGATATCATTATTAAAGATATCTCGGGAAAAATATCAACATCAAGGACTTACATTTCAAACGATACATTTTATGTTTGTTGGGATATCATTATTAAAGATATCTCGGGAAAAATATCAACATCAAGGACTTGCATTTCAAACGATACATTTTAGGTTTGTTGGGATATCATTATGAAAGAGGTCTCCGGAAAAATATCAACATCAAGGACTTACATTTCAAACGATACATTTTAGGTTTGTTGGGATATCATTATGAAGGAGATCTCGGGAAAAATATCAACATCAAGGACTTCCATTTCAAACGATACATTTTAGGTGTGTTGGGATATCATTATTAAAGATATCTCGGGAAAAATATCAACATCAAGGACTTACATTTCAAACGATACATTTTATGTTTGTTGGGATATCATTATTAAAGACATCTCGGGAAAAATATCAACATCAAGGACTTACATTTCAAACGATACATTTTATGTTTGTTGGGATATCATTATGAAAGAGGTCTCGGGAAAAATATCAACATCAAGGACTTACATTTCAAACGATACATTTTAGGTTTGTTGGGATATCATTGTAAAAGAGATCTCGGGAAAAATATCAACATCAAGGACTTACATTTCAAACGATACATTTTATGTTTGTTGGGATATCATTATTAAAGACATCTCGGGAAAAATATCAACATCAAGGACTTACATTTCAAACGATGCATTTTATGTTTGTTGGTATATCATTATTAAAGATATCTCGAGAAAAAATATCAACATCAAGGACTTACATTTCAAACGAAACATTTTATGTTTGTTGGGATATCATTATTAAAGATATCTCGGGAAAAATATCAACATCAAGGACTTACATTTCAAACGATACATTTTATGTTTGTTGGGATATCATTATTAAAGATATTTCGGGAAAAATATCAACATCAAGGACTTACATTTCAAACGATACATTTTATGTTTGTTGGGATATTCATTCACAACCCACTAGAACACATTTTTCAATAATTTATTTTGATATTTACTTGCAACAGACATTATTTTACTCACATATAAAAATATTTTGTATAAAAAATAACAAGAAAATATTCTACTCAACTCAAAAGTTGGGAAATCATCCCCCCACAATTTTATTCTGAAAACACTTGCTCACATACTTGCGAGTATGTTTTACTCTGAAATTTATAAATTATATTTTTAAATGAATATTTTGGTATTCGTTGCTTTAGGTGATGTTAAATTTATTGTGGGTTGCATTATCTGGTGCAAAAAAAAAGAAAAGAAAAGAAATACTGAAAAAAGTTCCATCAATATGATTTGATTAAAATGCACTGTGAGAAAAAGTAGTTGAAATAGAATTTGTTTCTTTTGAATTTCCTAAATAATTTAGTCATGCCCGCAAAGAATCAAACACGATCAGAGTAGCAGGGGACAAGAGGAAACTTCGCATCATATTAACTTTTAATCTGCAGAAGATAATATTTCTTTATTTAAATCTGTCCAAACTGCTCTTTTGTATCTTCTATTAACGCATTAAAAAAATTTTGTTTTCTTGGATAAGCCCTCAAGAATAATCTCTACACAAGCAGTGCCTTGTGCCCGTACCATTCAGATCCAAAGTGAATAGTTTTCTGTAATTTATTCGCTGGAGGAATCCTTCGTCTATATATCCTTAAAAATTAGGTGGGCAAGAATGTTACAGTCTGATGGTGGTCTCTATTGAGCCTTAGGTTAGGTTCTTAGGGCCATTGTGGAAACAATGCACTTGGGTCCGTTCATTCGGTCCCGTTGTGATACCCTAAAACCGGGACTACTCATGAGTTGTCCTCTGCCGCATTAAGCCATCCTGTGGACGCTAGGAAATCCGATATTTAACAAAGCTCCACACTCGTCAGGCTATCTAGATCTGGCAGGAAGGAAGGAGTGCAGTGCCACTGCCCTTACGCTGTTAAAGGCAGGGCACTGATATAGAAGATGGAGGACAATTGCTTCCTCTTCTTCATCAGTACTGCTTCTACAGAAGTCGTTGTATTCAAAACTTGTCCTTCTTGCATGGATCCCAAAGACATTCAGCAGTTGACGCAGTCGTATGTTGCTGAAGTTAAGAAGGTCGCGTTTTCTGTGTGGATCACAGCGAAGCCACGTGGCCCTTCCCACGTTTCCACATTCTCCCACCTTATTTGAATGAGCTTGTATGATTCACACTGACTTACAGTGCGATAGCGGAATGCCTGTGAAGTGGCAGAACATTGAGTTGTTCAGCTCTGTCCCTTCCCTGGCAATCCCGTCAGCAATGCGGGGTTGCCAGGACAGTCGGAATGTCCCGGTAACCAAACAAGTATCACCCACGAATGTCTCACTATATCATTTAAAGAAAGTCGGCATTCGACCACAACTATGGCTGTGCTGTACACACCATTGATGGCAGATTGAGCCTTGATCATTGACTTTTTCATTCATCCACTGAACAACCAGAATGTGCAGGAGGAGCTGTGGTTTCTGCAGCATGGCGCTACATGTCCCTTATCACGCTGCCACAATTGATTTAATGAAGGAAACATTTTTTAGTCTCTGGGTTTTGGACCCTTGAGATAACCTCCAAGGTCCTGTGATTTGATGGCGAGGGACTATTTTCTGTGGGGATATATAAAGTCGCTAATCTGCGACGATTAGCCCTTAACAATTGATTACTTAGCGGACATCAGATGCCGCAGTTAATGTCGATATGAGGCCTTGGATCTTGCAAATCCCTCAGCGAAAGTTGGACTTCCAGATTTGTCTACTTTCAAGCCAGTTATTGCGTTCATGTTGTCAGAAGTTATATTTGAGTTATGACGCATAAAATAAACTTCATGTGCTTATAGAAAAACTCTTCTTTATTTCATATAACTTTATGATATCATTTTAAAGTTTTGTACCTCCTTAAGAAGGACCCTATAGTGAAACTCGCATGCCCTGACTATTCTTCATTTAGAATAAACGTGTGCCTGGAAAACGTTTCACATTTAATAGTATTAATTAATCTGATGGACGTTTTTATTGAGCGTGAAATGGACGTAGTGCGCGATATAAATTTCTAATAGAACCATGATCTTAAAAATAAATTTGCACAATTTGAATGCGTTCTCCAGTTGCCAAATTGTTCATATTGAAATGCCAGGTCCCGTAAAACATAAATCACTTAACAGCTGACAAAGTGGTCGCCTGTTGAAGGAGTGTTGGCTGCTTAAAGTCGTACTCCTCTGCAAAAATATCCTTTAAATAGTGCCAACAAATGCAGAATTTAAGGACAGACAGAGAAAGTCTTAAGAAGATGTGGAGGGTGTTGCAAATGCAAAATCTTTAGACAAGATTAAAGGGGAATTGGTCGCATTTCCTTGATTGAAGGTGCTGTTGTCTAAAGCACTGAACACAAGCCTATGAGGCTTTAGATCCCGAGTTCGCCTCCGCCGTCAGTCATGAATATGATGTCGATCTAATTTGATTTACTTTAATGCACGGTTGTGTTAATTGTTGTTGCCTGGACTTAATGGCGTAGGCATAACACTGGTCGCTGAACATTACGACAGCTGGAGATCGCATCAAAACTGAAGGATTCAAAGCAAATCAATGAGTTTATATGCCTGCCTAGAAAATTAATAGAGCATAGACGGACATTAAAATATACCCTACGACAGATTCTTATGATTTCGCGGGTGTTAAAAGAAATCATGGCGTTATTAAATCGAATTAAGATTCATGGGCTAATTGTTCGAACTTAATTTTAAATCTCCGAAAGACATGATGACAAATATTCCAAGGCACACAAGGAAGTAAACATCAGTTTTATTCAACTAACACAGCAGAGCAGAACAGCTGTTTTCGAAAATCGCAACACTTTCATCTTCAGTGCTCATGGGTATATCGTGTTTGTCACAACTTTTTAGGCGGCTTCGTTGAATGTGTTAACAGTTCCTATTTACACAAATTTTATTGCGAAAAATATAAATTCAACTTATACAGCAAAGCAGAACAGCTGTTTTCGATAGCCGCTGCACTTTGATGATTAAAACTCGTGATTATTTTTATTTTATATATTTCTTATGTTTAGGAGGCTCAATTGAATGTGATAACAGTTGCTCTTTACACAAATTTTATTGTAAAAAATATTCAACTTATACAGCAAAGCATAACAGCTGTTTTCGATAGCCGCTGCACTTTGATGATTAAAACTTGTGACTATTTTTATTTTATATATTTCTTATGTTTAGGAGGCTCAATTGAATGTGATAACAGTTGCTCTTTACACAAATTTTATTGTAAAAAATATTCAACTTATACAGCAAAGCATAACAGCTGTTTTCGATAGCCGCTGCACTTTGATGATTAAAGCTCGTGATTATTTTTATTTTATATATTTCTTATGTTTAGGAGGCTCAATTTAATGTGATAACAGTTGCTCTTTACACAAATTTTAATGTGAAAAATAAATATTCAACGTATACAGCAATGCAGAACAGCTGTTTTCGATAGCCGCTGCACTTTGATGATTAAAACTCGTGATTATTTTTATTTTATATATTTCTTATGTTCAGGAGGCTCAATTGAATGTGATAACAGTTTTCTATTTGCACAAATTTTAATGTGAAAAATAAATATTCAACTTATACAGCAAAGCAGAACAGCTGTTTTCGATAGCCGCTGCACTTTGATGATTAAAACTCGTGATTATTTTTATTTTATATATTTCTTATGTTCAGGAGGCTCAATTGAATGTGATAACAGTTCCTATTTACACAAATTTTATTTTGAAAAAGAATCCGAGAACTATATCAACCTGATGTTAACACACTTTTTTGTTTTAATACCCGTGTTACCGTTTGATTATTTTCTTCATGTCCCATTTTCCTGAATTTTTTGTTCCATCATACTTTAAGTCAAACTTTATTTTTGTCTTGGTTGTCTGAATCAATCCATCTGAAAAAACATATCGATATATTTTCAAATTTACATACAGCGAAGTGGTTGTATTGATTTCTTACAGTGTACCCAGCAAAACTTTTATAAATATTATTATTATCTTTTTACCATTAAACTTAATATACTTTTGCCTATATTTTGCTATTTCTATCAGGATATGAAAATGTACTTGTCTTTAAGCAGAGATAACCAAAAGGCATAAAGTTTTACAGAAGGGTGTGTGTGTGTGTGTGTGTGTTTGGTTGTTGCTTTGAAATATGTGGGTGTGAAATTTTATACACATTCTTCCTCTTATGCCAGTCATGTGCGCTTGCCTTGGGGCAATGCCTCCTGCGTGAGGGTTTTTGTTTAATGAAATCGTATACAACTCAAGCGTACGTTGCGTTGCTGTTGTTTCAGTTTTTTTTTTCTTTTTTTGTATTCATTTTGTTACTGTTGCTTTTCGGCATAACCAGCGTAACAAGTGATTGGGTGTGGAACGGTAAATAAGGCAGTTACAGCACTTGCAGCCAAATTGAAATTATATTTACCAAATCGTGATTTCCTTTCTTTTTTTCCATAAATTTCATCTTCATTTTTAGTTTGGAGGGAGAGATTGTTATAACTTTCGCACCATTTTTTTAATATTATTTTTATCAACTCAGTCAACGAATGCCTAAATGTGCGTCATAAATACTGTATCCTGTAATTGTAAGAGTCTTAAGTGCAAGTGCGTGTAGATTTTTACACGGATATTATTTGAATTGCTCGCACACAATGACATGCGAATTATGTGTTGGTGGGTTGGGCATGTGTTTTTTGTAACTGAAAAATAATTTGTGGTTTTTCTTTTTTTATAACCCGGTAGACTTTTTCCATACCTTAACAATTCCCTGCTATTTTTCCCAGTTTGTAAGAAAAGAAAATTATTGATTTAATCATCTTGTTTCAAAAAGACACCGCCTTAACAAATTTTAGTCGTTTGTAAGACTTTTGCTAGGAAAAATACTTCATCAAGGGACTGTAAATTATTTAATAAATATTTTTGATCTCATTAACTTTCACCTTCACAACAGAAAAATGAGATCTTTTTTTGAAAAAGCCCCGCACTTAAATCCCCAGTTTTCTTGGCTGTTTTAGTTTATCATCACATGTCTTATGCTGATCTCTTTTCCATAAAAAAGTGCAACATTTTTTACACTTTTTAGCACAAAATGGCAAAAATTCTGTTGCTTAAAAATAAACAATTTATTGGAAATTTATTCAACAATTTTTGCGAAAAATAGTGCAACATTTTTCACACTTTTTAACAAAAAATGGCAAAAATTCTGTTGCTTAAAAATAAACAATTTATTGGAAATTTATTCAACAATTTTTGCGAAAAATAGTGCAACATTTTTCACACTTTTTAACAAAAAATGGCAAAAATTCTGTTGTTTAAAAATAAAAAATTTATTGAAAATTTTTTGCACTTTTTAACAAAAAATGGCAAAACTTCTGTTTCTTAAAAATAAACAATTTATTGGAAATTGATTAAACAATTTTTGCTAAAAATAGTGCAACATTTTTTACACTTTTTGACACATAATGGCAAAATTCTGTCGTTTAAAGATAAGGAATTTATTGGAAATTTATTCTAGATATTTTGCGAAAAATAGTGCAACATTTTTTACACTTTTTAATACGAAAAGGTAAAGTATAATCGTTTAAAAATAAAGAATTTATTAAAAATTTATGGAATATTTTTGGCGAAAAATATTTTTTATTTTAAGACTCCTCTGAACTGAAACTGTTTTTAAAAGAAAGTGAAAAAAATGTTACATATTTTCTAGAAAAAAGAACGCCATTAGTTTTTATTTATAAAATTTTTGTTAAATTTAAGTTGAATACATATTTTGATCTTTAGATCAGCCAATTGACTTATAAAATTCAAGCGACTTCAGGCTCATGATTCTAAAGTGAATGTCTAAAATCAGCGTTACGTTGTTCACTTTAGAACGCCAATAATTATTGAGAAAAATAATGACATAAAAAAGATATAGAATTTTGTGACAGTAAAACTTTCGAATTAAGATTCATGGGCTAATTGTTGGAACTTAATTTTAAATCTCAGAAAGACATGATGATAAATATTCCAAGGCACACAGGAAAGTCAACATCAGTTTTATTCAACTAACACAGCAGAGCAGAACACCTATTTTCGAAAGTCGCAACACTTTCATCAGTGCTCATGTTTATATTGTGTTTGTCACCACGTTTTAGGCGGCTTCGTTGAATGTGATAACAGTTCCTATTTACACAAATTTCATTGTGAAAAATAAACATTCAACTTATACAGCAAAGCAGAACAGCTGTTTTCGATAGCCGCTGCACTTTGATTATTAAAACTCGTGATTATTTTTATTTTATATATTTCTTATGTTCAGGAGGCTCAATTGAATGTGATAACAGTTGCTATTTACACAAATTATAATGTGAAAAATAAATATTCAACTTATACAGCAAAGCAGAACAGCTGTTTTCGATAGCCGCTGCACTTTGATGATTAAAACTTGTGACTATTTTTATTTTATATATTTCTTATGTTTAGGAGGCTCAATTGAATGTGATAACAGTTGCTATTTACACAAATTTTAATGTGAAAAATAAATATTCAACTTATACAGCAAAGCAGAACAGCTGTTTTCGATAGCCGCTGCACTTTGGTTATTAAACCTCCTGATTATTTTTATTTTATATATTTCTTATGTTTAGGAGTCTCAATTGAATGTGATAACAGTTCCTTTTCACACAAATTTTATTGTGAAAAAAAATCCGAGAACTGTATAAACCTGATGTTAACACGTTTTTTTGTTTTACTACCCGTGTTACCGTTTGATTATTTTCTTCATGTCCCATTTTTCTGAATTTTTTGTTATTTATTTTTTACCCCGCCCACAAAGACATTCTTCATAATTCGGAGTTGCATTTACTTTCCTGTTTCATATTGATGTTAAAAAAAAATACAATTTTTCACAAAACCACAAGACAGAAGGTAAAAAAAAACTTTAATGCTTCTTTTCTCTATTTTTCTACATCAAATTTTCCCCATTTGATTAACCACATCATTCACCATAAAATCAAATGAACGGCGAAGGAATAGGAAAACGTGAGGAAAGAAAGAAACAAAATAAGCGAAAAATTTGAAAATTATGTCTTGATGGTAAAAAGATTTTCAGCATGTTTTTCTTTTCTTTTTTTTTTTGTACAATAAAAAAGGTTAGAAAAGGAAATCGCACCATAATTAAGTGATTGAAAATTAAGTTACTGAAAACAATCGCTGATTCAAATCTAATAAAAACGATAGTGAATGAGGAATTTCGTTTAAAAAAAAACCTCGTTGAAATATATTTAATTATTATAAGAAGAGGGAAAATAAAAGAAAAGCTGATGTAATAGAATAGGAATATAGAAAATAAAATATTGACAACATTTTGAAAATGTTTAGCTTTCAAAAACTGAAAAAATTAAATGAAAACTTTAGCTGCGTGAGAACTTAAATTGATAACGAAAGCAGCAGTTTGTTAATCGCCAAGAAAAGAAGAAATTTTCACAAAATTATCTTTATTTGATTTCATTGTGATAGACAGATTTATAGCAATTTTTAGGTGAAATATTATATCGGCGAATTGTTGGTCACGGGTTCTGTGCCAAACCTCCATCCGATGGTCCATATTTTCAATGATTCTGAAACAGAATTGAGATTCAATATCGCTCGTGATCACTTCCTTGGGGAATTTTGGAATACAACTATTTCTGGCCACTTTCATTATCAATAAAAAAATATTTTCAATTGTCATTGAAATCTCTTTAATTTTAATTTCATGCTGATTCTTTTATCCCAAAACGTTACTAAAGAAATTCAAAGTGATCAGTAGCAGGGTTTTAGCCATTTCTTATGCGCATTTCACTGCGGCTAATGCAGATCATCAGGGAACCTTGACCCAACATTTCTTAGAATAGCTAAAGATTTTACTTCAAACTTCGCAATAAGTGAGAAGTCTTAGAAAATATCAAAGTCATAACAAAGACCTCACGGATCACTTTTCCTCACGATATTAAAATTAAAAACGTTTGAATGACAACTCCCAAGAAGAATAGTTCAGTTATTAAGAATAATTTCAGTTCAACAAAGAAATGAAATAGATATCCAAATAAAGGGTGTTTTTTATGGTGGTACAGAAATTTGGAATAGAATAAAACAGAGATGAATTTCTTAAATTTATATAAAATTAAATAATTATAAAGATAATCTTCTGACATTAATAATGTCAATATAAACTCTGGCATATCTGACCGCCACGCCTCCCTCGGGAGTTGGTCAAAACTGGAGGTCCTATTCCCGTTGGCTTTTTTAGTGTGCTGTTAGCTGAAGTAGAGGAACACAATACCCCGATGTTTGCTATCATAAGTTCGAATCCACAGAAGAACACAATACCACTATCCCGAATTCGAACTCCGCATTAGTGCAGGGTTGTGCTTGTCCCAATGAGGAAGGCTGAGCGTTAGCGACAATAATTAAGACCATCATATTCTAAAATAAGAGCTGAATACAGCACCTTCCTGTGGCGGTAGCTGTAGCGATAAGAATATCACCGGCGAAGTAAAAACGTTACAACAATTTTTCTATTTTCTAATCTGTTTTCATCTGTCCTCCTTAACACTATCCCCTCCGGTTTAGTTCTGTCACAGTTCACTGCATATGTAGGGGTCATTCCCTGAGTGCTGGTCTAAGAAAAAAATATATATATTTGACCATTTATCGGCCATATTGGGGTGAATGTTAGTCCGCAAGTGTTCACTCATTTCGGGAATATACGCGTAGACTTTAAATAGCCCTACAGAAAATAGTCTAACGGCTTTAAATCCCACGATTTTGGAAGCCAAATCACGGGCCCGCAACGTGCATCTATGCGGTTACCAAACTTTCCTTTCAATAATTCCACCAGAGCAGAAAGAACACCCTACAGTCAGTGTAGTTCTGCTTAAAAAAGTGTAGAGGCTGAATCGTCGCACGTTATCGATCCAATAATACCACCAGAGTATAAAGAACACCCTACAGTCAGTGTAGTTCTGCTTAAGAAAGTGTAGAGGCTAAGTCCGTCGCGCGGAATCCTTCCAATAATTCCACCAGAGCAGAAAGAACACCCTACAGTCAACATATCTTAGAATAACTAAAGTTATTTATTACAAACTTTGACTTTCATAAAAGAGAAGTGTAAAACAGAGATCAAAGTCATAACAACAACTCACTGATTACTTTTCCTTATTTTATATTCTTACCTTTTTGATCTACAATTGGTTGGCTCTTTTCCAACTCTAATTGTAGTTGTTAGAGGAATAAAGAACAATAACATTTAATAATTGTGGTTTTTTACTAAAACTAGAGACTTCTGGGTGACTACCGGTTTGAATCGGTTCCAGTTAACGGAAAATCTAAGGTTGGAAGGAAGTTTTGGAACTCTACTAGAGTGTTTCGATTTGGTTAAGCCGTTCAAAAAGTTATAACAAACAGACCTAATAACAAGCTGTAGGAATTAGTCAGGGACTTCAATATGTAAAGATCTGATGAGAACTCTTGTTTTTTTAAACAATGAAAAACCAAAAAATTCCCTGTTTTGAATATTTTAAATTTTTCTAGTGGCTTCATAACAAAGAGGAGCAGAAATTTATATATTTAATTCGTTTCATTGTTCATATAAAATCTATAGAGTTGGAAATGGTCAATATATATTTAATGGAGATATCATTCTTTTACATTTTACTAAATTTTTTAATAAAAATTTCGCTGTATTTTTGTTGTAACCTGCTTTAAAGTTAGTTAAAATTAAAATTTATTTCAATTTAATATCAATAAGCGAATAGTTCGAAAAGCATGTTCACTTTTGAGTTGTGATAATGAAAGTGTGGCGGCTTTCGAAAACAGCTATTCTGCTCTATTGTAAAATTTGAATTTATAAAACAGCTGTTAATTTTCACTTGTGCTTGGGAGTATTTATCATGTTCTTCTGAATTAAAAACTCCAACGAAAATTGGATATAAGATGGCAATAACAATTTCGCTACAAAATAGTTACAATTAAAATTTCTATAGTTTTTTAATGCACTTATAACACCATTACAAAGTGATTTTAATATTGAATTATTTCCAGAGCAAAACGTTTTTGGTCTGAAGGGGTTTTTTGTGAAATAAATTTTGTTTTTCTATTCCCGAAAAAGCTTTAAATTTTTATTATTCAATTTAAGTTGAAAAAAAATATTGTTGAAAAATATAACATCATGCCCATGATCTGTTGTTACAATAGAGTATTAAATGTGGCTTAATTAAATGTAATACAAGTTAATGTGGTGCGTAATAAAAGCCTTCCAATTTGTGTTGCGGAGTGTAACAGCGCGAGTACAGCAAAAATGCCTGCTGTCTTTTGTATTGTTGTACTTTTAGCCGCCACGCTGATTCTCTTCCTGTTCAATTAATTCGTTTGTGGAGCACATTTTCAATGAAATAAATCAAAATTCAAGTGATTAGCAGCTTAGAAAAACAACAACAACAACAATAGCATTTATGTAAATTGTACTACGCCTTTCACTTGAAAACTTCTTCTGATAAAAACCATTTTCAACAAATTGTTCAAGACAATTTGAGTTATTGAATTCCTGGCACTGCAATTCATTCTTTTCGTTTCATGTTATACCAGGGAGATCAAAATCTTTGAATTTTATTTAATTAAAATAAAACTTAATTATGTTTGGCATCAGTCCTTGTCCGACAATGCAAATTACAATCAAGTTAATTGTTGTGTACCAGCGTAAGTCGAGTATTATTTATAGTTTCCGCTTGTTTTGTCGCTAAATCCAACACATTTTCACTTCACAGTCGTCCAGGCAGTTGCTTGACTATCTCAACAATTTTAATTAAGAGGGAGGACCGGCCAACAAGACATGCAACTATTCAGCCATAAATTATCAGAGTCCTGTTGCCGTTTGATTTTCATTTTACATGAAACTAAAATGAAAATATTTGTGGTCACGTAAAGTTTTGAATATGTTTTTGTATTTGTTTTTGTGTTGTTTTTTTTTTGTGGAAATATTAATAGCAGAGGGAATCCTGTTGAGACAAATTTGAAGTTGTTGTTCTTTTCTAAGAATGAGGAAAAATTCCAGGAATTTTATAAAAAGACAACATGTGTTGAGTAAATATTAGAGATATTAATAACAAAAACTTTAAACAAACTTTCAAAATTGGTAAAAATAAATTATAAAACAGTTGGATATCAACCGGAACCTGGTTTTTGTGCCATTATTTGCTTATGAGCTCCTCGAGCTGAAATACTATAATTTTTTTTATATTCAAATCAGCCGATTCTTCACAAAGAATGCTCAAGTTAAGGTCAGTACCTGCCTATTCGGCCTTACCTGACGGTGCTCTCAAGCACTCGAGTGAACTTAGATGTCCACCACCACTCCTGCTACCTCCAAGGACCACACCAGTGCAGCCCCTTGGGCCTATACAGGTTGCAACTACACTCATATGGTTCCGCCACAAAAACCATATTCATAAACCGTGCTAAAATGTTCGGGCCTATCCAAAACCCCTGTTACTCCCTAGGACATATTTTATCGTCAGTACCCAGAAAAAGAACCAAAGGTCCAAGTCATAAGATCAATCCCTCCGGACAATTCCAGCACCTACAACATACCACCCCTTCCATAACATCTGGTGATTCGCAACAGCCCATAGAGACCGCTATCAGCTGGGCCGAAGTCCCAACACACTACCAATATGTCGGAATATCAACCCTTATCTGACATCTCTGCCACCGACTCTTGATATCAACCCTCAGCCATCATGGGGACTCCCTGAAGAGACCTCATCCAACATCTGGCCACAGACTCAACTAGTCATGGGATAAGAACAAGGTCCGCTACACGCCGCCACTCGCATGAACGTGCATTAAACAGAGCTTCGCCTGTGAAGCAGATGTTTCACAGGCCAAAAGTTCACGTGTACAGCAACATCATCGCTTCACCCCCCAGTCTATCTTCATCTGTGGGGCCCAACCAGATCCCTTGGTACCAGTGTAAGGAGATTGGTTACGACTTGCAACTCGCATGAACGTGCATTAAACAGAGCTTCGCCTGTGAAGCAGATGTTTCACACACGCTCAGGCAAACAATTATGGCAACATCATCGCTTCACCCCCCTCCCCGATCTAATATCATCTGTGGGGCTCTACCAGATCCCTTGGTACCAGTGTAAGAAAACTGGTTACGCCTCATAGGTCAACTCAATTTATGTTTGTAATCAATTATTGATTTTTTATCCTTGTTTATGGCGGGATCTACTTGTATTTCTTATCTTTTCCCCAGAAAGCACTGCAACAAGGTGTTACGACTTATCAAGTTGCCCCCCGGAAACAGGCGATTCCTCAGAATGAGAATAGCCAACTACGACCCGGTTCGCAGCTATTGCAGTGCTTTTAACATATTCGAGGGGTGAAGTTAATAAAAAGTTTAAGAAAAAACAGCGAAAAATTTCAAAGTTTTTATATGCAATAGCTGATTTACAGTTAGTGAATTAAGTGTTATAAAAGCATAAGAAAAAAACAACAACAACAACAACATTCTATGAGAGATTCAACTGGTTGTGATAATATTTATTGGACAGCCCCTGTATTAAAACTGAATTTATTAAATCTATCGTGTGAACGCAAAATCACATGTTTGTGGTTTTAACGCAAAAACCAGATTTTAAAGTTCAGTATGAAAATAGTATTACACACACACACACAGACACACACACACACTCACATAGACATAGTGTTGAGCTCTAAGAATTAGTTTGCTAAGACGTGGAGAGCTGAATAGAACTATCTTTTTCCAATACCTTTTCAATTTTTCAAATTGAAAATTTTCTCAGCGAAAAGTTAAAAAATATATAGTGAACCTTTTTTTTTTTATAAATTTTACTTCTCAAAAAGGGTAGTTGCAAATCCATGAGTGATTGTTGAAAAGCCGATGTAGCCACAAAGCAGTTACCGTGAATCGAGAGATGAGGAGAAACTTTCTGTGGCCAGAAATTGAGAATATGGAGCTGGACGATATGTACTTCCAGCCAGTTGCCCTACGGTCAAAGAAGTCGTGTTGTCTTACGCCGTTGCGATGTTAATTAGCCGCCACGGTCATGTGATCTGGACTTCTTTCTTAGGGAATGTTTAAAAGAAAATGCGTACGTCAATTAGCCAAGAACAATTCAAGAGTTGACGCATCAGATAATTCGCTGCATTGATGACATTGAAGCTTAATTACATCATAATATGGCATCCCAGCGAACATTTTTACTCAAATCCTAATCTAAAATCTGCATGAGAGTTGCAAGTGCTGTGTTGTATTTGTGTAGGAGAGAAGTATAACAAAAACGAAGAAACGATATTAAATCAAAGATCAGATGATGAAAGTGTAGCGGCTTTCGAAAACAGCAGTTCCGCTCTGCTACTTTGACTTTCCCTTGTGCTTAGCAATACTTATCACGCCGTTTTAATTACAAAACACTTTTCGAACAGTTTCAATACAAAATTAAATTGAATATACCAACACATGGTTGGATACAATTTACTTGAAATGAAAAATTTTTTTTTGAATTTGTCTATTTATTTTAGATCAAAGATTTTTAAAACTATTATGTTTATGAGAAATTAATCTGCGGCTATTGAAGACATTTTAAAAGGACATTTAACATCAAATCTTTTATATATAAAAAAGTGCTGCTGAAGACATTTCAAATGGACATGTGACGTCAAAACTTTTATTTAAGAAAATTTCAATATTAACATGAAGTGTCATTTTATTTTGATTTTAATTTTATTGGCTACATAAAACTCAAGTGCAAATTCGAATGATATTCAAAAGTTAAAAAGGCCAAAGTTAACAGGATGGCAACAGGATCAAATATTATACACAGAGAAAAATTATTTCATTAACATTTTTCCTTATTTTTATTCTAAAATAGTTTCATTATATTTTTAATATCGATTGAACATTATTATTAAAAAACATTATTGTTAAAAAATTTTGGCTGAAGTATAAGCCCTCGTATATGCAAATAATTTGTACTTCTAGTGTGATGTTCCCTAAATTGAACACATATTAATAATTGTGGTACACTTTTGGGCACTTAATCAATTAATAATAATAGAAAATTATATATTTTTCAAAAGGTATTTTTATGTAAATATGCAACATATAAAACTTTTCTTATAAATTTGGTAACTTTTCTTTTTCTTTTGAATTTGACTGCAAAGAAACAGTCACATATTAAGAAGCAATTAAAGTGGAGAGTGTTGCTCAATGAATGGGCAATATTTTGCCTCCGATTCGAAGTATTTATTAAATCTAATTGGAGCCAGTAGGGTAGTCAGCTCTGTTAATTATTTATTATTAAAAGTACTTACATTAATTTCTAAACGACTTACCTAAAAGGAAAAGAAAATAATAACGTTAGTGTTTTTCATCTTCCGCACAAATCAAAATTAAAATAAAAAATATATATTTAAATTTAAACAATAACATTCTGTTTTTGCTCCAACAGGCATAAGAAAAATATCACTCAATTGAAATTCTTTGAGGTCATGTCTCAATTAATAATTTTAAAAATAATTTTATATCTTGTAAATAATTGGCTGATTGTTTGAAAAGTGTTTTTAATTATGAAAACCATGATAAATATTCCAGAGCACATCATTCCAGAGCATATCTGTTCTATATATTCAACTTACACGGTAGAGCAGAACAGCTGTTTTCGAAAGCCGCTACACTTTCATCCTCACTGCTCAGGTGTATTTTTATTTATCACCATTTCTTAAATCGCTTATTTGAATGTGATAACAACTTCTATTTTTATTAATTTTATTATGAATAAGGCTAAGGAAACTGTATTAAACCGCTGGTAGGAAAGTTTTAGCAAGACCCTCTGCGTTGTTGTTGGATTATTTTTCTTAATTCTTGTCATGGTTTTTTGTTGTTTGCCAATATCAGATGTGTTCTTCTTTCTGGGTTAATAATAAATTCTCAAAGTTCGATTAACAATTTACATGAATTCCATAAGAAACTATTCTTAAGAAAATAAAAAATATTTGCAACTTTTTTATAGCCTCCACAAAAAAGTGAAAAGGTTTGTCATTCCGTGTGTAATTTCTGCGATATTAATATGGGACCCCATTAAGTCTATATATTCTGCATTCTTATGAATAGCGATGACGATTGAGCGATGTCCTTCTGTCTATAAGTGAAATCGGTGTTCCCAAGCCTCCAGTAGAGCTAGAGACTTCGTTCTTGGACTGATGGATTGGAAATAAAACTAAATAGAGTGTGGCATTCCGGAATACGGTTCAAAAGTCCGGAACACGGTTGCAGAGCTGGGAAGCTTACAACTACTTCTTGACACAAAATCCGATAAGAGAAGTGTCATCGAAGCCACCAGCACTTTGACTTAGTGTTATTGATCGACTAGCATAAAACCGGGTTGCAAAACTTTGCGGTTAAAATTAGCGGGAAGTTGCATGGATGGTTTTTTGGGACAACCGATTTCTATATATATATATATATATATATATATATATTTTTTTTTTTTGTTTGTTTGTTTTTGTTTGTTTGTAAAGCAAAAAGTAGCCTCTCACCGAATTCCATTAAAGTTGAAAGATGACGCCTAAAACTCTTGGTCGCTTTAACATGGAATTACCCATATAAAAGAACTAAATTTTGTTTCACAACGAAGTTTTAAAGCACAAGTCAAGTTCAAATAATTTTTTTAATATTTTTTATAAATACGGCCAACAGCATATGAAATATGTTTGATATTCCAAGACGTGCTAATAATTTATTTCCATCATTATTTAACTTGTTTCCAGTAGCTTAAGGTCATCTGTTAGAATCGTTACATTTAAGCCAACTTAATGACACTTGGACATGTTTCACCCAACTACTTGACACGCTGTGCTGACAGTAATTATAGAATATGTAATTCACTTAGCAACACTTCGTTGCGCCAAGATTCATATGAAAAGAAAAATAAATGAAAAAAAAACTATTACAAGGTCATCCAGAGTTATGAAGTTTGTGTTAAGGCTCTTCA
Source organism: Linnaemya vulpina (assembly GCA_963675445.1). Taxonomy (NCBI): domain Eukaryota; kingdom Metazoa; phylum Arthropoda; class Insecta; order Diptera; family Tachinidae; genus Linnaemya; species Linnaemya vulpina. The sequence goes on along the minus strand of OY776280.1, from coordinate 62,967,725 downwards.
ACTAAAAGCCAAACGAAAGAAGAAAAGTTTAACTGACACATTAAAAAGAAGTTCGCAAAAGGTCAGCGATTGTCAGAAAGTTTGTGCTAAAAGTGCTCTTCTCTCCATTCCATCATTAATAACATGCTGATATTGTCATTAATAAGTTTCACAAAACAAATGAAAAAGTTTGCAACTGAAATAATAATCGTCGTTAGTGTTTTCTTTAATATCACACCAGCGACTTGTTTGTATTAAAATTGTGACAGGGGGAGGGCTGGTTTATTGGACGTGTCATGATGTCATAATTAAAAAATCTGATTTCTTACATCAGACAATTTGAGATGATTTTTGCAGGCCTACAACGATTTTTGAGTTAAAAATAAATTTCTTAAGCGCAGCATTAAATTTGATTTTCAAAAGACATTTTGATTGTGTCTTGTGTTGTGAAATCTTTTTCAAAATTCGCTCTTCTTTGCTGCTTTCAAAAAGGATTGAGTTGAGGTTTGAAATTGACCTTTTTTGAATAAAAATTTTTATTAACAGAAGAGCAAGCAAATTTTCATTTGCGCCCCCCGTAGTTATACGTTCGTCATTAATTTCACGTGGTTGGATTTAATATAGCAAGATCACTTATATAATTTCTATCACAGTTAAAATGTAAAAAAATATCGGAATAAATGGGACAAAAAAGAAATTAAAGGTGTGTTCTTTTCTAAAAAAAAACATGCAACATTTCTTTACTTATTTTCTAAAAAGTTGCGGTTTGGAAACGTTTCAAAATAGATATTATTTTTCGTAAAGATTGTAGAATTAATTTATTTCTAATAAATTTCTTTTTTTTTTCGAAATGTTGCATTCTTTTCTAGAAAAGAAATCGATTTTGTCCCAGAAAAAAGTGCAACAATTTTTACACTTTTTAACAGAAAATTGCAACAAATCGATATATCAAATTTAGCAATTTATGAGAAATTTATCCAACATCTCTGACAAAAAGTGATTTGTGTTTTAAGACTCCTCTAAGCTGCCTCCTTTGAGAAGAGAATTGTAAAAATTTTTGCATATTTTCCAGAAAAGAACACGTTATTACATAAATAAAAAAAAATCCTTTAAAATACAACCATCAAACTAAGACGTTCTCAAGAGATGAATAAGATCCCAAACTCGAGATCCGTAAGTGGTGAAAATCTGTATCTGTTCTAATATTTTTCAAAATGGGCTGTCATTTTAATGAGTTCGTGTTTTTGTGGCAACTTTTCACTTAAACGAACATCATGATGATGTTAATTGAGACTGAATTTTATATGGCGTTTCTAATACCTTTTTAAATTGTTTAGGAACAGGCGCTTACTGCGGATAATCTGAGGGCCAGGGGAGAAATGACAGGCGTTTTCCTGTCATTTGCCAACGAAAGTTCTATATTTTAAACCAACTACAGCAGTCTTCTGCCAAATAGCAGAAATAAGTCAAAATAATTCTTATTTTATATAAGTCTCTTATTAATGTCTTTTAAATCAATTAATGAATTTATAAATAAATGAAGTTTATATTTTAACTTCATAAAAATTTCTTTTATGATAGTATAACAATCAGCCAACAGACTCCAATCGGAATGAGTTGATTCCCTTTTTCCATTCCGTACGGCTGCTTTATGTTGCTTCGGGTCCAGTCGTTTTTATTTATGCGATGTCAATTTTTAATAAATTTTTCAATTTGATATTTTCCAGCTTAACCATAATTAATTAGTAAAATAACCCCAAAGTTATTGTCAATGTTATTCAATAGTTTCATATAAATACGATTAAGTACAGGTTTATTAACTTGCGGCTAGTGAATAGAAACGCGTTGATCAAAAGTGTAATAAAGCCATGCAGGCTAAATCAAATTTTAAAAGCCAAAAAAGTTGCCCTAAAAATTGATCTTCTTCTCGTTCATTTCCATAAAAAGGTGGCATCAAATATTCGCAAGACAAGGAAGTAAAAATTTCGTTTTAATGATTTTAAAAATATTTTCATACCAAAAAATTTTCGTTTTCTGAAGAACACAACTACGAATGATATGCGTTCTACTCTTGACGTTTTCTTTTCTAGAAAACAGGTAACATTTTTTCACTTATTTTCTCCAAAAAAGTTGTGGTTTGGAAAAGTTTTTAAAAACAGAAATTATTTCTTGTGAGAGATGTTGGATTCATTTGTAACAAATTGTTTTATTTTGAAGTAACAAAATGTTGCCATTTTCTGTTAAAAAGTGTGAAAAATGTTGCATTATTTTCTAGAAAAGAAATCGACATTAATGAGAATTTTTATCAGGAGAATTAAAATCAGTAAAATATTTTCTCCAAAAAGTTGCGGTTTGGAAAAGTTTTTAAAAACAGAAATTATTTTTTGTGAGAGATGTTGGATTCATTTGTAACAAATTTGTTTATTTTGAAGTAACAAAATGTTGCCATTTTCTGTTAAAAAGTGTGAAAAATGTTGCATTATTTTCTAGAAAAGTAATCGACATTAATATCTAAGAATTTTTATAAGGAAAATTAAAATAAGTAAAATAGTTTCTTAATAAATTATCTGCATTTGGTTAATATTTATTCGCTAAAAAGTAAGAAAAAGAATTGATACTTCAGAAGTAAAGAAAACGTTAGTCAGCAATTATGATGTGCACTATTTTTCGCTGGGATATTTTCAAAAAAAAGGAGGTTATGTAACAATAATAATAGAAATTAATAATAATAATTCATTGCCTGTGACACGTGCCACGTTGTCATACGAACAGGATTTATTCGAATAATTTTTGATATCCTTTAATTTTTATTTTCGTGCTGCTAATACTTTGTTTTCAAGATTATTTCTTGACAACAATTAGACTGAAGTCTGAGTCTTCCTATAAAGTTTCCTATTTAAAAGACAATATGCTACCAAAAGTACAGTCACCTCAAAGCTGTGTTCCAATAATGAATGACAACTGAACAGTCAAATAAAATGTTTTAATTTTTAATTTTCAATTGAGTACATATTTTTGGGAATAGTCGTTTAAAATCTCTAACATCAAATTTATGCTGATTATTTTTTTCCAAAATCCTACTAAAAAAAAAAAAATGAAAAGTTATCAATTCCCAAAAATATGTAGAAATTTGAAAAGCGAGTGCACGGGGAACAAATGCCGCATATTGTCAACACTGTAAATAAATTTATTTTTATATTGAAAAAATTATTAGTTGTTGTTGTTGTTCTTTATTTCTCTTACAATTATTTATTCTTATTTAGAGTCGCAAAAAAGCCAACCATTTGTAGAATAAGAACGTAAGAATCTAATAGAAGTAAAGTGATCAGTGAGTTCTTGTTATGACTTTGATTTCTGTGTTTAGACTTCTCACTTATTTAAGGTGGAAGTTTGAAATAAATATCTGGAGTTATTCTAAGAAATGTTTAATAAAGGTTCCCTGATGATGTGCATTATTCCCAGTGAAATGCACATGGAAACTAGATAAGACCCCTCAATTGATCACTTTGAATTTTTTAGTAACATTTTGGGAGAAAAGAATCGGCGCAAAATTAATGTTAAACAGGTTTGATTTTTATAGGTTCATATACAAAGAGTATTCGCTGATGCAGGATCCACTGTGATTGGGAATTGTTCAACTCAATAAACCTGGTCTAAATTCAAGCGCTTCACTTTAGTATTTTGTAGCTCCTTTTATTTTAAGAAGCATGTTTTTGCCCATATGTGACCGTATATAATCAACTGATTTAAAGAAGAATATTAATAATAACAGAAATTTTGAAAACATTAGAAATCTTGAACGTTGAAGTTTAATTTTTTGGAAAATTCCAACAATAAGTTTATCTGACTTTCAATGCTATTTTAAGCGTAACACGAACATCTGTGAAGGACACTTTTCCTACTTGATTCTTAATTAAAAATAAAAAAAAGAAAATGCGTGCAATAACAAGTCAACTCTCTGTTTTGGTTTTGTTAAATAGTTTCAAAAGAAATAAAGGAAATATTTTTGATGAATATGAACTCGGTTTTAATAACATTCTTCAGTTTATCTTAAAAATATTACTTTTCCTTCTAATATTGTTGATTAAAAAACTTTAAACTCAACTTTTAGTTTTTATACAAATTTTTAAAAACATTCGAATAAAATTGTTTATTCTAAAGAATTGAAAAATAAACTTGAAACCCCGCTGGTTAAGAAAATCGAGCTTTAAAATAGTTGGAAACAAATTTTAAAATAAATTAAAAATATTAAAAACGAAAATAGATTTTCTGCTTCGGTGTTAAAAATTATTATGATTTTCCTTAACGATTTATCTCTCCGAATTTCGAAAAAGTAAATAATTTTCACATCAAAGCAATTGTTAGTTGTTGTTTTTCGTTATTTCTCTTACAACAACAATTAGAGTCTGGCAAAACATCAATTAATTCTACAATTAAAACGTAAGAAAATAAAAAAAAGCAAAAGTGATCAGTAAGTTGTTGTTATGACTTAGAGATTTGTGTTAGACTTCTCACTTATTTAAAGTTTGAAGTTTGAAATAAATATCTTGAGTTATTCTACTGCTGATTTCTTTTCTCGAAAAAAATGCAACATTTCTTACACTTTTCCTTACAAAATGGCAGCATTAGGTGAACTGAACATAAGTAATTTATTAGAACTTAATCCAATATTCGTTCCGAAAAATAATTTCTATTTTTAAGCTTCAAAAAACTGCCACTTTATGAAAAAGAAGTGAAAAAATGTTGCACTTTTTCGAGAAAAGAAAACACCGTCAGAAATGTTGCGTAAAGATTCCTTGGGCATATAAACTGAATAAAACCCCGCAACTGATCACTTTGAATTTTTTTAGTAACATTTTGGGAAAAAGTATCAGCTCGAAATTAAAATTAAAGAGGTTTAAACGACATTTCCCAAAAATATATATCAATTTGAAAAATTAGTCTATCAAAATAATATATCAGAAATCGCCAAATTACGACGAAGTTTTAACTACAAGTGTGCGTAACCTTCCAGCGGAAGTGCTCAAAAAGGACATTCAGAATGCTGCAGGGATGGTACAACATATTTTCAAAAATCTGAGGACTGGAGAAAAAGTTTTATATAGTTAATAATCCGAAAAAGAGGAGATCTCCGAAAATGCGGAATTCGGAGAGACGGACCTCTAGTCCCCGCCTCCTCAAACATTTTAAACAGATTTCATTATTTTAAATTGTGTTTTTTTTCTGCATCTGATAAACAATTAAGGAAAATAGAAGCCTCTTGTGTTGATCACTTTATAATTGAGAGCAGATTAACGAGTGAAACTCAACACTTGATGTTGATTGATTTCAGGAAAGACTTTGGCGCCATTGATCACAACAAAATATAGTTCAGTCTTGCAAAACGAGGCATTGCAAGACTTGCAAATTAACAATAAAACCATTGCGAAACGCAGGTTTCGTATTGCGGTATTGCAATAAATTGCTAACCGCCCTGCTTTTAACAATTGTCCTCAGCGCTATTGGGGGACAACATGTCTGGGTCAATTTTATTTCTTGTTGTGGAAATTCGAAACCAACCATTTTGATTACTTCTCTAATAAAGAATATTCCTTCAAGCTGTTGAAAAATCGCTTATTCACTAAATATAAACCACGTTTTGTTTGCCAGTTAACCCTCGTATTTTGCTAATTTATCACACATTTTCTGCTCAAATAACGAAAGACAATAATAACAGATTGTAAATAATTAAAATGGAAATGTTTGCTTCGTCATTATCTCGTTCAATCTGTTATTTCTTAATTTTATTTATGCCAGCGCGTCACATGCAGCTGAAACTGAATAAGAAGAAAAAAATAAAATAAAAATTAAACTCGTATTTAAAACAAAAACCCAATGACAACTGCAGCAAACAATTTAATTGCTGAAGTTTCAAACAAGTTGCTGTAGAAGTCGGATTAAAGACAAACAAAATAGAGTGTGTATTGAGATTGAAAACAATAATTAAACAAAACTTTTGTTTTCTTCTATTTTAGAAAAAAACAACGGGAACAAAAACAACAAAAGAAAACTCCACAAGTGGCAAGGAAATTGACTAACTTTCTGGGTAAGTTTTAATTTATAGTTTCTCATAAACCAGCAGCAGTTTTTTATAATAAAACAAGAGACCGAAACCCCATCGGCCGCTGCATTAAAACGGGATTTGATTTCATCTCTACACAATTTGAAAACTTTTAATATGATTTTACTAAAGAGCACTCGATACTTGGTTTTTAATAAATTTACTACAACAATGGCAGATGGGCTGGGGGGGAAAAAATTGTTCCCTGGTGTTGGATGAAACGAAATGTTTTGAAGCTGCTATTGGCTGCAGTAGTGATCAATAAACTACAATGTTCACTACTGCAGCCAATAGCACCTTCAAAATATTTCATTTTAGCCAACACCAGGGAACAATTTTTTCTTTCCCCCCAGCCCATCTGCCATTGTTTTAGTAAATTTTTTAAAAACTAATGGCGTTTTCTTTTCTAGAAAACATGTAACATTTTTTCAATTATTTTGTAAAAATTGGCGGTTTGGAAAAGTTTTAAAACTGAGATTAATTTTCGTGAGGGATGTTGGATGCATTTCTAATAAATTCCTTAATTTGAAATGGCAAAATGTTGCCATTTTCTGTTAAAAAGTGTAAAAAATTTTGCATTATTTTGTAGAAAAGAAATCAACAGAAGTATCGAGTGCTTTGAATTAGATCCCGAGTTCTACTACGCTTTTAGTCATGAATTGATGTAAGAATGATTTTCAGACATGCATTCGTGCAGGATTGTGCATGTCTCAATGACGAAGGCATGACACTAATCGCATAACATTAACAACAGCGATGGACAACATCATGTACTTCAAGAGCACAATAACGAATTCCTCTTCGTAAGCGGTTTTAGCGAGAATTCACCGGCGAAGTAAAAATAACTTTAAATCTTTTGTCATCTGCCTTCTTATCATTTCCTGGAATAGTTTTAAAAATTTTCCCAATATCGCTGAGGACAATTGCCAAAAGAAGGGCGGTTAGCAGTTCATTGCAATACCGCAATATGAGACCTGCGTTTCGCAATGGTTTTCTTGTTAATTTGCAAGTCTTGCAATGCCTCGTTTTGCAAGACTAAACTGTATTTTGTTGTGATCAATGGCGCCAAAGTCTTTCCTGAAATCAATCAACATCAAGTGTTGAGTTTCACTCGTTAACCTGCTCTCAATTATAAAGTGATCAACACAACAGGCTTCTATTTTCCTTAATTGTTTATCAGATGCAGGAAAAAAAACGCAATTTAAAATAATGAAATCTGTTTAAAATGTTTGAGGAGGCGGGGGCTAGAGCTCCGTCTCTCCGAATTCCGCATTTTCGGAGATCTCCTCTTTTTCGGATTATTAACTATATAAAACTTTTTCTCCAGTCCTCAGATTTTTGAAAATATGTTGTAACAACGCTGCAGTATTCTGAAAGTCCTTTTTGAACACTTCCGCTGGAAGGTTACGCATACTTGTAGTTAAAACTTTGTCGTAATTTGGCGATTTATGAAATATAATGTTGTATATGTGATTAATATGATATATTAAGAATGTTAATATCAACTCCACAACAAATTGTTTGTGTGGATCGTCAAGATCAAATGCATTTCATTAGCCAACTCCAAGACCTTCAGCAGCCTCGGACTTCTTGTTTCTTTAAGAACGTTTTTTTTCAACTTTGAAGTAATTTGAAGTTATAATCATATATTTTGCAGATTAAAAATTACACCAACCGATAGCGATTGAAGAAGTATCAAATTGAATTATATGGAATAGTCGCTCATAATTGAATGTCATAATTTAATTGTTCTCTACAACTCTGCTGCATAAATTTAGCAAAAGTTTTAACTATTTTTCCTCTTAACCAATAAACACACATAAACTGTTTGGCGAAGACTTGTAGGTGCTTTCTCCAGGGCCAATTCGATTTGAAGAAATAAATATTGTTAAAAGTTTACGTTGTATTAACGAGTTCAAACCACTTTCTTTGATTCGAACAGAGTTTAACAAAGAAATACGGCTTAATTGAGAAAAATAAGCTTCAGATTGGCAAAAAGTTTTCATTTACTGCGATTAATTATGGCACAAGTAGTTTTAATGCAAAGAAAAATAACAATAAATTGACCATGAACTACAAAAAGCAAAAGAAAACTTTGTTTTAACAGTTGTGTGTGTGGGTGTTTGTGTGTGTGTTGATTTTAGCAGGACTTATTAAACTTTTCTTTGTTAATGGTAACAGTCGTTTTAATAACTTTTTTTGGGGCCACACATTTTTGGTCCATGGCAAAAAGGAAAGAGAACAGAAAATATTTACTGACGAGCACGTTGCAAAAACAACAAGATTTAGTTCTCATTCAGGCATTAAACACAATAACGACAGCAGGCTGCAGACTACAACGTGTCAAAAATAGAATACATGAGCGTATATGAGTATGATTATTTTTACTACTACAGGCAACACGGCTACTGGTTGTTGTCCCTGCTGTTTTTGTGGTTGTAGACAAATTAAAAAAATTTATATTAATATTTATAAAGGCCAATTGTTCTAACTTAGTTAAAATCTCAGAAAGACATGATGATAAATATTCCTTTATTCAACTTACACAGCAGAGCAGAACAGCTGTTTTCGAAAGTAGCAACACTTTCATCATCGGTGCTCATGGGTATATTGTGTTTGTTACCACTTTTTAGGCGGCTTCGTTGAATGTGATAACAGTTTTCTATTTACACAAATTTTATTGTGAAAAATAAATATTCAACTTATACAGCAAAGCAGAACAGCTGTTTTCGATAGCCGCTGCACTTTGATTATTAAAACTCGTGATTATTTTTTTTTATATATTTCTTATGTTTAGGAGGCTCAATTGAATGTGATAACAGTTCCTATTTACACAAATTTTATTGTGAAAAATAAATATTCAATTTATACAGCAAAGCAGAACAGCTGTTTTCGATAGCCGCTGCACTTTGATTATTAAAACTCGTGATTATTTTTATTTTATATATTTCTTATATTTAGGAGGCTCAATTGAATGTGATAACAGTTCCTATTTACACAAATTTTATTGTGAAAAATAAATATTCAACTTATACAGCAAAGCAGAACAGCTGTTTTCGATAGCCGCTGCACTTTGATTATTAAAACTCGTGATTATTTTTATTTTATATATTTCTTATGTTTAGGAGGCTCAATTGAATGTGATAACAGTTTCTATTTTGCCACAAATTTTATTGTGAAAAAGAATCCGAGAACTGTATCAACCTGATGTTAAAAAAATTTCTATTTTGGTGAGCGACAATGAGTAGATGCAATGTTGCCAGCATTATATAAATAAATTCAATTATTGTAAACTATTTATGTATTTAGTTTTATTATACAAAAAGAAACAACAAACTATATTTCCAAGCTAATAAAATGATTTCTTGTCATATACTGTGATCTGTAAATATATTTTCTTGGAATAACACTATCTAAGAGTATGAAATATGAGAAAGCGGCTGCACTGGCGTATGACGAGAATTCTGCAACAAACAACAACTCATGGTTGCTGATTTGGTGGTGTCGTTGTCGTTTGGTGGTGGTGTTGTCGTTATTGTAATTAAAGCTGTAGTTTAATACGACTACGTGACAAAAGTAGCATGGACAACAACCAGAAGTCGTGTTGCTTTGCTGTCGTTAAAATAATTGTATTCATTTTAACAACAACACCTGGTTATTGATTTGGTAGTGTCGTTGTAAAAATAATTAAGTAGCGACGATTGTAGCCAACGACTTTTGTAGTCGGTGGTTATTCTGTTGAAAGCTTCAAAGTATAAAATGCTTATGAAATATTAAAATAAAAAATATATGGAAAACGGTTGACATTTAATTTTTAAATGATTGAAACGATTACCAGAGACAAAATTGTGATTTTCGAGATCCATACAGAGAATAATGAAAAATATTAACTCATTAAGTACAAGTTGGGCCAAAAGAAGTCACCTGATCTTGCTTGGTCTTGAGAATATCGGTTGCGGCTCGCGCAGTGTATGCCCTTGCTCCGTCATGTTGGAACCACATGTCCTGCAGTCCTAATTTGTTCAATTGTACTCTGTTCATGTGGTCTTATAGCGCTAACCTTCCACTGTTGTCGCGTCCTCGAAGAAAAAAATGGCACGTTTATTCTTCCAGCGTGAACAGCCCACCATGAAGTTATTTTTGAGCAGGTGTAATGACTTCTCGTGCATCTCTCGTGGATTTTCAAGGTTCCAGAAGCGTTAGTTTTGCTGGAATATTTCGAGTTCTTGGGAAGTGTAGCGATCCATGGCTTGTTCACTTGCGTTCTACATCTCAAAACAGATTTGACTTTGGCCGCCATTTGCAAAATAAAAGAGCATCGTGCGATTGGTGGCAGTTTTATATAATTTCGGAGTTATTTTTCATATAATTTTTCATTTCTTTTTTGGTCACGATATCTGACGAATAGAGGAAACGTTTGCGATCCGGTTTGTGTCGATACACGCGGTTTTTATTAGCTTCACTTGTACGCTCGTGTTCATCTAACTCAGCGTTTTCATCGCTGTTGTGCTTCCACGCGTATACTTAATATAATTATTAACGTTACTCATACGTCCTACTGTACTTGTATCAGGCTGTTGATATGATTCATGTTTATATATTCTCATAATTCGATAGTATTTTTACACGCTTTCGAGGCAGATTGAAATAAAGAAAATTTTAGAAAATTTAAAAACCACATTTTTTAAGACAACAACAATTCAAAATTTAAACAAGAATTTAAGCAAAAATGCAAGTTTTAATTTGAAAAATAAAAAGAACTCACTGATCACTTTTCCTTTTTTATTTTTTCTTAAGTTTCATTCTGCTACTGGTTGGCTTTTCCCGACTCCAATTGTAGTTGTAAGAGAAATAAAGAACAACAACAACAACAACTAACAATTGTTTTAATGTAACAACAATTTATTTAGAGTGTTTTTCGCAGGCTCTCGCTTTTTTAATTTGCAAAATAGTATTTATTTTTGGGAATTGTCGTTTCAACTCTTTAATTTTATTTTAAAATGATTCCTTTTTCCCAAAATGTTACTAAAATATTCTAAACGAAATAATTTCAGTTTCAATACTAATTTTTCTATTGTGGATATAAAAATCCTATTCCTTTCTTTAACATCGAAATCCATGCATTTATCTTTCTCAAATAAAAAGCTTTTGGCCAAAAGCTGGCGCATACTTTCCTGCAAACAGCAACGCTGTTCAACAAAAAGCGAGAAAGAAAATGAAAGCAAAAGGAGAAACTGAAAACCATGAGGAAATAAACTGAAATAAATGACATTCAATTTGGCAAAATAATCTTTTAATCAGAATTCTGTTGTATTTATCGTTGGATTATCTTTTCGTTTATCTCTTTCATACATTCGCATCCGTTGGAGGTCTTGACAATGACGTCATTTCGACTGTGTAACTATCAGCGGTTATTCGCTACACGTGTGTGTTTCCAGCACGTGTGTGTGTGTGTGTATGTGTGTGTGTATGTGTGTGATAGTAAATTTATATATATTTTTTTGGTGGAAAGTTTATATATTTTTTTTTTTTGCCGGCAGGCTGGTGTTTGTGCGTTATTAGCGGCTTTTATTTTATGATAAAAATTATATCTTTATCTCAAATCTGATTTGTAATGGCACGTCCAATTAAAAAATACATAATATTTTTGTATAAATGGTGTAACACGCACGAACATTTATTACATACAAAAATTAACATACACACGCAGGATATGACACACATCCTTTCTGCTATAGACGAGTGTGTATAAGATAGTTATCCCAGGTTTGAATTGTCCTCCCCCCCCCCCAAAAAAAAAATTAAGAAAAGAAATAAAATAAAGAAAACCTGCATTCAATTGCTGTGCAAATGACAGAATGATCGAGTGAATGAACAACTGCGTTTACGGCAACAGAGAAAGAAAAAACAAAAAAACTTGCGAAATTTACAAATTTCCAGGGATTATCTCTGACTGTTTATTGTTTATTTAGTGGATTATCTTGATGCTTCAGCAGAGTCAGCGTATATCCCCGCCATGTGTACAGTGTACACCAGCACCTGCAGCCTTGGCGTGGCATTAACAACATTGAAGCTATTGAAGAATGTGGTTAACACTTTGCAACTGCTTTTCAGTCCCTTAACCCCCCCAACCGCCCCTTGCGGGAGTCACCTAAAAAAAGAGTATCATGAAATGCCCGCACCTGTCACTGTTTGGTACTGCGTTGTTTACTGTTCGCACAGTTGGCTTTAAGTCTTGTTTGTTTTTATTGTTATTTATCGCCACACAACACAACTGCCATGAAGTACTTGGAATCGTGGCACAAACACTCCACCAACAGTGTCAGCACTTTAAATTGATTACTGACTTTAGCTGATGGAAGTCTGATTGACTTTTCTTTTAAAGTTAGAACGCGAATAATTATTTTTTTGATTTGGTACAATCCTTTTGCATTCGATTGGTGGGTGAAGTTTTTGGCAAGTGTTTTATTGGTACTCCATACAGCATTGACAACGTTACAAGAGATTTGTAAAAAGGACATATTGAGAAGAAATGAAATAATATCCCCTGGGAATGAGTGTCATAATAAAACTATACAAAACGACGAGGGCAGTATAAATTCAATGGCTAAACCACAGAAGTTTCTTAAATAACAGGGATGTCGAGAAACATTTTATATTAAGTGAAGAATTTGATTCCTTATTAAAGTGATACAAATAGAGAGTGCTTTTGGGCTGAAGTAGTGACTCCGCCATCAAAATTTTTGTTATTAAAAATAACACTATTTGTTTTAGAGGGTGTTTTTTTATAGAGTGATACAAGTTTAAATCATAATAAAATATAGAAATATATTTTTGATATCAATGAAACGGTCTTTATTAGATAGAAAATTTTATGACATTAATGTTTAAATATGATTTCGGCCATGCGGCCAGCACGGTTGGCGCGTACAAGGCGCAATCTGGAACACCAATTTTCACAAACCGCAACATACTGACCATCATCGTTTTTAAATACACATGGGCCAATGACTCCGCCAGCCCATAAAGCGCACCAAACAGTAGTTTCCTGTGGATGGAAATGGTGTTTCGACAAAAGCTTGAGGATGCTTCCCACTCCAAATGCGACAACTCAACCAAAAAGGGGCTTCATGGGAAAATAAAAGTTTGAATGGACGAAGTGCATGATAGGTTTGACGAACAGAACCATTATTTTGATCAATAATTTACAAAATTTTTACGCGTTGCTCTGGTGTAAGTCGATCCCTAATAAAATGTCAAAGTAAATTAAATAAAAAGCAACTATCAGCTTTTAAATAAGTGGTCAAACAAAGCAGTGATGCCAACTCAAAGTTGTATCACTCTATAAAAAACACCCTATATATCCAGGCGAATTCACAACAGTTGGCCTCCAGACCTCATGTCACTGCAGGACATATAAAATAATATTTGCAAAAAGTTAAAAATTTTCAATTAAAATTTTATCTCAAATGCCGAATACAGTCCTCCAACTATAATCGAATGCCGACTATCTTTAAAAGAAATAGCAAGACATTCGAGGATGACCCTTGCATGGGTACCAGGGGCATTCCGACTGTCCTGGCAACCCCTCATTGCTGACAGAAGTGCCAGGGAAGGGACAGAATTGAACAACTCCATCCGCTATCGCACTGTAAGTTCTTGATTCAGTGTGAATTATACAAACCCGTTCAAATAAGAAGGGAAAACGTGACCAACTGCGGTGTGACAAGAGCCACATGGCTCCCCTACGATCCCCGCAGAATACGTGACCTTTTTAACTTCAACAAAATACGACTGCGTCAACTTGTGAACGTCTTAACAGGACATTGTAACTTTGGGACCCATGCAAGAAGGATGGGTCTGGAAGACAACGACTTCTGTAGAAGCTGTAATGATGAAGAGGAGAAGGCAATTGTGCGCCATCTTCTGTGTCAGTGCCCTGCCCTGAACAGTGTAGGGGGAGTGGCACTGCGCTTCAAGTTTCTGCCAGACCTAGATAGCCTGGCCACAGGATGGCTTAATGCGGCAGAGGGCAACTCACAAGTAGTCCTCTGCTTAAGGGTATCAAAATGGGACCGAATTAAGTAACGGACTTAAGTGAATTGTCTCGACAATGGCCCTAATAATCTAATCTAAACTAATACGTGGTGCGGTTCGTTAAGAACTCGCTCATAAAGAGATACGCACTATGGAAGGGGAAGAGTTTAGTTTAACAAAAATACAACGATTTTCAGGCACAACTCTTGAACACATTCCGTTATAATGTCGGTGGAACAATGAAGAACCGCCCCCCCCCACGATACCTTGATGGAGCAGTGAATCAATCATTTTGGCTTTTATGCTGTCCACAATGAGCTTCTTCGCTCTCTCTCTCTCTCTCTCTCTCTCTCTTACACGCAGTCTAGTAGCTTCAAAGTAGACTTTGAAGCTTTGGGAGTTGCATTTCATTTACGGTCGGTTGTAGGTGGCTCTGCTTTCTGATCTCTCTGAGGAGTTCAGATGTTGTGAAGTATGTCTTACACCGTCTTAAAAAACTGAAACACTTGGACGCCTCTCTTGAGACATGAAAAGTGTGCTCTGACCACGTCAAGAGCTTCGAGACCTTCTGATTCCCCAATGCCCTTAACATTTCTAAATACGGATGGGTCAGCATCATCCACCAGCAGCACTGTCTTTTCCTAGGTTTAAATTTAACCCTGTTGGCACGTTCGCAATCGAAGATTGACATAAGATCGCTTGTTAAGTGACTCATGCAGTACTTGTCGTTCGGCTCCAACCTTCTTCAATCTTGGCCGGCTGGTGCATGAATATTAAAAGCTCTTTATTCAATTATAATGAAGTTCTAGTTAAAAACATTTGGTTTTTCATATTCCTGTACTTTTAGACATTTCGTGGTGCTTGACTGAGAGTAATTTTTGTTTATTTCTTTTTTTTTTAAATTTAAATAAAATATATAGAACTGCAGCCATTATAAAAGACCCTGATTTATTTATTACAAAACGTTTGCTTTTTTATAATTAGTTAGTTTACAAAAGTTGATTTAATAAATTTGAATGGAAAATATAACTGAATTTTAGGGTGAAGCCAGACAAGAAATATGGTTTCAGTACTTGCATTAGTTACTCGGCAGCACGTGCCACATGTTCTGGAAGAAAACTCATGCATTTTTATGGGGGAATACAACATAGACTTGAGGTAAGAAGGTTTTTGGTCTTGAGAGTTCTTTGAAATTCATTTCAAATTTGTTTAAATAAACTTTGTGTTTGTCTTACTTTTACAACTAAACGATTACGTGCTTATTTACGACTGTTTGTGTATGTTTGTAAAATTTCTTATCTTTAAACTTTATAATGAAAAACTTAATGAAAATTACTGTCTGTCATGCTGGCCACAAGACAAGCGCCGGGAAACAGCAGCAAATTTATTTCAAGTTGAACTGTTCATGTCTGTTTCAACACGTAAATTGATTTAAAAAACATGTCATGTTCACTTTTTAATTAAACCAAACACCGAAGTTCATTAATTATAAATGAGAAAGAAGTTTTAAGTTTTTATTTGTGTATTTTCATGTTGCAATTTGTTATAAATTTGTAGCTATTAAATATTTATGTTGATAAAACACGAACTAAAACAAGGGAATCGTGTACTTATTAAAATGATTTATAATTCAAAATGATTATCGTGTCGGTGCAGGTGTTTTCAGACAAAACATTTAAAAAAGAGATATTGTTTTTATTTTAATTGGTTTGCATTCAAAGTTTACAGCAGGATTTCATGATGCTTAAGAGCTTAAGCAAATTTAAAATGTATCCAAGAATTTTTAAACAGTCGAATGTATGTGGCTGCGTGCTTTGAAGGTTGAGATATGACATGATACTCCGACTTAGCACAAGAATATTATATTTCCAGGTTTAAGGAGAGGAGAAGGTATCCCATATAATCATGTCTGGATAAAAGAAACTTATAAGAATTTTCCAAGTTTTCAAAATTGAAAATTCAGCATATTCGAAAGAGCTCTAAACGTTTGCTTATTAACCCTGGAGACGATCAAACAATTCGTCAATCACTGCATATTTGTGAGAGTGTTATGTTTTTAGAGACTTAGAAATAAACCTGGAATTTGTGTTGTTACTCGGCAGTGTTCGTTTATATCCAGGGAATAATACTGAAAGTCTTAAATTATAGCAACAGTCTTAAAATACCCGTGTCCTTCTTTGACCTTTTAAAGTCAATAAATTATTTCCACATTTGCAAATGAGTGTATGACCCATTTTGTTTATTTGCTAATAACTAAGTTTCTATTCCCAAATGAAATCATTGAACTGGGGAAATCCCCATATTGTGCTTGACCAGCTGTTGGAGTATCAATGAAAATTTTGACTTTTATAGGCTGGTCCAACCGTAGAGCACGATATAAATTGCCAGTCATATTTTAACGTCAAGTTATTTGGTCAATTTAATTTGACAATCATTTACATATTAGATTAGGTTAGGTTAGGTTAGGTCGAAGAGAGTGACATAAGCTATCTCAATCAGCTCAGGAATATACTTAGGCCTGATAGGCCTGTTGTGCGCTCTATTGTAAGGAGTTCCCATTCCCATACCATAGGGAGTCTCCATTAATGCCGTGGAAACCTTTGAATTTGATTATGTAATGAATCTAGTTTCCTCAATGTGTCTTTTTAAGTCCCTTCGATTACAACCCCTAAGAAATTCCATCTCCTGTTTGTCTTCTGCTCCAGTGTTTCGTCGTCTTCCTGGCAGGCCCTGCGTGTTATATTGTCAACGATACCCATTCGTACTAAATGATTCCTTAACTCTGTAGGACCTGTTGTTAAATAAACCAGTCTCCGTAGTGCTGGCCTACTCAGCACTACTTTTGTCCTTTTACCATCTGGGTCCCCCCATAGAATTCTAGTCACCCTACCTATGGTAGAGTGCTGCCAATCTCTTGTATGCAATTCTATGGCCCATTGTTTCAGTTCGTTGTTAAAACGCCTAAAAAGGCTTTGGATTATCTAGTGTGATGTTTGCCATTAATGCTCCTATCTTTGCTAGCCTATCTGCCTCAATATATCCAGGTATTCCCTGATGTCCTGGAATCCATATTATCTCTATGCTTCCACAGTGCTTGTATGAGTTAATCTCATCCTTGTATTGTAGTACACACCGAGATTGTATTGTATCGCTGAAAAGCAGCATAATAGCCAAACGAAGTTCTCGGAAATCACTACGTTCCCATCATCAGTGAGCGTGAGTATTTTTAGGCGGCTTTCGCACAGGGAAAGATATATATTAAGACACCAAATTTGGCTGCTTTTTCCCCAGTCTCATTGTTTTTTTTTTTGCCGCCTGGTTATTATGAAACGAAAGCAGTTTCAACTGAAAATCATAAGGACTTTGTCAAAGTTAAGTTACCCCGTGAAGACGATAACTTTCTTGACGTGGTTCTTGTTAATAGAAATTTACTTAAAAATAAATAAATTTCAATGCTGATTTTAGGGCCACTGTCACTATCATAAAAGCAAAAAAATTTAATTTAAAAAGCACCGACGGCTTAAGAATTTTTCTTGTCCCCGAATCCGAAAAATCGATGCGAAAAGCACCAACCCTAAAGACGAAATCTCCTGCAAAAGAATTCCCTATTTTAACAACTTCGACAACTTCTTTTTTTCCCAAAATGTTATAAAAAACTCAAAGTGATCAATTGAGGGGTTTTAGCCTCTTCCCATGCGCATTTCACTGGGGCTAAGGCAGGTCATTGGGGATCCTGTACCCAACATTTCTTAGAATAACTTTAAAATAACTTTTAATAAAAAAAACTTGTGTTGCACTTAAAATATCATGGACTTATTGACAAGGCCGGGTGGCGCCCAAAGTTCGATTAATTGACTAGAATTTTTTCCAAAATCAAAATACCCGAAAAAATCTTGTACCATTCCAAATCCCAATTATCTTGCAAAAGGCCAGGTTTAGCCAAAGTCTGTAGAAAAATAAACTTTTCAGGATACCATGGGGCCATTTTAAAGACCGCGTTTAAGTGAACAAACCAAAAACAACTGAAGATCTGAAGGATGATATTCGCCATTGACGAGTTAAGCGAAGTTTTGCTGCTTAAATTTATTAATTTTATTTGCTACGTGTCTTATTCAGCAAAACGAGATAATATTTCTTAGCATGCAGAAGGAAAAATTTTAAATGACTCATTTAAGTGTAGAAGTAATTTCTATTTATAACGGGTGCTTTTTAGCTGCCTGGGAAAACTAATTTAAAATTTTTTAACCTTCGGAAAAAAAGTTCGGCTATTTTCGAAGGCCGCTACACTGTCATCATCACTATCATCATGTGCACTTTTATTTGTCACTGGTCACTAAATGACTCAGTTGAGTGTAAAAGTAGTTTTTATTTATAACGGGTGTTTTCTAGCTGAATGGGAAAATGAAATATGAGCACATCTCACATGATTTTTTAGACTTTCGTGTCAAATTTTGTTGCATAACTGAATAGATTCGGCTTTGAGCCGCCCTCGTCGTTATATCTGTTTCAAAACTAAATTAAGTATGATATTAAATATTCAATAACAAGTCTCGAAGTCGTTCCCTGATTTTCTAAAATTAAAGAGAATGTTAAATTGCTTCGTATATATTTGTCGCAGCAATAATCGAAATCATACTTTTTTTTAAATTATTTGTTGTCTAAAAACTATAAAAAATTTATTACAACTCATCGTGGATGAACTGCTCAGTTCGCACTCAGTTTTTTCTAATAAAATTAACTTGTGTTTAGCACAAGAGCACACGGCGTGATAATACTTACGAACGGCTCAATTTCATTACTCGTATCTTAATTTTGCCCCCCTTTCAGTATTACATTCAACCATTTTATTTCTCAACTTTATTTTCCTTTTATTTTTTGACGAGTTTACTACCGGACAATTCATAAATTAATTACCCCCCCCAACTATGGACAGCTAACACGGAAGCGATGGAGAAATATTACAACAACAATAATAACACTTTCAGTCAATAGCTTGGGAAAGAGCAAAACAGAAAAGAAGGGCAACGCAAAGGCCAAACTGAGAAAAGAACATTCAAGTCATACTGTGTTTTAATGGAAATAAAATTGGATAAAATATTTACTTTGCCTCTTATCTCCAGTTAATAATGGAAACAAAAGGGCCAATAACACATACACACCAGAGTAACAGCAGTAATAGATTTTAAGTGTAGGGGAAAATGTGTTGGGAACAACAGATATAAAAACTATAACAACAAAATCAATTTAATATGATAAACTTGCAACTAATTTCTAATGCAACTTAATTATAACGAGAGCTCCAGCTCAGGATACTACCGAGTCAGCAATATAGAGATGCGAAGGAATCGAAATGAAAACAGTTAAATAGGAGAGAACATTTTCACACATACACACACACACACACACACACACACACACACACACTTCCAAAGAGACAAACGGTTGCTGGTGTGCACTGCAACTAACGGCTACATGCCAGCAACAACTCACGCAACATAAAACGACAATTAAACACGCACACACACACACGCACATGAAAGCTTTATTCTCAAGAGTGGCAAATGGCAAGTCCAAGTTAATGTTTGCAAAATAATTCCAGTTCAATCACATCCTGCCAGTAGGGTATGAGGGAATTGTCTGTTGATACACTGATAATAATTTCCTACACTCATACAACTTAGTGCCATAAAAAAAAAACACTGACTCTACTTTATTACAATGAATGTTTTTTAATAAAATTATGACAACTTTTGTTGCAAAATTTATACTCACACACATACGCATTTATAAAAAGTGTTTGCGTATTTTTGCTACACATAAAAAGGCAGGACCTCAAACTATGTAATAATTTTGTGTTTTCTATTTTTTATTATTATTATAAAATAATAACGAAATAAATATATCGCTGTACCACATAACACTCAATGAAAGGAAACCGCCAAGGAGGAGCATCCTGCGAGCTGAATGACAGTCACAAGTGAGAAAACAAACCCGAAAGACACTTTCAAATCTCGATATGAAAATATATTATAATTTTCGGCTCTCATTGCTGGACAAAAAAATGGCTAAAAAGTAAAAAAAATAATAAATAAATAAATAAATCAGGAAATAAACTTGTTCTTTTCTAGAAAATAATGCAACATTTTTTACACTTTTTAATACAAAATCGCACTATTGGCATTTGAAAATAAGCAATTTATTAGAAATTATTTCCAAATCTCTGGCGAAAAATTATTTCTGTTATAAAACTTCTCCAAACTGCCTCTTACTAGAGAAAAAGTTAAAAAAATGTTGCCCTTTTCTATAAAGGAACGTATAGGCAAATTTATTAAAGTTTATTTAAAATTAGTTGTGGGTTACTCCATAATCAGCAAACACTTTGATAGCGCAAAGAAAACTACGTACAAAGCCAAAACCTTGTATTAAAAACCAAAAAATAAAGGGTGTTTCTTATAGAGGTATAGAACTTTGAAAATAGATAAAATCAAGTTCTTTAAATTAACATGAAATTTATTTGAATCGAAAGATAATATTCTGTCTCTATATAATTCATATACGACATCTGGCGTATGACAGCCATGGCTTTTTCGAGGTCTAATCTCTGATACCGTTTTCGAACATTAAAGGCCTCATATCGTTAATAGCGCGGCTAGCTGTTGTCCTCCAAGTGGTCAATCGTTTCGGGTAATTATTAATGATTTTTCAAAATATATATGCCACCGTATATCGGCTATCAGGCGGCGAATGTGGTCCTTCCAGTGATTAATAGTTTTGGGTTTATCGACTTAATCCCTTATTCATTAGAAATATGGGAGTTTTATAACAGCGTAATAAAACAAAATTTTATATGAAATTTGCTCTATTACACTCTTACGAGCCTCTCATAATTCTTCGACTATCTACAAATGAGATCACGAGACGTTCGAGGGTGGCACTTTTTTTTTTGGTTACCGGGACATTCTGACTGTCTTGGCAACCGCATTGCTGACGGAGTGGCCAGGGCAGGGGAAGAGCTGGAGAACTCAATGATCTGCTACTTCACAGACAATCCGCCATTGCACTGCAAGTTCCTGAGTCAGTGTGAATCATATAAACTCGCTCAAACAAGATGGGAAAACGTGACAAATTGCTGCGTGGAATGGGCCACATGGCCCCGCTATGACCCACCCAGAGCGCGCGACTTTCTTAGCTTCACCAAGATACGACTGCATCAACTGCTGAATGTCTTAACTGGACATTGTAACTTTGGAACCCGTGCAAGAAAAATGGGTCTGGAGCACAACGACTTCTGTCCAAGCTGTACTGATGAAGAGGAGAAGGTAACGGTGCGCCGTCTTCTATGTCAGTGGCCTGCCTTGAACAGCGTAAGGGCAGTGGCACTGCGCTCCAACTTTCTCCCAGACCTAGATAGTCTGGCGAATCTTAGAATAGCTTGTTAGAATACCGGCCTTCCTAATGACCACAGGATGGCTAAATACGGCAGAGGACAGCTAGCTCATAAGTAGTCCTCTGCTTAAGGGTATTCGCAACGGAAGCGAATCAACGGACCCTAAAAACCTAACCTAACCTAAGACAAATTTAGTTAGCGATTAAAATATTTTTATGCGCTTAAACGTCGACAGTTTTCGAAAAGAGCTATTTAATTATTTAGACACCAAATTTTTTTAAGGCATATAAATATAAAAACTTCGCTTCCAGGGATGGGAAACTCAAATTTTTTTTATACATAAATTAACCCAATATGCAACTAACGTTGTTTTTTTAACTAATTAAAAACTATTTTTTCATTCACTAAAACGAAAATAATATGAAATATTAATATAAATCAAAATTTCGCTTCCAGGGTTGGATAATTGCAATATTTTATGGTACATGAGAGAGGCCAAAAGGGTTAAACATTTTAAGTTTTTCTTAAATAAAACTAATTCCTGCCTCATTAAGAGTTGCGTTGGTAAAAAAACAAAAAAACAAAAAAATACAATAAAAACTTCGCTTCCAGGGATAGGAAATTCAAATTTTTTTTATACATAAATTAACCCAATATGCAACTAACGTTGTTTTTTAACTAATTAAAAACTATGTTTTCATTCAGGAAAACGAAAATAATATGAAATATTAAAATAAATCAAAATTTCGCTTCCAGGGTTGGATAATTGCAATATTTTATGGTACATGAGAGAGGCCAAAAGGGTTAAACATTTTAAGTTTTTCTTAAATAAAACTAATTCCTGCCTCATTAAGAGTTGCGTTGGTAAAAAAACAAAAAAAAAAATACAATAAAAACTTCGCTTCCAGGGATAGGAAATTCAAATTTTTTTTTATACATAAA
Organism: Linnaemya vulpina; assembly: GCA_963675445.1. Taxonomy (NCBI): domain Eukaryota; kingdom Metazoa; phylum Arthropoda; class Insecta; order Diptera; family Tachinidae; genus Linnaemya; species Linnaemya vulpina. Next base: position 62,945,280 of record OY776280.1, on the reverse strand, counting down.
TTAACCCAATCTGCAACTAACGTTGTTTTTTAACTAATTAAAAACTATTTTTTCATTCACTAAAACGAAAATAATATGAAATATTAAAATAAATCAAAATTTCGCTTCCAGGGTTGGATAATTGCAATATTTTATGGTACATGAGGGAGGCAAAAAGGGTTAAACATTTTAAGTTTTTCTTAAATAAAACTAATTCCTGCCTCATTAAGAGTTGCGTTGGTAAAAAAACAAAAAAAAAAACAAAAATACAATAAAAACTTCGCTTCCAGGGATAGGAAATTCAAATTTTTTTTATACATAAATTAACCCAATATGCAACCAACGTTGTTTTTTAACTAATTAAAAACTATTTTTTCTAAATTTGTTGTTAATGCTGAATTACGAATATAAAAGAATACAATGAATTTAGTCTACCTAAACAGCCAGAACACTTTGAAGTTGTGCCACCTGCATGTTTAATTTTTTGAGCCTAAAACTGAGCGTTAATGAAGATGAATGGCGACAGATGAGGCAAAAATTAATATTTATTACCTGCAGTGTTTCTAAGCCATTTTGTACATTTTGACTAGAAAAACACACCATCGGCAGGCAGTTCGAGTTACTGTAATTGGCTTGGAATAACTAACGCCCAGCGAAGGCACTTCTTAATTGCTAATTTATTTTATCACAAACTACTCGTGGTATATGAAAGAGAAGAGCCCAGTTGAAATGTAAATGTTTCATTTAATGCCGCACCTTTTAGAGTTCCACTTTTCATTGTGTTTTTTTTTATAAAATAGAGGAGGGTATCGCCGCTAATTTTGTATCTTTCTGTGCCTTCTGCTGCTGTTAAACTGTTGGCTTTAAATATCTAAAATGGAGTTGGACAATTTAAGCCATTAAATAAGAACTGCTTCTGTAATAAGCCTTGACTTTTTACTTTTTTTTTCATGTAAACTGTGCGTCTGTCTCTTTAGAGATAATTTAATCTTCTTCTTTATGCATAAATCGGAAGTTTTTTGTTTTGCAGGGCAGCAGCAGCTCTAACGTCCCTTGTGCGCTAACAGATTTCTATTCCATCCTGATAAATTTATTGAACTTTTTTTTTCTTTGTGAAAGTTTTTTCTTTTGTTTATTAAAAGTTTCTTGTGTTCTCTTATTTGTTACATTTAGTCTTTGCAAATATGCAATTTTTTTTTCTAAACTCATTGTTGCTTCTTTCTCTTCTGTTCTGTTCTGTTCTGTTCCATCGCAAAGGGAAACTATCAAAAGTGGCAACAACAACATTCTTCAAATTATGTCATGCTTTACTTTTGCAATATATTCTCGTACACTTTTTTCTAATATATTTTTGTTATAATATTTCATTACATATTGGTATAAACTTTTGCCATTATTTGAGTTTTAAGTTTTCTTATCGCTGCTCTTTTTTTTCTTCTTGCCACTTTTTGTTTATGTTGGCCTTTCTTTATCTAAATCTGATATTAAAGGAGGAGATTGTGCAAATAGGGAAAGAAAATCATTAAGGAATACACATGAATAAGTCAAGAACAATTCAAGAGTTAAAGAATAAGACAATTCAGCGCATTAACGACATTGAATGTCAATTATGCCTACAAGTCATTAAAAATATCGGCCGTCGCATAGAGGTTTGACACTGAAGCCGTGGCGAGCATTTGTTTTACAAAAATATATTCAGACAATTCTCTGAAAACTTTTTTGATTTATTTAGAATTGACAGCGTTCATTAGGGTTGGACATTCCTGATCACATGTTATATATAAAAGAATGAATTGACGGCCCTCTTTCGGTTCTTTTTATGGCCTTCACAAAGAAGTGAAAGGGTTTGTCATTCCGTGTGTAATTTCTTCGATATTAATATGCAACCCTATAAAGTATATATATATATATATATATATATATATATATATATATATATTCCGGATTCTCATGAATAGCGATGGCGATTGAGCGATGTCCGTCTGTCTGTAGGTGAAATCGGCATTCCCAAGCCACCAGAAGAGCTAAAAACTTCGTTCTCGGACTGATGGATTGAAAATGACGTTAAATTCATTCAATAAAAAAAATCTGAAATACGGTTCCAGAGCTGGGAAGCTTATGCCTATTTCTCGACGCTCAACTAATACCAAAAATCAATTTTTTGTTTGTTTGTTTGTAAATTGAACTTATTTAATGCTTTGGCAAGCCTTAATTGTCTATTAAAAACTAAAATAATAAGAATTTTTTTCCAGGGATGGGAAATTAAGTCAGTAGTGGTTACAGTTAAGTGGTACATGTAGTAACCGAAATGTTTAAAAATTTTAAGTTTTTCTTAAATAAAACCGGTTTATACAACGTGAGGACTTGCACTGTTATTAAAATTTCGTTTGCACGGGTGGGAAATTGATCTTTTTTTTTCATTCATAAAAGTAACCAAAAAGGCTACTGACCTTGTTTTTTTTTTTTTGCTAACTTAAACTATTTTTAAACTTAGAAAGAACAAAATTGGTATCAAAAAATAAAACAAATAAAAATCTCGAATCCAGGGTTGGAAAAGTGCAATATATTATAGTATATGAGAGTGACCAAAATATTTAAAAATTTTAAGTTTTTTTTAAATAAAACTAATTCATGCCTCTTTAAGAGTTGCATTGTTAAAAAAAAACACAAAAAAATAAAAACTTGGCTTTCAGGGATGGGAAACTCAAATTTTTTTTATACATAAATTAACCCAATATGCAACTAACGTTGTTTTTTTAACTAATTAAAAACTATTTTTTCATTCAGCAAAAAGAAAATAATATGAAATATTAAAAAATTCAAAATTTCGCTTCCAGGGTTGGATAATTGCAATATTTTGTACTACATGAAGGTGGCCAAAATGGTTACATATGTTAAGTTTTTCTTAAATAAAACTACTTTATATCTCATGAAGACTTGCATTAATAAAAAAAAATTCTATTATTTAAAAATTTTCCTTGCAGGGTTGGGAAATCAAAATTTTTTTATACATAAAAGTAAGCGAAAAGGTAACTGACGCTGTTTATTTTTCTTAACTAAAACTATTTTATAACTTGTGAAGAACAAAATTGGTACTTAAAAATATATGTAACGTCAGACGTATGTTGGTGAAGGGTACATAAAATTCGGCACAGCCGAATATAACATTTTTAATGGTTTTTTATACTTTAATGCTGATAATCAGATGGCGTTACATCATTGGACTCATCTCATCCTTATCTCGGTCTTGTTTTCCCACCGGAGTTTCCATTGTCCCATCGGTTTTTTACAGAGTTTCTTAAATATACTTGTAGGAGTAGCTCTAAAACTCGTTCCATATTTCAAGTTTCCATGTTTGTTGTGCTAAAGTTTTGTAGCTTTTATTTGTATTGGAAATTTCCATGAATATCCTTTTTAACAAAAAATCTGATTCACATTAACAATTTGAGATGTTGACAAAATAATTGAGTCGGCGGCATAAAACTGCCAGTCATTAGTAAATATCTGACAAACTTAAAGCAGGATCCTTTTAAATTATTATTATTTTTTTTTTTTTTGGCGAAAACTTTAAATGGCATAAGAGATTCTTAATCTCATAATTTTGCAATATTTCATGTCAATTTGTTTTTTCTTCATGCTTCTGTACGCTGACATAATTGTCGATTGGCAAAGTCTTAAACGACTCAGATGGAAATTCATGGAGATTAAACTTTTAAATACAGTTGAGCTCATTTGTTTGTTGTTGCAGCTTTTCAAATATGGTTCGTTGCAAAAACAAAGAAGGCAAACGAAAAATTTTGTATCTTGTCTAAAGAAAGTTTAAGGGAATATTAGAAAAAAAAAGTTTATTGGGAAAAAAATAGCATGTCAAGATTTATTTCAGCGAGCAGCAGATATGGAATACCAACAAAAAATTTTGTCTTCGAAGGATTTTTTCTTATTATTTGCTTTAGGTATTGTGGGGAGGTCATGTGTTATAAACCAAAAGCATGGAAAATATATTAAAAAGTAAAACTATCAAAAGACTTCCAAGTTTGTCATTATTCAGCAAAAGAAAAATATAAATTGAATTTTTTCCATTCTCTTTGTCACGATAATGGCAAAAGTTTTGAACAACAATATTTTTCCTTCCGGTCTAAAACAACAAATAACGCACACAGATAATAGTCCTGCATCCAAACATGGCTGGAATAAAAAGTTTTATATGGTGGTGTGTGTGTCAGCCTTCGGTTTCTCTTGCCTTTCCGTATACACAAACTGCAAGCCTGTTTGTACGCTTGGCCACTTGGCAAAAGGCAGGAACACATCATTTATAATCTGTACAAGTAAGTCAAATACTTCCTAAAGCGTCAAGTGGTCTAAGAACTGCCTCTGGAGTGAATTTATTTTTCGAAGGACTCATTTCCCATGCACTGTCTTATCAGCCAAATTAATTGAAAGAATTACAATAAACGAGTTAAAGTGTTATATTCGGCTGTGCCGAATCTTATATGCCCTTCACCAACATACGTCTGGCGTTACATAAATTTTTAAGTACCAATTTTGTTCTTTTTAAGCTATAAAATAGTTTTAGTTAGCAAAAACAAAAAAAAAACTACGTCAGTTGTCTTTTTGGTTACTTTTATGAATGGAAAATATATCAATTTCCCACCCCTGGAAACGAAATTTATTTTTTTTAGCAATGCAAGTGTTAATGCAGCATGAATTAGTTTTATTTAAGAAAAACTTAACCATTTTGGCCACCTTCATGTAGTACAAAATATTGCAATTATCCAACCCTGGAAGCGAAATTTTGAATTTTTTAATATTTCATATTATCTTCTTTTTCCTGAATGAAAAAATAGTTTTTAATTAGTTAAAAAACAACGTTAGTTGCATATTGGGTTAATTTATGTATACAAAAATTTGAGTTTCCCATCCCTGAAAGCAAAGTTTTTATTTTTTTTTGTGTTTTTTTACCAACGCAACTCCTAATGAGGCAGGAATTAGTTTTATTTAAGAAAAACATAAAATTTTTAACCATTTTGGTCACTCTCATGTACCATAATATATTGCACTTCTCCAACCCTGTATTCGAAATTTTTATTTGTTTTATTTTTTTATACCAATTTTCTTCTTTCTAAATTAAAAAATAGTTTAGGTTAGCAAAAAACAAACACGGTCAGTAGCCTTTTTGGTTACTTTTATGAATATAAAAAAGAAAAATCAATTTCCCACCCCTGCAAACGAAATTTTAATAACAGTGCAAGTCCTCACGTTGTATAAACCGGTTTTATTTAAGAAAAACTTAAAATTTTTAAACATTTCGGTTACTACATGTACCACAAAATATTGAATGTCCCGAAAACGACTTAATTTCCCATCCCTGGAAAAAAATTCTTACTATTTTAGTTTTTAATAGACAATTAAGGCTTGCCAAAGCATTAAATAAGTTCAATTTACAAACAAACAAACAAAAAATTGATTTTTGGTATTAGTTGAGCGTCGAGAAATAGGCATAAGCTTCCCAGCTCTGGAACCGTATTTCATATTTTCTTTTGTTGAATGAATTTAACGTCATTTTCAATCCATCAGTCCGAGAACTAAGTTTTTAGCTCTTCTGGTGGCTTGGGAATGGCGATTTCACCTGCAGACAGACGGACATCGCTCAATCGCCATCGCTATTCATGAGAATCCGGAATATATATATATATATATATATATATATATATATATATATATATACTTTATAGGGTTGCATATTAATATCGAAGAAACTACGCACGGCTTGACAACCCCTTTCACTTCTTTATAAAAGGCTATAAAAAGAAGCCAAAGAGGACCGTCAATTCATATTTTTATTTGTATCAGCAGGGATGTTCAACCCTAATGAACGCTGTTAAAATAGCTTTGCCGTTAAAGTTTGTGGGATGTTACGGGCATGTCCTTTAGGTTCAACCGTTTGACAATTTTTTTCCCTCTTGTCTTATCGGCATTTTAAGCAAAAATATATTCCAAAATTAATTATTTGACAGAAGGATATCGAAGAAGGCAACTTTTGTTACAAACTATTTAAATAACACGCTGCGTTCTTTCAAATCAACCAAAATGTTTTTATGCAGCGTGTCAAGGCCTTCCTTCTCCAGTTTGTTCAAATTTCTTGTTTTTGTTGCCACATTTAATTAAGAAGTTTAACAATTCTTTTGTAATTTTGAATGATCAAAAATTTTTGTTATTATTTTTTTTTTTGTTGCGGAAAAAACTGTCCCATTTAGACAATAACAAAATTGAACCGTCACCAGTTTTACATAAAATTGGTTGAAAAAAAAACTTTTTTTTTTGAAAAACAATTTCAAATTTTATTGATATAAAACGCAGCTGTTGGGGCATTAAATTCGAGCAAAAGAAATAAAAATTGCAAAGTAGGGAAAGAAAACCAAAATTGCTGTCATTTAGTGTGGTTCGTTTTATTTGGTGTTGTTGTTGTTGTTTTTGCAGCTAAAGGACGAGCCGCTGTGTGGTGTGCCAGTTTTGTTAGCAGCTGCTCTTAATTTTTCTTATATTTTTTCTTTTTTGTTCGTTTAGCTGTTGGTGCAGGTTCGCTTGTGTTTGTCCACCAAATTATTAATTAAGGGCCTAAAACTCTTTCCAACTCACGTTATTTTTATGTGAATAATTAAAGGAACAGTCATCAGTGACAGCAGCAACACCGTTTCCACAAAATATAATTTTATGTTTATAAAAAAAAAAGTCACATAAAAGTAATCAAATTTTAAAATCTGCCAGTCATTTATTTTATTTTCCCACAAAGTCAGGAAGCGCGCTAAACCTCTTCAAACTTTCAACAAAGTCATCGTTAAATAATCGTTGCCGCTTTTATGGCCTTTTCAAAGATTTGAGATTTTTTAAATAAAAACAAAAACAAAAAAAAAACGAGACAAATAAACCGCACGACAGAACACACCAACATACGTGGCACAGTAGGCCACTGTTTTCGCCAGTGACTTATTTCTGCACACACACACACACACACACACATACACCGAAACAATCGATTGTGAAACAGCCAACCGTTCCATTTATGGTCGTTGGTTTTTATGCTCAAATATTAAATAATAATATTGTTATTTGTAAAGATTATTTTTATATTCTATTATTTTGTCGTTAATGTATTTATTAAAACAATTTTTCTTCTCTTCTGTTTATACGTTGAGTAATAAAGTTTAAAACATAAAAATCTAAATAATGGACTGGCAGTCACAGGCTTATGGCCGTGGCAAACAACGTGAATAAATCTGATCACTGATGAGCCGCAAGAATATTTTAAGCTGATTTATATTCCCATTCCCCATCCTGTACTTTAAATTGAAAATTGTCCCATGAACGCTAAAGGATTTACATCAATAAAATTTTTAATTTCAATTCAAATAATTTTATGTAAAACTGGTGACTGTTCAATTTTGTTATTGTCTAAATGGGACAGTTTTGTCCGCAACAAAAAAAAAAATTAATAAAAAAAAATTTTTATGATTCAAAATTACAAAAGAATTGTTAAATTTCTTAATTAAATGTGGCAACAAAAACAAGAAATTTGCACAAACTTGAGAAGGAAGACCTTGACACGCTGCATAAAAAGCATTTTGGATGATTTGAAAGAACGCAGCGTGTTATTTAAACAGTTGGTAACAAAAGTTGCCTTCTTCGATATCCTTCTGTCAAATAATTAATTTTGGAATATATTTTTGCTTAAAATGCCGATAAGAACCAGAAGGACAAGTATTTTTATACAAGTATTTTTATACTTATACGAGCTCGACTCCGGACTCTGTCATGAATAGAGTAGCGAAATTTTCTGATTTTCATTAGAGCAGGATTGTGTTAATAATTGTACGATGGTCTCACTGACGAAGGCAAAGAACTGGTCCCTGGACATAATCGATAGCGTTTAACAACATCAGGTACTAAGAAAACCGTATATGCGTCGGTATCTGCCACAAAATATTCACCAGCCAAGTAAAAAAGTAAAAATGGCTACAACGAAAATCCCCATCCTTTAAACTGTCCTCATCTATCTTCTGTCCCCTCCTACAAAGCACAGCAAATGTAGGCGTCATTTCCTGAGTACTAGTCCAGGAACAAAAACTTATTTACAAAATTCGAGCCTAAATTATGAACACAATTTCATTAAATGAATTTAAAAAACGACATTCTTGCTCACTTCGATAAATTGATAAAGTTGAAGCATCGGATAGTCATCTGGAGTCCATCTGGTATGATTTCGCCTTGAACATGCCGTGATTGAGATCAAGGCGAAGGATGAAGTTTTTCCCATATTAAATCAAATATCCATAATTCGGGCTTAGAAAACCCGCACGTGATCTTACAGAAGCCAATACAGCCATTTCGAGTGACTGTTTGCTGTGGGTTGTGGAGTGGAGGCATCATATTGGATCCTATTTATTTGATAATGAACACGGAGCAACCACCACGCTCTGTGGAGACACTTAACGCCCCATGATAACCGATTTGTTTGTGGCCGCTCTTCAAGGCATTCATGTGAAAGGCGTGTGGTTTCAACAGGATAGAGGATTAGCTAAATATCCCCTGCCTCAATCGATTTGTTGGCTCAAACGTTGGATGGCCGTGGGATGGCTTTTTGGTTGCCAAAAAGCTGTGATATGACCCCGTTCGACTATTTTCTGTAGTGAATCCTTGAGGACAAGAAGAAAAGCTGACAGACTAACGACAATTAAGCATTTGAAGTTAAACTTTCGGATACACTTTGAAAGGGACACATTAACACACACACACACTTGAAACACATACGAGTGTAATAATTTTGAAAATTTTGTAAAAAGTCGTTGCTGAAAACGCAACAAAGAATTGTTGAAGAAATCATTATGGATCCAGTTAAAATGGAGCAGCCACAACGCAGGCTGTCAATATTCTGTTGTATGGAAACACATTTTTCCATTCACAATTAGTTCACTCACACTTAGACATTTACCTCTACAAACGCACTCGCATGTACTTGAAAACGGAAGTACTGCAACGAACACACGCGTTTGAGTAGGGCCAATACATCAACGGAAAATCTCAATGTATTTTGAGTGCCAAACACAACTTCTGTGTTCGTTCAATTGTATGTTGCAACGAGGGTTGTTTAAATACTCAATTATTTACACTCCAACACTTTTATTTCTATCAATATATATTTTAAGCATCCAAATGGCCGTTATTTATTGTAAACCCAAATTCACCATTGAAGAATTAAAACCATCAGCTGCCTGAAATAAGTAAACGATTTGTCCCATTGCGAGTTTCAGCAAGTAGCGCCACTCCAATAAATCGACTCCAATAATTTATTCAGTATAATTCCTGGGACTAGGAACCGTGAAGTACCACAAGAGACGATTTTTCATTCCCTATTGTTTGTCCTTGAGAACGCTGTTGGCGGAAGCAGAGAGCACAAGACAACAATGTCTTGGACTCCGGCACTCAGTCAAGAATATAAATAATTTCTGATCTGCACTAGTGTAGGATTGTATGAATTGTCGCCGGCTTATCTTAAGGACGAAGGCATGGCACTAGTGGCTGAATATTTAGCGAGAGCAATTAACTACAATCATGGGCTAAAAAGTGGAATACAGCTGCGTCCTTCGTCGGTAACTGCCACAAAATATTCAACAGCGAAATAAAAGTAAAAAATAGGAATTGTCCTTTTAACTCTTTAATTTTCGTGTTGATTCTTTTTTCCCAAAATCTTATTAAAAATTCAAAGTGATCGATTGACAGGTTTTAGCCAGTTCCCATGCTTATTTCACTGGGGCTAAAGCAGATCATCAGGGATCCTGCACCCAACATTTCTTAGAATAACTCAAGATATTTTTTCAAACTTCCAACTTAAATAAGTGAGAAGTCTGAAACAAATTTCAAAGTCACAACAACAACTCACTGATAACTTTCTTTTTTATTTTCTTACGTTTCTTATTTCATTCTACAATTGGTCGGCTCTTTTCCGACTCTAATTGTTCTTCATTTTGGGAAAAAAGAATCAAGCACGATATTGAAATTAAAGAAGAAAATACTTCTGCTTAGAAAAGCTTAAAATAATTTTTTGCTTCTCAAATTTTTTTCTTTAGTAAATTAAAGATATTTATATGTTATAATAATATAAAGATATTTATATGTTATAATGTTTTTCTAAAATTAAAGTTTTAGTGCTTTTTTGCAATTTAAAAGTAGACAACATTCGTGATCAGTTTATCACTTTCGTATTTGATTTAATTCCTTATATTTTGATGAGTGAAAAAAAACTTGCAAAACACAGACATGAAAATAAAGAAGATGATATAGAATATGAAATTCGGGAAAGTGGAAAGAATTATCGATCGCTAATGGCGTGATGGGGTTATACAAAAACCAGACAAAAAAGTATGAAAGAAGCATCCGACTCCTCTCATGTTCCCTGGGGAAAATGAGGCACAGATTTTCTGCAACTCTTGTTTCAATCTTTTATGCGTTGCGTCATTTTTAAGAACCACAAAAATATCTTTTTAAATTTCTGTTAAAAAAAAACTGTCTTTTGCTATTAAAGCCAAGAGAACAAGAGTTCTCTCTTGTTCTTTTCAATCAAAAGCACAATATTTAGTACACACATAAATTGTGATTCTTGCTAATTTCGTATCTCTCTTTTTTGAACAATTTCGCCACTGAGTTGCTGCATGTGCTGATAAGAAACAGACACTGTAATTAAGCATCTTAACTTTGTGGAATTGTTTTCTCCTCCTTCTTTTATCAAAATAATTATGACTTAAGCATTTCGGTAATTCCAAGATGTTTGCCAATTTACTAAAGACATGTCGTCATGTTGGTGGGGTTTACCCGGCAGTGTGTTAAGGAAATGAAAAAATTGCTAAATTTCAATTCTTAAATCCATAACTTAACGATGAAGGAGTAGGGATGTAACATATAATTTTCAAAAAGGGGGCGAAGACATCCGAGGAGTGGCAAATTGGCTGTCAAATAATGAAATGTCAAGATTTGAGCTGCCACCTTTTGAAACTTATTTGGTAAAAAGCCGGCAAATCATCATTTATAAACAAAAGACATTAATTTAAAAAATTAATTATCAAAATGTTAATAATTTTACTTCAGCACTTCTTTAAATTTGAACAGCTTGTCAATAGGGCTCCTTCTAAGACCGCTGTGTGAAACATAATCGCTAAATTCGATACTCACGGTACTGTTGCTGACGGTAAACCAAACCAATGCGCTCGTAAATGCCGCAGTGATCCAAACGTGCCTGCTGGAGAGCAAAGTGTTGAGGTTGAGCCTCGATCATCAACTCGTCGACGTTCGTAACAACTGGGCGACATTTTCCTCAAAAATTTTCTTAAACATGCTTGTAAAGTCCAACTCGTGCAAGATTCAAACCCGTCCCATCGTTTATTTTCAGTGATGAGGGTCATTTCCAAGCAGGCGTTTATGTAAACAAATAAGAAATTTGCATATGAGACTCCCAAAATCCGCAAGTCGTCCTCGAAAAACCATAATGTCCAAAGAAAGTGATCGTATATTGCGTTTTTTAGTCAGGTGGCATCATCGGCCCGTATTTTTTTTCGAATCAAACCCGTCCATTCATTCGTCTTCAGTGATGAAGACCATTTTCAATCAAATAAAATGTCAGGTGGCATCATCGGCCCGTATTTTTTTCAAATCAAACCCGTCCATTCATTCGCCATCAGTGATGAAGCCCATTTCCCATCAGACGTTTGTGTAAACAAATAAAATTCATCGCGTCCAAAGAAACTGACCGTATCTTGCGTTTTTTAGTCAGGTGGCATCACCGGCCCTTATTATTTTTTTTTCAAATCAAACCCGTCCATTCATTCGTCTACAGTGATGAAGCCCATTTCCCATCAGGCGTTTATGTGAACAAATAAAATTCATGACGTCCAAAGAAACTGACCGAATATTTCATGTTTTAGTCAGGTGGCATCATCGGCCCTTATTTTTTTTCATCAAACCCATCCATGCATTCGTCTTCAGGGATGAGGCCCATTTTCAAACAGGCGTTTATGTGAACAAATAAAATTGTTCAAGTCCAAAGAAACTGACCGTACCTGTCGTTTTTTAGCCAGGTGGCATCATCAGCCCGTATTTTTTTTCCGAATAAGACCCGTCCCATCATTCATCTGCAGTGATGAGGCCCATTTCCCATCAGGCGTTTATGTTAACAAATAAAATTATCACGTCAAAAGAAAGTGACCGCATTTTGCGTGTTTTAGTCAGGTGGCATCATCAGCCCGTAATTATTTTTTTCAAAAATGAGCCAGAAAATGCTGTCGCCGTCAAACCTCTGCACTTTCAAACCGTGATAACCACCTTCTTGTGGCAATAATTGGCTAAAGTTGACAGCAGTGAGCTCTGGTTGGGACAAGACGTACAGTGGGTCAAACAATTAATTGACTGCATTGAAAATTTCACGGTCGCGTAATTTCTGGATTTCGGGGCATCAATTGGCAGCCTCGTTCTTGTTATTTAATGCCGCTGGGTGGTTTTCTCTGAGGTCTTTTGAAAGATCTTGTTGTAGTGAACAAATCGTCAAACAACGAACGCTGTTAAAAGAAGCTTTTTTTTTTAAAAAAGCTGGTTCAAAACTGTGTGAAAAGAGGGGACGTTTGCCGAAGTGCTAGAGGTCGAAATTTATCCGTTATAATTTATTCATTATCAATTTCAAATTTTCTACTTGAAATTGATGACAATAAAATTGAGTTTGTCAAGCAAAAATGGTGCTTCCCAACCTCAAATCTGCAGACCCCTTATATATATATATATATATATATATATATATATATATATATATATATATGTATATATTCCAGCAGAACTGTGAATATTACAGCTACACTGAAATAAATATTATCCTGCATTTGCAATAATTTTTATTTCTTTAAAATTTCTATACAAAAGAAAATTATAACTATTAACTGATTTCTCTTAATCTATGACAACCAAAATCTTAAGTAAAAGTTTTGCTGGGTAAGTACTCGTAGTTGGTAGAGGATACGCCAGTAAAGAGAGAAATAAAAAATGCTACTCAAATCATGAAAAATGACATGCATGTCATTTAAAGCAAAATAAAAATCACAAACTTAATAACCACTAATTCGTGGATGTTTGAGTAATTTTTTCATTTGAAACTATCAAAAACAGAAATAGTTTTTCTGTCATTGAATCGACTTAATATAAAAGCTCCCAGTTCTTGAACTATTAAATTAATTTGTCGTTGGTAATATACGTTGCGAAAAATTCTCATCCATAAATAATATTTCATAATTAGTATTTTGGGGAATTGTCGTTTTTTAAACTCTTTAATTTTCATTGTGTCCCTGATTCTTTTTTCCCAAAATCTTACTAAAAAATTCAAGGTGAGGGGTTTTAGCCCCGAATTCCCATGCGCATTTCAATGGGGCTAATGCCCCATCAGCAAGGTTTCTCTTACAACTGGAATTAGAGTCGGCAAAAAAATCAACCAGTTGTAGAACAAAAATGAAAGAAAATAAAAAAGGAAAAGTTATCAGTGAGTTGTTGTTATGACTTTCATATTTGTTTTAGACTTCTCATTTATTAAAGTGGAAGTTTGAAATAAATATCTTCAGTCGCAACTTCAGTGCCAAACAAATAAAAAACACGTTTTGGAATTTAATTCAGATAATAATTTGACGTTAACTCACAAACTTTTCAACCGTTTTTGACCCTGACACTAAGTCAGGAGTTAATGAGTCTGTGGACTCGATACAAAACCTTTTTAAAATGTATTTAAAAACATGTTTGAATTATTAGAATGCCTGAGCTGATTCAGCTCATCGGAAAGTTGCTTTTGGGTTCAACTTTGTCAAGTCATTTAAAGGTTAAAAAAGGTGCAGCTTCTTGCCGATACAGATATATAAACATACGCATGCGTACATATATAAGGACATGTTACATTCTCTCAGGATCAGTCAGGGAATTCACAACTTGATTTTTACGTTTTTACTTAACGGAGTAAAACCAATAACTTTCTATATGTTTTCTTTTAATTTAAAACTTTTTCAGCGGGAAGTTAAACATGTAAGTCTTTATTCACAAACAACTATTAAAAGTTAATGTACACTTTAATAGGAGTTTTTAGTATATAAGATTTTTACTTGAAAGCATTTTGAAATTTAATAGCAGTTCATAAATAACACCGGCAGTTTTTAGCGGGATTCACATGAATCGTCATTATGATGCTGGGGAAACACACACTCTTTTAACGACATAAAAATCTTTGCACATATTCCAGGCTTAAAAAAACTTATATACATATCGAAGCCGATATTAAACGATATAAAGCTCCCTGTAACTGCAATACTAACGTAACTTGGTGTTTGTGCTCCTTCGTGGTTTTGAAGCTTTTCGAGCCAAAATAAAATTTCTTTAATATTTAAATCCATCGATTTTCAAATATTAAGAAGTGATTGATTTGATTTTCGATTACTATAATAGATTCGAGAACACTGACTGCTCAAATATATAATTTCGGAGTTAAAAAATGGAACACTTTTCGACTCTATTTCATATGAGCTGATATTGAGGCGATTTTGAGCCTGTTCAAAGTGATCGACGTGGTTGTTATATATCAAGAGTTGGTGTTGGTTATTGGAATTGAGCGGTGAAGCCGTTTGAAAGTTGTTCTAAAAAAACCGGTTGTATTATAATTTTTCTTTTTTGATAAATTTGGAAATCTAACGTTTTGAATCAATTTGGTGGGATTCGGTATTACAGTACAAAACATAAACTCACGTGTTAAGAAGTGATTGATTTGATTTTCGATTACTATAATAGAATCGAGAACACTGACTGCTCAAATATATAATTTCGGAGCTAAAAAATAGAACAATTTTCGAGTCTATTTCATATGAGCTGATATTGAGCCGATTTTGGGCCGTTTCAAAGTGATCGACGTGGTTATTATATATCAAGAGTTGGTGTTGGTTATTGGAATTGAGCGGTGAAGCCGTTTGAAAGTTGTTCTAAGAAAACCGGTTGTATTCTAATTTTTCTTTTTTGATAAATTTGGAAATCTAACGTTTTGAATCAATTTGGTGGGATTCGGTATTACAGTACAAAACATAAACTCACGTGTTAAGAAGTGATTGATTTGATTTTCGATTACTATAATAGAATCGAGAACACTGACTGCTCAAATATATAATTTCGGAGTTAAAAAATGGAACACTTTTCGACTCTATTTCATATGAGCTGATATTGAGGCGATTTTGAGCCTGTTCAAAGTGATCGACGTGGTTGTTATATATCAAGAGTTGGTGTTGGTTATTGGAATTGAGCGGTGAAGCCGTTTGAAAGTTGTTCTAAAAAAACCGGTTGTATTATAATTTTTCTTTTTTGATAAATTTGGAAATCTAACGTTTTGAATCAATTTGGTGGGATTCGGTATTACAGTACAAAACATAAACTCACGTGTTAAGAAGTGATTGATTTGATTTTCGATTACTATAATAGAATCGAGAACACTGACTGCTCAAATATATAATTTCGGAGCTAAAAAATAGAACAATTTTCGAGTCTATTTCATATGAGCTGATATTGAGCCGATTTTGGGCCGTTTCAAAGTGATCGACGTGGTTATTATATATCAAGAGTTGGTGTTGGTTATTGGAATTGAGCGGTGAAGCCGTTTGAAAGTTGTTCTAAGAAAACCGGTTGTATTCTAATTTTTCTTTTTTGATAAATTTGGAAATCTAACGTTTTGAATCAATTTGGTGGGATTCGGTATTACAGTACAAAACATAAACTCACGTGTTAAGAAGTGATTGATTTGATTTTCGATTACTATAATAGAATCGAGAACACTGACTGCTCAAATATATAATTTCGGAGTTAAAAAATGGAACACTTTTCGACTCTATTTCATATGAGCTGATATTGAGGCGATTTTGAGCCTGTTCAAAGTGATCGACGTGGTTGTTATATATCAAGAGTTGGTGTTGGTTATTGGAATTGAGCGGTGAAGCCGTTTGAAAGTTGTTCTAAAAAAACCGGTTGTATTATAATTTTTCTTTTTTGATAAATTTGGAAATCTAACGTTTTGAATCAATTTGGTGGGATTCGGTATTACAGTACAAAACATAAACTCACGTGTTAAGAAGTGATTGATTTGATTTTCGATTACTATAATAGAATCGAGAACACTGACTGCTCAAATATATAATTTCGGAGCTAAAAAATAGAACAATTTTCGAGTCTATTTCATATGAGCTGATATTGAGCCGATTTTGGGCCAATTTTGAGCCTGTTCAAAGTGATCCACGTGGTTGTTATATATCAAGAGATGGTGTTGATTATTGGAATTGAGCGGTGAAGCCGTTTGAATGTTGTTCTAAAAAAACCGGTTGTATTATAATTTTTCTTTTTTGATAAATTTGGAAATCTAACGTTTTGAATCAATTTGGTGGGATTCGGTATTACAGTACAAAACATAAACTCACGTGTTAAGAAGTGATTGATTTGATTTTCGATTACTATAATAGAATCGAGAACACTGACTGCTCAAATATATAATTTCGGAGCTAAAAAATAGAACAATTTTCGAGACTATTTCATATGAGCTGATATTGAGCCGATTTTGGGCCAATTTTGAGCCTGTTCAAAGTGATCGACGTGGTTGTTATATATCAAGAGATGGTGTTGATTATTGGAATTGAGCGGTGAAGCCGTTTGAATGTTGTTCTAAAAAAAGTCGGTTGTATTAAAAAAAAAATTTTTTTTATTGTTTTGATATCTACTATTTTGAATCAATTTGGTAGGATTCGGTATTACCGTTCAAAATATAAATCTCTTTTTCGAATCGTACTCAATAAAGGATTAACCTCGATTTTCAACCGGTTTGTCGTGATCGACGTAGTTGAAAAGTCATAAGAAAATATACTCTGAAAAATTATTTTTAAGTTCTTTTTTAAAATATCTTAAATTTCAAGGGTTCGAATTACCCAGTTCGCAGTACCCTAGAAATATGGTTTCGTTCGGCTAAGCCGTTCAAAATGTATAAGTGGGTCACATACTTAATACAAACATACACGCATCACACACACACACACACACACACAAAATACATGAATAGAGACATAATGAAGGAGTCCTAGTATTAGTCAGGGAAGTTTCCTAAGATTCTAAAACGTGGAGATCAATTTTATCACATACTTGCACACGCATGTGCACACATACACATACAGACATGCTGACGGGTTTTCAGAATTATTTAATAAAACTTTCCAGGGCTTCAAAACGTGGGGATTTAGAAAGAACTCGATGATTTTGATTTTCGATTTTTTAACACTTTCAATTATTCGTGAGGGAATTTTTAAATTAAAAACTCTTTAAGCAATAAATTGCCGCCTTAACTAATTTTATGACACAAGAATATATTTTATTATATCTGCACTTACCGTTATATATTGTTGACGTTGAGGGCGTCAAAATGAGTAGAAGAGAAGAGAAGACACGTCAAGGCGACATTATCTGAAAATAATAGAAGAGAAAAAAGATTATATAAATGGAACGAGATATTTAATAAGTCTTAAATGATTTTAGAGAGTCTGACAAATATTCTGAAATTTATATTCTTAATAAATTAACTATTTGACATACTGTCATTGTACCATTATAATTCTCAGATGGTTTATAGGAGTCTTTTAATAAGTTGAGAAACTTTTGAAACTTTTCAAAACTGTGGTTGAAGTCTACTGACGATTTGGTAAAAAGCGCCAATGAAATGCATATAGACATTGTTGCTTAACTACCCAACAAATAAATTTCATATTATAATTTATATTCTTTATTTTTTTATTGTTACTTTTGCTTGTTTTTTTATTTGTTTGTTTGTTTCCTTTAAGACAAGTTTCAATGTTTACCTTCCCCAAGTGTCTTGATGTTGGTGACGAGAAAAGTTTAAATATTTTTTAGTGGCAGCTATTAAATAGTAAATAAATAAATAAATAGTTGTGATATGAAAAACTTTTAATAACATGATTGTGGTTTTTGAATTGGATATTGAAGTAAAAATCTCAGGATTGAAATGCATTAGAGACGAACTCATTCACTGTAGTCTTGTGCGCACTGGAAATATTCCTAAAGTCAATTATATTTTTCTATACAAACAGTTTTCTTTCTTTAATATAGAGCAAATAAGGACTTCAACAGCATGTCCAACGGGCGAACTTTCCCAGAATGATTCTGATCATGCGTTGCCTTTGGTACTGTAACGCCAGACGTACGTTGGTGAAGGGTACATAAAATTCGTTATAGACGAATTTAGTACTTTTACTTGTCAAATATATTTCATCTTCTTACTTTTATAGCAAAAATACTTTGCAAATTAAAATTGGTTTTTTAAACGTTCGCATATTATTTAATAATTTTTTCTCTGTTCAAACAGCATAATAATTTTCAAATATCAGCTGATTATTTAGCGTATTTGAGGCTGTTTAAAAGTTTTCATCGTAAAATAATCTTAAAAATTATATTGAATTATTTTGAATTATTTTATAATTTGATTTGTTGTTCGTTAAATGTATTGAATCTGTAGAAACGCAATTATTTTGCCCAAACCCTGTAATTTTTGTAACTAAAAGACACAATTTTTTATTAAAGAAAGAGGCCTCATCTCTTTCTAGCTCCGCAGTTATCATGTCCACAGGCATCGCATGATAAACAGAAATTGATAATATTTTTAAAACCTAAAGACGTATGAAGCTAAAAAAACGCCCTATACTTTTATTTTCTTGTATAACTTTTTTTGAATTGAGCACCAACTAAATAGTTATAAATAATAGTTTCGACATCAGTTTAAGTAAATCGAATTCAGATTCATTGGCTAATTGTTCGAACTTAATTTTAAAACTCAGAAAGACATGATGATACATATTCCAAGGCACACAGGAAAGTCAACGTCAGTTTTATTCAACTAACACAGCAGAGCAGAACAGCTGTTTTCGAAAGTCGCAACACTTTAATCATCAGTGCTCATGTTTATATCGTGTTTGTCACCACTTTTTAGGCGGCTTAATTGAATGTGATAACAGTTCCTATTTACACAAATTTTATTATACAGCAAAGCAGAACAGCTGTTTTCGATAGCCGCTGCACTTTGATTATTAAAACTTGTTATTATTTTTATTTTATGTATTTCTTATGCTTAGGAGGCCCAATTGAATGTGATAACAGTTCCTATTTACACAAATTTTATTGTGAAAAATAAATATTCAACTTATACAGCAAAGCAGAACAGCTGTTTTCGATAGCCGCTGCACTTTGATCATTAAAACTCGTGATTATTTTTATTTTATATATTTCTTATGTTCAGGAGGCCCAATTGAATGTGATAACAGTTCGTATTTACACAAATTTTATTGTGAAAAAGAATCCGAGAACTGTATCAACCTGATGGTAACACGTTTTTGTTTCAATACCCGTGTTGCCGTTTCATTATTTTCTTCATGTCCCATTTTTCTGAACTATTATAAATAATAGTTTCGTCTTCGTCTTCAGCTTAAGCTTTTTTTATGGATGCGGATTTGTTTTCAGTATTAGCGAGGAAATATTTTTTTATAAAACAAATAACTCATCAGACGCAAAGAAGATCTGAATCAATTAAAAAAAATAATCTGATTAAATATTTAAATATTTAAATAAATAAAATTTGTGTAAATAGGAACTGTTATCACATTCAATTGAGCCGCCTAAAAAGTGGTGACAAACACAATATAAACATGAGCACTGATGATTAAAGTGTTGCGACTTTCGAAAACAGCTGTTCTGCTCTGCTGTGCAAGTTGAATAAAACTGATGTTGGCTTTCCTGTGTGCCTTGGAATATTCATCATCATGTCTTTCTGAGATTTTAACTAAGTTAGAACAATTGGCCTTTATAAATATTAATATGAAAAAATAATAATTTCTTAAAATTTCACTTGGCAAATCTCTACAAAGACCACGTTTCTGCAATTTAAATTTGGCATTTTTCTTCACTTTCGTCCTGTTCCCAATACGTTGTGTTTGAATTCAAAATCACAATCACTGCAGTAACGATTTTGTCTGATGCAATAAATTTTATACGAAAAGAACTTTGTTTTCAATGTTCTTGTATTAAAATATGTTTGCAGCATGATTTCAAAATGTTGCTGATTTCAAAATGTTGCTGAAGTCCAGCTACGAAGGAGAAACTCAGCCAAGTGGTTGTCTTCAAGTTGGATTAGCAGGAGAGCAGAGTCCTTAGAAGTAACAGCAAGAAGATGGCCCGAGAAGCTGATTTTAATCCACATCGAATATCATTAAATTTCAAAGGAATAGCAAAATCGAATATATATATATATATATATATATATATATATATTATCGACAAGTTAATCGTAATAAAAGTTTATTAATCGCCCTGCAGTTCTGGTATAAGTAAAACTAAAGTTATTAAGTTGAAACTTGAAATTATTAATTTAATAAACTGTTGTAACGCTACGATTCACTCAATCCATTGAAAATTAAACTGCGTGTAAATGATTTGCCTTGTGGCACGATTTTAGTAGTTATTTAATTTTCTTTTGTATATTTGTTTTTTTCTTATTTCTAAAAAGTCTAGTTTTGAGTTACGGCAGGCCGCTTTTATAAATGCTTACCAGAAACGTAGTTTTCTTTAGAAGTTTTTCTTTCCTGTTGCCGATATTGTGCAAACGGAAGCGGAAGCTTGTGGTGAAAGCTTCTCGCCGTTTTTATAAGCAGTCAACTGGAGTAACACAAAACAAAAAAACAAAAACAAGCGACCAAAAAGGAAATTATTTCCAACACTTGAAACAATTCCACATGTTAATAAGTAAATTTCTACACGCAGCACTCACAACATGAATTGTAGTCATCAGGCGAAAGCAATAACGGGGCAGGAGGGGGGCATAGAAATCACTCATTCATTTGCTTTACCAATTTTATCTTTCCAACAACTTGTTTCCCCCCCCCACTCCTTTTCTTTTAAATATATGCCCTTTTATGCCTTCTATTAGAACACATCTGCCTTCACTTTGTTAGTACACTAAACTTAAAAGCAGCCGGTGTTCAAAATCAAGGAATAAATGGAAGCAACTTCAATAAAATGTCCTCTTTTATTTGCTCGTATGAAGTTATTCAAGCGTGCTTTCAGTCAGTCACCCGTGCTGGATTGCTAACAGTGGGCCGGTAGTGTAAAAATATTATTATATTCATAGTGAAACAAAAGAAACATTTATAAAGGGTGATCCATATGCACGATATTAACTGTGAGTCTGAGGTGTGACTCAAGTCTAGTTTTTTTCCTCGACTTCATTTAATATTTCTTTATTTCGCTATTTGACAAATTCAACAATGGAGGGGTACACAATTAAGCAGCGCCTTAAGATTTTTGGGGCCCTTCCAACAACTTCATTTACGAGGCAACCTTTTTCCCCCGAGGATTCCTTAACATCATGAACTGCCGCATAAGGGCCATTGAGAATCCACGAGTTACCGGTAAAAAATCGATGCGGATCCAAACAGTGACTGTTTACTGCTGCTGGCTGTGCCTTCGGCCCGTACTTCTTCGCATATAAGATCAGCAAGTTAGTCACCGTGAATGATGTTCTCTATCACGAGCTGATAACAGACTACTTGTGGCCACAAATTGAGGATTTGGATCTGGTATGATGAGTGGTTCCAACAGGATGCTGCCACTTGCTACACAACCAACAGAACAGTTGCTCTTTTGCTCGAGAAATTCAAGGACCATGTTATCTCACGTCGTGGCTTTAGCAATTTGCCGCTACGATTATGTGATTTGATCTCCTGGGAGTTTCTTCTTTCAGAATATTTAAAAGAAAAAGTGTACGTGAATAATTTAAGCGTAATCGACAAGAAGATCTGGGCGCCCATTTCTGTTAAGCGGGTCTCTAAAAAGTGTGAAAAAAAGCTCTTCTCGTTCTGTTTGTTGTGGCAATTTATGGGATGGCGCCGTCATAGAATTGTTCTTCTTCGAAAACGAAATCGTCCCAGCAGTTACTGTGAATGGTGTCCGTTATCACGAGATGATAACAGACTACTTGAGGCCAAAAATTGGGGATATAGATCTGGGAAAGAGGAAAATGTTTGATAACCGCATAATTAACGCGTCACATCCATGAATGGAGCTAAAAGACCGTGTGATTTGACGTCTCTAGACTAGTTTCTATAACGTTGTGTTGAGGTCACTAGTCTGGTCGTATAGAACCGAAACGATTGACCTTTTGGAAGACAATATATGCCATGTTCTTGCCGATTAGTTTCATGTCTATTTAAATAAAATGATCTTCCCTTTATTCTATTTTGAAATCATATTCCTCTTGAAACAGATCCTTTAAACGCCTGCTTCTTTTGTTAAACCTCTTTTGCTCTCGAAATTCAAGGACTGTGTTATTTCACGCCCTGGCTTCACCAATTTGCCGCTACGATTATGTGGTTCAAACTCGTTGGAGTTCCTTTTTTTTGAGAATATTTAAAAGAAAAAGTGTACGTGAATAATTTAAGAACAATCAAGAGCTAAAGGATGATACTCATGAACTCATAGTCAATTAAAATGGAACATCGGATGGAGGTAATCTAACCGAGGCCAAGGCGACCATTTAATCTATATTTTGTTTCACTTATAATTGCCAAAGATCTTTCTATCATAATTAAAAATATCCTCTGGAAATATTTTGCTTTATTTAAAATTAACATCATGTGTTTGGATAAAACTTGACTAAAGAAATGCACGATTAAAAGGCTGCTTTTATGGAGGACTAGAAATAGAATTAAGAAAACATGAATTTCTTAAATAGACATGAAACTTATTTTGTTAAAATGTAAATATAAATCCTGCGATATCACCGGCGCGGTTGGCCCGGATGTAGTCCAATCTGGCGGTTCATTTTTCGATGACTTTTTCCAACACGTGTGGCCACAGCATATCACAATAACGCGGCATATATTGTCTTCAATATTAGGTTAATCGGTTCGGTTTTATAGGCGAAGACTAGAAGCCTCAACACATCGTTATAGAAAATAGTCTAGAGAGACGTTAAATCACACGATCTTTTAGGTCCATTCATGGATGTGAAACATTTCCTTCCGTAAATCAATTGAGTTGTGTGACACGGTGTCTACAGCGTTCGCCATTGACTGTAACGTTCCGATTAGCATCGTTGCAAAAAAAGGACGGATCAATGAATCCACCAGCCCAAAAAGCACAGCAAACAGTCAGTTTTTCTGCATGTAACGGGCAGTCTCAACATGGACTTGAGGATTATCAGCACTCTAAATAGGGCAGTTTTGCTTACCGACTGACTGAGATTGAGCTTCAACGCCAATCGAAATTCTGTTATGACAGCCGAGATCAACGGCCATCTGATTTTGGGCGTGTGCACCGAATTTGCGTCTTCCCAGGCGAGCGTGTGATTTCAGTCTTGGCTCGAGGCTGCAGCCAACATGGACTTGAGGATTATCAGCTCTCTAAATACGTAAATTTTCTTAATTTATATTAAATACTTGATATATAAATTTTTTTTCTTTTATATATATACAAAAACGATATATTTTTAGAGAAGAAAATTCGTCAAAAGCCTACAGGATTTGGGATACTGTTGGGAGGAGTAGAGATAGAAAATTCCTTCTAACAATTTCATTTCTAGTCTCAGCGTTTAAATTTCATAAATTTCGGCTACAGTGCCGAGGAAGAATGATGCTGTAATTCGATTAGAAACTTCTAGACTGTAAATTGTGGTAAACAGTTTTCAAAGCTCTCGAACTATTTGTTGTTGTTGTAAATGTCTTATAACGTTGAATAAAAAGATCATGATAAAATGAATTCTTTAGTGGCAAATAATTCGACTTAATTTGCTACAAATTATTGTTTGTATATTAAAACTGGGCTCTTTTATTTTAATGCTTTCAAAATATATATATATATATATATATATATATATATATATATATAGTTTTTATCCAACACACACACACACACAGAGACACACTGTGCATTAACACAAGTGTAAAGGTCACTGCTGCTGCTTCTCCAAGGCTCATATAGCCAGGCAACGGTAACAGCTTCGCATCCATACAAAAATCTCACATTCAAGACGGGACCTGACGTATATTTCCTAACACATCATATATTCTCGTCCTTGGAAACATGCATATAAATTAATTCACAATAAGAGCCAGCCAACTTCAAACGTGTATTATTGACACATAAAAAAGAAGGAAAAACAGAAAAAATAACAACAACAAAAAAATAAAAAAATTTAGACGAAAATGTGAGTGCCACAGTAAATGGCTTCGTAATAAAAGAATACTCAGGCATGTAATTCATTTTCAGAAATTTCAGTCACGCAATCCAGCTTTGCCACTTCCACTTCCACTTCCCTTTTGCACTTTAACGTTCACTTTCGAAGCAATTTCGATGTATTTTATTTGTCATTTTTATGATTGGTAAGCTTTATGACGGTTTCATATACACGCACACAATACTAACACATTCGCATTAACACATACACACCCACACACACGCACTTACATGCTTGTTGAAAAGGGTATTCGTTTCAGAATTTTATTTAACGCGGTTATTCGAAAACTTTCATTCTCAATGTGTAACACGAAGTCCACAAATGCCTCGAAAATATTGTGCAGATAGTTGTTTGATTTATTTACTTAAATGGATCCCGTGAAGCGGCTAAAATTAAAATGGACATGAAGAAAATAATCAAACGGTAACACCGGGTATTAAAACAAAAAAACGTGTTAACATAAGGTTGATACAATTCTCGGATTCTTTTTCACAATGAAATTTGTGTAAATAGGAACTGTTATCACATTCAATTGAGCCTCCTAAACATAAGAAATATATAAAACAAAAATAATCACGAGTTTTAATAATCAAAGTGCAGCGGCTATCGAAAACAGCTGTTCTGCTTTGGTGTATAAGTTGAATATGTATTTTTCACAATAAAATTTGTGTAAATATCAACTGTTATCACATTCAATTGGGCCTCCTAAAAAGTGGTGACAAGCACAATATACCCATGAACACTGAGGATGAAAGTGTTGCGGCTTTCGAAAACAGCTGTTCTGCTCTGCTGTGTAAGTTGAATAAAACTGATGCATCAAAAACGCTGAAAATTAAAAACTTTTCATAATAAATTATCGTTAAACTGTTGGTTAAAAGGTTGATATTTCTAATTCAACAGCGAACGCAAATGACTTGGCGTATCGGCCTCAAAATCAGTACTGATCCGTTCTACTCTGTCGATCATTGTAA
The DNA here is from genome assembly GCA_963675445.1 of Linnaemya vulpina. NCBI lineage: Eukaryota > Metazoa > Arthropoda > Insecta > Diptera > Tachinidae > Linnaemya > Linnaemya vulpina. The sequence goes on along the minus strand of OY776280.1, from coordinate 62,919,954 downwards.
AAAATATCCTAGATATTCCACTCTTAATAAAGAAAAGAACTCGAATTCAATACAAATTGAAAATGATTCGCGGATTTGAACTTGAGCCGGCATAATAATTCTTGTCTTCGTATTTAATCACGTTTTTATTTCAGAGACCACATTTCGATTATTCGATTAATTGAAGAGTAAAAATATCGAAAACAATGAAAAACCTGAGATGAATTTACATTTCTGTGCTCTAATTTTGTTATGTTAGCCCGTGTGTATGTGTTTGTGCGAATATTTGCTTGTGTGTGTCTACGACACCGCCATTATATTTTCAAGTATAATAAACAGTTTTAAGAGTCGAGATCTCTATACGAGGTGAAGCGGAAAAATACTTTTCGTTCTTTCAAAATCGAGGTGACCAACTGAGTGAGGAGATTCTTAAATTTCAGGGGGTTTATTTTATCCTGTTGAATTATAGGAGCAAAAAATTATTTGAAGCTTTTCTAAACAGAAGTATTTTGCTTCTTTAATTTTAATATCGTGCTTGATCCTTTTTTCCCAAAATGAAGAACACTTAGAGTCGGAAAAGAGCCGACCAATTGTAGAATGAAATAAGAAACGTAAGAAAATAAAAAAGAAAGTGATCAGTGAGTTGTTGTTGTGACTTTGAAATTTGCTTTAGACTTCTCACTTATTTAAGTGGGAAGTTTGAAATAAATATCTTGAGTTAACCTAAGAAATGTTGGGTACAGCGTCCCTGATGATCTGCCTTAGCCCCAGTGAAATGAGCATGGGAACTGGCTAAAACCTGTCAATCGATCACTTTGAATTTTTAATAAGATTTTGGGAAAAAAGAATCAGCACGAAAATTAAAGAGTTAAAACGACAATTCCTATTTTTTACTTTTATTTCGCTGGCGAATATTTTGTGGCAGTTACCGACGAAGGACGCAGCTGTATTCCACTTTTTAGCCCATGATTGTAGTTAATTGCTCTCGCTAAATATTCAGCCACTAGTGCCATGCCTTCGTCCTTAAGATAAGCCGGCGAAAATTCATACAATCCTACACTAGTGCAGATCAGAAATTATTTATATTCTTGACTGAGTGCCGGAGTCCAAGACATCGTTGTCTTGTGTTCTCTGCTTCCGCCAACAGCGTTCTCAAGGACAAACAATAGGGAATGAAAAATCTTCTCTTGTGGTACTTCACGGTTCCTAATCCCAGGAATTCTATTGAATAAATTATTGGAGTCGATTTATTGGAGTGGCTCTACTTGCTGAAACTCGCAATGGGACAAATCGTTTACTTATTTCAGGCAGCTGATGGTTTTAATTCTTCAATGATGAATTTGGGTTTACAATAAATAACGACCATTTGGATGCTTAAAATATATATTGATAGAAATAAAAGTGTTGGAGTGTAAATAATTGAGTATTTAAACAACCCTCGTTGCAACATACAATTGAACGAACACAGAAGTTGTGTTTGGCACTCAAAATACATTGAGATTTTCCGTTGATGTATTGGCCCTACTCAAACGCGTGTGTTCGTTGCAGTACTTCCGTTTTCAAGTACATGCGAGTGCGTTTGTAGAGGTAAATGTCTAAGTGTGAGTGAACTAATTGTGAATGGAAAAATGTGTTTCCATACAACAGAATATTGACAGCCTGCGTTGTGGCTGCTCCATTTTAATTGGATCCATAATGATTTCTTCAACAATTCGTTGTTTCGTTTTTAGCAACAACTTTTTACAAAATTTTCAAAATTATTACACTAGTATGTGTTTCAAGTGTGTGTGTGTGTGTGTGATTGTGTTCGCAGGAATTCTGTTTATAACAGGCTGATAAATCAGGTTTTGGGAGGAGACTTAATGTGTCCCTTTCAAAGTGTATCCGAAAGTTTAAATTTAAAAATGCATTCAAACAAAAACGGTTGGGAGTTTTGCCAAATTTATTTGTTTGTTGTGAAGCACAATTGTTCCGTTTAAAGACGAAATTTAATTTTATTCCTGAGGCAGGATTTACAGTACACCCGATTCGATCGGACCGATTTTCAAGCACTTCTTCGAGTGTCTGGAGCTGAGTCTTGAATGTTGAACTTCAAATGCTTAATTGTCGTTAGTCAGTCAGCTTTTCTTCTTGTCTTCAAGGATTCACTACAGGAAATAGTCCAACGGGGTGATATCACAGCTTTTTGGCGACTAAAAAGCCATCCTACGGCCATCCAACGTTTGAGCCAACAAATCGATTGAGACTGGAGATATTTAGCTAATCCCACCATCCTGTTCAAACCACACGTCTTTCACATTCATGCCTTGAAGCACGTCCACAAACAAATCGGTTATCATGGAGCGTCAAATGTCTCCATAGAGCGTGATGGTTGCTCCGTCTTCATTATCAAATAAATAGGATCCAATATGATGCCTCCACTCCACAACCCACAGCAAACAGTCACTCGAAATGGCTGTATTGGCTTCTGCAAGATCACGTGCGGGTTTTCTAAGCACGAATTATGGATATTTGATTTAATATGGGAAAAACTTTATCCAAATTATCCAAAATGTTTTGAAAACATGCACCGGGATATATTAATTCGCCTTGCCTCAATCAAGGCATTTTCAAGGCGAAATCATACCAGATGGTGTCCAGATGACTATTCGATGCTTCAACTTTATCAATTTATCGAAGTGAGCAAGAATGTCGTTTTTGAAATTCATTTAATGAAATTGTGTTCATAATTTAGGCTCGAATTTTGTAAATAAGTTTTTGTTCCTGGACTAGTACTCAGGAAATGACCCCTGCATTTGCTGTGCACTGTACAAAGGGGAAAGTGTTAAGAAGACAGACGAAAAACGTTTGGAAAATATCTTCTCCTTTTCATACCTCCTGCATAAGTTTGAACTTCAAACTCTATAAAGTTTCTCTAACTTATTGATAAGGGAGCAATAAGATAAGTTCTGAAATACGAAAAGCGTATTAGAGTGCCTTTTTTAATCATAAAATTCTTCACTTTTTCTATTTCCGTTTGTAATTAAACAGCAGCTGGATTTTTTTTTTTTTTTTGAGTGTAGGAATTGTCAGAAATGCACTCGGAGTGTTAACAAATTTTTTTAATGTGTCATATATCAGCGTTTATTGAAAATTTATATAAAAATTTATTGCAAATTTGAAAATTATTATTATTTCAACGGCAGTCTTCTTCTTGTCTTTCCATTGCAGATATTGATTTATGGCATTAAAACAGCAGACGGATAATAAAATATTATTTTTAATTCACGCATCCAACTGACAGCGAGCAAGTGTTTGAATGACAGCGCAGGCAACTGTCTAACTAACTGACTGACAGGCTGCTTGACTGAATACGTGTGCTCTCGCTTATGTTTTGTAACGATAAAACATGAACAACAAGTCAAATGAAAGTTTTACAAAATAAAAATAAAACAAACCCAAAGATGAACTTGCAGTGACAATTTTATAGTATTCGAACACATTTCGATCCAACTCTTTCTTTGCGAACACGACATGTTCTCAATGCCAAACACTTTACAGCGATTAATAGATGCCGCCACAACTTCAGTTCTGCTCAACCAGTGAAATGTAAGAAGAAACAAAACATTTCCAAGCGCAACTGCTGCAGCATTGAGGGAACATACAAAAACAGCAGCAATAAAAAATCAAATTGTAAAACACTACACAGAAACTATTCAATATCAGCAGAGCAACAAAAAAAAAAAAAACAAACAAGAGGCCGCCTCCTTTTACTGACTACGACAGCAGCCAAATGAAAGAAAATAAACTTGCAGCTACAAGCCGAAATAACAATAATGAAATTCGAATTCTGTCATATTGGCCCGCATTCAAGTTGTATTGATATGATGTTGTTGCTGCCTTCTTTTTCCCCACTAATGCCCATCTTATCGTTGTTGGCTAATACCTTGAGCCAGATTAAAACAACAAAATTGAACGGAAACGCTAAGCACCCTACCAGCACAATCGACAATATCAATGGCAGGATTTTAGCGTTGTCAACAGCCCTTCAAGCCGTGCTCACCTGGAAGAACAACAACTGTGCTGTTTTCGATTTCCCACCACAATAATTTCCCGCATAAACACAACCACACATAAACAGCCATAACAGCAACATATACAAAAACAGCAACCAACAACTAATCGACTGGGAGACAGACAGACGGACAGACAGACAGACAAATGCAAACAACATTTCGCTGGAGTAAATAAAAGTGAGGAGAACTGCAAGTCAAGCAGAGAAGTGATAAACGTGCAAACGAAACGACGAAGAAGAACAAAAAAAAAAAAAAAAAAGAAAGAGGAATAAGATTTTATGTTACGAAAATGATGGCATCCACGGAGGATATAAATTCAACAGCAACAACATCAGCAGCCACAGCGCCAACATCCGGCAATTTTATTCACACATCGCAGGATGATTATATCCGTCTATACGATGCCAGTCTTATGGATGAGGGCAATGGCGAAGATGACGTAACGAATTTATTAGCGGGTTTATGGAATCCACAAAACAATCAAACCAACACAACGAGTTCAATACTGCTGGCAACAATGAACGCTGACGATAGCGCTAACAGCAGCAGGGCCAACGAGGCCATTACAACGGCTTGGACTTCGGCCAGCGTATTAGCATCAGCCTCATCTCCTGCACTGAATACAACGGCAACTTCATTCTCATCTCATGCCACTAATGCAACACACGACGCTTCGCCGCTCCTTCCGTCATTTTCTACTACCACAGGATTTGAGTTGACTGCCGTTTCCAGCCTTAATACCACCGATACAATAGAAGGCTTAATATCACTTATGCCCGAAACAGACAACGACACAATAGCGCTTAGTAACAATAAAACCTTTTCCCAACTACTAACACCAGCAGCAACGTCCCTCCCACCCACGGCCAGCAATACAGCAGCAGCAGCAGTAGGAGCCCAGGTTTCAGCCTCGGCTGTAAGCAGTTACGGCGATGATGTCGATATCGCTTTGATCGATAGTGCGGAAACTCTATTAACGGGCGAAAGTGATTACAACCTCGAAGGTTTCAATGGCGGCCGTATGGGTGCAGATGATATTCCAGATGATGATTTCGTGAACCAGTCGCTTGGCGATGCTGTACAAAATGAAACATTTCATCATCTCAACAATGGAAATTTCATGCTCAGAAATGATGGCAGCGAGACTGAAGATGGCGGCAGTAGTTTTATGTTACTTTTAGAAGACTTTGGCGACTATTTTTACAATTATAATGACAGCAGCATGGTTTCGGGCACAATAACCACAACAACAGCAACAACAAATTATTTGAATTTCACCAACTTCGATTATCAAATGAACTGCACAAATGCTGGCAATTTAACCACAAATTTAACGTCATCCTTGTGTTACTACGGGCCAGCTGAAGGTAAGTAGCCAAGCAACTGAACTAAAAACAACTTTTTATCTGTTGCAACATTTCATCCAGTATCTGTTCTCATTACAAGACATCAAATAAGTTATTGATTTTAGAGATACAAATTTGTTTTATTAATTTTCATCGATTAGGAAAGTATTTGTGAAAAACTTGTCCAAGCGATCTAAATATTGAGGCATAGAATCTACTGTAGTTTTTATTTAAGAAAAGTAATTTAAAAAAAAGGTTGCTACAACATTTCAATGGCCATGAAAGATAACCGGCGTGGTCAAATCTGCGCTCTTCGCATCATTTTTAGTGCTTTTTCAGTTCGTCGCAACGAACAACTTTCAGCGTGTTGTTGGTTGCTTTTCAGCGTGTTGTTGGAATGCAGTTGGAACTAAAAACAAAATTCATAAGGAATTTTTTTATTTATAAAAAATATCAAATATTTATTTCAAGCAACCAGGACTTATTTACTTCAACAAAGACGTCTTGATGTTTTTCCAAAATGTCTTTGAATATCTGATGATAAGCGTAGCAAATGCACAATAAAGCATTAAACACAATAACGACAGCAGGCTACAGACTACAACAAGTCAAAAATAGAATACAAGTGGGTATATGAGAATGATTATTTTGACTACTAAAAACAACACGGCTGCTGGTTGTTGTCCCTGCTGTTTTTGTGGTTGTAGTCAAATTAAAATAATTCATAATTTGGTGAGTGACAATGAGTAGATCCAATGTTGCCAGTACAATATAAATAAATTAAATTCTTGAAAACTTGAAAATATGTTGTTTTATTTTACAAAAAGAAAGCAACAACAAACTATATTTCCAAGCTAATGAAATAATTTCTTGTCATATCTTGTGGATGTTAAATATATTTTATAGGACTAACACTATTTAAGAGTGTTAAATATATGAAAGCGGCTGCACTGGCGTATGAAGAGAATTCTGCTACAAACAACAACTCATGGTTATTGATTTGCTGGTGTCGTTCCAAAAATAATTAAGTAGCTGACTGCGAGGCGACGATTGTAGCCAACGACTTTTGTAGTCTGTGTTCGTGTAGTCTGCTGTCGTTGTTGTGTTTAATTCCTGCAAGATAAACAGCGTTGTCAAATCGGCGCGTTTCGCATCGTTATTAGTGCTTCTTCAGTTCTTTGTAACAAACAACTTTTATGTTGTTGTTGTTCTTGAGTGCTTTTTAAATTAATGCAGCTACTTTTTTTGTTTTGAAGTTGGGACTAAAACCAAAATTAACAAATAGATTTTTTTATTAAAAAAAAAAAAAAAAAAAAAAAACGGAATATATACTTTGACAAGAACGTCTTGATGTTCCTCTAAAATTTCTTTCGAGTTCATAAGAAACAGGGGACCAAGTCCAACTGTGCGATGGAAGAGCAATACTCGAGTATGTTATCACGCACCATTTCTTTGCCTAAATGGCAGCGGCCTAACAAGCGATGATAAGCATAGCAAATGCGCAAGAGTACTGATGATGGGAAATTAGTGACTTTCGGTATCAACGTTATTGTATTTATACTCTTTACAAAAAAGTGAAAGGGTTTGTCATTCCATGTGTAATTTCCTCGATATTAACACGGAACCTTGAAATGTTATATAATCTGGATTCTTATGAATAGCGATGACGCTTGAACGAGGTCCGTCTGTCTGTCCGTCTGTTTGTACGTCTGTACGGTTTTCCCAAGCTTCCAGCAGAGCTAGATCTTTCCTTCTTGGACTGATGGTTGTAAAATAAACTTAAATAGACTTGTATTTAAATTCAGAAACCTACGGTTCCAGAGCTGGGAAACTTACAACTATTTTTCGACGCAAAACGAATACCAAATACCAATAATTGTTTTGTTTGTTTGTATATTGAATCTACTTCATGCTTTGGGAAGCCTCAAGTGTCTATTAAAAAATAAGAAATTAACATTTTTTCCAGCGATGGGAAATTAAAAGTTTTTTGTGGCACATTCAGTATTTTGTAGTACAAATAAAATTTTAAAAAACTTCAAGTTTTTCTAAATAAACTCGCTGGTGTGCGGGACAACTCATAAGCCGTCCTCTGCTTAAGGGTATCACAACGGGATCGAATGAACGGACCCAAGTACATTGTCTTGACAATGGCCCTAATAACCTAACCTAACTTATTCCATTCAAAGTTGTATACTCCTATAAATACTTAAAACAACTGTCCACAACAGAAATCAGTTTGTCTTGAAGTTAAAATTAAATGTCTGCTTATTTCTGCTTTCGTTTTCATTTATAAGTTTTTCTTACACGTTCTTCTTTATTCAATATTTATTTATTTCTTTTTTTTCTTTACAGTTACACGAAACTACTGGGCCCTCATCTTAATCGTTTTTCCCATTTTCACATTATTTGGCAACATATTGGTGATACTGTCCGTTTTTCGTGAGCGTTCTTTGCAAACGGTTACGAATTATTTCATTGTTTCATTGGCAATTGCGGATCTTTTAGTGGCAGTCGTTGTGATGCCTTTTGCCGTTTACGCTTTGGTAAGTAAAAAATTAAGGATTATTACAACAACACAAATAATTCTTGTACTTAAACATCTTGACTATTATTTACGAGTATCTGTTAGATTAAAAGTACCAAAAGCGTTTCTTTACACAACTTTTATGGGAGTAAGAAGTTGGTCATTATCTATAAACCGTTTGTAACATTAATTTGACTTCTTATTCGCTGTGTTAGAAAGAGAATCGTAATAAAAGAAATTGAAGAAAGTGATAAAGAAGATGTACAGAATAAATAATTATTTGAGGAATTGCTTGTATTGAGTAACTATTAAGAAGACGGTAAATGGGCGGATGTTACTGCAAAATAGATTATCAAAGTAGCCCGTTGGATTTGTCTGAAAATTGCAACAACTTTAATAAGTTGTTAGTGTCTTAAGCATTTAACACAATAACGACAGCAGACTACAGACTACAACTTGTCAAAAATAGAATACATGAGCGTATATGAGAATGATTATTTTTACTACTGCAGGCGACACAGCTACTGGTTGTTGTCCGTGCTATTATTGTGAAAAGATGTAAAAAAATTAAAAAAAAAACTAAAAATATTTGAAAGAGACTTTGAAGTTCCTGCCGTCTGTTTATTTCGCCTGAAAATGCGGCAACATTTAAACTCTATTAGAATAGTCAAGGTTTCCTCAGACGATTAACGAGTCCCTGAGTGAGTGCTCTACTATATATTTTATAAGTTTTGCAACCCAGATCAAAAGGACACCACGTTGTCCTTATTTATTACACACGTGCAAGTCTTTGGGGATATTTAAGGACAGATATGAAACATATTTGCTTGTGTATGAGCACAAGCAATTTTTATGTTAAAGTTTTTGTTTGCTGTCAAAGAATTTTTTATCTCCCAATAAAATCAGAAGGAAATAATACGTTGAATTCTTTTGATGAATAATATATTCATGATCTCTTTCATCCGTTGCGGGACACTTTCTTGAAGTAGATTTTTTTTTTAGGAAACTATTAAGACGAATAAATTCAATATTAAAGAAATAAATTCAAATCCTTGTCAAAATTTGTTATATATTTTCCTTTCATATTTTAAAAGAGATATTAAGTAGTCAAATCCATATGATACAAGACAAAAACTTGCAAACAAAAAACTTAATGAAAAAAATAATTCAAAGTCAAACACTGAAGTTGTTTAGGCATTTACAATTTTTAAACCATCACAGGCAATAAAGCTTTAAACACAATAACAACAGCAGGCTACACTCACACCGACTACAAAAGCCGTTGGCTACAATCGTCGCCTCGTAGTCTCAGCTACTTAATTATTTTTAGAACGACACCAGCAAATCAATAACCATGAGTTGTTGTTTGTAACAGAATTCTCTTCATACGCCAGTGTAGCCGCTTTCATATATTTTATACTCTTAAATAGTGTCATTCCTATAAAATATATTTAAAATCCACAAGATATGACAATAAATCACTTCATTAGCTTGGAAATATAGTTTGTTGTTTCTTTTTGTATAATAAAACTAAATATTTTCAAGTTTACAATAATTGAATTTATTTATATTAAGCTGGCAGCATTGCATCTACTCATTGTCGCCCACCGAAATAGAAATTAATTTGATTTGACTAAAACCACAAAAACAGCAGGGACAACAACCAGTAGTAAAAATAATCATTCGTACATACGCACATGTATTCTATTTTTGATAAGTTGTAGTCTGTAGTCTGCTGTCGTTATTGTGTTTAATGCTTTAATTTAAACTCGAAATTCTTTAATAAAAAACAAAAAGGAACTGTTGAATTTTCAAAGTTTAAAACTCCATATATTTACAGAAGTCCAAGGAAAGAAAAAAGTCTCTATCTCGCTGTGTTCACAATATCGTGAATGCACTGTATTTATTTGAGAAAATATTTTTTTAACTGAAATTTCTTTTTGGCGATTAATCTTTCCTTGACATTTAATGTAAATGGATTTTTTAGTCTTTAACGGTTTTTTTTTATTTTCTATTAGCAACTCAGGCTTAACATCACGTAGACGCAACAAAGTGGTCCAAACTAATCCTGGTCATTAATGTGTACACATTCACCTTTGAAATATTAAGAGCATAAATCTTGTTTCTGCTATCAACACATGTCAACTAAATTTATGCTGCTTTCTTTTCCATAATATATTCTGTCACTATTCTAACAAAGAAAAAAAACACAACGACAAAAAATTTCCCTTATCAAGACGTACAAAATTGTTTTGTGTTCCGGGGAGCAATTTTTTAATATATTTTTTCACAAAATCAATCTCCCCAAAACATTTATAATCTTGTACAGAAACAGACCAGGCTAATGGTTAGTTTGTTTGTTGCAAAAGCTTCCCTCAAAAGATCCTGCAACGCCACTTTACTACTGATAACTGAATATAATTAAAATATTTAAAAAAAGTCGTAACGATTTTTTTCTAAAATATCTTTAACTATGCGTTGAAATAAGAACATGAAAAACCATAATCACTCTTCATTTCTTTGCCTGTGCGGCAGCAGCCTAATCACCGATGATGGGAACAGAATGACTTTCGAAAACTTGATTTTTCATCATGAATAATTAAGGTATTGTTAGTTTTCTAGTGCTCCTTAAATTGTCGATATATATTAACTATTTCTGAAAACTAAAGGCGTTTTCTTTTCTGGAAAATGTGTAACAATTTTTCACATCTTTTCTAATTTGTGGCAGTTTGAAGGATTTTTATATATAAATTATTTATTTTAAGGAATGTTAAATTAATTTTTAATGAAATCTTTATTTTCAAATTACAGAATGTTGCCATTTTCTATTAAAGCGAGTAGAAAATGTTGCACTCCTTTCTAGAAAAGAAATCAACATACGTTTCAAACCTTCTGTTGATGTCTTTTCTAAAAAAGATGCAACATTTCTTGCACTTTTCAAGAGACAGTGGTAGCTTTTGTCATGTCAAAATAAAGAATTTATGAAAAACTAGTTCTACACCTGTTATGAAAAATTATTTGTGTTTTAAAAGCCCTCAAAAATGCAACTTTTTGAAAAAGATGTAAGAAAATGTTACATGTTTTCAAGAAAAGAACAAAAGATTATTTTCTTGAATCTTTAACTTTCTTTATCAAAGTTTCAAATTTAATTAATTTTTTTAAATTAAAAAACACTGGACTTTTTGCCAAAATTTCTAGTTTTTTTTCAGTTTTATTGCCTTTTAAAATCAAAAAGCTGCCAACGCTAATTGATTCATAGTCAAGGGACCAGCAGGTCCTCATCTCGTGAATTCTATTACATATTCAGCGAAATATATTAATAATTAATGGCGTTCTAAAGTCAACAACGTAACACTGATTTTAGACATTCACTTTAGAATCATGAGCCTGAAGTCGCTTGAATTTTACAAGTCAATTGGCTGATCTAAAGATCAAAATATGTATTCAACTTAAATTTAACAAAAATTTTATAAATAAAAACTAATGGCGTTCTCTTTTCTGGAAAATATGTAAAATTTTTTCACATTCTTTCAAAAACAGTTTCAGTTCAGAGGAGTCTTAAAATAAAAAATATTTTTCGGCAAAAATATTCCATAAATTTTTAATAAATTCTTTATTTTTAAACGATTATACTTTACGTTTTCGTATTAAAAAGTGTAAAAAATGTTGCACCATTTTTCGCAAAAAATGTTGAATAAATTTCCAATAAATTCCTTATCTTTAAACGACAGAATTTTGCCATTTTGTGTCAAAAAGTGTAAAAAATGTTGCACTATTTTTCGCAAAATATCTAGAATAAATTTCCAATAAATTCCTTATCTTTAAACGACAGAATTTTGCCATTTTGTGTCAAAAAGTGTAAAAAATGTTGCACTATTTTTCGCAAAATATCTAGAATAAATTTCCAATAAATTCCTTATCTTTAAACGACAGAATTTTGCCATTTTGTGTCAAAAAGTGTAAAAAATGTTGGACTATTTTTCGCGAAATATGTAGAATAAATTTCCAATAAATTCCTTATCTTTAAACGACAGAATTTTGCCATTTTGTGTCAAAAAGTGTAAAAAATGTTGCACTATTTTTCGCAAAATATCTAGAATAAATTTCCAATAAATTCCTTATCTTTAAACGACAGAATTTTGCCATTTTGTGTTAAAAAGTGTAAAAAATGTTGCACTATTTTTCGCAAAATATGTAGAATAAATTTCCAATAAAATGTTTATTATTAAACGTTAGAGTTTTGCCATTTTGTGTTAAAAATTGTGAAGAATGTTGCACTTTTCTAGAAAAGAAATCAGCATAAGACACCTAAAATGTGATGATAAAATAAAATACCCAAGAAATCCCCAGAAATGCAGGGCATTTTATAAAAGATCAATTTTTTTACTGTGAAAGTTGAATTTAAAATTGATATTGATTTTTCGCTTATTCTTGGAAGATTAACTGCCTGTTAGCCAATATTGCGAGCTGTTGTTCGATGAAATAATTAACCTTTGAAATAAAAACAAATTTTGAAAATTGTTTTTGTCTAAATTTTATCCACTCGATCCAACGATAGTTTGCGACATCGATGAACGCAGCAGCAATCGCCGTTTATCGCATGGAAAACAAGCAATTTTGGCAAAAATACTCAGTGTTTTTTAATAAAAAAAAATTAGTTTTATTAAATATAAACGAATAAATAATATAGATTTAAGACTTTGATAAAGAAAGTTAAAGATTTAAGAAACTATTTTTCGCCCTTAAATTCAACGTGGTTGACAGTCTAATGGCGTGTTCTTTTGTTGAAAATATGCGACATGTTTTCACTTCTTTTTCAAAAAGTTGCATTTTTGAGGGCTTTTAAAACACAAATAATTTTTTATAACAGACTTAGAATTAGTTTATCATTAATTCTTTATGTTGAAATCACAAATGCTGCCACTGTCTTGTAAAAAGTGTAAGAAATGTTGCCTCTTTTTTAGAAAAGAAATTAACATAAACTTTAAAACGTAGTTTTCAGAAAGAATTAATAAATATCGAAAATTTAAGAAACACTAGAAAATTAACAATAACTTAATTACTCACGATGCACAGCACAACAGAAAAATCAAGTTTTCGGAAGTCATTGTGTTCCCATCCTGGGTGATTAGGCTGCTGCCGAACAGGCGAAGAAGTGAAGAGTGATTATGGACTTGCATGTTTTTATAATATTTGATTAAATTATGAAATTAAGTTCTTTTGTCTTACCTCAAAGACCTGAAAAGCATGGAACAGCACAGAATTTAATACTACAGGATAGTTGCAGGTATGGGCAACCAGTTTCCATGTTTATTTGGAATAATTTGAAACTATTCTACAATTGAAAATCATAACTAAAGGTACATAGAAGAAAGTTGCACGTGTACTTTAGATATCACATGGGATCTCAAATCACGGGTTCTTTTTTTTTTTAACAAGCCTGAATAAAAATTTCAAATATGTTTTCAGTGCACAAACAGCGATGTACAAACATTTCGAATCCACTTATAAATTTAATTGCCTTTCAGAGCCTCATAATATATTTCGAGCGGCACACACTATCAATCAAACCATCAATCAAATATTACTACGTATCGTTTTTGTTAGTTGCTTAATATAAATAAGGCAACATATTGTTCCCTGATCTTATTACATACATTCTTATGCCCTTATATATGAAAATTATGAAATTTTGTTTTATTACACTGTTATTAGACTCTCATAATTTTTATGAATAAGATGGTTAGTTTTTATAACGATAAAATGCTTTCAGATGATCAACAAATCTGCTTCCAAATGAACCTTCGCAGAATTCCCTTATTTTTTGATAATATTTTAGCATTGCGTTGCCTTAGAAAACGCTTCTCCGTCAAAGGCTTTCATATATAAATTCCGGCGAGAGTTTGTTGCAGGCACTTAAATTATTATATCTCAGGATAAATTCATAAAAACCCAAAAGCTTTCAACTTTAAAACGTGAAGATTTTTCATACACTTTCTTTTGAAAATGTCTTTTTTAAACAGCCGATGCCATTAACGAGAATAAAAAACCGTAACAAATACCACTTGATCTACTTTCTACAAATCCCTGCATTTCGACTGTAACATTAAAATCTGTAACTGGCTCGTCCACCATTCAAACTGGCCAACGTACAAGGCCTTCTTCATGTTCATGCTCGTACGTCCTGAATAAACAAAAAACTAAATTTCATGTGGATTTTTTCATGCACTTTTTTCTCATCATTTTGTTTGTTTTGTTGGCTTCTGTGCCACGAGTCAACTGAGTTATCCAAAGATTTTGGCAACATCTTTGGTGACGTTGTTAAACACCAACTCGAAAATAATACGGCAAACAACAAAACAAACAAAAAAATAAAAGATGTTTGCAAAGTTTCGCACATGCAAACAACAACAGCATTTAACAACGAAATATCTCGTGCGCAAATGATTTATGTAAATGTATGCTGTCAGGCCAAGTTGATTGATTGAGCTGATGCATAACGAAAGTGAAAGTCTGGCCGGCAAGAAAAGAAAAAAAATTTATTTTTTTTTTATCAGGCATTTACAGGAAGTATTTAGAGTGCTGGGCAAAGAAGTTTTTAGCTGACATATTTTTCTTTTTATATGAATATTTCACTTTTTGCTTTCGTTTAATTATTCGGATTATTTTGTGACAACACAATTTTGAAATCTTTTACAACATGACTGAGATAAATGATGGCGATAATGACTTGAAAGGAATTCAGTGACTCGGTGCTACGGTGCTGCGAATATTCTTGGCACAATTAAATTGCGAAATTCTGAATGAATAGCGCCCGCTATAATTCTTCTGATGACCTAAACGAGAGATTGCGCGATCAGGAAATGCTTCCTTCCCAATATCCACTGCGGCTTCTACAGTGGTTGAAACTGTCTTCACGGTTGCCACTCTAAATTATTCTTCGGCACCAAAATCCATAAAAAAAAGTATCAAAATAAAAGAGAGAACCAATTTTTTCAATTTTATTTGCATACCAGCATAATACAATACTTTTTACACTGACGTCAAATTGTCAATTTCTGACTTGTAAACAAAAGTTTACATCAGTTTAGATCAGTGTTGCCAATATAGCTTTTTGATTTGCTACTGTGGGTAGGTAATAACCGATTACTATCAAGTGTTGTAAAAGAATCAAATCTTTTACTTTATGCGAAGAGTGATAATTTTCGTAAATACATTTTTACAGGCATGATAAAACTTTCAAAATTTATTTATATTATAATCGTTAACTTTTCATAAAAGAAAAAACGAAAAATTAACCAGCGAACCAAACGTAAAAAAACAACAATTTTTGGTTCGATTGTACCACAGTGGCAACTGTGCACTGCGGCGTCTACAGTGGTTGCAACTGTCTTGTTCAATCCGCTTATCACGTCCAGGGCCATGTAATACTAACTATATTGCCGATGGTGTTTCCAAAAAAAAAAAATTTCAGCGCCCCTTGGGTAGATGTAACGGATCAGACAATCAATTCCCCTAAAGCAAAGAATTTGATTATTGACGTACCGCTTAAATGCAAATGCGCCTTGTGGCCCATGATGATATTCGACTCAAAATCGTGCTCTCTGTTGTAGAGATTGAGGATGGCTCTACAGTGATTCACACGCGACTGACGCCCAGCAGGAAATAAGTGATGCACTGTTTGCACTTTAAGTGGAAACATGTTCGATTCTGCTACTGAAATTGGCTGTAGGCTCCGCCTGTTGACGCCCAATTGCATGACACGTCCTCTGGTTGACACTTCTTTGTTTTCACCAACATTAAAAGTCACAGGCGCGCTATTCTCAACCGAAAGACCAGTCCGGTGCTAATCACACTCTGATAGATATATTGCGATCCCAGCATGCATGAGCCGAGCCTCCAAGCGACGTAATATTACGAAATCTCTACGAAATTCAAAACAACACAACTATTCCGCGTTCTTTCGGATTATAACCTTCTATTATTTATCTGTTTGTATTCTCCAGCTGTCAGTGTCCTATATGACTGATGTAAAATGTCAGTTGCAAGGCCGATGATACCTTACGATAGGGTGTCTCCTCTGTCCAATATTGACATCATTAAATTGATTATAAAGATCCAAGACATACAACGTTTTCTTTTCCAAAAAACTGTCTTTCACTTATTTCCTTGTAGGAGTCTTAAAATAAACATTATTTTTCAAAATATTGCCTTTTTTTAATAAAAAGTGCAAAAAATGTTGCATTTTTTTCTAGAAAAGAAAGCAATAATAGATATATGATATTTTTCTTTTTATTTAACCCTTTTTGGGAGCAAAAAAATAAAAAACACTTAGAAACTGATGTACAACTCAATAATTGTACAGAAAGTGGGATACTTTGGTGTGAATCCTTTTCTACACGGCTGGTTATTTATTGCAAATTCAAAGTTTTCAAGAAATTTCAGACTATCAATTTCAAACAATAATTTTCGAAATAAGTGGAAACAAGTTGGAACCAACTAGAAAAACAAACGAATATAGGAAAGTATTTCCTATATAATCTGATGTTTCAGCAGACTCTAAATTGTGCAGACTCTAAAATGTGTGTAAAAATGTGTGTGTTTAGACTTAAAGATTCATCCTACACCGTAGAGCAGGACAGCTGTTTTCGAAAGCCGCTACACTTGCATTATCAGTACTGAAGAGTATTTTTATTTATAAAAAGCTGTTGGGTGGCCTAATTGAATGCGATAACGGATTCTATTTGTCCTAATTTTACTATTAAAAAGGATACGAGAATTGTAACACTTTTTTGCAAAAGTTGCTAAGCTGTCATTTAATTATTTGCTTCATCTAGTAATTTCTCTGAGATGTCCTCAGTAACCATCTTCTGTTCACTGAGACAAGAAACTTTCCAAATACTTTTTATTATTTAAAGACAAAACAAATCATATTATTTAAAAATATTAAACAAAAATTCCAGCCTTAAACTATTTGAAATACTTTAAGAGAAAAACTAACAAGGAAATATACAAAATAAGTTGTAAATAAAAGTTTGTTTTCAGTCATTTCAAAACTATTAACTTTTTTGCTTGGAAACTTGTCTGTCTTTTAACGTCAAATGGAAAACAAATGACAGTCATAAATATGAGAGAGTGTGTGTGTGTGTGTGTGTGTGTGCACATGCAGATTTGTATGCCAGTGTATTAGTTAAACATAAACTACTGCTTTTTATTTGTGTGTATCATCTGTCAAACATGGAACTAAAAGCATCCTTTTTGAAGAAAACAAGAACATATTCCTTTTTGATTCCTTGATTCCTCCATAACAGCCGACATGCACAAGCATGCCTTCAAACATTTAAATGGCAAACACTAAAGGACTTATAGCGTGTGCCAAGTGTACACAAAATGCCAAGAAGTTACTTTCACATTTGCAAATATAGACAAGTTGAGACAGCAGATATATAAAAATTTATTAGGGTGGCACAGTTCAAGTGGGATATTAAAGTCCTTTTTAAAATATATGTTTTCAGTGTTTTTTTTTTTATTCAATGAATATTATGCTTTCTTATTTAACCCATTGCAGGCCGGCGTCCTTTTTATAGAACTTTACAAAAGAAGAAAAGCCTTTTTGGCCGTTTTATAGCTCGTGTCCTTAAAATAGTTCTTTTCAATTGTTAGCTAAAGTCCCTAAGAAACTTTTTTTCACATGATTGATTTTCTATAGTTTGTGCTTTTAGGGTTGCGTACCGCGTCCATTTTATGGTGGACATTATCGTCCTGTCAGGAGGATTATTCACAGTGTGCTAAATAAATTCAAGTCCACTGCTTCAGTAAACGATTGATCAACATCAACATCGATTGTACGTCAATGAAACACAAGGTCTGGTGAGAACGTTGCCTCTGTGTGCGACATTATTCAAAAGAAGTCAAAGACGTTGTCAGAGTCGTCACTATCAAAGACGAGCTCTGTAGCTTGCTTTTTAAGACCTTAACATAAACCAGCTGAGTTAAAACCTTTTTAAAGGTTTGTTTTAACTATGGCGTGTTTTTTATAGAGTGATACAATTTTGAGTAGGCATCACTGCTTTATTTGACCACCCATTTAACAGCTGACATTTTATTATAAATCGACTTACACTAGGGGCAACGCGTGCAAGTTGCGGAAATTTTTAATCAAAATAATTGTGCTATTTGTCAAACTCTTCCATTCAAAATTTTATTTTCCGATTAAGCCCATTTTTAGTTGAATGGGTACGTAGTCAAGCAGAATTGTCGCATTTGGAGTGAGAAGAATTCACAAGCTTTTGTCGAAACAGCATTTCCATCCACAGAAAATTACTGTTTGGTGCGCTTTATGGGCTGGCGGAGTCATTGGCCCACATGTCTTCAAAAACGATGATGGTCATCAGAATGTTACAGTCAATGGTGTACGGTATAGGAACATGATTCGAAGTTTTGTCGTACCTCAATTAGCTGGCATTAATCTTGCTGATGTGTGGTTCCAACAGGACGGAGCCACATGCCACACAGCGGGTGCTACAATTGATTTACTTAAAGAAATTGTTGTTGAAAATATAATTTCACATAATGGCCCAATTAATTGGTCACCAAGATCGTGTGGTTTTACCCTTTTGGATGATTTTCTTTGAGGTTATGTTAAGTCACTTGCTTACGTCGATAAACTACAAAAAATTCAATCAGCATTCGAAGAGGAGTTATTGGCGAAAGAAGGCTGCAAGTGCTGCGCAACATTATTATTGAAAACTAGTGCTGCAGATGGCGGAGATCATACGTAAATATTAAAATATTAATTTCATAAAATTTCGTTTCAAATAAAGCCTCTAGAGCCGCATGATCCTGAATCATGATTCAACTCCAGCAACTTTTTCAATACTCGTCGCTAAACTCTGTTACAAACAAACTCTAAATTAAGTCAGTTGAACTTAATTTATTTTGGTGTTTTTTGGCTTAAATTCAAACAGGGAATATGTCCATCATATTTGGACCACTATTTTGTTTTTATTTCAAAATTGTGTGGGTTGAAAGGGGGCTTGAGGGCGTGAACAGTTTTAAATATATCCCGAAAGCCGCTGTATTTTATTTCGAAATACTTCAAGTGGTCAAATCGCAATTCTGATTTGTTGAGACGTTGGCTTCGAAGCTTCGAGGCTCGTGGGCCTGCTGCATGTCAAGATTAGCAACCGATTTTTATTTTAATCGAATATATTTCTAGACTTTAACTTTAATCTGCTGATTCTTTTTTCCTAAAGAGGTTATTAAAAATTCAAAGTGAAAATATATAAGGAGATGTATTTCCACTTCACTCTGGTTCTAGTGCAAAAAAAAAAAATAATTATAATAAAAATTTCATACCAGAAGTTTGATATATTTTCTTGATTTATTATGATTTAATCATGTGCCACTCTATATTTTATTTCAAAATTAATTTTCAACATTTTGGTACGATTTTTTAAAAACCGTGTTTTTATAATTACATTTTAATTTAAAATGCTTCGAAAGCGTGTAAAAATACTTGCACATTATGAGGATATAAGAACAAGAACCACACCAGCAGCCTTGTGCGAGTACAATGTGACGTATGAGCAACATTATTAATAATATTAAGTATACGCCTACTAGCACAATACATAATACAACTACAATTGGAGTCGGAAAATGCCAAAGAATTGTAGAATAAAAACCGTACGAATATAAAAAAGGAAAAGTCATCAGTGAGTACTTGTTATGACTTTGATATTTGTCTTAGACTTCTCACTTATTAAAGTGGAAGTTTGAAATAAATATAATATAAATAATATTAAAGGTTTCGTAAACAAGCAAAATTCCAGGATATGGGCTACGGCGAAGCCAAGTGCCCTTAATCATCTACAATTACACCCACTTAAATGTACTGACCGGTGCAGTTTATCGTCTGAAGGGATCAAACGGACCATATATCCTTGAGAATGCATATGGCACTTCAGTTACAGTTAATGGTGCTGGCAATCAAACGATGCTTCTCATTTATTTATGTGAGAGTTTAAAATAAATATCTTTAGTTATTCCAAGAAATGTTGGGTGAAGGTTCCCTGATGATCTGCATTAGCCCCAGTGAAATGCGCATGGGAACTGGCTAAAACCCCCTCAATTGATCACTTTGAATTTTTTAGTAAGATTTTGGGAAAAAAGAATCAGGATATAATTAAAATAAAAGAGTTTTGAAAAGCGACAATTTCCAAATTGTACTCAATTGAAAAAAATATAGTTATTTAGCTCTCTTCTCACATTGAAGTCAGACGCATAGAAATAAATATAAATTTTTGCCTCTACATTTATTATTATTAATGACAGCAAGCTGTTCGATGCTTATGCAAGAAGTTGTAAAATTATGATTTAAAAAAAAATTTGGTTGCCTTCCGGTTTCATTATAATCGTACCAAGAAACTGATCACTCACGTGCATGTCCATTGTGGATAAATTTGATTGAAACTGATTGAATGTATTGTTCTAGTGCTTTTACGTTTTATTGCTGATGAAAAACGTTTGAGCCAGAATATGTCAGAGTAGTCGGTCGAAATAATATTCCAACATTTGATACTTGTTGCAGATCTCTGATACTTGTGACTTGACTCTGGCCAAGTCAATTGATAAATAAAAACAAGATACAGTCAGATTTATAATATTTTCCCAAAATCGTGTTCTTCTTATTCTGTATCCAAGACAGTGGATTGAATCAGTATCGGCCATTTCCTAATCACTTTGATAAAAACATGATATTGAATGAGATATACAAAAAGGAAGAATAATTGTTAATGAATAGGAGAATAATTGAAGTTATAAAGCCCGAAAAATTATTTCAAAAGTATTAATTTTTTGGGTTGGTTTTGCTATTGTGATAGTGTTGGTTGGCGATCACTGTTTAATTGTTACCATGGTAAGGGAAAATATGAAAAAAGTTTAATTAATGAAAGTGATTAAGTTTAAAATGATTCTACTTCATCTCTCAAACATGTATATAATGCCTGTTGTTGGTTTATTAAAGGTTTATAAAAGGGAATTCCATTGAACAAGTTTGTTAAGGCCTCATAACTTTTTTTATGTATTTAAAAGGAAATAGCAACATTAAAATAAACTCTAGATAAATTTTAAATTAATCTGCTTTCCTCGCCTGCTGGAAGCGAATCAAAAAGTCGACAATAAGACATTTTATGAAACAACTCGTAGTGTAAACATGACATAAAAAAGTTTATTACTGTCGCTGTTGCATAAAACACAAACAAAATATTTGTGGAGAAAAATAACCAACAGAAAAGAACACAAAACAGTGTTGCTTGTTCCCCTTAAGTAGCAGAAATATTTTTGAGCTTTAAAAGAATTTTTAAAGTATTTTGATTCCTTTCTCCTTTTATATACTGCTGAAAATATGTGTAACAGTATTAAAAATTCGAAAAAATCGACTGCTATATAGATAAAAGTTATGACAAAGTTTTTTTCCCCCTCTTTTTTTGTTGTTGTTGTTGTTGTTGTGTATTTATATGCGTGCAGTGTCATGCTTGCGCATGCTGATCCCCATTAAAGAGTACATCTACAAACATAAATATTCAATAAATACTTACATATTTAAAAGCACATGCATAAAAGTGTACATTAAATTTTGTTTACTTCAAAGGACATTTTCTAAAAATCCGTAGCCTGAAGCAGCACTTTAATACACCTTCACAAAAATTTTTCAAATTTGCTTACTTGCAGGCTGGTATGCTGTAAAGCAAATATTATTGTATTTTTATATAGACATACTCCGACATATACAATTACAATAACTGACATACTTATAAGGGTTTCTGTGTGTGTGTGTGTGAGTGCTTGCATTGCCATCCTTTACTTATACGTATTTGTGTGTGAGTGTTTGTACTATCGTCCTTTGTAATTTATTAAACATGTTGCTCTGTGAAACGGAGAGTATGCAAAATATTTATTTGTTCATAAAATATATTTACACTGACAAAAATTATTTATAGCGGATAGAATTTTCAAAATTGAGCTAAAATAAAATTTTGCTTTGTCAGTGACTAAAAACACTTAAGCCCTAAACACAATAACGACAGCAACCTACACGAACACCGACTACAAAAGCCGTTGGCTACAATCGTCGCCTCGTAGTCTCAGCTAATTAATTATTTTTGGAACGACACCAGCAAATCAATAACCATGAGTTGCTGTTCGTAGCACTGGCATACGCCAGTGTAGCCGCTTTCATATATTTAATACTCTTAAATAGTGTTATTCCTATAAAATATATTTAAAGTCCACAATCTACGACAAGAAATCAATTCATTAGCTTGGCAATATAGTGTGTTAATCCTTTTTGTATTATAAAATAATACATTTTCAAATTTACAAATATACTGGCAACATTGTATCTACTCATTGTCGCTCACCAAAATAGAAATCAGTTTAATTTGACTGCAACCACAAAAACAGCAGGGACAAAAACCAGTAGCGGTGTTGCCTGTCGTAGTAAAAATAATCATTCTCATATACGCCCATGTATTCTATTTTTGACAAGTTGTAGTCTGTAGCCTGCGGTCGTTATTGTGTTTAATGCCTTCATCCGTTGAATTTCATTAAACGAAAATTTTTTGTATATTAACCAACAGTTTTTACGATAATTTGTGGCTTAAATGAAGTTTGTAACACGTCTAGAAAAATATATAAAATATTTGATACTGAAGACCATCCCTGCAACTTCCCAAAGTTATCGTAACCTGGTGTTTGTGCTATTCTAGGGTTACGAGCTTTTTCAGCTAAAACAATATTATTTTAATTTTCAAACCAACAGGTTTCCACGTGATAAGCAGTGATGGTCACTTTCATATATCATAATATATTGCACTTGTCCAACCCGGAACTCGAAATTTTGATTTTTTTTTTTAATTTTTGATACCAATTTTGTTCTTCCTAAAGTGTAAAATTTTTTAGTTAGCAAAAAAAACCTACGTCAGTTGTCTTTTTGGTTACTTTTATTAACGAAAACCAAATCAATTTCCCACCCCTGGAAACGAACTTGTGATTTTATTAACATATTTCATCAATGCAAAACTTGATGATGTTTAAAGCGGCTTTATTTAAGAAAAATTTATAACTTTTAATAATTTTAGTTGTTACTTGTACTACAAAATACTGAATGTATAAAAAATCTTAATATCCCAGCCCTGGAAAATGTTTTTCTAGTTTTTAAGAGACAATTGTGGCTTTGCAAAGCATGAAATAGATTCAACTTACAAACAAACAAACAAAAAATTGGTTTTTGGTATTAATTTTGCGTCGAGAAATAGATGTAAGCTTCCCAGCTCTGGACCTTTATTTGGGATATTTCAGTACCACTATATCTAATTTCATTTCAAATCCATCAGTCCAAAAAGGAAGTTTCTGGCTCTAGTGGGGGCTTTGGAAAACCGTTCTCATGTACAGACAGACGGACCTCGCTCAATCGTCATCGCTATTCATGAGAATCCAGAATATATATACTTTTTGGGGTCCCATATTAATATCGAAGAAATAACACACGGAATGACAAGCCCATTTAGACCCTTTCACTTTTTTGTGGGGGGTATAAAAATCGAGAAACGCCTCTTTTCAGACCTGGAAAATGTGCTCAGCCAGTTTATCAAACATCACACTGAATTTTTGTCAAGAAAATCAAGATCTTCCGATCCCCCAATGCCCATAACAGCCCTAAAAATGGATGGGTCAGCATGATGCCCCAGCCACCTATGCTAGAGCATGCTACACTGTGTCTTACTAGGGTTAAACTCAAACCTGTTTGCACAGCCCTATTAAGAGATTGAAATGAGATCACTTGAAAGTGACTCATTAATCAACTGGCTTTCGACATCGTCCTCCTCCAATCTTGGCCGGCAACCGTTTAATATTCTCCAAGTGTAACAGTGGGACTTAATAATTTAATATTTTTTTCTGTGTTTTTTTTTTTTTGCTAACAAATATTTTGGTTGTACATAATCCTTCTTTTGTTGTGTGTTGAAAACTTTATTGCGTGCCATTTAATTATTATGTATTATATGCCAGTGGATGACAGGACAACACATTTTCTATTGCGTGGCCCTCAATTAAGAGAGAGAGGGAGAGAGAGAGAGAGAGCAGAAGACCATGTGGGGCAGTAGTGAACACTCTTCTTGGCAGCAGTTGTGGCAGCCGTTGTAGCAACAGCATTCACTGCAGAATGTTGTTGAAATTTCTGTTCATCCACACGTGCCGCAAACATTTAATGCAAATTAGTTTTGCATTAAAGTTGGTCTTGTTTTAGCAACAATAATATGGCCGGGCAACTTTAATGTTATTATAGCAACAACTGGTTAGTTGCCAGTTGTTATAATAATTGTAATTAAATACAATCAAAATTTAAAGCGGATGCAATTTCGTAGGAAGAAATACTTAAACATTTTGCAGATTTATTCAAGTTCGTGACTGCGATGGAAAAGTCTCGACCAATTAGCGTGTTGCTTTCATTAAATTTATAGTTTTCTCCTTCTCTTCTTCTTCTTGCTCTTCTTCTTTTTGGTTTTCAATACTAATTGCTTTCCTTCCAAGTGGCAGCGTAATATTTATTTAAATTAATGATTCATTTCACATGCATGTCCGCTGCACTCGTATTTATACAACAACAGATTTCACACGTTGCCATGGAATAGAATATATAATTGAAATCATTCGTATACATTTTGTTCTTGTTGTTGTTGTTGTTGTGACCTTTAAAATATATTTCATTTTCAATGTCAAAGTTGTGGCAACATTTTTGCTTGCAACACTACTGACTGTATTCTTTGTTATCGCACTGGGATATTAAATTAAATTGCCAACGTTTTTATTTAAACAGTTTTATTTCATTTTAACTTCTTTTTCAGCTCCTGCATTTTCATTTAATTATTTCTGGTATTACATTTTTCATTAGTGATTTTGGGTGGGACAAATTGGCGGTCGCAAAAAATTTCATTTATATGGAATGATTGAGAATTAATGAAGGCCAAATTTCAAGTGCCTGCGGCTGACCTTAACGCCAGTTTCACACAAAAAAGGGGGCAGCAGTGACGTCACATTATACCGATTCGATTGCACAAATATTTTGATGTCAGTTTTCCAAAATCCTACAAGAATTTTTATCTCTAAACGAGCCTCCATGTTCCAAATTCTTCGAGTCTTTTGCAAAATCTCCCCTGATCAGTAAATTTTCCAAAAAAAAAAAAAATTTGACTGAAAAAAAAATATATATGCGTGTGATATATAAAAACGCATCACTATTTGCCATTACGGCCTATCCTGCTGGTATCCTTAACTCCGTGGAGAGGCGAAGTGTCCACCATCAGCTTCCGGGTGTACTTGGAAGCCACACGAAAAGTATGTGCCAAAAGCGATTAATTAGGTGGGCTGGAAGATCACGATGTGCAAACACCCTTCTGAGGTATTCGGTATCGTGAAACTTCACTACTCCGGGGTCAAAAAGACTCAATATTTTCGCTGTTAAAATTTCTAATTTTGCTTGACTGTCACTCTTAAGCCAGGCACAATTTGACCAGACACACACAGTCTGGGAGGATTTCGAGGATCGTTTTGATTATAGAAATGCGGCAGAAGAACTTCATCGGAATCGAAGCGAATGGTCTTGGGATCCGTAGTAGTTTTGAATAAAAATATATGTTTTTTTTCTCCGTCTCCAAAAGAAATTCGTGATCGTAGTCCGGTATTGATGTCCGATAATTATCTAATCAAGGGCACTTGCAAATACATATTGACCGATGACGCTGGTAGCTGGGGGCTTATTCTGTAACACTATGCGACAGAAATAACTGGCGCATTGCATTGGCGAAAAAAACATACAAATACGAAAAGTTTTTCTCTCGCATCGCTTTACAGAATATCCTCTCTGATTAATATCGATTGTCAATCCAAAATGTAATTTGTTTGACATTAATCGGATTGTTCAGCAGCAATCCGAAGTCAATGCGAAAAACTCACCCTGTTCACCCTAGTAGACGAATATCAACTTCATGTCGGCAACTTGAAAGCGTGTGACGCAAAATCTGGTGCGAATTATCAGGATCAGCAGAAATGATGCCGCCTGACTTGAAATATTCACTCTCAGTAGAACCGTAGCATCGGGAAGCACGCAATATCGCGGCCTTATGGAAGCGCAATTTATTCAAAAGTTTCTTAAGCTTCACTTGTATTTGAAATATTTCGCCGTCCATGATAATTTAGTAACATGGACTGAAGCCAAAGCGGCGGATGTCTGTCTATTCAATAGTATGTTGATCGCGTAGTTAAGACTTTAAACACAACAACGACAGCAGGCTACATGAACACCGACTACAAAAGTCGCCTCGCAGTCAGCTACTTAATTATTTTTGGAACGACACCAGCAAATCAATAACCATGAGTTGTTGTTTGTAGCAGAATTCTCTTCATACGCCAGTGTAGCCGCTTTCATATATTTAACACTCTTAAATAGTGTTATTCCAATAAAATATATTTAAAGTCCACAATGTATGACAAGAAATTATTTCATTAGCTTGGAAATATAGTTTGTTGTTTCTTTTTGTAATTGAATTTATTTATATTATGCTGGCAACATTGCCTCTACTCGTTGTCGCTCACCAAAATAGAAATTCGTTTAATTTTGGCTACAACCACAAAAACAGCAGAGACAACAACCAGTAGCCGTGTTGCCTGTCGTAGAAAAAAAATAATCATTCTCATATACGCCCATATATTCTATTCTTGACAAGTTGTAGTCTGTAGCCTGCTGTCGTTATTGTGTTTAATGCCAAACGTTTCAACTTGCAGTGTTCATATCCTACCTGAAAGAGAGAGAGAGAGAGAGAGAGAGAGAGAGAGAATGAAATTAGTATTAGAGTTAGCTGTTGCAAAAAAATATGTATATAAAAAAATTTGTCTGGGTTGGGAATAAATCAAACTGGAAAATAAATAATTTAACTCAGGAAATAATAATTTTTTTATATTAAATAACAATCGGATCAGTTGCTAAGCAACTCTGAGTCAGTTGGCAATTATATATCAGCCAGGCCCCCTGATATTTTACTCTCTTGTGCATGAGAAGCTAAACTCTCGCGAGAGAGTAAAATATCAGGGGTCTGGCTGATATATAATTGCCAACTGATTCAGAGTTGCTTTGCAACTGATCCGATTGTTATTTTTAATAAAAATAAAACATTATTTCCTGGGTTAAATTGTTCACTCGAAAATAAAGTTTATTTTCGAGTTTTATTTAGTTTTGGGAAAATAATAGTTATTCCTTAAATTGTTGTTTTTCGATCAGAAAATAAAAGTTATTTGTTGAATCTTATTTTTCTATCGGAGAATTAAAGTTATTTTCTGATTTTATTTATTCTTTAGAAAAAGAAAAGAATTTTTCGGACTTGTATTCATCGGTAAGAGAATTTAGATTCATCGATCGTAAAATAAAAGTTATTTCGATTGTAAAATAAAAGTTATTTCTCTTTTTTTACTTATTCTTCGAAAAAAAACCAGTTATTTCTTTTATTTTTATTCTTCGATCACAAAATAAAAGTTATTTTCTGACTTTTATTTCTTGACTTTTATTTTCCGATCAGAATATAAAAGTCATTTATTTATTTCTCAGAAAATAAAAGTGATTCTTAAAGTTTTGTTCTTCGATCTGAAAAGTAAAGTTAATTTTTTTTACTTCCAAATTTGATTAGAATATAAAAGTTACTTTTTGACTTTTATTTTTCGATCGGACAATGAAAGTTATTTTCTGATTTATATTTCTTAATTGGAAAATAAAAGTTATGTCTCTATTTTTATTTACTTTTCGTGAGATTAAAGCGACTTTTTAATTTTGATTTTCGATTACAAAATAAAAGTTATTTCCTGACTTTTATTTTTCTGTGGGAAAATAAAAGTTATTTTCTGATTTTTATGAATTCATCAGAAAATTAAAGAATTTTTTATTTAATTATATTCTTCGATTTATATTCTTCGATCATAATATAAAAGTTATTTCCTGACTTTTATATTTCTGTCGGAAAATAGAAGTTATTTTCTGATTTTTATTTTCTAATCGGAAAAGTTATTTCTCTACTTTTATTTACTCCTCGAAAATTAAGAATTATTTTCACTTTTCGGTTCTCGATTACAAAATAAAAGTTATTTCCTGATTTTTATTGTTCTGCTGGAAAATAGAAGATTTTTATTTTCTAGTCGAAAAATAAAAGTTATTTCTCTACTTTAATTTACTCCTGGAAAAAATAGAGTTATTATTTGCTTTTTGGTTTTCGATTACAAAATAAAAGTTATTTATTGACTTCTAACTTTCGATTAGAATATAAAAGTTATTTATTGACTTTTATTTTTCTATCGGAAAATAAAAGTTATTTACTGACCTTTATTTTTCTGCTGGAAGATAGAAGTTATTTTCTGACTTTTATTTTTCTGTCGGAAAATCCAAGTTATTTCCCAACTTTTATATTACGATCAGCATATAAAAGTTATTTCTTTACTTAAATTTTTCAATCGGAATATAAATGTTATATCATGATTTTTATTTATTATTTTGAAAAGTTCTGTCTTTCGATAAGAAAATAAAAGTTATTATTTTATTACAAATTTTTTTTTTTATTACAAAACCGGGTAACTTTTAAACTGAATATTTATAAATTTATTTATATATTTTTAGCGTAGAGTATGAAATTAAAATCGATATTATTAATCAATTAACGTTAATTTGAACATGTTAAAAATTACAGGAATAACTTTTATTTTTTAGGGAATAAATAGAAATCAAAAGAATATGTTTTATTTTCTGAGAAATAAATAGAATCCAGAAAAAAATCGGTTAAATTGATTTTTTTTTAAATTAAAACTCAAACAAAGTACTTTTATAATTTAAATTTGAACATGTTAATCGTTACTTGCGATCCCTGCTTTTATATATATATTTTTAAGTTTGCAGTATGTAAATGTATGTGTTTATATTAAATGTGTTTGATACAATTATTGAACAATTTCATTTTAAGAATGGCCTCTCCATGCCTGGGCCTCAGTGATAGTTTTGAAAAGTCTCTTATCTTAAGCCCTGAATTGTCAAAATCATTTGAGAATTTTTAAAGGATTTTCAAATATCACTTAAATATAAAGAAATTTACAATAAATCACTTTAAAGATTTTATACAACCGTACAAACATCAAGTAAAATTGTAGTTCTTAAAGAAAAGTTGATGTTCTTGAGAATTCACTATTCCCGTACTCTTTACCCGCTTATTAATTTTCGATTTATATTCAACGAAACTAAATTAAGGTAAGTGTACGGCGGACCACACGCTTTAATTTGTGTGTTGGAATATATGAAAGCTTTTAGGCCTGCAGACGTTTACATTTCAGTTATTTATTTGAATGCATGCAAGAGTTTCTTCCACTTTATAAGGAGTCAAGCGGTGTGAGTGTGAGTAGATGTACTCGTATGACGACAGACTGTTTGTTAGTCAGCCTGCAGCAGGGTGTAGGTTAAGGTTTTGCCTTCGACTTTGCCAATGTTAATAGTTTTGCAAAAGCTCTTGAACAAGGCCAACACCTTCTTGCCTGCCACACAACAACTCATACAATCGTGTTCGTAGTATATAAATAATTTGAACAACTTTTGGTTGCATTTAATGTGAAATATTCTAAAATATTTCAAGTTAAAATTATGGAAACGGAGAAAACACGCACTTGGCAAACAACAGCAACACAACAGAGCGGAAGAAGAAAATCGACTGCAGTAGAGAACTGAGAGGAACAACTTGCACGAACCTTTTCTTAACTTAATATGTTGTTTCTTTTCTTAAATTTTTCTTAAAATTTTGTGGAAAATTCGCTGGAAATTTATATCAAGAAAATATATTTACAAGAGTAGTGTACCGCTTTGTAAAGCTGATATAAAATATGACAGCCAGTGGTTCAACTAACGAAACAGATTTTAATGAATCAGGGAAAACATTTTCAATACACATAAAATATTTAATTAAAATCTGTTCATAAATGCATCTCTATGCTGCAGCAGATAAGGGACAATCGGCAAAATTAGCTCAGCTGGAACGCACAGCAGTGAAGCTTTTACGAACAGTTTCGCAGCTTCTTGAGAGCGGCAAGTTTGCAAAGCAAACATCTTTCAAACAAAATGTCCTGAGTCTTAAATCCAGCAATTTTTATACAACTGCCATATTAAATTCAATTAAAATTGACAGACTGATGTTCGTAACATGTTTTGGGGTTTGAAAGCATTCATAAAAGCAACCAAAAAAGGCAACAGATACGGTTTTTTTTTAAATTTATCTTTTTATATATTTTGTTATATATTGAAAACACCATCACTAACATGGAGTTGCTAATATAACAGGGAATGACTACAATCATGGGGACTAAAGCTCTGGTTATATAATATTTATTGAACTTGAATTCCAGACAATTTCTTGCAACCATCTGGTGTTTGTGAATTCGCTAACTTCAACTTAAGCCTGAATAATAATTCACAATTTGGTAATTTAATCGATAAAGTCCAAGTAATAATTAAACTTATTCAATTGTATTTCAAGTTAGTAAAAAACAACGCCTTTTTTTGTTATTTTTATGAATTAAAAAAAAAACAATTTCCCACCCCTGGAAATGAAATTTTATTTTTCTTATCTATTTTTTTTTTATCAATGCAAATCTTCATGATGTAAAAAGCGGTTTTATTTAAGAAAAACTTAAAATTTTTAAACATTTTATTTACTACATGTACCACAAAATACTGAATGTGCAAAATAAACTTAGTTTTCCATTCCTGGAAAAAAATGTTATGAATCGAGAAGATGTTGGTTTAACTCCGTTTTGAAAAAAATTGGCTTGGCATCAAATTTCCAGTATTTGAGGTTCGAGGAAGCTTCCCTGATCAATTCTTACAGCCCGTTGCTATGTTTGTGTGTGTATGTGTGTGTGTGTGTGGGTGTGCGTATGAGGGTGTGTATGTGTTTGTGCGTGTTATTATGTGACTGGTTTAGAACTTTTGAAAGGCTGAAATCGCACCTTATAAAACTAAAAGCGTTCGGAATATCTCTCCTGAGCTTAAACCTCCTGAGAATTTAAACCGATTCAAACCGATTCAAACCGATAGATTTTAAATCATTCCAAAAAAGATTTAAGAATATAAAAATCTTTCTCTGGATTTTTAGAATAAATTTTAAACTTCTTCCACGATCGATACTACAAAATAATCAGCTCTTGGAATTTAAAAACCACGTGGATCACCTGAAACCGTTTGAAAATCGGTTAATCCGTTGGTGAACGATATCGCGAACGAAAAACTTCGAGATAGGCGATTTATTTTGAAAAATTTTGAAATCATGTATCTGATCAGTTGGTGTTCTCGGGTCTTTTAATTGGAATCGAATAACCATCATTCCCCGCTTATCACAAGGGAACATATTGATTTCAAATTTCGTTTCAAACAGCATAAAATAGTGTCAAAACCAGGTTACCATAGTTTTGCGTTCAAAATTAGCGGGAATTCACAGGAATGGCTGTTGAGGTCAATCGTTTTCTAGAGCTGTACGGCTCCTGAATGAATTAATTCAATTGAATCATTCAGTCAATTGAGCGAGGTGAATCTTTCATTCAGTTGAGCGTTTTTAGCTCAGTTGTTTCAGTTGATTCATTAGATCTGTCTCTTTCAGTAGCTCTTTTCAGTGATGTTTCAGTTTGTATGTCAAAATCCATACGAAAAAAATGAATTAATTCACACACATGTACTAATGCATACAGGGATGTAGTGCTCTTTATTCATAGAGTTACCAGCAAAAAAAAAAACAACTGAGCTATTGAATGAACTGAGCTAGTGAAACAACTGAGTTACTGAATAAACTGAAGTACTGAAACAACTGAGCTACTGAATGAACTGAAACAACTGAATGAACTGAAACAACTGAATGAACTGAATGAATTAATTCAGTAAAGTGAGCGGAGCTAAAAAGAGCGCTCACTCAAAAGAGCTGTTTTGTACAGCTCTATCGTTTTCCATATAATTTATTTCTGTGTTTCGAGGTAATTTCACTACCTCGACTTATCACACTCTCCTGCCTCTTAAGCCACGCCTAGAATTCTCCCAACACAATTTCATTTTGTATTTCACTACAAGTGACATAAAAACGAAAATATCCTCTGCCTGATTTATATTATTTTTTTCCTTTTAATAAACCACTTCATGTTAATAATTAAAAACGGATTTCTTTCTCGAATCATGAAACCAAAAGTAAAACAACAAAAAACCTGCCGGCTAATAGGATTAGCAAATCAACATTTTCACATTGGTCATGGTAAAAAATCAGCTGCGGCAAATATCATCTAAATAGTGCGGCTGGGAAAGCCTGCAACGAAATAATCCTTTTATATAAAACTGCCAAGCAGATAATGTGAACAGGCTGCACTGAAGTTGGTTAATAGTAAAAATATTCATAAAAGGATTATATAAACAGTAATCGCTTAAGCCTCATGACTAATTAAATGACGTTATAAATTGAAAATTAAATCGTTTAATACGACGCACTGGTGACAGTGAAACTAATTGCAACGCAATTTTGTGTGATCATCAGTTACAAAAGAGTTAATGAAATTTTTTACATGTTTTTTTTTTAACTTGGAGCCCACCCTGAGGCCAGCAGTGGTTGTATTGGCATAACGAATTCAACTGACAGCCGAACAAAATTATCAGAAATAATATATATGGAAAGCGATTGACCTCAAACTCCATTCCTGTTAACTCCCGCTAATCTATGGTATCCCTGGTTTTAACACTATTTTATACTTTTTAAAAGGAAATTCAAAATCAATATGTTCCCTTGTGATATGCGGGGAAAGATGGTTATTCGATTCCAATTAAAAGACTCCGAGAACACCAACTGATCAGATACATGATTTCAAAATTTTTCAAAACAATTCGCCTTGTTCAAAGTTTTTCGTTCACGATATCGTTCACGAGATTAACCGATTTCGAAACGGTTTCAGGTGATCCACGTGGTTTTTAAATTCCAAGAGCTGATTATTTTGTAGTATCGATCGTTCAAGAAGTTTAAAATTTCTTCTAAAAATCCAGAGAAAGATTTTTATATTCTTAGTTCTCTTTTGGAATGATTCAAAATCTATCGGTTTGAATCGGTTTAAACTCTCAGGAGGTTTAAGTTCAGGAAGGATATTCCGAACGCTTTTAGCTTTATAAGGCGCGATTTCAACCTTTCAAAAAATCTAAACGAGTCACATAATTACACGCACAAACACATACACACCCACATATACACACACACACACACACACACACAAACATAGCAACGGGCTGTAAGAATTGATCAGGGAAGCTTCCTCGAACCTCAAACCCTGGAGATTTGATGCCAAGGCAATTTTTTTCAAAACGGAGTTAAACCAACATCTTCTCGATTCATAACATTTTTTTCCAGGAATGGAAAACTAAGTTTATTTTGCACATTCAGTATTTGTGGTACATGTAGTAAATAAAATGTTTAAAAATGTTAAGTTTTTCTTAAATAAAACCGCTTTTTACATCATGAAGATTTGCATTGATAAAAAAAAATAGATAAGAAAAATAAAATTTCATTTCCAGGGGTGGGAAATTGATTATTTTAATTCATAAAAATAACAAAAACGGCGTTGTTTTTTTTTACTAACTAAAACTATTTTATAACTTAAAAAGAACAAAACTGGTATCAAAAGTTCAATAAAATAATATAAAATTTCGAATGCAGAGTTGGAAAAATGCAATATTTTATAGTACATGGAAGAGGGTTAAAATTTAAAAATTTTTGCTAAATAAAACTGCTTTAGGAGCTGATTAAGAGTTTCACTGATGAAAAACAAAAACAAAAGAAACTAAAACTTCGCTTCCAGGGATGGGAAATTAAAAGTTTTTTATTTATAAAAGTTACACTATCGCTGTTTTTTTTTTTTTTTTTGATAAATAAAACTATTTTATAAGTTAAGAAGAACAAAATTGTTACTTAAAAATATATGTAACGCCAGACACGCGTTGATGAAGGGTATATAAGATTCGGCTTAGCCGTATATAGCACTTTTACTTGTTTATTCTTACACTGTCACCAGGTAATTGTGCCTAAATAAGGATTTAAACAGAAATATTGCTGGTAGAATCTAAAGCTGTGTTGTTAAGCATGTTTATATTGTGTTGGCCTGCTATGACCGAAATATGCCCCAGACGTTACTTTTCTCCTACAAACAGTACGAAAAGTCGTCCAATATTTATATGAAATATGTATTTCAATAATAGTTATTGTTAATAGCGTGTTCTTTTCTAGAAAATATGCAACATATTTCCCACTTCTTTTGTAAATAGTAACAGTTTGGAGGCATATAAAACAGAGAGTATTTTTCTTAAAAGATGTCGCATTTTTTTCTAATAAATTCTCGAATTTCCAATGACAGAATGTCGCTATTTTTCTTTAAAAAGTGTAAGAAATGTTGCAATATTTTTATGAAAAGAAATCAACACAAGTGTTTGGCAAAATGATAAAGAATAAATAAGTTATGGGCAATTTCGAGCCACGAGTACAGGACAAGGGTTAAGCTGTCATATGCTAGAGTGTTTAGGATATTTTAGTACGAATTTTTGAGTCTAATAATTAAAGCTGTACTCTGAGCCGGCCCTGAAAAAGTTGTATATGCCCCTTTATTAAATAAAAATTAAAGACTTATTTTGTTGCTCTCTTAACCCTATTTTGCCTGCCAGTTTAACATATGAAATAAACACACACCGAGTTATCATAACATGGTTGTTGTAAACATTTAAATACATAAATATTTATGACTCCAACGCCATGGCAATGCCGCTTCCTTTGCCCCAACATTTAATGCTGAGCATCCTGATTATTTTATATTCCTGTTGAGACAATTTACAACGGAAAATTATATTTTATTTTCCATAATAAATAAAATTCCATCCTGCGAACTGTTTTGCAAATAATAACTTTTTGTATTTTTCTTTTTTTTTAGGTAAATGTTACATGGGGTTTGCCATACTTTGCGTGCGATTTTTATATAGCCATGGATGTGATATGTTCCACTTCATCGATTTTTAATTTAGTTGCAATATCAGTAGACAGGTACGTATGTATGCATGTATGGGTGTATATTTACATGTCCATGTTCATTTAAATCTCCATAATTTCTTTATTTATTTATTTTCTGTTCTATTATTTTTTCTGTTTTGCAAATAAACATTGAAATACATCTGCAGGCTTATGTGATGCTACAACACATTTTTTCATGTTAATAAATGTTACACAATCAAGCATAAAATATTTTATTTGAAAAAAAAGGACAAAAAGTTGTTAGTCCACACAAAAACACTGTCATTTTACAGTGAATGACAAAAAAGTTGTACTACACAAAGTGTGATATAAATTGAAAGAGTTAAGAGGAGTTGTTTTAAAAGGAACCTAAATGAATTCTTCACTTTCGCACTGCAAATTCTTGATTCACTGTGAATCATATAAACTCGCTTAAACAAGATGGGAAAACGTGACCAATTCCCGGGTGGCAAGGACCACCTGGCCCCGCTATGACCCACGCAGAACAAGCAACTGTCTTAACTTCAGCAACTGGTGAATGTCTTAACTGGACATTGTAACCTTGGGACCGATGCAAGAAGGATGGTTTTGGAATACAACGACTTCTGCAAAAGCTGCAATGATGAAGAGGAGGAGGCAACCGTGCTCCATCTTCTATGTCAGTGGTAGCCTGCCTTAAACAGTCTAGGAGCAATAACACTGCGCTCCAGCTTTCTGCCAGACCTGGCTAGACTGGCGAGTGTGGAACTTGTTAGAATATCGGCCTTCCTAGCGGCCACAGGATGGCAGAGGACAACTCATAAGTAGTCCTCTGCTTAAGGCTATCACAACGGGACCGAATTAACGAACCCAAGTGCATTGTCCCGACATTGGCGCTACCTTCACTTTTAGAAATCCTGAAGCTTCTTTCCTTAATGATTTCAATTAAATTGTAGTAATAAAAACTGTAAAAAATAACTTTAAAATTTGTGAGATTCCCAGCAAAAACTAGCGAAAGTTTTCGATATTCTAAATTATTATTAAGAGAGATATTCACAATTGTCAAACAGTTTTATTGATTACAAAATCCTTCCCAGTTAAAAAGACATTCCAAGGAAGTTAATAAGATCCTTGAGCTATGAACCGAAAGTAGAGCAAATCTGGATATTTTCTAATGATTTTTACAAGCACTTGCTATTGCAAGAAGCTCTCTTTTTTGATCTTCTTCTTAAAAATCCCTGCATTAAATTACCAGTTTTCTTGGGTATTTTAATTTATCATCACATTTTAGGTGTCTTATGCTAATTTCTTTTCCATAAAAAGTGCAACATTTTTTACACTTTTTAACACAAAATGGCAAAATTCTAACGTTTAATAATAAAAATTTTATTGGAAATTTATTAAACATTTTTTGCGAAAAATTGTGCAACATTTTTTACACTTTTTAACAAAAAATTGCAAAATTTCTGTTGTTTAAAAATAAACAATTCATTGGAAATTTATTCTACATATTTTGAGAAAAATAGTGCAACATTTCTTACACTTTTTAACACAAGATGACAAAAATGCTGTCGTTTAAGGATAAAGAATTTCTTGTAAATTTTTTGCGTAAAATAGTGCAACATTTTTTGCACTTTTTAACAGAAAATTACAAAAATTCTGTCCTTTAAAGATAAGGAATATATTGGAAATTGATTCAAAATTTTTTGCGAAAAATAGTGCAAAATTTTTTACACTTTTTAACACGAAATGGTAAAGTATAATCGTTTAAAAATAAAGAATTTATTAAAAATTTATGGAATATTTTTGCCGAAAAATATTTTTTATTTTAAGACTCCTCTGAACTGAAACTGTTTTTAAAAGAATGTGAAAAAATGTTACATATTTTCTAGAAAAGAGAACGCCATTAGTTTTTATTTATAAGATTTTTGTTAAATTTAAGTTAAACACATATTTTGATCTTTAGATCAGCCAATTGACTTGTAAAATTCAAGCGACTTCAGGCTCATGATTCTAAAGTGAATGTCTAAAATCTGTGCTACGTTGTTGACTTTACAATGCCATTAATTATTAAAATATTTCGCCGAAAACGTAATAGAATTCACGAAATGAAGACCTGCTGGTCCCTTGACTACGAATCAATTAGCGTTGGCAGCTTTTTGATTTTGAAAGGCAATAAAACTGAAAAAAGACTAGCGATTTTGGCAGTGTTTTTTAATTTAAAAAAATAAATTAAATTAAATGTAAACGAATAATTATTATATATTTGAAACTTTGATAAAGAAAGTTAAAGATTCAAGAAAATATTTTTGGCGTGTTCTTTTCTTGAAAATATGTAACACGTTTTCACTTCTTTTTCAAAAAGTTGCATTTTTGAGGGCTTTTAAAACACAAATAATTTTTCATAACAGGTGTAGAACTAGTTTTTCATAAATTCTTTATTTTGACATGACAAAAGGTACCACTGTCTCTTGAAAAGTGCAAGAAATGTTGCATCTTTTTTAGAAAAGACATCAACAGAAGGTTTGAAACGTATGTTGATTTCTTTTCTAGAAAGGAGTGCAACATTTTCTACTCGCTTTAATAGAAAATGGCTTAAAAATCCTTCAAACTGTCACAAATTAGAAAAGATGTGAAAAATTGTTACACATTTTCCAGAAAAGAAAACGCCTTTAATTTTCAGAAATAGTTAATATATATCGACAATTTAAGGAGCACTAGAAAATTTAAAACAACTTAATTATTCATGATGCCCAGCACAACAGAAAAATTAAGTTTTCGAAAGTCGTTCTGTTCCCATCATCGGTGATTAAGATGCTGACGAACAGGCAAAGAAATGAAGAGTGATTATGGACTGGCATGTTCTCATTTCAATTGCGATGTTGCACTTGGCCTGCTGTCTATTATGAATTTCAAAATATTTTAGAAGAAACTCGTAACGACTTTGTCGAAGGAAACATTTGCGGTTTAAATAAATTTATTAAACTTCTTTAACTCAAATTTCGTGCTGATACTTTTTTCCTAAAATGTTAAAAAAAATTGAAACTTATCAATTGAGGGGTTTTAGCCAATTCCCATGCGCATTTCACTGGGTACCCAACATTTCTTAGAATAACTCAAGATATTAATTTCAAACTTCCACGTTAATATTGTTTTGGCGGGCATATTTCGCCTCTTCCACAAACGAAAATAAAATATTGTTGTGGTGGGCATATTTTGGCGGTTCCAAAGACGTAAAACTTTTTTTTTCTGTATGATTTGACCTCTCCCCTGTCCTCTAATTTAAATAAAATTATAGAGAATCTCATCCATGCGCAAAAAGACTTTCCGAAATTAGTCCACAAATGACGAAGTTATTTCGTGATTACTTTGTGGGGAGTGAAATTCGCCTTTTCTCCAAATCGCAACAAAAATATTTAAAAAATGTATTTTGTGACCCTAAAGTTTTGGTACAGGCATATCTTTGCAAAAAAAATAACATGTGGATCCTCATCTGAAAAGGTTATCAGATAATAAATTTTTGCTTCGATCATCCGAAAAGAATTCAGCAGAACGGAATGAGCAAGCCTTTTACGTTTAAAGTCGTATTGTTTTGTAGAAAAAAATATCAAATTTTTTAAAATTTGTTATGTTTTTTATTAGAAATTAATCAACATTCCTCAAGAAAAATAAACTCCACTTCTAAAATTCCTGTTCTTAAGGAAAGAAGTAAAAACGTAAATTTTTTCTTTTTTTAAATTGCATAACAAATAACATAAAAATACCCAAAATTCCCCCAATCATAAGACTGGGTAAAGTCGTTAAGCAGAACATAGAGAGAGAGAGACACACTTTTGTCATTCACTGTATAAAACCGTACATCTTTACAATTTGTTCATATCAAAATTAATAAATTTTATTAAAATATTACACACTTACACTTGACTACCTGCACTGCAAGCACATCACGCACAGAGACAGAGAGAGACAGAGACAGAGAGAGAGACACAGGGAAAGAGCGAAAGGGAGAGAGAGTGAGGGGGACTTGCAATAAATTGCATTTATTTCACTTAATTCATTTACTATTTTAGTTTTATATTTTTTCTTCTTCTATCACTTTACATGTCATGCTCGTGCATGCATACACATGTTTATTATGCTCATGTTAATTTATTCGTGTGTTTATTTATTTGACAGATATATCGCTGTGACACAACCAATACAATATGCCAAGCATCGGAATAATCGACGTGTTTGCTTAACCATCGTCATGGTGTGGGCAATCTCGGCCGCCATTGGTTCACCCATAGTTTTAGGCCTCAACAATACACCCGATCGTGATCCCAGTCTTTGTATGTTCTACAACACCGACTTTATAGTCTATTCGTCGTTGAGTTCCTTTTACATACCCTGCATAATAATGGTGTTCTTGTATTGGAATATATTTAAGGTGAGCTAATCTTGAGTGTTAACTGCAGCAGTTAAGGGGTTAATTTTTTTTTTTTTAAACTTGTTAACATGATATCGATTTTGTAGTTGTAGTAGATTTTGCAGGGAAAGTGAAACACAAAACATGTTAATGTATTTAAATTGCTGTTAAATTAGGCAAATTTTTTCCTCTTTTCAGCATCATTTTATTTATTTTCAACTTGTTGTTGGTGTTTGTGTGTGTGTGTGTGTGTGGGTGAGTGGCGTTAAACGTGGCAAATATTGAGACTGAATGGTTGGCCAAGTCAAGCAACCAGATAAACTCACAAACACGTCAACACATTTTTCCCCCTTCTTTTTTTTTTGTATTCCTTTTGAAAATTTATATGACTGCGGATGGTGTTGTATACCAGCAGTTATTTATTATGCTCAGCTAAAATCGTTCTTGCATAATAATTTATGTTTGTTCTGCAGATATGGAAGTCCTTACAAACCTAGAGGCCCGCTCATTGACTTGTTGTTCGCTTGTTTGTTTATGTCTCTACGACAGCATGTCGGCCAGTAGTTGTGAAATAGTATTAATAGTATTAAAATACATATTCGTTGCTTTGAAAGAGTTAATTTTGTTTGTTGGCCAGGACTGCTTTGCCGAGATAACAACTAGGATTTGTTGCCTTTACGGAGCGCTTGCAAGGTAACATTAAATTTGTAAAAAAAAAATTAGCTCTAAAGCATTTGATATATTATAAAATCCACAAGCCCATAGACGTACACAAATTTATATCGCCACCCGAAATGCAAAAGGGCCGAACACTATCTCTAAAAATGTTACAGCAGAGTCAAACAACTTTTTGAAATGAAAAGAGTTGTAGTTTGTTTTTTCCGAAATTGAACGAGGTATTAAACAAATTTGATTTGCTGAGCTTTTCTGTAGAGCAAATTAATAAGTTTAAAACAATTTTTGTTGTTTGTGAAGGGGATGGTTGCAGGTTTATATTTCATTCCGCCACAATGGGGCGGTACGAAGTTGGCGATACTTGAGCAGCAAGGGTTAAAGCGCGTGGACCGGCATCAATTTGTTCTGCAGTTTTTATTTAAATTTTTGTTTAGTTTTTTTTTAATTTTATTTAAAATCATTTATTTTATAAGTTGTTGTTTCTTGTTTAATGGCGTTTTCTTTTCTAGAAAACGTGCAACATTTTTTCACTTATTTTGTAAAAATTAACGGGTTGGAAAAGTTTTAAAACAGAAATTAATTTTCGTTAACGATGTGGTATCCATTTCTAATAAATCCTTATTTTAAAAGGGCAAAATGTTGCCATTTTCTGTTAAAAAGTGTAAAAAATGTTGCATTTTTTCTAGAAAAGAAATCGACATAAGTTTTGCTCAGCCCAGCACACAAAAAACGATCAATAACAAGCGTGAAGAACTACGCTGCAGCGCGCTGGTGTCCTCCAAAGTAT
Source organism: Linnaemya vulpina (assembly GCA_963675445.1). NCBI lineage: Eukaryota > Metazoa > Arthropoda > Insecta > Diptera > Tachinidae > Linnaemya > Linnaemya vulpina. Next base: position 62,879,055 of record OY776280.1, on the reverse strand, counting down.
TGAACGTCTTTTAAATGTTCTCCTTTATAAATCTTGCCCTCCATTAACGGCCTTGCTGAAAGTATGTTGCACAAATCGCTGGCAATTAAAGTACACTTATTGTTCTCTGAAACTTTACTTTTCTATTGATTTAAAAATCCAAAACAACTCGTGTGCAACAATGCAAATCCGAAATAACTTTAACTGCCGCTATTGTCACTACTAAATTCAAATGGAGTTTGTGTGTGCAGTGCAACCAAATATTGTAAACATTCATATCCACTCGCAAATACGTGTGTATTAATATATTTCGCCAAAATTTCGAAACCCCAATTCTATTATCTTTAAATTATATTTGCATAACAAATCAGACTGCAACAAAGAGAAATCTATTTACCGAATACGTAGACATCTGCATGCATACATTTTACGCTTCAGTGTTTGCACACCCACTCCTACTCATTTCACTTTAAACAGGCTGTTGTTTGAGGTGAAACACAAGAGTGAAATTACTGTCATTTATATTTTGTATAGAGAAACTATTTATGTTTGTGTTCATGTCACAAAAGTTTCAATTCATTAACATGCGAACAGCCAACCGTATTAAGAAAACACCACACAGTGCTGCGACACATCATCTGCTGGTACACAGACGTTTGGGAAGTGACTCAATTGAAAATAAATTTAAAATAGATTTTTAGCGTTTGAAGATTTATTTAGTATTTCAATTGCGACACCAATTCGAATGTCTTTATATAAGACAAAACATTGCGACCAAGTTTTTGATACTTAAATTAAATTCTGCTGCTTTTCACAAGTTCATATTTTGAAATAATCAAATTGAATATCAGTGGCAAAGCAACTGGAGATTCTACAAAGACTGAGCTTAGAACCCACGGCCTCCACAATGATGGACTAGCGAAAAGTACATTTAATTAAGAAAGACATGCGAAATATTCTAAAGCACCAGGGAAATGCAATAACAGTTTAATATATTGAACTAACACAGCACAGGAGAACAGCTGTTTTCAAAGGCCGCCACACTTTCATCATAACTTGTCAGGCATTATACACAATAACGACAGCAGGCTACGAGCTGCAACCTGTCAAAGTTAGAATACACGCATTAAAATGGGCATTACTATTTTAGCGACGACACAGCCACACGACTACCGACCACCGTTGTAGCTGTAGCCGAAATTAAACGAATTTCTGCTATATTAATATTTATATAGGCTAATTGTTCTTAGTTAAAATCTCAGAAGGACATGATGATAAATATTCCTAGGCACACAGGAAAGTCAACATCAGTTTTATTCAACTTACACAGCAGAGCAGAACAGCTGTTTTCGAAAGTCGCTACACTTTCATCATCGGTGCTCAAGGGTATATCGTGTTTGTCACCACTTTTTAGGCGGCTTAATTGAATGTGATAACAGTTCCTATTTACACAAATTTTATTGTGAAAAATAAATATTCAGCTTATACAGCAAAGCAGAACAGCTGTTTTCGATAGCCGCTGCACTTTGATTATTAAAACTCGGATTATTTTTGTTTTATATATTTTTTATGTTTAGGAGGCTCAATTGAATGTGAATCAAACGAATTTCTATTTTGGTGAGCGACACTGAGTAGATCCAATGTTGCCAGTGTAATATAAATAAATTCAATTATTGTAAACTTGAAAATATACTGATTTATTATACGCAAAGAAACAAAAAACTGTATTTCCAAGTTAATATTTTGAAATAATCAAATTGAGACTGAGTTTAGAACCCACTACCTCCACAATGATGGACTAGCAAAACTTGGTGATAGCCAATGACACCATGGAAACTGTTTTAATAAAAAAAAACCCCTTCAAATTAAGTATTCAATTGGGGGATATTTCCTTCTGGTTACAGTAATTGGAAATGCCAGCAAATCGGGAATAAACTATTTTGTAGAATATGCCCGATGTAGAATTATGAAGGGCGAATACGCGGTCACCGCTTTTAAGTAACGCTTTCCCATGGGCCATTAGCAATATCTACTTTCCTGTTACAGATAGGGAAACTCTGACATCACCAAAGAATCACAACTATGCCATTTCTTCAGAATTTTTTTGTTAAACCACTTTTAATATTAACTTTGAATGTTTTATTTTCAATTGACAAAAATTTTTACAAAATTTCTTTGGAAAAGTACAGAAATTTTTACAAAATATTTATTTTGCCACAAATCAAATCGCTTCTGGAATTCAGCATCCTACTCGTAGATTTCACCCAGCCCACACAAATTCGGATAAGGATCAACTGGCTTTTTCATACATTTTTCAGCGGCCGATTCGCATACTTCATAAACAGTTTCATCATCCTGAATATCGGTTGCGAAATTACAGACTACCCAGTACTCATTCAAACGCCTTTCATAATACGCACCTGTAATACCGCAACCTACACGAATATTTTTATCAGCCACCAGGTCACTATACTGTTCCGCACTTAAATTATTAAAAATTAAAAGTTATTGATTACAATTCATAAATAAATAAAAAAAATAGCTTTTCAAACTTACAGGGCTATTTCCTTCCAATACAGCATGGCTTCATATATTGCTTCGTCAACTATGGCGAAATCAGCGACGTAACTCACAAAAACGACTTGGCCAGACCTGGCAAAGGTCTCAGTCGTATGGCAATTATCGTAGTACCATTTCTTGCACAGTCTACTATTGCGAGCAGCATGTTGAGCCAACTCGCTATCCCACTGTATTGTAGCCATACGACAGGCAAATGAGTTGTTATACGCATCGATTCCACCGCCCGCAGCGAAGTTGCGAAAGTCATTGAACTCATGCAGGAAGACATTTTGCAGTCCTTGGGTGATATTTACCTCGTTAGCTGATTTTGGACAGTCGCCACCCAAATTCTGCAAGAAAACACTCACTAAAGAAACGCTTATGAATTGTTTTTACTCACTTCAGCGGTCACACAAGCAACATGACCTATTTGATTTCCATTAAGCGTACAATTCATTTGACAATAGTCGGTGGCAGATGCGATTGCAACGGCTGCCAAAATTTGGCACCATATTAAATTCTTTTTCATTTTATTCAAGTTTCACAAGTATTTAATTCGTACTACTGAACACTACTGAGGAACAAAATATTCGTAGTGTTTTTATGCCAAAATTTTTTTTGTTGATTTTGATAAAATTTTTCATTCACAATCTTCTAATTTTATACAAAGATGAGACAAAAAACAGAAATCTTAACTAAAATTAGATAATTTTGATAAGAAACAATTAACATTCAAGGTGCGATATATGAGAGATAACGAGATTTATTATGAAATTTGTTAGAACCATTCAATTCAGAATATTATAGAACAAAATTTTTTATTCTAAAATGTTCAAGGATTATTTTTATAACATGCTTGAACGTTCAGCAAGTGTACGTCGTGATTTAAATAATAAGAAGATTATAAGAATAAGCGGAACCACTACAAAATAAAAAAATACTCTTGATAATACTCAAGTATAATTAAGATAGAAAACCATAAACATTTCTTTTGAATGAACTTATTTAATTATATTTATTGCAATTTTTGTTTGTTTGTTTGTTTGTTTGATATTTAATACGAAGAACTTAACTTCCTGAAGTGCAAAACAAGTTTAATTGAAAAAATTTCTTTAAATAACTTCTTTCCGATTTTCAATAGCAATTTATTTGGGACTCTTTCCCATACATCAATCGAAGAACGAAGTCTGGACGTCGCACAGTAAGTTGTGTAGTGGAAGAAAAATTTATCGAATTTATCAATAAAATACGTATGAGATGAAAGCTGACACTCCCACGATTCCAGAGGTGGTTTGGTTTTTCATGTGCGTTACACATATAAAAAGTTATACGGCCTTAAAGTCGAACTATTTTCATAATTTTTTCAAAACCTTTAAGTAACAAAAAATGGGTTTGGAAAAATGCATATAACAAATTCATTTTTCAATAAAAATACTTGCAATTGTATTTGTTTTATTCAGGAATGTAGCAGAAACAATGAAAAATTCCTAAAATTCTAATATTTATAGCAACACTGTAAGAAAAAATGTGAAGAAATTAGCCAAAATATGTACTTAAACAGAAAAAAATAGTCAGCTTCATTGGACCGGAAAAACTGGGCACATCACAAAACGACTTTTATCAATCAGTAATCTTATTTTCTGATATATATATATATATATATATACTAAAATAAATACATATATACTAAAATAAAATACATATATACTAAAATATGCATACGAAGGCTTAGGTGTTTTCTATGCCAACTTTTGGGATATAATGATTTTATAAATCAACCATATTTTATATTTTTGTTAAAATTATCACTTGACATTTTTAATGTATGATGCTCTAAACCAAAGAATACCAAGTAGGATGACTCTAACACATATAAAATTTATTCTCACATATCTGGACACCATGTGAAACCAACCCTTTATTGATACAAATACGTACTTAAGCGAGAACCGTCAAAAAGTCGTGGTCGAAGCGCTTGATATGACCAGCTAAGCCTAGAGATATGAACCAACTTAGCATTATTTATTCTCCCAACGAAGACCAGTATAGATATGGAACTCCACCTCTACATTGTTTGCTTAGATGCTTTGAGAGCATATTACACACTGCGTGTCGATTGCCTTTTAAGACTTGGCAAGTTAGGAACGATAAGAAAAAACTGTATAATAAAAGAAAAAAACGAATTTAAGATAAATTTCGATTTGAGACAGGATTAACAGTTAATAAAGTCAAGTCTAATTCTGGCACTAATTTTTTAACGAATTCTAAAAATCGTCCGAGTTTACAGGAATTAATGAAAAATTGATATATAATTTGAATTTAATCATAAAAACAGTATCCTCTGGAAAACCTATAAATATATCTAACTTTAAACAGCTAACGGAGGAAACTCGAGAAATATATTTAAATAACTATGAAACAATTAGAAAGAATAGATTTGAGCACACTCGAAAAAATAGCGGAGAAAATTGTAATCAAGATTTAATGAATAAATTTTTAATTTCTTCTGAGCCATTAATTTCATCTAATAGAAATATAATAAATACAAGCAGCTCTTGCTACAATAATCAAGAAACTAGTAATCACATTATAGTAGATCAGAAAGTCAGCATAACATATAAGTTGACCTTAACAGGTCACATTTAAAAAACATGTCGTGTAGGGCAGGCTTTATCAAAGTTATTCAGCTCTACTCGTTGCTAAAAATAGGTGTTTATGCAAAATATAAGATTTCATATAATAAATATTGACCAAAAAAGAATAATTGTAATATCCTCTAGTGAATCCGAGAATTCCTAAACGCAACTTGAAAATCCCCAATTGTAGTTTTTTACATATTGCACTATACTTAGTTTTTCTTATATACTCACTATGCAAGCAGAAACTAAAATTGATGCTGCAAATGATAAACAAACACAAATACATAGATCCCTGCGTAAACTTATTTTCTTGATTGCGTTTCGAGCAAATACGCTTTGAACCAAACAAAATAGCTTAAAATTTATAGCATCTGGTATCTGATGAGGTAATGCCAGAACTGATAAGCAACTAAGAAAATTCCAAGTTGGAATATATAGTTTTTCCCTGAATCCCGGAATTCCTAAACAATTTTCAAAAATCCCCTGGTGTATGTGATTTGTTTATTTTATGAACATTTTATTTTTGCTATATTGATATTTATATAGGCTAATTCTTTTAACACTGATTCAGACTCAGAAACTTATTTTGGTGATTAAGAAATTGTTTAAAATTGTTGTGTTATTTGAATTTGTTTGTTACTTTATTATTAATCTTTATATAAATATGTTCTTTATCTTAAATAATAATTTGATTTTGAAATATTTAGTCTTGTCTATTTGGCAACCCTATTCATATAATGTTATTTGTTGTTTTCAAAACTGTAAACAAGAAAAAAAAATACTCAAAAGTTTAACAAAATGTTATATTGAACAAATGTATACGGCAACCCTAAATAATTAGAGATTGGTTATATATCATAAGAAAACTATCACGTTATATCATTTTGTATGTGAAATGACAAATTAAAATTCAAAAAAAAAATAATAATTACTGAAATGGGGGAATTTTTGGTATTTCATTGTCCCCGCACCGGAAAAATAAAAGGATTTCTAAAAATTTTAATTAATTTTAAAAAATTTTAATTTAATAAACCGAAAGAGATACGTGCCAAAAATTTCATTAAGCTACCATAACTCCTTAGATTTTTTTCCACTTTTACTATGGAGACCGTTCACTGTGCGACGTCCAGACTTCGTTCTTCGATTGATGTATGGGAAAGAGTCCCAAATAAATTGCTATTGAAAATCGGAAAGAAGTTATTTAAAGAAATTTTTTCAATTAAACTTGTTTTGCACTTCAGGAAGTTAAGTTCTTCGTATTAAATATCAAACAAACAAAGAAACAAACAAAAATTGCAATAAATATTATTAAATAAGTTCATTCAAAAGAAATGTTTATGGTTTTCTATCTTAATTATACTTGAGTATTATCAAGAGTATTTTTTTATTTTGTAGTAGTTCCGCTTATTCTTATAATCTTCTTATTATTTAACTCACGACGTACACTTGCTGAACGTTCAAGCATGTTATAAAAATAAGCCTTGAACATTTCAGACTAAAAAATTCATAGCAGCCTTATAATTTTGTTTTATAATATTTTCCAATTTGAATGTGAGTCATCACAAAATTTCGTGATATATCTTGTTATCTCTGACTTGGCAGCACGTTAAATCCAGAATTTATTAAACTCATATCAATATGAAAGCAGTGTTTCCAAAATAAATTGAGAATTTTCCAGCCATGGATGTGCTTTTTATTTTTATTTCTTTTTGATTTTCTGATTTGTGGCCTTAAAATATTTTGTTTTTTCTGTATATCAAATAAGTCTTTTTTTTATAAAGAATATGAAAAATTGGTCACAATTTTGTTAAAAGAAAATTAAATTGTCCAACCCTGGTAGCGAGTTTTTATTTTTATCATATCAGACACAGATAAACAACCGTCACCCGCCAGCATCTGTCTACCGATAATTTGATAGTTTATTTTCAAAGTGTTTTCAATACAAACGCAAATAAATTAAATCAAGTAAATTGAGTACAGAAAAGTGTGAGAGCATAAGAAAAACACTCTGCTCAAGTAAAATATATTCTCTATTAAATTTAATTTCATAGTTTAATTGTTCGAAAAGTATATTTAATTAAGAAAGACATGCGAAATATTCTAAAGCACCAGTGAAATGCAATAACAGTTTAATATACTCAACTAACACAGCAGAGCAGAACAGCTGTTTTCAAAGGCCGCCACACTTTCATCATAACTTGTCAGGCATTAGACACAATAACGACAGCAGGCTACGAGCTGCAACCTGTCAAAGTTAGAATACACGCATTAAAATGGGCATCACCATTTTAGCGACGACACAGCCACACGACTACCGACCACCGTTGTAGCTGCAGCCGAAATTAAACGAATTTCTGCTATATTAATATTTATATAGGCTAATGGTTCTTAGTTAAAATCTCAGAAGGGAATGGTGATAAATATTCCTAGGCACAAAGGAAAGTCAACATCAGTTTTATTCAACTTACACAGCAGAGCAGAACAGCTGTTTTCGAAAGTCGCTACACTTTCATCATCGGTGCTCAAGGGTATATCGTGTTTGTCACCACTTTTTAGGCGGCTTAATTGAATGTGATAACAGTTCCTATTTACACAAATTTTATTGTGAAAAATAAATATTAAACTTATACAGCAAAGCAGAACAGCTGTTTTCGATAGCCGCTGCACTTTGATTATTAAAACTCGGATTATTTTTGTTTTATATATTTTTTATGTTTAGGAGGCTCAATTGAATGTGAATCAAATGAATTTCTATTTTGGTGAGCGACACTGAGTAGATCCAATGTTGCCAGTGTAATATAAATAAATTCAATTATTGTAAACTTGAAAAGGTACTGATTTATTATACAAAAAGAAACAACAAACTATATTACCGAACTAATGAAATGATTTTTTGACATTTATTGTGGACTTTAAATATATTTTATTGTAATAACACTATTTAAGAGTATGAAATATATGTAAGCGGCTACACTGCCGTATGAAGAGATTTCTACTACAAACAACAACTCATGGGTTATTGATTTGTTTGTGTCGTTTTAAACATAATTAAGTAGCTGCTACGAGGCTTTACAGATACTCGTAAATTAAAGTCAAGATGTTAAAGTTTCAGATTTATTTGTGTTGTTGCTTAATACTTTCATTAAGTTAATGTCAATTGACTGCAGAGGATATAATATTTCTAAATTGGATTTCAATTGATTGTTTTTTTTTAATATGAAATTTATTAAAACCAAAAGAAAGCAAAATTTTACTCATTAATCTATTAAAAGAACTTTGAAATATTAAAAAAATAAAAATGTGACATAGATAGAAGAAGCTGCTGAAAGATTATTCCAAAGAAATCTCTTTGAAAAATCATTTTTCTTTTTTTTTCTCTTTAATTTCAATTTTCTGCTGATTCTTTTTTGCCAAAATGTTAATAGAAAATTCAAAGTGATCAATTGAGGGGTTTTAGCCAGTTCTTATGCCCGTTCCAAGGGGGCTAATGTAGATCATCAGGGATCCTGTACCCAACATTTCTTAGAATAACTCAAGATATTTATTTCAAACTTCCTTTTACCTAAATGAGAAGTCTAAAACAGAGATCAAAGTCATAGCGAGAACTCACTGATCATTTTTCTTAAGTTATTTTAAGATATTTTTAAGTCTATCGGTTGGAATCGGTTTAAATTCTTATGAACTTTAAGTCTAGAAAAGTCATAGACTTACAGAGTCTCATATACACTCACACAGACACGCCCACATAGGCATACAAAAAGACACATACATTTACCTTACAGATATTTGCTTTGGTTCTCAGAATTGGTTGGGGAAGCTTCCCAGGACCTCATAACTTGAAGGTCTGATGAGAACTGGAGTGCGTGGTGAAACTAAGAGCTTCCCGATTTTTTTCCTAGCGAAAAGTTAAAAATGTATGATGTATAAAACACTATGAAAAGGCTCAAAACTATATCTGGGGGATTCACAGAATATCATAAAGTTAAACAAAATAAATAGCGCAACTAGAATTATAATTCTATAAAATATAAATATAATATAATTATATGTCGGGTTATTTTTGTCTACATATGAAATCTTATAGTTTTTGCGAAATGTAAATATTGTGAGACTGACGATTAAACACTTAGCTTTTGTTTACACTTGGCCCCACTGTGCCTGAGTACAGTTGTAACATGTCGTGTTTTCCACACTCCTGCATTCTTCAACAAACAAAACAAATGTTTTGTCGTTATTAAAATTTCTCTCTTCAACTTTTTTCTCATTTCAATTTTAGGCCCTGCGTATCCGTGCCCGCAAGCAACGAGCTGCACGAAAACCCCATATCTCTGAGCTGACGGGCGGTAGTGTAATTGAAAATATTGCACAAACACGACGATTAGCGGAAACTGCATTGGACAGCAGTAGGCAGGGCGTACGAATAATGCCCGATGAGCCGGCAACGAATACGGGTTCAGGTTCCAACGAGGAGGAAGACGAAAATGCCATATCGCCCGACATTGACGACTGCCACGTGATTGTCAATGACAAATCCACCGAATTTATGCTCGCCACTGTTGTGGAGGAGACGGGCAAGTAAGTTGCTATTATTTACACAAACACACACGCACAAATGAGCAGAAATTGATGGCATTTGTGCTCGTAAAAGTATGTTGTTTATGTGTGAGTGCGTTAATGGATGGGAGAGCGTGTGTTTGGAACTTTAAAATAAGTCGCTGTGATGCAAAAGTTTTTGTTATAAACCTGCGTGCAACTTATGGAATATTTGTTAGATAAGAACATACACACTAATACCTTTTTAGTACAAACACACACACACACACACACACACACACACACACACATACCCATAGATAAGTTTGAACTTTATTTTTATATAAATATTCTGCATGTTTTCTTTTCTTTTTCCTTTTTTTGTCTATAAAAATTTCGTCAATTTATCGAAATCATGATTGCTGCTTGTTTGCTTGTGGGACGTGTGTCCACTGATGATGACCTTTTGTGTTGGCCATCGTATTGGCGGTGCAGTGTGGTGGCCCAGATCACAACTCAACCCCAGCTAATGGTAGCGGATACAAATGGTAATCATGATTCTGGTTATGCACCATCAAACGTTGACGATGTCGTTGCAGGAATCGCTGAAGACTCATCACCTCCAGATAGTCCGGTGGCCAGTGGGACCCTTCAACGATCGGCAATAAGTAGCAGGCGCAACACGGGAGATGTGTCACCAAAAAAGGAACACTCCATTAGGTTTGTTACATGTGCCAAAGTTTGTCAAAAAAAATTTTATAAATAAACATATAAAATGTACGAGGTTTGGGCAAAAAGTTAGGTAAATTTTAAAAATACTTGAAGTACGATCATTCGTGTACCGCTTTTCTTATGTAAATACACTCGTCCAAACACACTCTTACATTTTCGGCTTTTAAAATTATTTAATTAATTTGTGAGGTGTCACAAGACTTGCAGCTGTTTTGAAAGTTCGCTACTTCCTGCTAACGAAAATATATGAACGAAAAAAATATACACATTTTTTGTAATTTTCTTCGAACGAACGAAATTTTTCCATAAAAAATAATATATATATAATAATTTGAATAGTTTTTAAGGAATATTCGAATCAACTTTCGAATCGTTTTCCAATATTCGAATAAATGTTTTCGTTTTTACATAATTATTCCATTCAATATAAAAAATGATTCCAATAAATTTTTTCGTTATCTTTTTATATATTTATTCGAAAAAATTTTTGAATAATTATTCGAATACTCGAATAGCTATTTTCGTTTCTGCTCAAACCAAAAAATTAGAATAAAAAGTAATTGGAACAGTTTTTAACAAATATTCGAATAATTTTTTTAATAATCGAATATATATATATATATATATATATATATATATATATAATATTTTTCGTTTGTACTCCAGCCAACAAAATGCGTCAACTCAGAATAAAAATAATTCAAAAAGTTTTTAAGGAATATACGAATATATATTCGAATAATATTGCAAATATTTAAACTATTTATACGAACTATTTATTAAACTTAAAATTAAAAATAATTTTAATAGTTATTGAAGAATAATCGAATAATTTTTCGAATATTTTTCGTTTTTGTTCGAACCATAGAAAATTAAAATAATTTTTCCAACAGTTTCCAAAAAATATGCGAATAAGCTTTGAAATTATTTTTCGAATATTCGAATAATTTTTTTTTGTTTACATACGAACCAGCAAAATTTTTCAATGCAGAATAATAAATACTCCAACAATTTTTCACGAGTATTCGAATAATATCTCAAATCTTCGAACAATGTTTTTAAAACCAACAATATTTTTCAATTTTGAATAAAAAATTATTGGAAAGACATGATGATAAATATTCCAAGGCACACAGGAAAGTCAACATCAGTTTTATTCAACTTACACAGCAGAGCAGAACAGTTGTTTTCGAAAGTCGCAACACTTTTGTCATCAGTGCTCATGGGTATATTGTGTTTGTCACCACTTCTTAGGCGGCTTCGTTGAATGTGATAACAGTTCCTATTAACACAAATTTTATTGTGAAAAATAAATATTCAACTTATACAGCAAAGCAGAAGAGCTGTTTTCGATAGCCGCTGCACTTTGATTATTAAAACTCGTGATTATTTTTTTTTATATATTTCTTATGCTTAGGAGGCTCAATTGAATGTGATAACAGTTCCTATTTACACAAATTTTATTGTGAAAAATAAATATTCAACTTATACAGCAAAGCAGAAGAGCTGTTTTCGATAGCCGCTGCACTTTGATTATTAAAACTCGTGATTATTTTTTTTTATATATTTCTTATGTTCAGGAGGCTCAATTGAATGTGATAACAGTTCCTATTTACACAAATTTTATTGTGAAAAATAAATATTCAACTTATACAGCAAAGCAGAAGAGCTGTTTTCGATAGCCGCTGCACTTTGATTATTAAAACTCGTGATTATTTTTTTTTATATATTTCTTATGCTTAGGAGGCTCAATTGAATGTGATAACAGTTCCTATTTTGCCACAAATTTTATTGTGAAAAAGAATCCGAGAACTGTATCAACCTGATGTTAACACATTTTTTTGTTTCAATACCCGTGTTACCGTTTGATTATTTTCTTTAAAATATATTTGAATATATTTTGACGAATATTTGAATACTTTCTTTCTTTTATCTTTCCGCCGCAAAGTACGCATATAAAATAGTACCAAGCACAGTTCTCATGGTTTTTGTCTATTATTTGTACGCTTTTAAAATTTAAATATTGAAAAATTTTAAATCGTAGTCTCAGAGATGCCAAATAACCGATTTTGCCCCTTTTTCGCCCTTTTACCCCATTTGGATATCCCAAAATCCTTTTTTTATTGTGATTTATTAGTCCTCTTGTAAGCTTTAAAGCCTTTAGTTTAGGCCATAACGAATACCTCAGTGACTCAATAACGTTACTCTTTTAACCGTTTGGAATATGAAACATGTTAACGAAGGGAAAACTGTTACGTCTTCAGGCAACAGTTAGTTTCTGTTGAAGGGGCTGTTCAGCGTTTCAATTGTTTATTTATTTTAATTGTTCATGTAACTTCAAGAGACATGAGCAGCCCTTCTTATTAATAAATAAATAATATATTAAGTTGCTATTTGATCTCCTTCTCGTTATGATTTTGATAAAGAAGTCAACAAAAGGATTTCAATTTAATTCCTTTTTTGCTTATGAACTTTTAAGTGGAGCACTAATCTTCCATTGATATGCTTTTAGTTTTATTAGATTTCTTATAAAATATATTTTTATACCCTTCACAAAACTGTGAAAGGGTATATTTAGGTTTGTCATTCCGTTGTAATTTCTTCGATATCAATATGCGACCCCATAGAGTATATATATTCTGGATCTGGATCCTTATGAATAGCGATGACGATTGAGCGATGTCCGTCTGTCCGTCTGTCCGTCTGTCTGTACGTTTTCCCAAGCCCCCAGAAGAGCTAGAGACTTCATTTTTGGACTGATCGATTGGAAATGAGCTAACTTAGAGTGGTATTGAAATTCAGAAATGAAATCGGAATGACGGTTCCAGAGCTGGGAGGCTTACACCTATTTCTCGACGCAAAATTAACACCAAAAACCGATTATTTTTTTGTTTATTTGAAAATTGAACCTATTTCATGCTTTGGGACTCCTCAATTGTCCATTTAAAACTAAAAAATAAATCCAGGGAGGGGAAATTAATTTTTTTTTGCACATTCGGTATTTTGTGGTACATATAATAACTAAATTGCTTAAAAATTTCAAGTTTTTCTTACACAAAATCGTCTTTGGTGTAATGAAGATTTGCATCGATGAAAAAAACATTAAAAATTTAAAGTTCCCATCCAGGGTTAGGAAATGTAAATTTTTTTTATACAATAAGCTAACCAAAAATTAACTGATGTCGTTTTTTGCTGGTAAAAATTATTTTTTATTTCGGAAAAACAAAATTGGTATCGAAAATTTAAAAAAATCATAATTTCGATTCCAGGGTTGGATACCGCAATATTTTGTAGTACATGAAAGTAACGAAAGTGGTTACAAATTTGTATTGTTTCTTAAATAAAACCGCTTTATACATCCTGAAGACTTCCATGGGTAAAAAATAGTTTAAAAAAAGTTAAATTTTCGCTTCCAGGGTTCGTAAATTTAATATTTTTTTTACATTCGGCATTTCGTGGTACATATAATAACTAAAATGTTTAAAAATTTGAAGTGTTTCTTAAATAAAACCGTTTTATAGATCATGAAGATTTGCAATGATGAAATAATTTTTCGCTTCCAGGGGTGGGAAATTGAGATTTTTTAAAAATCAAAGGGCAACTTACACAGTTTTTTTTTTATTAATTAAAACTATTTTTTAATTCAGAAAAAGACAAAATTAATATCAAGTACTTAAAAATATCTAAATTTCGATTCCAATATTTTGTATAACATGAAAGTTGCCAAAATAGTTAAAAATTTTTCGCATTATAAAGTCTTGTATTGGTAAAAATTTAAATTTCGTTTCCAGGCGTGGGAATTTTTGCATATTTTTCATGTATAAAAGTTTTTATTGTGCTTATAAATTAGAAAGCACAAAATTGGTACTTAAAAATATGTGTAATGCCCGAAGTACGTTGGTGAAGGGTATATAAGATTCGGCACAGCCGAATATAGCACTTTTGTTTGTTTATATAAATTTTGAAATTATACAGTACATGTAATAACTTAAACAGGTGCTTTCTTTTTGTTGCTGGTCAAGTATGACCCATTGTGCGAATTCCGATTTATGAGTAGGAGTATTGCAAAATGGAATATTTAGCAGAAATGTTGCATTTGGAGTGCAGAGTCGAGACCCCATTATATCCACTGAAAATTACTCTTTCGTGCGCTTTAAGGGCTGGCAGAACCGAAGGCCCATGTGTGTTCAAAAACGATGATGGTCAGAATATGTTACCGTCAATGGTGAAGGGTTTAGGGGAACACGATTCGAAATATTATCATGCCTCAATTATGTGGCATTAATTGTGCCGCTGTGTGGTTCCGATAGAAAGGAGTCACATAAGGAAAACATAATTTCACATCATCTCCCAATTAATTGGCCACCACGATCGTGTGATTTAACCCCGTTGGATTATTTTCTTTGGGGTCATGCTAAGTCACTTGTCTACGTCGACGAACCACAAACAATTGAACACTCGAAAAGTGGAACATTCCTACAGTTATGGGCGATATACGGCCGCAAATGCAGCGAAAGTTGTTGCAAATTGGTGTTCCAGATGGCGCCCTTTGCCCACTACACCTGGCGGCCAAAAATCCTATTTAAACAGGAGTTCCATGAAATTTTCCTTCAAGAGAAGCCTATTTTATTGATATTAAAAATATATTTCCCTGTTTTATAAAGATGTCAACTTGTGTCACTCCTAAAAAAAGCACCCATTTTAACCAAAAAGTTGCTTGAAATATTTTTATAACTGATAAAAGTTTCTTTTTTTTCAGTTAATTTCTTTTTTAATACGGCATTTTTCGTAAATCTCATAATTAAATTTCCTTGGCGCGTTAATTATTATTTTTTATCATCTCCAGAAAGAAAAAAAAAACTTTGCGACTGTTTGTTTTTCATAATATTTTAAAGCATCAAAAAAAAAAAAAAAAAAGAGAGGAAAAATCATAGACTGGGAATTTAATGAATTTCTATTTCATTGTCGTTGTATAATTTACAGCGCTGGCATGAAACCCATCTCTCTGATGCGGTATGGTGTGCAGGAAGCCATGACGCTGGCACGCAACGATTCCACCCTGTCAACGACATCGAAAACATCCGCTCGCAAGGATAAGAAAAATACTCAGGCATCCAGGTAAATATAGCAACAGCATCAAGAACCCACGTACACACGAGTTCCCTTCTCATGGCATTTCAGTTAAATAGATAAAAAAGAGAAAACAAACAACAACAAAATTGAAAACAAATAAAATATTTTTTATTACGCGGGTTAGCACAAACAACGAGTTGCTTGCTTGGCGACAAGGGTTTTCAGGTGGGAGATGATGTGGATGGCAAACTGAGAACGGCTTCGGCCTTCAAAGGAAAGAAGGGAAAGTGTTGCAGAATATGTTGTCACGGTCTCACACAAATCCATCTTAACCGCTGCTTGTCGTCATCATCTCTGACATAATATTTCCTTTACAATTCGCAAGAAAAGAAATAAAAATATTTTATTTTTCCTACTTCAACATGCCTCTGCCCCTTCTTCAGTTTCCTTAATCATTAACTTTGTTTTTGTGCGTGTATTAATTCTCTGTTGTATCTCTCGCTTTGCTTTTGTTTCGTTTATAAATAATTTATTTGTTTTTGAATTTAAATACGCTGACGCCTGGCGAATCAACTTGTTGGCCTTTCCTGACATATTTTACTCTTCTTTTCTTTCTTTTTTTTTTTGCACGCTATTCAAACAACAACAAAAATGGAAACAAATAAAGCAGATTTACGATTTACAAAGTCCATAAAGCATCAAAAAAGAAACGGGAAAAAACGTCGGCCAAAAAGGAAAGGAAAGCGACAAAAACGCTGGCAATTGTTTTGGGTAAGTGCGAGATAAATACCTGTGATTTAATGCTAAAAATATGCGAGGGTTGTATGCAATGAAATAAGTTAGAAAAGTAATTAAATTGTAGATTAACTTTTTAGCTAAAAATTATTAAATCGATTCAATTGAAACTTCCAAGTTGATATTAAGTCCACATCTGCGAATGTATTAATCCGTTGGATCACAGTCCTTTTTCTGTGGGATTTGAATGTCAAAATCTGCAATCGCTTGATTTCACAAAATTCATGGATTTTTTTCTATAGTCTTCACACTTTTAAAGGGTGGTCCAACCTCAAGTTTTTGCCCAAATTAATTTGTTTTTTTTTCGAGTGTTAAACAAATTCAGCCGTTTAGTGTTACACAATAGAATAACCCCTTCAGGATGGTTGAAGTCTTTTAAAAGACTGGGCTTAAGTCCATATCTGTGAAGATATTAATCAGTTGGTTGTTTGGTTCAAGTGGCTTTTCACTACCTGCAGGCAATCCAATAGAAACAATATAGTTCCTTTTTAACCGGACCATTGCACTCGCAGGTGTCGTTTTATGCATTCTCGTTGCTGTAGTCGTATTGAGACAAAGCGATCATGTCTCCAAGATTTTTTTTCTCTGGGAGCAGCATTCAGGGAAAGCCCCACCGCTTATATGCAGTGCATTGGACCAAAAGTAGGAAATAGGGTTAAGAGTAGAGTAGAGATCATCCACTCAAGAGGCTCTGAAACTCCGACAGTGACGCACAGAACTCCGTTATATACGCTGTATTAATTTGGTGGTGTCGTCTTAAAAATAATTAAGTAGCTGACTACGAGGCGACAATTGTAGCCAAGGGATTTTGTAGTGGGTGTTCGTGTAGCCTGCTGTCGTTATTGTGTTCAATGATCTGGCAGTGCATTGGGCCAGAACTAGCAAGTAGGGAATAGCGTTCAAAATACAGATCATCCACTCAAGAGGCTCTGAAACTCCGACAGTGACGCACAGAACTCCGTTACATACGCTGTATTAGATACGGTTTTCACGCGTGAGGAGTAACTGGATCGTACTTCTTGAGGACGCCATAGGCAGTACTGCTACTGGCGAAAGCTACAGGGCCATTATCAGACACTTCTTACAGCTGCAGTTTAAGAATTCAACAAGACGGTTGCCACCACTGTACGATCCTTAATGAATATTGGCAAGAAAGAATTTTGTAATCGTGTATTCCCTCGCTTTGGAGATTTGGCGTGGCCATTAAAATTGTCCTACTTAACCATCCCAGACTTCTTCCTTTGGGACTACTTGAAGTGTCAGACTTATGCCAACAAGCCACAGAAAATCGTAGCTCTGAGGGAAAATATTCGACAGGAATGCAAAAAGTTATCACCCAAAATATTAAGGAAATCTATGGAAAACGCGATGGAACAGTCACAACTGTGTAGCAGCACTGGTGGCAGCCTCTTGGCTGTTACTCATTTTTTACAACTAACAAAAAAAAAATCGTACAGGTCCAGATAAAGATTTTCGCCACTCCATTATTTGCAGCTTCTTTATTTTGGACCAGCACTCAGAATGAGACCACATACGCAGTGCACTGAGTCCGAACTAGAAAGGACGGGGAGGGCATATTAGAAGGAAGAATTGTGTTGTAACTCTTGTTAGTTTGTACTTCACCGTTGAATTTATAGTTGTTGTCTTTTAGTGCATGACGATCTTAACCGCTATCGGAAATGTACAGCGGCCAGGGGTTTATAGTCTCTATTAACTCTGAGAGGTCAGTCAGTATATGGCTGCTCTAAAATGTCTTTCTTAAGAGATTTAGAGCTCGATATTCTACACGACAGTTACAACAGAGCTCATTATTCCCTATCATGCGAGCATATCTACCGATTGTCCAGTGTCCCGTCCATACTAACACGAGCTTGGATATGCCCCTGAGGTTTTTGTTTAGCAGTTTTACTAACTGCCTGTCCTTTCCAACAAGGTCACATTTTTCCAGCTATCATTTGTCTTCATTCTGTTGCAGGGAATGCTTGAGTATAAAGTTCTTTATGGTACCCATCGGTGTGTGTATCTATTAGGCATTAAAGCTGGTCATAGCAAAACTGGCCGTGGCCAATGTGGCACCCATTCTTTACCTGTTGCCCAAATGAGTTTAAAATCACCTGTTGACCGCACAACCTGGATAACACATTCTTGCAATGCCGAAGTAGAAAAGAGGAAGAGGAAAACTCCTCAAATAAGTATAAAATAAATCTTCTTAAAAGCTTTTGATGACAGCAAAATAAAACTGTCTTTTTAAAAGTTACATGCGACCCTTTACCCTTGAAAAAATACTCTTTCAAATGGATGCTTTTTTTTAGAAGCAAGAAAAAGATGTTATAAAAAGACCTTTTTCATATCACTTATAACCGTTATGGTCCCTGAGAAAAATGCTTCTTTTAAGTCCAAAAACTATGCATTAAATTTTTACATTTGAGTAATTATGGCAACTCTATTCGTCTATACGTTTCATTAAAACTATAAGTACGTTCATCCACCCGGTAGTTTATCTCACAGTTTAGATTTAAAAAAAGTTTTGCTGACGAAAAATGTTATAATTATACTTTTAACTAACATCAAGTTGTAACAATGGCCCTTAACCCTGGATAGTTACTCTTCGTTGGATCGTCGAACAATTTTTAGAAATAATTTTAGCGGAACAATTTTTGTTGTTAAAAATAAACAAAAATAATTTTCATTAAGTATTAAAAAAGCATTTTTATAAGAAAATAGTATATCAGGCAATAAACACAATAACGACAGCAGACTACAGACTACAACTCGTCAAAAATAGAATTCAAGTGCGTATATGAGAATGATTATTTTTACTACTGCAGGCAACACGACTACTGGTTGTGGTTCATGCTGTTTCAGTGGATAAAATAACTTCTATTTTGGTGAGCGACAACGAGTAGATGCAGTGTTGCCAGTTTAATATAAATAAATTCAATTATTGTAAACTTGAAAATATGTTGTTTTATTATAAAAAAAGAAACAACAAACTATATTTCCAAGCTAATGAAATGATTTCTGGTCATATACTGTGGACTTTATATACATTTTATTGAAATAACAGTATTTAAGAGTATGAAATATATGAAAGCGGCTACACTGGCGTATGAAGACAATTCTACTGCAAACAACAACACCTGGTTATTGATTTGGTGGTGTCGCCTTAAAAATAATTAAGTAGCTGACTACGAGGCGACAATTGTAGCCAAGGCATTTTGTAGTCGGTGTTCTCGTAGCCTGCTGTCGTTATTGTGTTCAATGATTTAAATTAAAACTTAAGAAATTCTATAAGAATTTGAGCAAAATAAAGGAGTTGCCCGATTTAGGGTACATGATGTTTGTTGATTCGACAAACAGTGTGACTGTGGAGATCTGGGAATACTGTTGGTTGATTGATATTCGGTATTTGGTTACTTTCAGTTCTTCTACAGCAGTGGAGTTTAATAATAAACGTTTGTGATAAACTGAATGAACTGTTGTGAACAATTATTATTAATAAAATAAATAAATTGTCTATTGAAATTAATTGTAAAGTTGTTGTGTTGTTGTGTTTGATGAGCTGTTACCAGTAACCATCCAGGGTTAATATCGTTTAGCAGTGACGTTGACATGAGCCAGTGGTATGAGGTTAAGTAATAAGGATTTTAAAAGAGACTCAAATTTTTCAAAACAATTTATCGTGTGTGTTTTAAGAAGATGTAAAAAACTATTGTAATCCAACACATCTCTCTGAAATTCATTAACTCCACTTTTAATCTCAAATAAATTTTAAAACTCTATATATCATATTAAATATATATATATATATATATATATATATATATATATATCATATTAAATATATATTGATATTCAATTGTATGTATTGCTGTTAAAACGTGCGTTACAACAAAGTCCTGGCAATTTTTGTTTATCTAAATCCGATTACAATTGAAAAAGTATTGGAAAAATTACACAAAAACTTATTTCCAATGTTGGTTGGCATTTTGTATTAATTCTTTTTGTTGTTGTTATAGTTGGCACATATTTTTTGTTATTTGATTTTGTTATATACTTTATTTTATATGTGTGTCCGAAATACTTTAATTCAATAAAATAAATTCAATTAAAATAATTGCAAAACAAAAACAGAAATTTCAACAACAATTAAAAATAAATAACATCACGATATTGAAAGTTGGATATATTTTAATTGAGCTGGCTGATGTGATTGCAAATGAAATTAAATCTTGTTTGTCTTTTTTAATGAACTACAGCCCACACGATATGTGACATATGCCACAAAAAGTTATAGAGATAATCATAGTTTTTTTGCATCGATTTGAATGTCAAAATCTGCAATCGCTTTGCAAGAGTGTTGATAATTTCAGTGAAATAATTTGAAAATATTCTTGGAAGTTTTTCTATAGTCTTCACACTTTTAAAGGGTGGTCCAACCTCAAGTTTTTGACCAAATTAATTTTTTTTATTGGTTGTAGTGTTACACAAATTCAGCTGTTTAGAGTCACTCAATGGAATAACCCTTCAGGATTGTTGAAGTCTTTTAAGGAACTGGGCTTTTAAATCAAAATACACTTCCAGCTTTTGTTGGTCAGCGTAATATACAAGAAGATCTGGGCGCCCATTTCTGTTAAGCGGGTCTCTAAAAAGTGTGAAAAAAATCTCTTCTCGTTCTGTTTGTTGTGGCAATTTATGGGATGGCGCCGTCATAGAATTGTTCTTCTTCGAAAACGAAATCGTCCCAGCAGTTACTGTGAATGGTGTCCGCTATCACGAGATGATAACAGACTACTTGAGGCCAAAAATTGGGGATATAGATCTGGGAAAGAGGAAAATGTTTGATAACCGCATAATTAACGTGTCGCATCCATGAATGAACCTAAAAGACCGTGCGATTTCAAGTCTCTAGACTAGTTTCTATAACGTAAAGTTGAGGTCACTAGACTGGTCGTATAGAACCGAAACGATTGACCTTTTGGAAGACAATATATGCCATGTTCTTGCCGATTAGTTTCATGTCTATTTAAATAAAATAATCTTTCCTTTATTCTATTTTGAAATCATATTCCTCTTGAAACAGATCCTTTACACGGTTGCTTCTTTTGTTAAGCCTCTTTTGCTCCCGAAATTCAAGGACTGTGTTATTTCACGCCCTGGCTTCAGCAATTTGCCGCTACGATTATGTGGTTCAAACTCGTTGGAGTTCCTTTTTTTTGAGAATATTTAAAAGAAAAAGTGTACGTGAATAATTTAAGAACAATCAAGAGCTAAAGGATGATACCATTCGGCATCTTAGAGACACTGAACTTCAATTATAACTCATAGTCAATGAAAATGGAACATCGGATGGAGGTAATCTAACCGAGGCCAAGGCGACCATTTAACCAAATATTTTGTTTCACACATAATTGCCAAAGATCCTTCTATCATAATCAAAAATATTAAAAATATTCTCTGGAAATATTTTGCTTTATTTAAAATTAACATCGTGTGTTTGGATAGAACTTGACTAAAGAAATGCCCGATTAAAAGGCTGCTTTTATGGAGGACTAGAAATAGAATTAAGAAAAGCTGAATTTCTTAAATAGACATGAAACTTATTTTGTTAAAATGTAAATATAAATCCTGCGACATCACCGGCGCGGTTGGCCCGGATGTAGTCCAATCTGGCGATCCATTTTTCGATGACTTTTTCCAACACGTGTGGCCACAGCATATCAGCAATAACGCGGCATATATTGTCTTCAAAAAGGTCAATCGGTTCGGTTTTATAGGCGAAGACTAGTGGCCTCAACACATCGTTGTAGAAAATAGTCTAGAGACGTTAAATCACACGATCTTTTAGGCCCATCCATGGATGTGAAACATTTCCTTCCGTAAATCAATTGAGTTGTGTGACACGGTGTCTACAGCGTTCGCCATTGACTGTAACGTTGTGATCAGCCTCGTTGTGAAAGAAGTACGGATCAATGAATCCACCAGCCCAAAAAGCACAGCAAACAGTCAGTTTTTCTGCATGTAACGGGCAGTCTCAACATGGACTTGAGGATTATCAGCACTCCAAATAGGGCAGGTTTGCTTACTGCCGACTGACTGAAATTGAGCTTCAACGCCAAACGAAATTCTGTTATGACAGCCGAGATCAACCGCAATCTGATTTTGGGCGTGTGCACCGAATCTGCGTCTTCCCAGGCGAGCGTGTGATTTCAGTCTTGGCTCGAGCTGGATTTCCTAAGCATGCGAATCAAGATTTTTCGTGTAAATGATTCGATAAAATGGATGGCCAATTATGCGATTCCCATGAGCGATGACGCAAAATATGATTGGGATCTGCAATGAGATCCTCTGTACACATCTGTCCGACGTCTCTGCGCACGAGTACCTTCATTTTACAATAAACGTAGGGAAAAAACGTTCCATAGTTAGTTGAATTAATTGCTCTGATGACCGTAAAACGACGGTATTGCGTCCAACCCCTGGTTATCAAACTAAATTTGCTCAATTTAAATGGGTTGTTTGGACGCCAGTCTATTCATGTTGCAACGTTAAACCATAGCAAACTAAACGTAAGCCCCTTGACAGCTGATAAAATAGCCGCCAGTTAGAAAAGTTTTGCCAACTTAAAGTTTTAGACCTTTAGAAAAAACACCCATTGTAAATACTAAACATAAGTGTTACAAACTGAAAATCAAGAACTTGAGATATTTTTAATTGTTTTTCCCAACAAAAGCCTCATTTCAGACATCTGGTATGACTTGAGAGCAATCAAAAACAATATATTAAATTAAAAGATTCGAAATTTATGATTTCAAAAAGGACGTGTAAAGAGACAACTGCGACTTGTAAACAAATCCAATTAATTGTTGTGAAGGCGAATAAGGATGAGGCTGCGGGCTGTTGATATGCCTCAAAAGAGGCATATCGAAAACACAGGCCAACTAAATCAAATTAAATACTTTTTGTTTACACAAAAAAAAAACTTCAATAATTTCAAAGATTAAACAAGATATTTAACAGATAATTGCCGGAATGATAAAGTAACTTTGAAGGGACTTTGTGAAAAAGGATAATAAATTTGTTCCTTCCCATTCTCTCATCTAGTTTGCCTTTAACAAAGATTTAGTCGAAGTTTACTTCGAGTGCGAACAGTTATGAACATGATGATTTTTCAAAGAAAATTAAAGGACAATAAATAATGTAAAAGCAGCCTGAAGGACCCTTAAAAATCTACAATTTATTTATGTAAATTTTATTCGCAATACCAGACGGTGGGAAATATTCTTACCTGTTAATTATGTTAAATTTTTGCTCGCCTCAGTCGGGTAAATGCAATGCTGAAAGATAATAAGTTTAATGAATTAGAAAATGATTTTATAATGAATTAGAAAATAATGGCGTGTTCTTTTCTAGAAAACGTGCAACATTTTTTCACTTATTTTGTAAAGATTAACGGTTTGGAAAAGTTTGAAAACAGAAATTATTTTTCATGAGCGATGTTGTTTCCATTTCTAATAAATTCCTTATTTTGAAATAACAAAATGTTGCCATTTTCTGTTAAAAAGTGTGAAAAATGTTGCATTATTTTCTAGAAAAGAAATCGACATAATTATATTGAATTAACAGAACTTAAAGGTAACAAAAATTATTATTTAGGCTTAAATTCAAATCCGTGAGTCAATACAAAATTATTTATTAATATTAAATTTGAATTTCTTATTAAAATTAGAATATATAAAACATTTATGGAATATTTATAATGCCTTTATAATGCTTTTATTAGAATGTCCCACCCATTTAACAACTGATGGCTGCTTTTTGTTTAGAATTTCATTATAAATTGACTTTCAGTAGAGCAACACGTGCAAATTGTTGGAATTTTTTCACAAAATAATTGTTCTTTTCTTCGAGATCATCTTTTCAAAATTTTAGTAGTAGTATGTTTGTGGGGTTTCTGGATCAAATTTCCCATACAAAACAGCTGCTCATGCTGTCAGTGTTGCCATATTGATTATTTTTAACCAAAATTGGCATTTTTTCTTAATATCTTGTTTACAAATTCTTTTTTTTTTTTTTGTTTGTTAAAAAAATAAGAAAAGGAACAGTTTTTGCTATCTACGAAATCGCTATGATTTGGACTGAACCCCTTAAATCACCAGGACGATTTTTATTTGTTTGGTGACCGTAGCGATCATTAACCAAACAAATCGAACCAAATGAGAATATCGTTTGAATATGACCCCAAAACTTGTCAGAGCTCTGGAACTGAAAATGTTGACGTCTAGGGTCTTTTTTTTTTGTTTTTGCATATTAAAACTATTTTATAACTTAGGAGGAACAAAGTTGTTACTTAAATATATATGTAATGCCAGACGTACGTTGGTGAAGGGTATATAAGATTTGGCACAGCCTAAATTTTAATTTTTCCTAGCGGTAACTGTCGCCGCATATTTTTCTAGCTCGAGATATTTCTCGTTATTGAAATCGTCATCAGTAATTGAACTAAATTAAAACCCAACTATCAGTGAGTGCAGTTCCATTTATTATTTTAAAATAATCGGAAATCAGTTACGCCACATCTGCTGGATTATAATACCCTTATAACCAAAAGTTTACTACTAAATTCGATTCAGTTATTCCCACTTCTCTGCTTTGAAGATCTCACTTAAGCAGGAAAATATTTCCATAGTTATCATTCAAAGAAATTTAATTGTAATTCATAACTTTCCAATTCTTCTTTATATATATTTTCTAATAAAATGTTTTTATATCTCTATTCTACAGGTGTTTTCCTCTTCTGTTGGCTGCCATTTTTCTCGTGCAACATCATGGATGCGATGTGTTCAAAATTCGACAAGGACTGTAGTCCTGGTGTCACAGCCTTCATATTCACCACATGGCTGGGCTACATCAACAGCTTCGTGAACCCGGTCATTTATACCATTTTCAATCCGGAATTTCGCAAGGCTTTCAAGAAGATCATGCATATAGGGTGATTAAAATTGCCAACGATATCGCTGCGAGTAGGAATAATATATAAAAAACAAGTCGCAAAATGCATCCACTTTTTCATACACAAATTTCTGCCAGACGTTATTAAATCACCGCTTATTTGTAAGTTACAATTTACATGCCAACAGTCTGCTGCTGGTTCTTTTGCTGTGCCACTTTAAGGACTTTTTTTATTTTCTATTGCCACAACATTAAATATCAAATAGTCTAGGGACATGCAAAATGTATCATAGAGTTTGTAAAAAGGAATTATATAAAATAACGATGATTGCAATCAAAATCAAAATCGAATGCAATTTAAATGAAATGAAAGAGAAATAATAATAATATAAATAATAATAATAATGAAAATGAAAATAATATTATGGTAATTGTGCCAAACTGCAACGTTCAAAGAGAATTCTAATTATAAAACCCCAATACAAATAAGTTTTTTATAACATGATAGACAAGACCATAGAATAATCGATAGAATGTAAAACACATAAAAGGACTTGTACATATTCAAACATCCTGCAATTATTTTTCGTTATCAAGCATATTTAAGAGGCTGCAAGGATATTCTTTTTAACGAAATGCTCTTCAGAAGTTTATAAAAAGTTGTGTTCCTATTAAAATTAATTTTAAATACGTAAAAGTTAAGAAGTAAAAAACTATAGTTTTGAAATTCTTTTTTTGTGTTGGCAATAAATTGTACTCCAGCTCCAACTCTTAAATATGCTCTCCTATATCTGCTGCTTAATTTTATTGAATACTCCTTCAAGTCATGAATAACTGGATTTGATTTATGAAAACTTCTTTATTTAATAGCAATAAAACTCAATACATATCATTTGACCCAACGCCAGTCATTTATGAAGTTAAATTTTAATAATCGTAAATGAGCATATTAAAATGAAACCAACGATTGATTTATAATAAATGAAAATATATTTTATATTTAACTGCATAATAGTTTTCATTTATTATTGATAAATATTTTACACTCAATTAATCAGTTCGAAACAATCACTCCCAATAAAAGTGTTTGGAAAACAAATAATATTTTGCTTAAGAATAATAAACTTATTTATTATTGATTGACTCAATTGGCAATTTAATTTATTACAAAACTTTTTTTTTATTGTGCCGAAAGAAGCATTTAAAGTTATTGGATTGATTCGGCTAAACATTGAAAGAGTTTGTGGTACGTCAGTGAAATATTTGCAAAATTATTCCCTGTTGTAGTTGAATAGTTTGTACATTCAATTAATTAAGAATTTAATTAGCAGCGAGTTAAACAATATTATGGGTTTATAAAAATTTCAAGAGGAGTTCACAAACTGTTTAGTTTTGAAAAAAAAATTATTTTATAAATTTTTTTTTTCTACTATTCAGGAATATTTTTTCTGACTAGGACCAGCTCCCAACGGACCCCTTGGGAGCTGGCCCTAGCACGATAGGTTTTGGAAAGAGGGACGAAAAAGGGAGTCCTCCTTGGAAACATTCAATTTAATCCTTTTCAAATTGAAAGTGACGGGGAAGACCTCTTCTGCAGGTAGTTTATTCCACATAATGACTCTTCGGCCGGAAACGAATTCTCTTTGAAATCCATACAGGCATCAAATGGAATATCGATCAGAAATTAATGAGTTTCGGCAACAAGTTCCCTGATTTCACAAGACCATATCCCAATTTAGTAACAATCGCCCGTATTACAAATGACAACGTCGACGTCACATCAACAAGACCGTAGAAAAGCGTCACTTGTCCGGTCCTTGTCGACAGACATTGACTTTTGGTATCATATTCTATTAATGCTATACGCGTTAGAGAATACCAAAAGGCTGTTGATAATAATTTATTATTGTCGCAAGTGGCAATTTTTTGCTGTCGTGTTGATGTAACGACGACGTCGTCACTCATGATATTAGCGAACAAAACAACGAAATACACCCCACATGGCAACGCTGCTCAAGAGAATCATTAGACATGGTTACCCTACAGTTTCCGATAAAATTTTTTCACCTCCTCCAATACACGGTGGAGTAACTTCTAAACCAAGTTTGAAACATCAGCCCACACATGAGAGTTGTATTTCATATTGAAACAACAATAACAGTGCTTTCCCCCTGACATATTTTCAATGAACCCTGACTAAAACCTGGTTTTATCATACCAAAAAAATATAATTAAATCCAACTTAAAACCCTTTTTGAATTGGTTTTAAAAAGGTTTTATAAAATGCAAACCTGTTTGTGCCTGTTTATGTCTGTGCCAAATTGAGTGCTGCCAAGTTATGTTCTGGAAGCATGTGATAATATGAGAAGAATGCTCAGAAAAATCCCCCACATCTGTAGTTTTCTTTTAAAATATCCATGATTTTATATGAGATAATAAGTTTTTGAAGCGCTTATTTGCTGTGTAAAAGTGTTTCCATAATTTTTCAAATATTAATTTGCAAATATGCACAGGAAAATACAACAACAAATACATCTATTCTTGCGAGATATTGGGTAGACCGTGTGTTTAATTTTGAATTTATTAAACCTGCAGTGGGAAGGCCAAATCATGTGTTTTTAATTTTAATGCTAAAACCAGGTTTTAATTTTCAGTGTGAAAATACTTTAATAAAACACAAATTTGTTGTTGTAGCCTGTAGTCTGCTGTCGTTATTGTGTTTAATGCTTTAAAAATAATACAGAGATGGAATCAAGTGGTCCGAAATGTTAACACCGCTACTAAATGAGAGTGCTAAATAAATAGGCAAAATGCAAGAAATATCTCTTAGGCCAAACGTGATTAGGTTTTATTTCTACGTCGGCATCTGTAGCAAAAAATTCACCGATGAAGTAAAAATGGCTACAACTAGTTTTCTGTTAACACTATCCCCCTCCTTTCCTTCGTTCCAGGGCAATGCACTGCCTATGTGGAAGTCATCCCCCGAGTGCTGGCCCTACTCATAAAAGAAGTGAAATGTCCAAGATATTAAGAATATATTCAGGTGTCCCATGATGAAGTAAAATTTTTAGCTTTCCGCTTGAAAAATTAATTTTAAAAAATCGGAAAGCTTTTGAAACTCAGTCACCATGTTTGTGTGTATGTGTGTCTGTATATGTTTGTGTGTAGGACTATGTGAGTATGTTGCCAAAATTGGACTTCCTGAGAAAATGAATCAATTCGAACCGATAGTTCTCAGAATATATTAAAAATAGAGGTTTTTTGAAAATAGTTATTTTTTTGAACATCCCGTATTTTAAGTTTTCAAAAATAGGGAAGTTATTTTTACCCCGTCGAGTCTTCATCAGATCTAGAGACCCCAGCAAGCATACCTGACCAATTTGGTGAACCAGTCACTTTGTACGAATTATTGTATATATGTTGTGTGTGTGTGTGTGTTGTGTGTGTGTGCCTGTGTGTGTGTTGTGTGAGTGTTTGTGTATTTAAGCCTGTGAGCCGTTCATAAGTTTCAAACAACAAAACCGATCGACTCAAACGAATTTGGCAGCGCTCTAAAGACTTGTCCCAAACTAAGACTTTCTGCGAACCGGAAGCGATTCAAACCAACAGATTTCAAAAAAACTTGAGAAGAAAACTTGTTTTAAAATGATTTTTTATTTAAAAATCTTTTACACGACAATGCCAAACGATTACACAAACTATTTAGCCCTGTATATCGACAAATCGGTTCAAAATCGGTTGCTTGGTTGGTGAGATATCGTAAACGAAAAAGTTCGAAACTATTTAATTGAAATATTTCTAAATTAAATATAAGATAAGGGCAATAATAATTTTTCTGATATAATTTCAGACCTTTCCAGATCAAAAAACTATGGCGGCTACTTCAAACTGGATCAAAATCGATAAAATTAATTTTTGAGACATCGTGAACGTATAAATTCGAAAAAAAGGGATTATTTTTTTTTTAACTCCGAAATTATATATCCGTTCAGTTAGTGTTGTCGACTCTTTTTATAGTAACCGACGATCACATCAATCCCCGCTTATCACATGGTGATCTGTTGATTTGAAAATTAAATTAAAAATCGTTTCTATAACTGATGTGAGAATTATGGTTCCATAGGGTTATCCATAGAATATTATGTTGATTATTATGAAAACCCAACAAAATTATAAATGCTTTAAGAAATGTATTCTGACTCATCCTGTGTTTCACAGAGTGACGACAAATTTTTCCGTGCGAGAAGTTCTCACTTCAGTTACAGAAACGAGGCACTGGTTACGATAGTTTTGCGGTTAAAATTAGCCCGAAGTAATACGATACACTGGTCTTATTTTTATTTTCTTTTCGTTGCCTTAAAGGCATCAATCATGTGTACACATCAAACTGATGCATCAAATTCTTGTAGATGTTAATAATTTTCAGTTTTTCTTCAAACATCCACTCATAAATTTTACAAATGCAACTACTTTTCCAGATGCGAGATCATTGTCGATTAAATAAGACATGTAAAATCTATTAAAATTTGCTTGAAAAGAAAACAAAGGACGAGATAACAAATCAAAATATATAATTAATTTTCAAACATTAAAAAAAAAAGGGGGTGGTGAATAGAACACCATTCATTTTGTTGTTTGTTCAGGTGAATAGCTGGATAGTAACTTTAAAGCACAAAGAAAAGAAACTTCATAAAATCTCTGCATTAAAATAAGAATTTAACAACAATTTTGTATAAAAAAACTTTTACAATTTACGCATCATAGTTCAGTCACTGTCAACGCCTTCATTTCGATGCCTAAAAGTAGAAGCAGAATTAAGAGAATTTTTCCTGAAATTGACACCAGATAAGAGAGAAAATAATCTGGCTCAATTTGAGGAAAATTTCAAACAGACAAATTTTTAATGAGCCCCATGCAGAGATCAATATTGAATTTTCTTTTCTTTAGATTTTCAAAAGATATTGAAAGAAAAACTGTTTTAAGAGAATATCTGGTAACAAAGCAAAATTAATGTAAAAAATCTTGTTGTAAATATAAAAGAAAAAAATCATTAACTTATAAAACTAAAACCACACTAATTCAGAATAGACTAAGTAAATTTAATGTGTAAAAAAGGCCATAGAAATTATTTAACTAGAGTGTGCAAATAACAAAATTCGTTAAATGTAGTTACAAAACATTTTCTAGGCTAAACTAAACCAACATTTGTAATAAACAATTAATATGAAATTAATTTGAAATAAGAGAAAAGAAAAGAAAAAAAGAAAACATTAAACCAGTATAATTAATCAAAAGTTAAAAACACTCATACTTGTATCAGGGTATATTCAAATAGAGTTATTGAAATAGTCTAAATGAATTGAATAGAGAATAAATTAAATGTTAAAAATACAATAAATTTATCTTTAAATAAAAACAACAACTACAATTGTATATAAAGGAAACATATTTAAATATAGAGAGAAAAAAACAAAAACATTCTCGAAGGATAAATTTCATACACATACAAAAACTAATTTTTATGATAATTTTTTTCAGTTGCAAGAACCGACAATGTTGTAAATAATAATTTAAAAATGTTATAGAAATTGGAAAAAAGAATAATTCTTAGATATTTATTTAAGGCAAATAACACGATATCAGTGGGAAACAGTGGCGCAACTGTTGGGTGTTTGTCTTTAACCAGACGAGTTGAGTTGGCAACATAAAAATGTTGGCTGAAACACTGCGTTTCTCTGTCGTTATTTCTTGCTAAAAACTAAAAATAGCTGCAGCAAAAGTTTCACTGTGTGAACGGAGTCCTTCAATCCACATGTGGAGCTAAACGGTGCTGTCAACTCGCTGCTTTTGGCACCATTTTTAGTGCTTTTTCTATTTTCTTGAAGCAAAAGATTTGGAAGCTGCTGTTTTAAGGCTTGTTAAAATTAATCTTGGCGCTTCTTTTAATAAATTCTATCCAAGAATTTATTGATCGAAAACTTCGTTATTTTAGAAAAAGTTCCCCGTGACAAAGTCCTTGCGATTTTCCATTAAAATTTCTTTAAATTCATAATAAACAGGCGGTCAAGAACAGACATGCGGTGACAGAAAAACGTCCAAGACTATACTCTCAATCCACATCTTTGACTGTGCGGAAGCTGCTTAAGAGACAGAGACGAACGTGCAAACGGGAACTGATAATGGGAACGTAGTAACAGCCGACAACTTGATATTTCCTTTGGCTGTATATCTTCGAGAATTAAATTTCAAAATAAACTATTACAAGTCTTAACCTGATAACCAGTTTGAAATAAGGAACGAAAAATATTTTCACAAAATAATTTTAAAGAAGTTTCTCCGGCATATCGGCAACTGCTTTATTATATAAATCTTCAATATCTAAAATTATATATTCTTCTTTAAAAAAGTTCCAAATCTATATAATTATTGCGTCTACAAAAATGTTTTAAAATAATATTAAAAATTTTAATGTCAGCGCTTTTTTTCTTAAAATAATTCTTGGTTTTAGTGCTTTTTTTTTTTAATATAAAAGTTGACAACAGTGAAGCAAAGCATGAGCAACAGCCGATCGAATAGAGTTACAATCTTGTTAATTTTTCATTTCCTAGCCAAGTTTATGTGCGTGCAAATTGATGCCAACGAAAATTCAGAAAAATCCGAAATAAGGTTCCAGAGCTGGGAAGCTTTCACCTATTTCTCGACCAAAAGCCAAATTTTTATTTGTTTGTTTGTAAATTTAATCTATTTTTTGCTTTGGAAAGCCTCAATTATCTATTAAAAACTAAAAACTTAATTTTTTTTCCAGGGATGGGAAATTAAAATTTTTTTTTGGCACATTCATTATTTTGTAGTACATTTAATAACAAAAATGTTTAAAAATTTCAAGTTTTTCTTAATATAAAACCGCTTTATGCATCATAAAGATTTGCATTGATGAAAAAAATTTAAGAAATTAAAATTTCGTTACCAGGGGTGGGAAATTGATTTGTTTTTCTGTCATAAAAGTAACCAAAAAGATAACTGACGTTGTTTTTTTCTAACTAAAACTATTTTATAACTCAGGAAAAACTAAACCGGTGCTTAAGAATATTTGTAACGCCCGACGTATGTTGGTGAAGGGTGTATAAGATTCGACACAGCCGAATATACTACTTTTACTTTCTTTTTTTTTGTGTCCTAGACTAGCACTGAAGACATGACTACTAAACATTTAATTTATTGTTTCCGAACTGGAAAAAAAGGGGGGATTATGCAAAGAGCCCATTTCGTGCTCTCGCTTCTTTTTAAATAATCAAAAACTACATCAATCACCGATTCTTACAAGGGAATCGATTGATATCACAAACCAGTGCCTCGTTTCTGTAACTGAAGTGAGAACTTCTCGCATCGAAAAAATTGTCGTCACTCTGTGAAACACAGGATGAGTCAGAATATATTTCTTAAAGCATTTATAATTTTGTGGGGTTTTCATAATAACCAACATAATATTCTATGGATAACCCTACAATAAAGAGCTTGAGAACCATAATTTTAAGTTTTTCGATGCGAGAACTTCTCACATCAGTTACAGAAACGGGGCACAGGATGTTTTAACACAGAGAGTTAAAACCCGAGTTTCAGCATTAACACCATAAACATGTGATTTTCCTTTCACACTGCTGAGTTAATCAAGTCGGATTTTGACTCACCGGTTGTCTACTAAATTTAATCACAATGAATTTAATCTCTCACAAAAATAAACTTTTTTGTTGTGGTATTATCTTCTACATTCTATGACACTTAATGCTTAAACTGTACTGCAGCTGTTTTTATTTTTATTTAATAAAATAAAAATTGGAATTTTATTTTGCAAATAAATATTTTAATACTGAGGAAATACTTATACCCAGTGAATAGGGCTTAAAAAACTTATTATTTCATATAAAATCATGGATATTTTAAAAGAAAAATGCAGATGTGGGGGATTTTTCTCAGCATTCTTCTCATATTATCACATGTTTCCACAACATAACTTGGCAGCACTCAATTTAGCACGGACATAAACAGGCACAAACATGTTTGTATTTCATTTGATTTTGTTGGTTTCAACAAAATCATTTTCCATGATTAAACCATTTCCTTTTTACATTAAAATTAAAATTTATGAAAACCACTCAGTGTTAAAATACTGTGACAGAGTTTCTGTTTTTTTTTTATAAAAAGCTGTTTGGTTGGAAAATTTTATTAAAAGGGTTCTTTCTATTCAAAACTTTGTCGGTTTATTGTGAAAACAGTCGAAGTATTGCAGTCTTGTAGCACAGAAAACGGAAATATACTGGAGCTAAGTTTGCCGTATTCGATAACGATTACAATTTTAATACAATTTTAATTAAAATTTCGTCGCATACCGAGTATTAAGTAACCAAAATTATTTTAGTGAATATTTTTGTTTGCTTTTCACATCTTCTTTTCCCAATTATATGTCCTGCCTGAAGACTATTTCAAGTCATAGAGCTGATATGATTGCAGATGTTAGAACTGACAGATTTCTACATGTGAAATGGATTCGAAAATTAGTACAACTGCAGCCTTCAGGGGATGACTCCTACACACGCAGTGCATTGGGCCAGCACTAGAAAGAAGGGGCAGGTGTAACCGGACACATGAAGGCAGATGAGAAGAAGAAAAATTTTGTTGTAACTCTCGTCGGTGAATTTTTTGCTGCATGTACCAACGATGAAAGATTCTCTATTATGCTGTTTTACTACATGACGGCGCCAGTGGCTGACGGTAGTGTTCAGCGACCAGTGCTATGCCTTCGTCATTGAGACAAGCCGACACAACATTTTCATGACTGAGTGCGGAGTCGAACTTGGTTTGTGTTGGCTCCGTTGTAGTGCTTTTTGGATGTATTGATGCAAAAATTCAAAACGAAATTTTGAAAAAATCAGCAACAGAAATCAAAACACCTGATTCATTATCGATTTTCTCAAAAAACTCTCTGCAATTCAAATACAATCTATGGGATCAGGAAAACCATACTAGACTGTAATCAGTCCGAATTATAATGTACCCGCGCGGAAGCAGTTTAATAAGCGTTATGACAACCATCAGAACTACACTCCAGCACTGATGATGGGAACATAATGACTTCCGAAAACGTAAATTTTTTAGAACATGTTTCGGGAATTGTCATTTTAAACTTCGATTAGTTTTTATTTTGGTGATGATTAATTTCTTCCAAAGTTTTATTAAAATTCAAAGTTATTAATTGAGGGGTTTTAGTTCCCTGTATTTTGAATAACTAAATTTTTGTTAACTTTCTCTTGTTTCGGGGCTTAACCGGCTCTTTTCATGTCTCTCTAAATGTAACTTTACAAAACTTTGAAATTAAGAGCGACATACATTTTCACAAAGTGTTATTGTGTTGGAATTTCTCTTAAATATATAAAAGAGTATAACTTTTTCTTTAAAAATAATTGAAATCTATATTTTTTTATTTTACTGTATGTTTTATTTTAATCAAATTAAATACTTTTATTTCGTTCGATCTCTAAAACAAGCCAACAAGTGGTGGTAGCGACCTTCGAAAACAGCTGTTTTCCTCTGCTATGTTAGTGGAATAAATAAAAAGTGCTGCTGACTTTCCCTTGGAATATTTAGCATGTCTTTCTCTTGCAACTGCAATTTGAGTCGGAAAAAAGCCAACCAGATGTAGATTAGAAACGTGAGAAAACTAAAAAAAGGAAAAAGTGATCAGTGAGTTCTTGTTGATGACTTTAATAGTTGTTTTGGACTTCTCATTTATTAAAGTGGGCGTTTGAAATAAATATCTTTAGTTATTCTAAGAAATGTTCCCTGATGATGTGCATTAGCCGCAGTGAAAGGCGCAGAGGAACTGGCAAAAATCCGTCAATTGTCCACTTTGAATTTTTAAGTAAGATTTTGGTGAAAAAAATAATCAGCAAATAATTAAAATTAAAGAGATTTAAACTTTTCTTCCTTCTGAATCAATTTAGACAATCCCTTATCAAGCAGAGTATTTGCAAGGCTTTTAATTATGCATTGAAAGGGCTTGAATAAGTGGATTTCATTCACGATTCGTTGGCGTTGCTGATGCGGTTTAATGGCATTTAAAAAGGAGATCCATTTAGCCTGTTCTTTTCTTGGACGTTTCTTATGTTTTTAGAATTTCTTACACTTTTTTATACTTTTTGAAAACGGTTGGCAACGTATTTTTTTATTAAATTCGCCAACGTGGACTCACTCTTCAGCTCAATTATTTTCATAAAATTATCTTGAAAACAAAGTTTGGCGTACTGATTTGCTACGAACTTCGGGGCGTATTTATAAAAGTTACTGTTCGACGGAAAACTCCGCCGGTTAAGAGATATTGAAGCATTTAATAATTTGATAGGTTGATCATTAACTCGATTTAAATCCATTTCAGTCTGTAGAAAAGTAGGTTTTTCTTAAACTTTTAATAAGAAACTGCTGGACATTTTCCAGTTCCATTAAAGAGGTATTTTTCTCTCACGATCTCTATATGCAGACAGCCTTTCCCAAGTATTTTTATTTTGGGGTAATTCCTTACTCAATGCTTTTTATTAGCAACAACTTAAAAATTATATAAATATATAGTCTGAAACAACATTTCACATTCGCAAATAGAGTTTTAAAAATTTTGTACGTGTTGCTCTGCTGTAAAACGCTTGATAATGATATTTCAATGAAAACTTAAAAAAAAGCAACCATCAGCTGTTAAATGGGTTCTCAAATAGGTCTAAAATAAGTGGATTTTTTTTGTATATTAACTTTGAAAAATAGCATGAATTTAATTCAATTTGCAGAAACGATATCGTTGTTGGCAGCAGCAAGGACATTTAAGTACAGACAGGCATGGCTGCCTTAAATAAATATTTTTTAATTTTATTTTTAATTTTTTGTAGTCACAATAATTTTTGATCATTTAAAATTTTTGTAGTTGTTAATTGTATAATAAAACTAAGTAAATAGATTAAAATATTGTTTGAAAAACAATTGTATATTCTTGAATATCACATAAAATGCATAATAAAATTTAAAAAAATATTTTATATAAATTCATGAACTATAAACACATGCAATAAATTAAAATTAAACATTTGAAATAAATTTCAAGCGGTATATAACAAAAAAAAAACAAAACCTTATTTAAGCAAGCAAAATTAATAAATATTAAAGACACACACACACACATTTAAACAGAGATCCAACAAAATATTAAATAAATTATTAACAATTAGTTAAGTTCTTCCAAAACATAAAACGCTTATTAATCATTAAATAACAACTATAAAATTAATTACAAAAATGTGAGAAAAACTGGGGGGGAAATATATCAAAAACAACAATTGTTAAGCATTAATTTATTAAGAAAAAAGTTTTTTATAATTTAAATAGGAGCATAAATTACAACACGTTTTTCAACTCTATCAAGCATAACGTACCTAATTTTTTTAGTTAACAAATTAAAATATAGAATTTAAAATAAAATCATTCTTGTTAGATAATTAGCAAACACTCAACATCAAAACACAAGAGTTAATTTAACTTCAATCAAGAGACAATTTGTTAACACGATATTTAAACATTTTTTTTTAAATAGATAAATCTTTTGTTATATTAATAATATTGACACTAAGAACATTAACTAAAAAATTGAATATAATTTTTAATAAACAAATTACAGGTACTTGAACACGATTAATATAATTAAATATATTTCAAGTAGTGTGCTTATGTCTTTTCCAAATCAAATTTCCCATACAAAGCGGCTGCTCATGCTGACAGTGTTACCTAGTTTGTTTTTGTATGCAAATGGTTGTTGTCTATGCTAAGTATCAGTTTATTAGATCAGATTAACTGATCTGATACCTGTTAAACTGACCTGATAAGCTTATCAGGTACCAGATCAGTTAACTTGATCTAATAAAGTAATACCTAGCACAGACAAGAACCACTTTCATACAAAAACAACTTAGTAACACTGCCAGCATGAGCAGCCGTTTTGTATGGGAAATTTGATTTAGAAAAGACATAAACATACTACTATTTCAGTTACTAACAAAACAAAACAAAAATATATAAAAATTATTAGTTCAATTTATATACTTCAAGCGCTTAGGTAAACTTCATTGGAATTTTATATTAAAACAAGAAAAGAAAAGAAAACAATTTTGTAAAATTTACTCGCCCGAGTTTCATTTACACTAAATTTCCCTAACAAAAACCACAAGTTATCAGCAATTGTCTACTTTTTAATAATCTCAGACGATCCGTGAATACTAGATATATAAATATGCATAAAGAAAATAATCAAAAGGAATGTAAAATGAGAAATTAAAAAAAAAATAAATTTATTTAAAAAATATGTCAAAAAATATTTGAGTTTTCTTTACAACACGATGGAATAATCACACGTTTTATTTTCATACAAAATATTTCATTTGACAGGGTTTAAATAAACTCTGGTTTTAATATTTAAAGCCTGAATTTTTATAATTTTTTTTTTTTGTTGGAAAAATCAACATAAAACTTGTGGACTCTCTGCACTCCAAATGCGACGAAACACTGCTTCAGCGCAAAATAAAATTTTGAATGGATGAGTTTGACGAATATAACAATTATTTTGATAAAAAATTTCAACAATTCTCTAGCGTTTCTCTGCTGTAAGTCTATTCATAATAAAATTTCAAAGCAAATTAAACAAAAAGCAGTTATCAGCTGTTAAATCGGTGCTCAAATAGAGCAGTGATGCCAACTCAAAGTTGTGAGACTCTAAAAAAAACACGCTGTAATTTCCTGCAAATAATTTGCGGATCAAACAGGTTTCATTTGTAGATCCACCTTTTGTGAGTATGACAATGCGAAGGGATTCATATTCCGAGATGATTCCAACTCATTTAAACTGGAAATTTCATGAATGATTTTATAAACCGAAAAACGCTACCTTTTTCTGATCTTTGGTTTGTATATTAAGACGCACAATAATTAATCTGGACCGCTCTTCGGTACTGCTGCTATCCGTAGTAAAAGTTTCCATAACTCTGTGGGACTTTGTATGATGCCTAGACATGCAACTCAATTGCCCTAATTGAGCTCAATTAATCCCGAATAGCTCAATTATTTTGATAAAAAATTTCAACAATTCTCTCGCGTTTCTCTGCTGTAAGTCTATTCATAATGAAATTTCAAAGCAAATTAAACAAAAAGCAGTTATCAGCTGTTAAATCGGTGCTCAAATAGAGCAGTGATGCCAACTCAAAGTTGTGAGACTCTAAAAAAAAACGCTATATTTTCCTTGTAACTGGAATCAATTTGCGGGTCAAACAGGTTTCATTTGTAGATCCATCTTTTGTGAGTATGACCAGGCGAAGGGATTCATATTCCGAGATGATTCCAACTCATTTAAACTGGAAATTTCATGAATGATTTTATAAACCGAAAAACGCTACTCTTTTCTGATCTTCGGTTTGTATATTAAAACGCACAATAATTAAATCTGGACCGCTCTTCGGGCTTTATCTTGTTTATATTGATGCTGCTATCCGTAGTAAAAGTTTCCATAACTCTGTGGGACTTTGTATGATGCCCAGACATGCAACTCAATTGCCCTAATTGAGCTCAATTAATCACGAATAGCACAATTATTTTGATAATAAATTTCAAACAGTTTGCACGCGTTGCTGTGGTATAAGTCGATTCATAAGGAAATTTCAAAACAAAAAGCATCCCTCAGTTGTTAAATGGGTGTGGCATTCTAATAAAAGCGCTATAAATGCATTATAAATAGTACATAAACATTTTATATATTCTATTTTTTATAAGAAATTCGAATTTAATACTAATTAAAACTTGAACTTGAGTCTGAATATTAATTTTTATCTACTTTAAGTTCTATTAATTCAGTGTAATTATGTCGATTTCTTTTCTAGAAAATAATGCAACATTTTTCGCACTTTTTAACAGAAAATGGCAACATTTTGTTACTTCAAAATAAGGAATTTATTAGAAATTAATCCATTTTCCCTCACGAATAACAATTTCTGTTTTAAAACTTTTTCAAACCGCCACTTTTTAGAAAATAAGTTAAAAAAAATGTTACACGTTTGCTAGAAAAGAACAGGGGGCAAATTAAGGCATTCGATACGATTCGAAATTTTAAAATATTTCCATATAAACTCTATTGAAATATTTCATAATATCGTTCGATAACGAGTGCTGTAATTTGCCCCCAGGCCATTATTTTCTAATTCATTATAAAATCATTTTCTAATTCATCATAATTTTTTTCCTTCCGCGTTGCATTTACCCGACCGAGGCGAGCAAGTCTCTTAACATAATTAACAGGTAAGAATATTTCCCACCGTCTTTTGCCAATAAAATTTACATAAATAAATTGCAGACTTTTAAAGGTCCTTCAGGCTGCTTTCACATCATACATAAGTCGATTCGTAATGAAATTTCTAAGCAAATGGGTGCTCAAATAATGGTGCAAAATTACGACACTCTAAAAAAGAAAACACCCTGTACAATCCTAAATTTGCATTTGCGGCAGAGGAAGTTTCTTTTGCAAAATCGTGGGTTTTCATTTGCCGCATGGCCCTGGAGGTAACATCGTCTCTGTAGTTGCTGGTAAATTCTCTTCTTTTCTATGTACACGAAAATGCTGTCAGATTCTAAAAACGTGCAGCACAGTGTAAATCATTGAACTTAAGCGGCAGCAATTTAAACCGCTATTGCCTGCTACGTGGCTATTGCGGCCGTTAGTTTCAGCAGCAGCCAGGATATTATGAAACGTCTTGTCTTTTGTGGTACTCAATTTATGAGTGGCTTTAATAAGCCCATCCAAATGATAAATACAAATGTTGGCTTTTATAATGCAAACAATAATGCACACACACACCCACACACACGCATACATACATTCATGCCAATAAATATTTAGACATCGACATGCCAACGCACCAGTAGAGCCTTTTAAGGCAAAAGCAAATAATTGTTTTTGTGTGGCTGTTTGTTTGTTTGTTTGTGATTATAAAATTCAGCTTTTATACTCAATGATTTGTTTGTCCACAGTGTTTGTGTGAGTGTGTGTGTGTGTGTTATAATGACCAAATCTTCTTCTTGCAGCAACATCTACTATATCCTGTGTCAGGATTAGACAAATATCTGCACAATATTATGATGCTTTTGTGGACTTTTATGAATGATAAACATTTAAATCTTCAAGAAGACCAGAAAACTTTTTACTGTTTTAATTTAGTTTTTTATTTCATTTTGAATCGTGAAGATGTTGGGTGATATTGTGGAAATTGTGGCAGATTTAATGATTTGTAAGAGAATAAAATCAAAGTGAAGGAAAATGTCAATACAATCATGATGGTTGTTTAAAGAAAATATTAAAGTTTTACTTGGAAAATAACATTTAAAACGGATTCCTATTTATTTTATTATTAATAAGAAAAAAAAACAGGATAAATTTCAAGGATAAAAGTTAATACTATCGGAGGAAAAGGATCCGTTCATAAGACCGGAGCATATTAACCAACAATTTAATTGAAATGCCCCGTTTTAGAGTCTGAAGATTTTTAAGTTGTAGGAATTTCCAGCAGTACTTCCCTCACCTGAAGACACATTTTTATAGCCTCCTCCAAAAATATCATGTCGTGTCAGGCTTCCCCAAAATGTATAAGCGATTCCACAAAATACAAACAACATTCGGGGTCCTTATGAATAGGCCAGTTGAATAAGAGATTCCCGTCTGGCTGTACGAGAAGTTGGTGTTTCAAAGCCCTCCAACCAAGAGCTAAAGAAAACAGAATATATTGAGATCCATGGAAATGGTTCTCAATATGTTTCAGAGCTGGAACTTTTAAATTTATTTGAAAACACAAAAGAAATTGATTACAACCAACTTTTATTTTTCTTTTTAATTAAATTTTTTCAATACTTCCGCATTGAATTGTTACTTAAGATCAAATACACTTAAAGAAAATTGAAAATTTTTAAGGATCTGGAAACCATTTTTTGTGGTTATTTTAACCAACAAAAGTTGTTAAGTTGAGCAAATTGCAACAACAGTTCACATTGAAGATGAAGTTACAATATTCAAGGGTTATTTGAATCAAGAAAATTTGTCTGTTTTGAAATAACCCAAAAACAATTTATACAAACAGTTCAGTTACTACTGTAACATGGTTAATTTAACCAATAAAGATATTGTATTCATAGAAATTTTAAAAAGAAATTCGATTAACAATTAATTTACAACAGCAAGTTGTTCTTGTAACATGGTTAGTTTAACCAACAGCGATATTGTATTTATAAAAACTTTAACAACAATTTATAGTTACATTTAATTTACAACAAAAATTGGTTAGATTACCCAAAACTAATTTTCTTTGCATACAATTCTTGCGACAATTTATTGTTTGAAGGAATCATTTAGTTTCATGCGGCGAACCCGTGAGTTGTCCCCAGAGATCGCAAGAATTTTCTGGACGTATATATGGAGTCGCTAATCTATGCCGATAGGCCCAAAACAATGGAACACTTGGAGGCTAATATTCGCCGCATTAATACCAATATAGGGCTTCATGTATTGTGGATAAAATTACGGAAAGTTAGACCACAAGATTAGACTACTTCCGAGCCAGCAGTGCCGGCCATAAGCCAGAGTTCATATATAAATTATAATGCCACAGGAAAGAAAGAAATAAGTAAATTTCATGTCAATTTAATTTCATTTCAAACTTCTATACCTCTATAGCAAATAGCCTTTTTATTGTTTTGTTTCAGTGCATAGACTTGGCACCCTACACCATGTGGCTCAGCACTATGGATTCCGTATCAAATAAATACGTTTATATTGATGGGAAATTTTTTAAAACCATCTCGATAAAAGGGAGCAAGTCCCTGCAAAACTCCCTTTTTAAAAACTCTATCCTTTTAATATCCTGCTGCAATAAAAAACAATAATAAACTGAAGATTAATGATTGTGTTCCGATTTAATTAAAATGTTGGTTCATGACAATCTGCTTTTTTGCTGGCTCATTTGGAAGGTGGTGAAGAGCCTATAAGATTCGCTATACACGAACTTGTTGTTATTTGTTTGCAGCTTTAAAGTTGCTGTTGTTGTTGTTGTTGCGATTTGTCTGCTTTTATGGCTTAAGGCTGGACACCAGTAAAAACCTCCAGTGAACAGCAGCAGCCATAAAAATGGACATTTAAATTTCTATTTGTTGTTTCTTTTCTTTCATGAAAACATTTTTAAGATCTTTTAATATTATTATTGAGATTTTTATGTCCTTTTATGTTGTTTCGTTTATATATTTTTTTATTCGTTCATCCGTTACGGCTTTTGGTTTGTTTTTTTTTTTCTTTTTTGGACTTGTTGTTTTAGGTTGCCTTCAATGACCGAACATTTTGAATACCATCAAGTGTCGTTTAATATTAATACGAGTCTAATGTCGTTAGTCCATTCAACAATATTGTAAGACTTTTTATGCAAATAATTGCTTGACACCAGTGGCAGTCATATGAAGAAAATGTTTGTGTGTGTGAGTGTGCGTGATTGCTAATAGAATTTTAAGCCCCAAGGAGCAGTCGAAATAATTGTCATGAAGCTGAAGAGTTCATTTAAAAATTCTGCATCATTAAAGCGAATATCTTTGGGTTTCAAGTTCTTAAATTTCCATTAAAGGATAATTCCAAAGCGCACATTTGAAAACCACATGCCTGCCAATTGCTGATGTTATAAAATCAATTTTGGGTGAACGTTTTGAAACGATGTTCTTGATAATTTTTTAATGTTCCCTGTAATTGTCTTATAATAGATTTTTGTGTAAAATTGCGAAAACTTCCCGCTCAGTTAAAGTTGTTTTTGTACAGGTTGGCGTAAACATGTCGTTAGAGTTTGAATGGTTAATAACTTTTTAAGGGCGTTTTTTTTTCTGAAAAATGTGCAAAATTTTTTCACATCTTTTCTAACTTGTGGCGGTTTGAAGGAGTTTTAAATTTAAATTATTTTTCGTAAGGAATGTCGAATTAACTTCTAATAAATTCTTTATTTTGAAATGACAGAATGTTGCCATTTTTAATTAAAAAGTGTAAGATATGTTGCACTCTTTTCTAGAAAAGAAATCAATATAAATTAATAAATATGTGTATACAATTTTTGTTTCAGTATTTTGTAAAGAAAATTTGGGGAATTTGAAATGGAATAAAACGCAACAGAACCACCATGAAAGTTTGTTTATTTTAGTTTAAAAAGCGATCAGAAGAAAAGCGCGATTTCATTAGCAATTGAAAGGTTTCGTAAACAAAAATAAATTCCGGGATATGGGCTACGGAGAAGCCAAGTTCCCTTCATCATCTACAATTACACCCACTCAAATGTACTGACCGGTGCGGTTTATCGTCTGAAGGGATAAAAGGACCATATATCCTTGAGAATGCATATGGCGCTTCTGTTACATTTAATGGTGCTGGCAACCAAACGATGCTTCTCATTTATTTATGTGAGAGTTTGAAATAAATATCTTTAGTTATTCCAAGAAATGTTGATTTTGAATTTTTTAGTAACATTTCGGGGAAAAAAGAACCAACACGTAAATAAAAGTTAAAAATATGCCGGGCATTGTTTGAGACCGGCTGTAGAAAACCATCCAAAGTTGTAGTTCCAATAAGATGGAACCACAGCCCACAGTGCAAAGGATATAATGGCTCGGTTACAGGACCTTTTTGACAGACGCATTTTTTCCTGCAGAAGCGATTTCAACCGGCCTCCACGCTCACCCGATTTAATAGCAGCAGACTGTTTTCTTTGAAGTTATTTGAAAGAAAGAGCAGACGTAAATAAGCCAGCGACCATTCCACAGCTAAAAAACATTCGTAATGAAATCCGAATCGTAACACTGGAAATTTTAGAAAAATCGCCGGTATTATGAATGACGACGTCGACATCATATCAACAGGACACCAAATAGTTGTCATTTGACCAGTCTTCGTTGACAGAAATTGACTTTTTATAACATTTTCTAATAATATTATACGCCTTAGAGAATACCAAAACGCTGTTAATGTGACGTCGATGTCGTCATTCATAATATGGGCGCTTGTCTCAGTATGTCACTTTATAAATTTCAATTGGTTCAAGTGTTGAAGCCACATGAACAACCGCTTCGTTTTCGCTGGATA
Source organism: Linnaemya vulpina (assembly GCA_963675445.1). Lineage (NCBI taxonomy): Eukaryota > Metazoa > Arthropoda > Insecta > Diptera > Tachinidae > Linnaemya > Linnaemya vulpina. The sequence goes on along the minus strand of OY776280.1, from coordinate 62,834,571 downwards.
GGCCAACGTTAAAATACACGATGATAAAAATTAAGCAAGAAAAAAAGAGAATCATGGTGGAAGCGTTAATGAGCAAAATTTCGGTATTTGGAGCTCAGAAAAACCCCCACGGTGTCTTACAGAAATCAATGAATGCATCCATCAGAAGTGACTGTCGGGCGGCTTGTGCAGAGGGGGCATCGTTGGATAATATTTTTCTTGAAGTTGAGGAAACAATCGTTACGTCCAATAGAGAATTTTATCCCATCATGATAACCGACTTTATTGTGTCCGCTCTTCAGGGTATTGATGTGAAGGATGTTCAGTTTTAACAGGGTGGTGCCCCACATCCCCTGCCACAATCGATTTATTGCGACAAACGTTTGATGGCCATTCAATTTGATATTAAGTTTCTGCCAAGAAGCTGGGATTCGATAACGTTCGACTATTTCTTGTAGGGTGCCGTTAAAGTCAAGTACCAGGGCAACAAACCAGAAGAAATTGAGTATTTAAAAGTCACGATTCGAGCTGCTGTTGCCGACATACGAGTACATACACTCGAAGAATCGCTCGAAAAGTGATCTGATCGAATGCGGTTCAGTGAGTGTAGTCGTGGCACCCACAAGAATTCCGGATCAATTGTTCTCCACAATATCGAGATTGATTTTGTAAAGTTACAAACCGTTTCCGCTCTCTATATAAAATTTTCAAAAACTGTTTGAGAATTACCCAGCATAAGAATACAATTTCGAAGTTTTCAGAAAACTATTCGCTATTTGTCATTCATTTCAGACGTTGAAATCTTTTTACACAAGTTTTTGCTTGACAACAATTCAACAAAATCAGAAAAATTTATATCCATGGGCTAGATGTTCGAAGAGTGTTCTTGATACAGAAAGACCTGATAAATTTTCTAAAGCACAGGGGAAACTCAACATCAAAGCAGAACAGCTGTTTTCGATAGTCGCTGCACTTTGATTATTAAAACTCGTGTTTATTTTTATTTTATTTATTTCTTATTTTTAGGTGGCTCAATTTAATGTGAAAACAGTTTCTATTTCCACCGATTTTATTATGAATTACAATACGAGAGTTGTATCAAAAATGCTTTTGTTGATACCCCTTGTTGCTGTTTGACTTTTTTCGGCCTGTTTTATATTCTGTAAATTAAAGATTTAATTCAATTTAACAAACTGAATGGAATCCATCAGACTTTCACTACTTCTAAGAGGTCTTTATTGAAACCACGAACGCATTTCTTAGATTTGTGAGCTTGTGCATTCTTAATTAATATTTCCAGTTGTAAAGAATTAAATCAAAAGCTAATTTTGTTTATGAAGAGATATTCAAATACTTCAAAGTGAAAACCGAGTATTTTTGTTTGTACATAAAATGGTTTCTAAAGAATTGAAAAATGCTGTTGTCTTCAATTCAATGAAATATTTCTGCGGAACTTTGAAATCCATTGGATTAATTCCTATAAAACATTGGTACAATATTTGTAAAATATTCATGGAATACGGGAAAGAGATTCTTATGAAACTGTTCCTTTGAACTTATGAAGCAACATTCTTGTCAGTGTGAGTACAAACTCTGTTGAAGGGACTGCTGAAATTAAGTTCTGCTGGGAGTTAGAATTCACGTTCAATCTTTTTCTGCCGGTTTTAAATTCAATGTATAATTGATTTTTTTAAAAATTATAAAAATATCATTTTTCCCTTGAAAACATAGAGAAGAAATTTTCTATCTTGAGAAAAGAATAACAAAACGGAGCTGCAAAATGAAAACCCTTCAATTGTATAACATTTTCAGTTCCTTAACAAATTGATTTTTCCAAACCTTCTCACAAACTATTAAAAAACATTCGATTGAAATTCAAAGAATATTGGGTTACTGTTTGCCAGGGACACCGGCTGCCATTAGAAACATCTCGCCAGGTAAAAGAAATCAAAATATTTCGAAATTAAATTCCCTGTTAATATTATCAGTGACAATTACGAATTCCTTCTCAGTATTTTTCCCTTCTGTATATTCCCCAGCTTTTAGTTGGTTTCTAGTGTTTCATTGATATGAACAGAAGGTTGGGCAACAAAAAAAAAAAAAAAGAGGAAAGTAAATTAACCAGAAACTTTCCAATAACAACACACATACACACACAAACGAGCGTACACGTACTGCGGACTGGTAGAATCTGAAGAAGGTCTCTTTCATTTAACTCGATACGGAAATTATCAATTTGTTGTGTTGCTGGTGCCTCCTTTGGCTTCACATACATACATGTGTGTGTATATGGCTGTGTGTTTGTGTATACAAATAGACTTCAGTGTAAATGCTTAAAAAGCATTTCAGGACGTCCAGGTACGGAGTTGTATTCATTTGTAAAAAGATGTTGATCAGGAATTTAAACCACGTGTAGAAGTGAAAGAAAAATTCTAAACATACGAAACATCAGTACTGAGAAGAACGCATAGATACACACACACACACACACACACACACACATGCACAGTTTGGCTTTTTTATCTGCCATTTGGTTTTGTGTGTATTGCGATAGTCTTGTATCATGACGGCATGCAATTGTAATCCGAAAACTTCTTTTATATATTCAGGAATTTTCTTATTTTCTTGCATTTAAGTTGCAACGTTCTTAACTGCACCAGCAGGCGACATCTGTGAATAAATAATTCTTGTTAATTTCTTGAAATCTATCGTTTGTTTTATGACAAACGTCAGGAAACGGGTGTGCCTTTAGCTGCATGGTATGGCAGCCGCTAATGACAAACTAAGTGGACGCTTCCGTTCCATCCAAATTATCAATTATCAAATTATTCCATCCTTCCAAATTATGTACACTAAAAGGATATTGTTTAATGAAACCAACTAAACAATTTCATAGCATTTTATTAACAATTCCAATGAAAATTTCACGAATACGGTGAAAACCTCAAGGAAATTAAGAACGAGTTTCATTGGAATTAATTTCTTGGCTTTTATAGTTCCGCAGAAATATTTCATGGAATTGAAGACAACAGCATTTTTCAATTCTTTAGAAACAATTTTATGTACAAACAAAAATACTCGGTTTTCACTTTGAAGTATTTGAATTTCTCTTCATAAACAAAATTGGCTTTTGATTTAATTCTTTACAACTGGAAATATTAATTAAGAATGTACAATCTCACAAATCTAAGAAATGCGTTCGTTGTTTCAATAAAGACCTCTTAGAAGTAGTGAAAGCGTGATGTAGTAAATGGATTCCATTTAGTTTCTTAAATTGAATTAAATCTTTAATTTCCAGAATATAAAACAGGCCGAAAAAAGTCAAACAGCAACAAGGGGTATCAACAAAAGCATTTTTGATACAACTCTCGTTTTATAGTTCATAATAAAATCGGTGGAAATAGAAACTGTTTTCACATTAAATTGAGCCACCTAAGAATAAGAAATAAATAAAATAAAAATAAACACGAGTTTTAATAATCAAAGTGCAGCGGCTATCGAAAACAGCTGTTCTGCTTTGATGTTGAGTTTCCCCTGTGCTTTAGAAAATTTATCAGGTCTTTCTGTATCAAGAACACTCTTCGAACATCTAGCCCATGGATATACATTTTTCTGATTTTGTTGAATTGTTGTCAAGCAAAAACTTGTGTAAAAAGATTTCAACGTCTGAAATGAATGACAAATAGCGAATAGTTTTCTGAAAACTTCGAAATTGTATTCTTATGCTGGGTAATTCTCAAACAGTTTTTGAAAATTTTATATAGAGAGCGGAAACGGTTTGTAACTTTACAAAATCAATCTCGATATTGTGGAGAACAATTGATCCGGAATTCTTGTGGGTGCCAGGACTGTACTCACTGAACCCCATTCGATCGGATCACTTTTCGAGCGATTCTTCGAGTGTATGTACTCGTATGTCGGCAACAGCAGCTCGAATCGTGACTTTTAAATACTCAATTTCTTCTGGTTTGTTGCCCTGGTACTTGACTTTAACGGCACCCTACAGGAAATAGTCGAGCGGTATCAAATCGCAGTGTCTTGACAGAAAATTAAAATCACCAATCCGACTAATTGAATGGCCATCAAACGTTTGTCGCAATAAATCGATTGTGGCAGGGGATGTGGGGCACCATCCTGTTAAAACTGAACATCCTTCACATCAACACCCTGAAGAGCGGACACAATAAAGTCGGTTATCATGATGGGACAAATTTCTTCATTGGCCGTAACGGTTCTTTCCTCATCTTCAAAAAAATATTATCTAACGATGCCCCCTCTCCAAAAGCCGCCCAACAGTCACTCCTGATGGGTGCATTCATTGATTTCTGTAAAACCCCGTGTGGGTTTTTGAAAGACGTCACACTGAGATCTTTTCGGAATGTTCAATTCTTGAGAACGAGGACGAGGTCATGCTGGGCACTCTTCGCCACAACTTCGATATATTCGAGTGTACGCACTGTACGATCATGCTCACGTTGCATCAACAGCGAAACCAGTTCCACCTACTTTCGCCATAAACTTGCGTATACAGCGCGCTGTCACTAAATTTTATACGGCATTTTCGTGCGATTTCCGACCGATTTTCTTGGTTTTGAAAATGAATTTGCAATGAATCGCAGACTCGTTCAAATAAATGCCGGTTCAGATATATGTAAGCCATCCGATATAAGCTGAGGTGTTTTTTCTTTGTGTTGGAATCGGATTAAATCTACTGATGGTTTGATGTAGGACACCATGATATGCAACATATAGAGACACTCATGACCACACAATCAACAGAACGACAGAGTGTCTAAGAAGTTGGGAATTTTAAATAAATTTATTAAATCAGTGGAATTATTTCATTTAATCCTTGAAATAAGTTCGCTGCCACAATGAAATTATTACATCGAATATCCATAATTGTTTTATTCACTTTGATGAAATTTCTTTTTTGTGTCCTCAAAATTGTGTTGTTGTAGCAACGAATTTAGTTCGTAGCGTTAGCAAAAGTATTTCATTTATTTGACGAAAGTTTCATTAAACTATTTTAGAGCAAATTTTTCATTAATCCAACGAAGCGTTAGGCTGGTTGGTTTTAATGAAATTTTTCGTTGCATTCAAGTCAAAGTGCATACAGTTTGTGAAGGAGATTCTTTCAAAATTCTTTCTCGCTCTTAATTTTTTTTTTTTGCAGCACTTTCACAGTAAACACAACGTAAGTGGGAATAATCCAACGAAATTAGTTCGTAGCACCAACGAAAGTATTTAATTTATTTAGGGAAGTTTTAATTGGGTGAATTTTAAAGAAACATTTTTTACTCATTCAACAAAACGCGAGGTTTATGCATTTCAAATATATGATTGAAAGGGAAGGTTTTTCTTGATAATGACCAAAAACGTGAAATGTATCAGTGATGGCATATGCTGCTATTTAACTTTGAGTCACGACATCAGCTCCTAAGTCAAACACATTTAACTCGGCATGTTTATCTCCACACGCATATTTCTTTGACTCCATTCAAACATTATTAATCAATATTTTGACTTTTCAATTATTTGATTTTTTGAAAATTAAAGCATTAAACACAATAACGACGACAGGCTACACGAATACCGACTACAAAAGCCGTTGGATACAATCGTCGCCTTGTAGTCTCAGCTACTTAATTATTTTTAAAACGACACCGCCAAATCAATAACCATGAGTTGTTGTTTGTACGCCAGTGTAGCCGCTTTTATGTATTTAATACTCTTAAATAGTGCTATTCCAATAAAATATTTATAAAGTCCACAGTATATGACAAGAAATCCTTTCATTAGCTTGACGATAAAGTTTGTTGTTTCTTTTTGTATAATAAAATAGTTTATTTTCAAGTCTACAATAATTGAATTTATTTATATTATGCTGGCAACACTGCATCTGCTCATTGTCGCTCACCAAAATAGGAATTAGTTTAATTTGACTCCGACCACAAAAACAGCAGGGACAACAACCAGTAGCCGTGTTGCCTGTAGTAGTAAAAATAATCATTCTCAATTGCGCCCATGTATTCTATTTTTGACAAGTTGTAGTCTGTAGCCTGCTGTCGTCATTGTCTTTAATGCTTAATAAGTTAAAATATAAAAACTTTAATGTCTTATATGTCAAATTGAATTACTGATTTGAAGTTAAATTAATATATTAAAAACTGAACGATTACAAATTTTTATAAGCTGCCTCGGTCCATGATGTCCTGCGATATCGATCTCTCTACAAAATAAATTTAAAATTATATAAGATTTTAAAAATTGTGTTTGTCTTAAAGGTATTTTTCTCGACTCGAATGATATCGAGTGCCACCGTGGCCCAGACATATCCTATTTAAATAAATTTTTGTTTGCTTTTAAAATAACTATTTCGAATGTATGACTTTAAAAAATCGATCCGATTTTAATGTCATTTCCAATTCATGACTGAAGACATTTCAAAAGTAAACATCTCACCTTCCAATTCAATAAGTGGGTAATTTACCCTCTGAGTTGTAGTTGTTTCTGTTTCAATGCCTGCATTTTTACTAATAAATTTGCGATTTATTTTCATTTGCTATTTTCCCATTTTCTTTCTTATCTACGAGTTACTATTTAAATATTTTCCATACAAACAATTTCTGAAAGTGTTTACAACGAGTAAAAGTCAATATTTCATTATTTCCTAACATTTTTAAATTTCTTTTTCTTTTTTCGCTGTCTTTCTATCTGGTTTAAAATACATTAAGTCAACAAAACTATATCGTCTAGAAGAAAATCCAATTTCATACATTTTAATATGCCAACGAGATTGAGTGACACAACGTGGATGTCGGTCGGACGGGCCCGCTGCTGACAACTGCTGGCAGCGAGTGAGTTGTTGTACTTTGTCATTTTGATTTGTAGCTTTCTGCTCTAACTTTACCACAATATTTGTTTTATCCCCTACCAATTACCATTTCCGTTCATTTTCTTTAGACATGACGGCTAAAAAGAAAGAACAGGTCACAGTGGGGCTGATCGCTTTATAAGAAGTAAAAATTATATATGAATCTACAGTCATATCTCGCAAAAAAAAACCTAAAAAGATGTCAACAGCAATAATGAATTCAAATAAAAATTTTTCGAATAAAAATTATTCGAATAAAAATTATTCGAATAAATATTGTTCGAGTAACTTTTATTGAAACACTCTAAAATTTTTTTCAGCGAACAATATTTTCTATTAGAATAAAATAATAAATAATTTTTGGCGAATATTCGAAAAGAAATTATACGAATAAAAATTATTCGATTAACTTTTATTGAAATAATCTATAAAATTTTTTTGAGCGAACAATATTTTCTATTTAGAATAAAATAATATACAACTTTTTACAGATATTCGAATAGAAATTATTCGAATAAAAATTATTGGATTAACTTTTATTGATATACTCTATAAAATTTTCTTAACGAACAATATTTTATATATAGAACAATATTTTATACATAAATAATAAATAATTTTTTGGCGAATATTCGAATAAGAATGATTCGAATAAAAATTATTCGAGTAACTTTAATTGGAATACTCTTGAAAATTTTTTTGAGCGAACAATATTTTCTATTTAGAATAAAAAATATACAACTTTTGGCAGATATTCGAATAGAAATTATTCGATTAACTTTTATTGGAATAATCTATAAAATTTTGTTGAGCGAACAATATTTTCTATTTAGAAGAAAATAATATAAAACTTTTGGCAAATATTCGAGTAAAAATGACTCGAATAAAAATTTTCGATTAACTTTTATTAAAATGCTCTATAAAATTTTTTTGAACGAACAATACTTTCAACTTGAAATAACATAATAAATAAATTTTGGCGAATACTCGAATAAAAATGATTCGAATAAAAATTATTCGATTAACTTTTATTGATATACTCCATAAAATTTGTTTGAGCGAACAATATTTTATATTTAAAATAACATAATAAATAATTTTTGGCGAATACTCGAATAAAAATGACTCGAATAGAAATTATTCGATTAACTTTTATTAAAATGCTCTATAAAGTTTTTTTGAACGAACAATATTTTCTATTTAGAATAAAATAATAAATAATTTTTGTCGAATATTCGAAAATTAAAATAATAAATTTTTATATATATTTTATAAAAAAATTGGACCACATTTGCATGTGCTTTCCAGTGGCATATGATCGGTATATATTCAAAAGCTTTTCCCTACACCGTTCAGAAAGTCACCTCCTCATCTATAAGCGATTCAGACAATGGAACTATTAACTGAATTAGTGACATCTTTCGGTGGCGAAATGTAAAGTATGGATGTTTCATGTGGACCAGCGTTGCCAAATAAAAATATATCATTCCACCAGTTCATATCTTCAACAGCTGTCTCTTCATCGGCAAGATCCACCATCATCATGATCAAACGACAGCCAACGTTCAGCTTGTTGCCATCCTTTTACTTTCTCAGCACTTGAACCAACTCTTGTTTAAGGGGATTTGACGATCGAATTAGCTTTCAAAGATAGAGGCGTTCTTCACCGAATATTTATAAAAGTTCCAAATGTTGGGTATGAAATGTCAAAAACAGTCTCAGTATCTGTAACAACAACAGCAGTTTCAACATCATCAGGGCAAACAGGATCACTGGATTCATCATATTGAAACGATTGAATTGTTCTACTTCTCGTCATGGATCCGGAGTCTCTTTCATTATCAGCCATCGATTTATCTGATAATATTTTCTTTTTTCTTGACATCAGCACACACAAACAAAAAACAAAACTTGTATTTTAACTTCTTTTGGGATAATAGATCCCAGTCGAAAAGCCTATTGAAACAACATGGTCCATTAAAAAATCCTTTTTAAATTATTGCATTTTAAACGTTTCCTAATTTTATACACAATTAAGTGTTAATTGAGCAATTAGTTAAATAAAATTGTATATTTTCAATAAAAAAAAGTTTTAGATTATTCTTGCAACAAAGTTGCTGTTGTTGCAAAATCTTGAAGGTCAAGGGGTCAGGAATATGATCAGTTATATATAATATGAGAATTTTCCAAAAATATATATCTTTTGAGAATTTTTATGGGCTTTATATCACACGAACCGATTAAATGATTCTCACGCTGCTTGCGGTGATCAACGTGGTTTGTAAATTTCAAGATCTAATTCGTTTTAAAATACGGTTAAATAAATTAAATAAAAAAATACTTTGAAGAATGCCTTTTGAGATTTCTTGAAATGTAACAATTAGTAACGGTTCAAGGAAAACATACAGACAGTGACTGGCTCCCAAAACTAGTCAGAGAAGATTCCTGGGAGCTGAAAACGTGACGATCTGCTAACAACTTAATATTTAATTAAAATTTGTTTCATATTATTGCAGGTTCTTTGTTATTCTGTAACATGTTTATTTGTATTAGTAACCTGAATATATCCATGGCGATTTAGCTATAAGTTGGCATCTAATGTAGACGGTTGTCACAAGGGTATGACACATTTTAATATGTTGCAACGATATGACAATAAAACCCATGTAAAATATTAATATTATTAATATGATTTCTTTGCTCTTGTCCCACTGTCTATCCATCAACTTTAAGCAAATAAATGAAGTGAATATAAATAAATATACAAAGAAGAAGAAGAAATTCTATAATGCATTGATTTGTGTACGATTGAATGCGTTAGTTAATAGAGACGAAGTCTAAAATTTATATAAAATAGAACTCTTTATGGGAATAATTTATTTCCCAATGACACAAGCCAAACACAAACACACTTAATATTTCAAGGTCATGTAAAGTACGAGCACATACAGCCACACACTGGGTTCAATACGAATATATATATATATATATTTTTTTTATGCAAATAACTGTTGTATCCAGAAGATGAACAGTTTTTTGCTCAAGTGGAAAATTTGAGTTTCATAAGCAGCAATTAAATGGATGTCTTTTATTTTTTGTTGTGCTTCTTTTTTATGCACAACTGTATATAGAAATTATTAAATTAGAATAATTTTATTTTGCAATAAGTTATTTTTTTAAGTATTTTTTATAGTTTTAAATTTCAATCTGGCTATTTTAGCAGAGCATCATCATACTTTTACAAAACTTTTTTTTGTCTTGGTCTACCAAATCAGGGGGTGACCCTACATTTGTTCCAGAACTAAAAAGGAGAGAATAGTTCCAATGGGACAGATTAAAATATAGAGAATTTTGTCGTAACTATTTTTACTTTTTACTTTGCTGGTGCATTTTTCACTGCCCATGCCGATGAAAGAGGCTACTATTTTCTGCTCTTTCAATAAACGACGCTGCTAATTGCGGTTGTTTATGTTTAGCAACCAGTGCTATGCCTTCGTCATAGAGACAAGCCAACAACAATACAAACAATCCTGCCATAATACAGATCAAAATTTACGACTGAGTGCGGAGTCGAACTAGCGATCGCAGGCATCGTCGTCTTGTGTACGCTACTTCAGCCATAAGCAGTTCTTAATTTGCTTTCTCCGTCATTATAAAATAAAATAAAATAGTGTCGTTTTCTTTTCTAGAAAATAATGCAACATTTTTTACACTTTTTAACAGAAAATAGCAACATTTTGCCATTTCAAAATAAGGAATTTATTAGAAATGGATACCACATCGCTCACGAAAAATAATTTCTCCTTTAAACTTTTCTAAGCCGCCACTTTTTAGAAAATAAGTGGAAAAAATGTGACATTTTTTTAGAAAAGAAAACGCCATAAGTAAAAAATTATATAAAAAATAATGTACTGCAAATTAACTATTGCAACGCTCCAGGATATAAAATATTTTTAGTTTGCCCATGCGTAGCATAAACAAAAAAGAGACGGATTTTCCAAGACATGAGCGTGACTACTAAAGCTGTCCCCACGACACAGACAGTTGAAAGAATAATTATAAGAAGAATTTAAGTAAAAAACAAGGTCGAATAAGATACAAAAAATAATTTAAAAAAAATAATAAGACAGTTGAAAGTTTTAATTGTCCTCGAATTATATTAATTGTCGTCATTTTCTCCCCCACGGTCTTGATGTAATTAAAATATAAAACTTTATTACATATTTTCCGGAATTATCGTTTTTAAACTCTTTAAATTTAATTATGTGCTGATTCTTTTTTTGCCAAAAAATTATTCAACTATGAAATATTTATACTCAGCCAATAAATGCTTCCGAGAATTATTATCATGCAAATTCTGAGAAAAATAATTTGAATGTGGTGGACTTTTCTGCGTATTCCTCCCACATTATCAGATGTTTATTATGAAAAACTTGGCAGCACTCAACTTAGCACAGGCAAAAGCATGCAAAAGAAGACTGCATTTCATAAAACCCTGTTAAGACCAAATCAAAAATGGTTTTCAGTTGATTTTTCCAAAAAAAAAAAAAAAATTAATTTTATTAATTGGCAAAACCAGGTTTTAGCAGTTGGTTTTTACGTTAAAACCAGAGGGCATTCGATGTTGAGCGAATATAAAATGTATTGAAATTTTGATCGATATCGAGTGGGTTAATTTGAACCCAGAATTTATTAAAACCATGTCAGTGTGAGAATATTTGAAAGTCCATAGAGTTCAACTTCGTTCGATTAACCCATTAATAGTGTATGCAAAACGTGGGTTCTAATTTTGTTAATCACTTTCCTCTACTGAATTTTGAATGCCTACAAAAAGAAAACTTCAAATACTTTTGCTCTCTTTTACCCAACTGAATTTCATTTTCAATATGAATTTTAAACATTTTAAAAGACAAAGAAACGCATGAATTTCTGTACGTTTGTTGAGTGCAAAAATCCTGTACAAAATATAAAAATATTTTCATATTCTTGGGAATGGTCGTTTTTAAAACTCTTTAATTTTAATTATGTCCCTGATTCTTTTTCCCCAAAATCTTATTAAAAACTTCAAAGTGATCAATTGAGGCGTTTTAGCCAGTTCCAAGAATTTTAAAAATTTTTCTAAAAAAGACGGCTATTTTTTTATATCTGTTTTTTAAATATAAATATTTACAATTTTGATGAAGCCTTTGCAAATTTAAAAAACTTATATAAAATGTTACAAATACTAGAAAGTTATTACATATTAAGGGTGTGCGAATTACTTTCGTAACCCGGATTTTGTGTTGATCCATATTTTAAAATATAATTTTAATTTTCAAATCAACCGATTCTCACACGATAAGCGGTGATTGATGTTGTTTTCGTTTACTATAAGAGTAGCGAGAACACGAGCTGTTGAGATATATAATTTTAGATAATTTGCGTTCACGATATCTCACGAATCGACTAACCGACTAAGCGATTTTGGTCTGGTTCAAAATAATCAGGAAAGATTTTTTTTTTTGGAATAGTATTTTTCTTTAGGGATATCCTGAAATCTGCCGGTTGGAACTACTTGAAATTCAAGGTAAATCTAAGTTCAGGAAATCTAAATTCCGAAAATTAAGACTCTTTAGAACGCCATCGGTTTAGCTTATTTCGGATCAGTGGGGTTAAACGTTATAGCCAGGGCCAGGCACGTGTAGACATCGTGTTAGGCTCTCCGAATTAGTCAGGCAAGATTCCTAAGACCTCAAAACAGGGAGATGTGATGAGAATAGGGTAAATCTAACAGTTTTCCGATATTTAAAAATTTACTATTCTTGAGCGGGAAGTTAAAAAGCCGAAAATTGAGCTTTTAAAAAAATAAATCAAACTAAAAAGTTAATGAAAAAATTTGAAATTAAGTTCAAACAAAAAATTATCCTTAACAAAAGTTTTATTAAGAATAAAGGCATGTTAAAAATTTTATAATTTTAAAAACTAATTTTTCTCGAAAAAATGTTGCCTTTTTTTATTGTTTTCCAAAAAGTACCACTTTGGAGGAGTTGTAAAATAAAAATAGTTTTCCGTAGAGGATGTTGAATAAATTTCGAATAAATTCGCTTTTTTCAAATGACAAAGTGTGGCCATTAGCCACTAAAAAGTGTAAGAAATGTTGCACTCTTTTGTAGAAAAGAAATCAACTTAAGTTTAATATTAATTTTAACCTTTCAAATTCGATTTTATTAAAACACGTGTTTTTTTTTAATTTAATTTGATATTCCTTTTTATTTTATAGTTCAATGCGCTTCCCAAGGGTGTAAGAATACTTACACATCATAAGAAGAAAAGAACACGAAACTACACCAATAATCTTCTGCAATATGGCGTATTATATTAAGTAGACGCGGGGAGGCTAATAAAAAACGTAAACAAATTTCGGAATGCTTCTTGATTTGTTTTAATAACAGGTCATATTCTTCTAGTTTTTTTATTCACATTTTAACGCAAGACTTTCAAAACATTTTATGCACGTCTGTAGAGTGCACGGCAAAACAGGTTCAGAACATTAACCAGACGCAAGTAATTGAGAAGTAGAAATTTGTTCAAACACTTGCTTTTGGTCCAGATAAAACCTCAAGGTAGTGCACATGTCGTAAAATTAACAACGTTATTAACATGATGTTGTGACAGTGACAGGAAGTGTAACTGACCGTACAGAGTTCGACAGCCAAGCCGGGCTAATTTACTCCAAACGAAACAGCAGATGGAAAAGGTCAGAAGAGTTTATTTCATTTTATATCATTTAGGAATGATACATTTGCTACTGTGAAGAAGAACTGAACACAAATGCCCCCATCTTGTTGTTGTTGTGGTTTTTATGCTTTCGCTTTATGTATCCAAAGACATCCATAAAAGACAACTGCAGAATTTCTATCATTCGACGCTTTTTTATTTGGCACGTGATTTATGCTGTTCTGCTTAACATTTTCTCGGTGTAAGTGATTTAGCATTATTCCCATATAAAGCGATTTAAACAGTCACGTGCATAAACTGTGACATTAAATATGACACTTAATGAAATCGACAGATGTTTGAATGGAAATGACAATGGGGACTTAATGGTGTTTCCTCTTAACAAAAGAACACGTTTGCACATAAAATATTTTCATTAAATTTATAAAAAAAAAATTATTGTTATTCTTTATCAGTAAATATTTTAATTGCCGCTTGCGAATAAAGTTTCTAATTGATTTTTTTCTTACGTTACTCGTATACGAGGGTGGTAAGGCCAATCAATATAAACGCGGCGCCAGTGTGATATATATATTTAGATGTTCACAACGATGTCTGAATACAAAAACAGTGTTGTAGCGGCAATAAGAACCACATCAACTGGGCTATTAAATCGGTTAACCGATTAATTAAGTGTTGCATAGTAAATGGTGTCGGTACTGATCAAGACCCCGATGAAAGCGATGATGAACACGAAGCAGAAACTATTATGCTGCAACTAGTGAAGTAGTACAAGAGAAAAGAAAGCGAGTGGAATGACAGTGACGATGAACCTGTACATGCGTCCAAATCATGCGTCCCTGCCGTGATTTGGATAAAAAGACAACCAGGCGAATAGAACATGAAGAATTATAATCAAGCGCCAACGGGGGGGGGGCTTGACAAAAGTTTTCTACTATCGGCTTGATTCGCAACTCGTATGCTTTTTCATAATAAAATTATTAAAAACAAGAAACTGTTTTCACATGAGTACTGACGCTAAAAGTGTAGCGGCCTTCGAAAACAGCTGTTCTGCTCTGCTGTATAAGTTGAATTTATAAAACTGTGGTTTACTTGCCCTAAAGCTTGGGAATATTTATCATGTTTTCCTCAATTAAAAACTCGTTACGAACAATTATAGTTTCAGAATTAAAATTAAATAAATTAAAAGTATTTTGTTGGCAGACCGAAATGAAATTAAATTCAATAGGAGCTCAAATTGTTGGCGAGAAGTCGAACCCATTGTACAATAATTCCCCCAAGTCTTATCATGCTAAACCTGCAACTACAATTAGAGTGGGATAAAAGCCAACCAGTTGTAGAACAAAAACTTTAGAAATTAAAAAAGGAAAAGTGATCAGTGTCATCTTGTCGATGACTTTAATATTTGTTTTAGACTTCTCACTTATTTAAGAGGAAGTTTGAAATAAATATCTTGAGTTATTCTAAGAAAAGTTGGGTCAAGGTTCCCTGATGATCTGCATTGGCCCCCTTGAAACCGGCTTAAGAACTGTCTAAAACGCCTCAACCGATCACTTTGAATTTTTAAGTAACATTTTGGGAAAAACGAGTCGGCACAAAATTAAAATTAAAACGGTTTAAAAAACCACAATTCCCAAAAATATGTACTCGTACTGATTTGAAAAAAAAACTACAAAATTTTGGAATTGTTTTTCTCCGGATATTAAAAAACAAGTGAGGACCCAACAAATTTTTATGCAGATATTCTTATGTCTGGATACGCCAAGTATCCCAATTAAAAATTGTATTGGTCACGCCAGAGCCTGACTGTCTTAAAATGCTCTGCAACAGCATGGGCATGCAGAGGTGTGAGTAAAATTGGAATGACCACCTCCAAATCGATTGTCTTGATCGGCTTTATAAAATCTGACCCTTTAGAAATCACTCGAATTCATAATTTTCGAGACGCGATGGAAAATGGACAATAAATAATATTACAACCGTTAAATTACTGAGACGCTTAACGTCTATTGGAATGCGCACTCCATGAACGAAAGGAGAAGTCAGAACGCAAAAGTGTCCCCTTCGGTCAATCCCGGTAACAAAATAAGAAGAAAATCAATCTGTAGATCACCGATTTAGAAATCATGGGGACATTTTATTCACACGATTTCATTTATTACAGTGAAATGGGATCATTCCAAAGATTCGTTAAAGGAAGGCCTGCTGTGCTGAAATCTTTTCATATTTATAATATGGGCGTTATATTATGAAAGCGTTGATATGATGGCTCAATTAGTTGCAGTCCACCGAACCGGAGAAAAGAAATGGCGGTGGCCAATATTTGAATAACTCCTGGCAGCCTCAGTTGGTAATACGCGGCTGCTGACATCTCCATGATCCGACAAGCGCTTCTCCTCTTATTTTGCGCCAAAATCTTGCGACATCTGATCTTGAAACGCATCGAACCCCCTCGATAAGAGGTTCGCGTACTAACCAACTGACTACAGATGTTCGTTATTATGACAGAAAAAATGTAATAAAATATCCTGATAACTGATAAAATGTGTGGAAAATTACAGAATTTATTTTTGAAAAATATGTGAAAAAGGGTTGCAACATAAAGAACGCTTTCAAAGTAATCATACACCGAGTGCGCCTACTGCGCAGTGTCTCTTATAAGCGAAGGTCTCCAACAAATTAATTATAAGTTTATTTTTTTTTATAAAATATTTTGAAATCGCATTAATGGCATCATTCTTATTGATAATTATTTGTGAATATAATTATGGGAGAGTGTTACACCGAAAACTAAAACCTGGTTTTAGCCCGAAAACCATAAACATGCAATTTTGCGTTCCCACTGCAGATTTTATGAATTCAGGTTTTGGCACCCGGGTTGTCCGATAAATTTAATCACAATAAATTAAATCTCTCACAAAAATCGATGTATTTGTTGTAGTATTTTTCCTCTTAATTTCATAACACTTAATGCACACACTGTACTGCATCTGTTTTTGCTTGTATAAAATAATAAAAAAAAATTCCAGTTTCAAATAGGAATTGTTTTATATTTTGCAAGTCAATATTAATAAACTATGGAAATATTTATACTCAGCCAATAAATGCTTCCGAAAATTATTATCTTGCAAATTCTGAGAAAAATAATTTGAATGTGGTGGACTTTTCTGCGTATTCCTCCCACATTATCAGATGTTTATTATGAAAAACTTGGCAGCACTCTACTTAGCACAGGCAAAAGCATGCAAAAACAAGACTGCATTTCATAAAACCCTGTTAAGACCAAATCAAAAATGGTTTTCAGGTTTCAGCAGTTGGTTTTTAACGTTAAAACCAGAGGGCATTGATCGAATATAAAATGTATTGAAATTTTGATCGATATCGAGTGGGTTAATTTGAACCCAGAATTTATTAAAACCATGTCAGTGTGAGAACATTTGAAAGTCCATAGAGTTCAACTTCGTTCGATTAACCCATTAATAGTGTATGCAGAATGTGGGTTCTAATTTTGTTAATCACTTTCCTCTACTGAATTTTGAATGTCTACAAAAAGAAAACTTCAAATACTTTTGCTCTCTTTTACCCAACTGAATTTTATTTTCAATATGAATTTTAAACATTTTAAAAGATAAAGAAACGCATGAATTTCTGTACGTTTGTTGAGTAAAGAAATCGTGTACAAAATATAAAAATATTTTCATATTCTTGGGAATGGTCGTTTTTAAAACTCTTTAATTTTAATTATGTCCCTGATTCTTTTTTCCCAAAATCTTATTAAAAACTTCAAAGTGATCAATTGAGGCGTTTTAGCCAGTTCCCATGCGCATTTCACTAAGGCTAATGCAGATCATCAGGGAACCTTTGACCTAAAAGGACATCCAAGGAGCTTCCTGCTAATCTTAACCCCGTAGCTGTCGTTACCTGGTGTTTGTGCTATTCCATGCTTTTGAGCTCTTCGAGCTGAAATACTTATAAAAAAAAGATATGAGTGTTTCAGCTCGAAGAGCTCAAAAGCATGGAATAGCGCAAACACCAGGTTGCGACAGCTTCGGGGTTAAGATTAGCAGGAAGCTCCTTGGATGTCCTTTAGGGTCAGCCGTTTCCTTATTTTTTTATAATGGCCTAAGACAGATTTGAATTTAGTTCAAAAGTGTTAAAAATTTGAATTTTTCCATCTGGCCAAAATTGATTCATTTCAAAATCAAACCATTCAATCGATTCATCGCAGAAAACGTTGTCTAACGAATTACTTTTCATGTTAAATATTCATTTTATAATAAAACGTTTCCTTGTGACTCTTATTTTTGCTGTAAAATGTTTAAAATAAATCCTTTTACTCAAAAACTAAAAGATTGTTTTGAAATTCCAATTATTCCACCGCAGTACCCCGTGTTAATAGTGTTTGTCAGTTGCGTTACAACGTTATCGTTTTATTTAAGTGTGTGTGTGTTTTTGCTTCCAACCTTTTTTTATAAATAAAATCTTTGTGGAATTGATTATATGACAATTTCCACTCTCGAACATCAAACTAATGCTTTGACAATAACAACAGCAGTAAATAAATGAATTATACACTTTTTAAATGTTACTTCTTCGTAAGCAGAAGTATACCCACACACACACACACACACTCACCCACACATATAAGGAATTTGATTATTTTGCTGTTGTAGCCAATTAAAAAACAAGCAACAATTAATGTTTCTAACTTTGGCAATTATTTTAAAATAATTTAAGTAAATTGCATTTGAGGGTTTATTTCGTACACTGCTGAGCCTTTAATTACGGGCGACTTTTGTTAAAAATAATTAATAGAAAAATGTTAATTTATTTTATGTGAAAAACTTTGACAGAAAAATCAAATTTAACAGAGAGAAACTCGCTACCAGCGTTATTGCCAAGTTTGGCTGGCATGGCAGTCTTGGCTGTTTAAACCGCAGCCAACTTAACTCGCATCTACATCTCAAAATACACGATGCAACAGTGAAAAAAGTGCAAGATCGTGACTATATGGGTTCGATTCCACTATCAAAATGTAATAAAAACCATATACTCAGTTTGGTCCAGTTGGTGACCGTTTTCTTTTTATGGGCCTGCAAAGTTTCCCAATATTGGCATGCTGCCCAAAAAAAGGTGTCATCAGTTTTTGCTGAATAACTAATCAGCACTTAAAAATATCGCTTAACTATGTTCGGCAAAAATGTAGCCATGAGTAGGTTGAATAATTCTTGCTAAAAGTTTATGACAAAAATGTGTTTTATCTCAGAGTATTTTTTTAAAGTTAGAGAACAACAAATTTTTTTTCAGTTTTTGGATTATAACTTTTGGGAAATCCTGATTTTTCATGCACTATATTTAGAAAAATTGTAGCCACGGTAAAGCTGAACAACTTTTGTAAACATGCAAATTTAATCTGAACGTGTCCAGATACCAAAAACAGATCATAAAAACTCCCTTATGACTAAAAATTAAAATTTTTAACTCAAATTTTATAACTTTATATAAATTTTTTGGAGAATAATTTAATAGAGTCTTTGTGTCGCTATTCTTTGTTGTTATATATTAATTTTAAACTTTGTTTCGAAGTGTCTATGCATAGTCACCAGTCGTTAGGATCGTGCAACTTCGTATCCTTGCAATAGGCAACCGCTTTTGAGTCATCGGCAGTAAAACTTTTTTGAAGTTCTAACTGTCTTTATATTAATTTATATATATTATTCTATATATTAATTTATGTTTCAAATTGGTCAAACTAAGTGTAGGGTTTTACTACAATTTGATAGTAGACCCATATAGTCACGACCTTGCACTTTTTTCACTGTTGCACAGTGTAATCCATCGCAATGACTCCAAGAGCTCCGTATTTCTCTGATATGCAAGTAAGACTTCTTTTAAACCTGAATTTGCATCCATTTTTAAGATTTACAAACACGAATACTCACGAAACAAATAAAAAAGATTATTTTCTTCAGCTTTAAAGTGCTAAATTGAGTCAGCTAAATTGAGTATGTGTGAATGCTAGATTTAATTGCTCAATTAAAATTAAATTGACTCAATTCAAAATACATGTCTGAACATACATGGTATTAAACTAAAAGGCCAATTAAATAAATACTCTGGATGTTAATCTCGGCAAGATAAAAAGGTCTCTGGATGCAACGAACTCTTTATTTCACTACAAATATATTTTTCTTCTATTAATAAAGGGTGTTTTTTATAGAGTGATACAAGTTTGAATCATATTAAACATAGTAATATATATTTGGTATCAATTAATGGGTCTTTATTGAATAAAAAATCTTATGACATTAATGTTTAAATACAATTGCGGTCATGTGGCCGCCACGGCTGGCGCTTGCAAGGCGCAATCTGGAACACCAATTTTCACAAACAGGAACATTCTGATTATCATCGTTTTTGAAGACATATGGGCCAATGACTCCCCCAGCCCATAAAGCGCACCAAACAGTAATTTTCTGTGGATGGAAATGGTGTTTCGACAAAAGCTTGTGGATTCTTCTCACTCCAAATGCGACAATTCATCCAAGAATGGGCTTCATCAGAAAATACAATTTTGAATAGACGAAGTGCATGATAAGTTTGACGAACAGAACCATTATTTTGAGTAAAAATTTCCACAATTTGCACGCATCGCTTTAGTGTAAGTCGATTCATAATAAAATGTCATAGTAAATTAAACAAAAAGCAACTATCAGCTGTTAAATGGGTGGTCAAATAAAGCAGTGATGGCCAACTCAAAGTTGTATCACTCTATAAAAACCCCCTATTCGCAAATATGTTCGATATTGATCGGACTATGTTTTCCACTAAAACACCGGTTGCTGGTGGCCATGTCCTCAATTATTGCACACGCAGAGTCTCTTTTACTTATACGCCACAAGACTTCTTATACTTACAGCTACACCCCACGCTGTATGCGTTTCCTTTTTTATTTGCAATACAGTGAAACGAAAAGCAAATAGAAAAGAGAAAGTAAATACAAACCCACATGCATGTGTACCACTTGGCACACACACACACACACCCACACACACACATGTAAGTGTGTAGGTAAAAACGCATATACACTTAAATTTTGTGCAAACATTGTGAGTTTTACTTACAGGGCTTAACAACGTGTTTTTTTTTGTTTCCCCCAAAAGTACTTAGACTTTTTATAAATTTTCTTATTTTTGAAAAGTGAAAGACACAATTACAATTCAGCGTGTAGACACACATGACAGACACACAACTTTAGTTGCATCTTAAATGTTGGCAAAGCTGAGAGACTTCTTTTTTTTTTTTTAATAATAAAATCAAAATGTAAAACCCTGGCCACAGATGTTTTTACTGAAATTCTTGTCGCAAGTATTTAGTGGAATGGGTTTCGTTCAACGATATGCAACATTCTTGGCATTTGCAACAACACGTTGTTGCAGTTGGTAAAGTAAAAATAATTGGTTATAAATGTTATAACATTTAAAATACAAAAGCCAAGACTGGCGGGTGAAATTTTCCTTAAAGCCGAAGTACAGAAGGAAAGAATTTAACAAATATAAAGAATCGATTAGTCGGCGTCTTCTTCAATAAATCGCAATTAAGCAGCAATTTATTTATTTATTTTAACGCTCTTGAATCGAGAAAAGGGAAATTAATGAGATCACGATCAACAAATGGGCGAATTGTTTGCTCACTAGCCGGATTATGTTACGATCTTTTTTTTCACACTGACATGGTGTTAATAAATTCAGGGTTCAAATTAACCCACTCGATATCGATCACAATTTCAATATATTTTATATTCGCTCAACACCGAATGCCCTCTGGTTTTAACGTAAAAACCAACTGCTAAAACCTGGTTTTGCCAATTAATTGATTTTTTTTGTAGAGAAAATCAACTGAAAACCATTTTTGATGTGGTCTTAACAGGGTTTTATGAAATGCAGTTTTGTTCTTGCATGCTTTTGCCTGCGCTAAGTAGAGTGCTGCCAAGTTTTTCATAATAAACATCTGATAATGTGGGAGGAATACGCAGAAAAGTCCACCGCATTCAAATTATTTTTCTCAGAATTTGCAAGATAATAATTTTCGGAAGCATTTATTGGCTGAGTATAAATATTTCCATAGTTTAATAATATTGACTTGCAAAATATAAAACAATTCCTATTTGAAACTGCAATTTTTTTATTATTTTATACAAGCAAAAACCGCTGCAGTACAGTGTGTGCATTAAGTGTTATGAAATTAATATATTTATCGGACAACCCGGGTGCCAAAACCTGAATTCATAAAATCTGCAGTGTGATCGCAAAATTACATGTTTATGGTTTTCGGGCTAAAACCACGTTTTAACTTTCGGTGTAACACTCTCCCATAATTATATTCAAAAATAATTATCAATAAAACTGATGCCATTAATGCGATTTCAAAATATTTTATAAAAAAAATAAACTTATAATTAATTAGTTAGAGACCGTCGCTTATAAGAGACACTGCGCTTTAGGCGCCCTCGGTGTATGATAACTTTGAAAGCGTTCTTTATGTTGCAACCCTTTTTCACATATTTTTCAAATAAATTCGAAAATGGACGTATTTCGAACAGAACCATGATTTAAAAAAATAAAAATAATATAATAAAAAAATTGGGCTACTTGGAAATATTGACCAGGCACTAGTCTATTCGCGTCTAAATACTAAATCAAGTCAAAGACAAATCACTTGACAGCTGTTAATCACTTGACAGTGAAAAAAGTGCTGTCAACTTAAAGTTTTATACCTGCATAAAAAGCAATCTGTATAACAATTTGAAGGGTACGAAATTATTAATGCCGCTTATTCTATAATTCAAATTGGACCGATTCTTCTATCGTTTATCGTGTTTAAGCAGCAGTGGAATGTATTATTTGTATTAACTCGAATAGACAGACTGTACCGATTGAAACAGAAATTTGTCTGCCGCAATAATTGTAGTTTCATTTGAGATATCATCTTAATCAATCCCTTAAATGTGCAGTTGAGTACGCCAGCATTTTATTGGATCGTGTACCAAATTATTAGCAGACTTAAATCTATAATCAATATAACAAAACCATTCAAGTTATGCACAAACATTCAAAAACCATTTGAGAATTATACCAGCAAAACCAATGACTTTGAAATTGTTACAACACCCAACAATTAAATACTTTTTGATGCGAATCCCATATTTTTATTCACAAAATATAAATTCTATTGGCCTTTCGATTATCATTTAAAATAAACGCTGCTTTGGCACCACGCGCACAACTATTGCTACAATATTAACGTGTAAATCAGCTGACAAAATTCGAAATTATCAAACTGAAACTTCAAATATTTAACCTTGCATTAAGTAAATGCAAAATTACTACGAACTTGCACCACATAAAAAATAATATTTTTAAGAACTCATATTTCCTTAAAGTAGCGACACCGCAAGTCGACCTTTGCCATGCATTTTTGGTGACACATTTTTTGTGTGCTTTTCACTTGTCGTACATCTGTTTGCTGTGTTGAATAGGTGCTTAACTTTTTTTGCCCAGCCTATTACGATTGCAAAGCAGAAAAGTAAACACTCGTATGAAAAGTTTTCAGATTTTTTGAAAAGAACTTTTTGTCAAGACAAATAAATGTTGTTACTTGTATTTAGTTTTTATGTTACAAAGAAAGAAAAAAGACAAGAATGAGTTTCTTCTCAAACGGAATTCAAAGAATACGAGTAAATGTTTACTTTTCGGCATCCACGAAAATAATTTTTATTTTGAAATGAGTTTTTGTTAATTAACAGCATGAAAATACGTTTATGCAGTTTGTTTATTTGCTAATTACACACGTCGAAATAATTGTTTGCCATGAGAAGTTTCAACAGAATGTCGCACAGTGCCTGGATTCAGAGAAAAAATCAAGGGAAAATTAATTAATGACACTGAAATGTTGCCTAATCCGCTGGCTCAATAATGTAAGTCCCCTTTTTAAGTTAACTCATTTTCTAGTCGCTAGATGTCGCTTAAGTCAAAGAACTTTACTTTAAATAAACGCTTAAAATAATTGGTAAAACTTCAATTTTTCAAAATATTTTATATGTTTTCTTTTCAGTTTTGTAAGTGAGAGGTTTCAAGAATATTGATATTTTACAAAAATAAATTAAAATAAATTATTCGTACTGCCATTTCAAAAACCAAAATTTTTCAGAAAAAAGGACATGTGGGGGCTGCCCGTATCCTTGCTGTGATTTGAATAAAAATTTGTTTTAAAGTTAGAAGAATCTACTTAAAATATTGTGTAGAATATTTTGTGCAAAATTTTAAATTTTTCCAAAAAGTATATATATAGGACGTATTCATATCCTTGCTGCGATTTGAATAAAAACTAGTTTATAGTTAAAATTTTAAAATTCGTGTAATATTTTCCCAGCTTTTGTTATCTTATTTTATGCAAAATTATATATTTTTCCAAAAAGGATATATGGGACGTATTCATATCCCTGCTGCGATTTCAGTTAAAATGCGTTCAAAAAGTTAAAAAGATATTTAAAGATTCGTAGAAATTGTTTACTGCCTTTGGAGTTATATTTTATCTGATTTCCAAAAAAAAGGATATATGGAGGGTACAAGCATCCTTGCTGCGATTTCAATAAAACTTTATTCAAAAAGTAAAGGAGATATTTGAAGATTCAAAAAGACTTTTTACTGACTTTGGAATTATATATTTTATGTGAAATCGCATCAAGGATATATGGAGATTACAAGAATCCTTGTTGCGATCTCAATAAAAATTTCTTCACACATTACAATACATATAACAAGATTTTTTTTTTAAAAGTATGTTACTTTCAGATCCTTAGTTTAGCTGATATCAAAGTTTTTTTCAAAAAGGATATATGGGAAGTGCCCATATTCTTTTGGAAATGATTTTTAAATTTCCAGAATTTTTATAACTTAAATTTTCTCTACTTTTGGAGTGTTATTTTATGTTAAGAAATAAATTTTTCCAAAAAAAAGGATATATGGGGATACCCATATCCTTGCAACCACTTCAATAAAAACTTATTCTTGTATGAAAGAGGTATTCAAAGATTAGTGAGAAATTTTTGCTGCTTTTAGAATCTTATTTTTTATTAAATCATATATTTTTCTAAAAAGGACATGCGATTGCTATCCGTATCCTTGCTGCAATTTCAATAAACATTTGTTCACAAATCATGAAATATTGATTGATGAAATAAAGATTTTTAACAAAATTTTTCTGTACGCTTACTTTAGCTGGTATCATAGTTTGTTTTTAAGGATATATGGGAGGTACCCATATCCTTTCATACATACTTTTTAAATTGCAAGATATTTTATGTCTTGAATTTGCAGTTTTTGGAATATTATTTTGTCTTATATAATACATTTTTCAAAAAAGTTTATACGGAGGATTCCCATATCCTTGCAGGATATCAAAAAAAATTTTATACAAATTCAAGAACGTATTTAAAGTTTCATGTTATATGTTTGCTGCTTCTGATATATTATTTTTTCTTATATCACAAAATTTGCCAAAGGATATAGGGAAGGCACACGCATCCTTGCTGAAAATTCAATGAAAATTTTTTTCACAAACTGAAAACCATATTGTAAAATTTTCAGAAAACTTTCACTGCTTTCAGAATCTTACTTCAGTTAAAATCATTGTTTTTGTTTCAAAAAAGGACATAGGAGAGGTACCCGTATCACTTTTTAATGTTTTCTAAATATTTTAAATGTTTACACCATGAATTTTCGCTGCTTGTGGAATCTCATTTTATCTTAAATAATACATTTCTGAAAAAAGGATATATGGGTGCTACCCATATCCTTCCTGCAATTTCAATAAAAATGTGTACACAAGTTGGAAAACATATAACAGGACTTTTAAGAAAATTTTACTGCTCTCAGAGTCTCACTTTAGTTGAAAAGATTGTTTTTGAAAAAAGGATATATGAGAGATACCTATATCCTTTTGTGAATCTTCTCTAAAATGTGACAATTTTCATGCCATGAACTTTCGCTGCTTTTGGAATCTTATTTTATGTTAAATAATACATTTCTGAAAAAAGGATATATGGGTGCTACCCATATCCTTGCTGCAATTTCAATAAAAATGTGTACACAAACTGACAAGCATTGTAACGGATATTGAAAAACACTGTGGTGCTTTCAGAATCTTTCTTCAGCTCTAATCATAATTTTCTTTCAAAAAAGGATATATGGAAGATGCACATATCCCTTTTTGAATGTTTTTTATAATTCTAATATTTTCAAGCCTTAAATTTTCGCTCTTTCGGAATCTTTTTTTATATTACATGAAAAATTTTTGAAAAAAGGATATATGGGTGGTACTCATGTCCTTGCAGTTATTTCAATAAAAATTTGTACACAAGTTGAAAAACATATAACAGGACTTTTAAGAAAATGTTACTGCTCTCAGAGTCTCACGTTAGTTGAAATCATTGTTTTTGCAAAAAGGATATATGAGAGATACCTATATCCTTTTGTGAATCTTCTCTAAAATGTGACAATTTTCATGCCATGAACTTTCGCTGCTTTTGGAATCTTATTTTATATTAAATAATACATTTCTGAAAAAAGGATATATGGGTGCTACCCATATCCTTGCTGCAATTTCAATAAAAATGTGTACACAAACTGACAAGCATTGTAACGGATATTGAAAAACACTGTGGTGCTTTCAGAATCTTACTTCAGCTCTAATCATAATTTTCTTTCAAAAAAGGATATATGGAAGATGCACATATCCCTTTTTGAATGTTTTTTATAATTCGAATATTTTCAAGCCTTAAATTTTCGCTCTTTCGGAATCTTTTTTTATATTACATGAAAAATTTTTGAAAAAAGGATATATGGGTGGTACTCATGTCCTTGCAGTTATTTCAATAAAAATTTGTACACAAGTTGAAAAACATATAACAGGACTTTTAAGAAAATGTTACTGCTCTCAGAGTCTCACGTTAGTTGAAATCATTGTTTTTGCAAAAAGGATATATGAGAGATACCTATATCCTTTTGTGAATCTTCTCTAAAATGTGACAATTTTCATGCCATGAACTTTCGCTGCTTTTGGAATCTTATTTTATATTAAATAATACATTTCTGAAAAAAGGATATATGGGTGCTACCCATATCCTTGCTGCAATTTCAATAAAAATGTGTACACAAACTGACAAGCATTGTAACGGATATTGAAAAACACTGTGGTGCTTTCAGAATCTTACTTCAGCTCTAATCATAATTTTCTTTCAAAAAAGGATATATAGAAGATGCACATATCCTTTTTTGAATGTTTTTTATAATTCTAATATTTTCAAGCCTTAAATTTTCGCTCTTTCGGAATCTTTTTTTATATTACATGAAAAATTTTTGAAAAAAGGATATATGGGTGGTACTCATGTCCTTGCAGTTATTTCAATAAAAATTTGTACACAAGTTGAAAAACATATAACAGGACTTTTAAGAAAATGTTACTGCTCTCAGAGTCTCACGTTAGTTGAAATCATTGTTTTTGCAAAAAGGATATAAGAGAGGTACCCGTATCCTTTTGTGAATGTTTTTTAAAATGCAATAATTTTCATGTCTGGATAATACAAAACTTTATTCCAGTTTTTGTTTTGCTAAATATTCTTTTTCTATTTTTGGCGAATTTTTTTCCATCAAATCACAGTGCGTTGGCACTTAATTGGCTGCAAACACTGATTAAATAAAATTAAAAAGTTGATTAATTTTTTTCAACGGGGAGTTGCTCAAAAACCTATTGCCAATTATTTGTTAAAGCATCTTGAAGCTTGAAATCAAAATTGACGCAGCAGTTTTAAAAGATTTCTAATGATTTTTGCAAGTATTTCGTTTGTTCTCTTAATTAATTAATTAATTTTATTAATTAAGCAATTAATTAAATTTGGTATTGAAAATTTAGATTTGATTCTAGTGAAATGCAGTTTTGAAATACTTTTTGTCAACAAACTAATTTAAACAGATTTAATTGCTTAAAATTAATTAATGCCATGACTACGAAGCCAAAGATCGTTGGCACGATCCCTGACCACTCTGAGGCTTTTGGTAAATAATCAAGACTTTCAAAAATTCAGCACCCACCGTAATTAAGAAACAGTTTTTTATGGCGGGTGTTTCTTCTTTTCCCTTTTAGTTGCACGATATTTACAATCTTAAAGTTTTTTATTATTGTTGTTGTAAAAGTTGTTTATACTCATTATCCTTTACTAGCACATCAATATAATATTTTTCGTTTTAAATACTCTTCGCTGGTTTGTGATTAATCCAAAATAAAACCACTAACCCACTGATGCAAAAATCCACCAAAAAGGACGACAGCAAAAAATTTTTATATAAAAATTTTAATGGAGTGGAATTAAACTGTTTTACCAAGACGAGCGCACTCACAAACTGCCATCAGAATAATAAGCAGAATCTCTAGTTTTAAAATGAAAAAAAAAAAATAATAAAAATAAAAAAACTATTTTCGTAGTTGGCATAAATTGTGCAGACATGAACGCCGGCAGGCTGAGTTGAACACCCCATGACATTCAGGGGGGGAACAGTTTTAATGGAGAGTGGGCAAATTTAAGGTTAGAAAGTAAATTGACTCACATGAACACTCTTTTTAAAACAAATTCAGTTTTAATGATGGCATAATAAAGAAGAAATAAGGGAATTATTAATGCGTTACAATGTTGGGCAAAACTGTCCACCTTCAGCACTTTAATAGATGTCTCCAATTTTAATAAAAGACTTCGTTTATAACTTCGATGCAGCCCCGAACTTTATTCTTTCACAACGTCAATTGATTGTGGCTTGTCTCCATAAACCAGGTCCTTTTAATGGCCCCCAGAGAAATAACCCAGCGGCTTTATATTACAACAACGAGGCGGCCAATCAAGGAGTTATACGACCGGGAAACTTCTCATGTAAAAACCCTATTGCAAAAAGATTTTTTAACCGTCTGAAATTATACAGCGTGTTTTTCTTAGAGTGTCACATCCTGTCAATAGTGGACGGTTTGGGAACATGATTCATGGCATTAATCTTGCGGACATGTGGTTCCAACAGGACGGAGCGACATGCCACACAGCCGGTGCTACAATTGATTTACTCAGAGAAACTATTGATGAAAATATAATTTCACGGAAGGGTCCAATTGATTCACTAACAAGATCGTGTGCTTTACCCCCATCGGATTACTTTCTTTGGCAAATGTTGCATTCTTTTTTAGAAAAGAAATCAATATTAAACTTTAACGCTAGTGTTGCGCCAGCAAGGCGGCTGGCTGAATTTTAGGTTAGGAAGTAATTGGGTTGCCAAATGATTGAGCTGCCTCCTTAAAGCTTTTATTTAAAGGAAAGATGGGAATTATTATTTGTGGAATGTCACACTCTTGAACAAAGAATTTTTGTTGTGAAGTTTTACAAATCAAAATGATGAATCTTTCACTGTATAATTTTGTAAAATTCGAACTGACATTCCTCGTTTTCAGGATCCTTGAGATCGATGAGCGGAATTTAAACACTAAATTCGATGCCCACGACACTGTTGATGACAATAGACGATCGTAGTAATAAAAATGGTCTTCATCTTCGTTCGTGGATAAAGACCAGCCGAATATTATTTGAGTCGATCGTTTGTGAACAGCGCCTCGTTTCTGTAATTGAACTGAGAACTTCTCCCACCGAAAAAATTGTCGTCCCTCTGTGAAACAGTGGTGGGGTCAGAATATATTTCTTAAAGCATTTATAAAAAAAGAGCATGAGAACCATAATTATTAAGTTTTTCGGTGCGAGAACTTCTCACATCAGTTACAGAAACGAGGCACTGGCTGTTTGAAAAACTCAACGAAATCAACTCGCGCTCTGAACAAAATCATCTCTAGTGATGAGGCTTCTACGTAAACAAACAAAATTATCGCACAAGCAGTCCTCCAAAATTCATGACGTCCAAAGAAAGTGATCGTGTGCTGTGGTTTATGAGTAGTATGTTTGTGCGGCTTCTGGCTCACTTTTTTCATACCGCAAAGCTGCTCATGCTGCCAAAAAAAAAAAAACTTGCATTTTTGGCCAAGTGACATCATCGAGCCGTATATTTCACCAAATAACAGATCTTTTTGTGGCCACAATGGGTCAAAGTTGTCATCAGGGGTCTTTAGCTTCGGCTAGACGGTCCAAGAAGCCGCACAGCCGGCTCAAGGATTCAGTTATTGCTTGATGGCATTTCCCGATGGCGTAATTTATCGATTTATAAAATTGGCCGCCTGCTTGTTGTAAATTAAGGCCGCTGGATTACTCTCTCTGAGGCTATTTAGAAGACGGGGTTAATTTAAACAAACCAAAAACAACTGACGCTGTGAAAGATGAAATTCGGCGCTGCACTGAAGAGTTAAATGGAACTCTGTAGCAAAATGTGATTGAAAATTTTGTGAAAAGAGCGGACGTCTGTCGGCTGAAATTATATTTCATTAATAATTTCCCTACTTCTTCTTTCCATACGCGTCAGTAAAACTGAATTAAGAAAATTTTGTTTTTCAAGTCAATTTACTTTCTAACCTCAAACTTGTCCACTCTTTATGTGAAAGCGGAACATATAGAAATTTGTGTAGAGAGACTTTTTTATATATATTTTAATTTCAGACAAAAAATGCAATTATAATCACCTTCATAATTGCTAAACTCTTATTCTCTACCCCTTTTTATAAAAAAAAAGTTTTTAATACCTTTTAAATAGAGTTTTAAAATGGGCAGTGTAGCGGTTATCGAAAACACTGTTGTTTGATTTCTACGCAGCAAAAAAATTTAAGTCTTATTTAATCATTTCTTATTCCACAGAATAGTAAACGAGTTAACGAAATAAAATTTAATTTAATTTCCTCTTCATATTGAGAGTACAATTTTTATAATGAAAGCCTTGTGAACATATAGAAACTTTCCTATTCCTAATTTCATTAATGCATTTCTCGGAGAACAAAATAATATTTCACATTTTCCTTAAAGTAAAAATAATTGTGACATAAATTGTTGTTGGCTTTCTGGCTGGAAAAAGGGAAGCGCAGATTAAAACAGATGTGACGATAAATGGAATATTAAGAAAATATAAAAACTCCCCGAATTATTGAATACACTCACACAAACACACATTAATAAATACACACTCACACACACACACACCTACTGCTACATAAATAGAAAATTCATCAGTGGAATTTTCAAATTCCCTGTCAAGATTTTTATCAACTTGACAGTCACTCAATAGGAAGGGAGCGAACATAAATCGCATGTATCAAATAAGTGAATAGAAAAAAAAAACTTTTACGCAAATAAAAAATTTAATGTGTTTTACGTTGACAGTTCAAAAATGCTTATCCCGTTATCTGTGGGCTTAATAAGAATTCCTTGACAGCCGCAAATGAAAAATACTTCAACATGTTGTTAGACAAAAGCCCAAATATGTCGTTCACAAAAATGATGGCAAATAAAAGAACTGGGACAGACTCCAGTGCTGAGCTGAAGTCCGCAGTACAAAAACAAAAAAGAAAATAAAATAACACAAGTAAAAGTGCTATAGTCGGCTGTGCCGAATCTTATATACCCTTCACCAACGTACGTCTGGCGTTACATAAATCTTTAAGTACCAATTTTGTTGTTTCTAGGTTATAAAATAGTTTTAGCCAGAAAAAAATTATATCACATCATTTGATTTTTGGTTACTTTTATGATTGAAAAAAATTAATAATAATTTTCCACCGCTGAAAACGAATAAATTTTATTCTTATATTTTATAAAAATTTTGCTTTTCCTGATTAAAAATAGTTTTAATTAATAAAAATAAACGACGTTAGTTGCTTCTTTATTACTTTTATGTATAAAAAAAACATCAATTTCCCATCCCTGGAAGCGAAAATTTAATTTTTGTTGGTTTTTCTACCAACGTATTTTAAAAAAAGCTTAAAATTTTTAACCATTTTGGTCGCGTTCAGGTATCACAAAATATTGCAGTTATCCAACCCTGCAATCAAAATTTTGATTTTTATTTAAATTTTGAAACCAAATTTTTGTTTTATAAACTTAAAAAGGTTTCTGTTAGGAAATAAACGGTGTTACTTGTTTTTTTTAGCTACTTTTATGCATTAAAAAATTTAATTTTCCGATCCCTGGAAACGAAAATTCATTTTTTTGTTTGTTTTTTTTACCAAGGCAACTCCTAATGAGACATAGAACAGTTTTATTTAAAAAAAACTACAAATTTGTAACCACTTTTGTCACCTGCATGTACTACAAAATATTGCAGTATCCAACCCTGGAATAGAAATTTTGATTCTTTTTTTTTAATATTTCATATCAATTTTGTTTTGCCGGAATAAAAAAATAATTATAACCAGGAAGAAACAATGTT
Source organism: Linnaemya vulpina (assembly GCA_963675445.1). NCBI lineage: Eukaryota > Metazoa > Arthropoda > Insecta > Diptera > Tachinidae > Linnaemya > Linnaemya vulpina. The sequence goes on along the minus strand of OY776280.1, from coordinate 62,802,546 downwards.
AGTTGATTTTTTGTTATATTAATGTATAAAAAAATTAAATTTCCTAACCCTGGCTGAGAATTTTAAATTTCACATATTTTTCTTAATCAGTGAAAATCTTCATGAGGCATAAAGGAGTTTCATTTAAGAAAAGCTCAATATTTGTAACCATTTTGGTTATCACATGTGCTACAAAATATTGCAAGCAGCAAAAAAAAACTTAAATTTTCCCAACCCTGGAAGCAAAATTTTAATATCCTTTGTTTTTTTTATCAGTGTAACTCTTCATGAGGTATAAAGTAGTTTTATTTAAGAAAAGTTTAAAGGTTTTACTATTTTGGCCACTTTCATGTGGTATAAAATATTGCACTTGCCCAACCCTGGACTAGGAATTTTGATTTGATTATTAATATCTAATATCAAATTTATTTATATTTATTTATAAATAGTTCAGCTAAAAAAAACAACGTCAGTTGCATTTTTGGTTACTTTTAGGACTGATATATATATATATATATATATATATCTATTTCCCACCCCTGGAAATGAAATTTTTTTTTTTCTTTTTAACAATGCAAATCTTCATGATGTATAGAACGACTTACTTTAAGAAAAACTTAAAATTTTTAAAGATTTTAGCTAATACATGTACCACAAAATACTGAATGAACCAAACAAAACTTTAATTTCCCATCCCTGGAAGCGAAAATTAATTTTTTGTTGGTTTTTCTACCAACGTATTTAAAAAAAGCTTAAAATTTTTAACCATTTTGGTCGCGTTCAGGTATCACAAAATATTGCAGTTATCCAACCCTGCAATCAAAATTTAGATTTTTATTTTAATTTTGAAACCAAATTTTTGTTTTATAAACTTAAAAAGGTTTCTGTTAGGAAATAAACGGTGTTAATTGTTTTTTTTAGCTACTTTCATGCATTAAAAAATTTAATTTTCCGATCCCTGGAAACGAAAATTCATTTTTTTGTTTGTTTTTTTTACCAAGGCAACTCCTAATGAGGCATAGAACAGTTTTATTTAAAAAAACTACAAATTTGTAACCACTTTTGTCACCTGCATGTACTACAAAATATTGCAGTATCCAACCCTGGAATAGAAATTTTGATTTTTTTTTTTATATTTGATATCAATTTTATTTTGCCGGAATAAAAAAATAATTATAACCAGGAAGAAACAATGTTAGTTGATTTTTTGTTATACTAATGTATAAAAAAATTAAATTTCCTAACCCTGGCTGAGAATTTTAAATTTCACATATTTTTCTTAATCAATGAAAATCTTCATGAGGCATAAAGGAGTTTCATTTAAGAAAAGCTCAATATTTGTAACCATTTTGGTTATCACATGTGCTACAAAATATTGAAAGCAGCAAAAAAAAAACTTAAATTTTCCCAACCCTGGAAGCAAAATTTTAATATCCTTTGTTTTTTTTTATCAGTTTTATTTAAGAAAAGTTTAAAAGTTTTACTATTTTGGTCACTTTCATGTGGTATAAAATATTGCAATTGCCCAACCCTGGACTAGGAATTTTGATTTGATTATTAATATCTAATATCAAATTTATTTATATTTATTTATAAATAGTTCAGCTAAAAAAAACAACGTCAGTTGCCTTTTTGGTTACTTTTACGAATGGAATATATATCTATTTCCCACCCCTGGAAATGAAATTTTTTTTTTTTAACAATGCAACTCTTCATGATGTATAGAACGATTTACTTTAAGAAAAACTTGACATTTTTAAGCATTTTAGCTAATACATGTACTACAAAATACTGAATGAACAAACAAAAGCTTTAATGTCCCATCCCTGGAAAGAAATTTAATTTTTTAGTTTTTAATAGATAATGGAGGATTCTCAAAGCATGAAACATATTCAATTTACCAACAAACAAAAAGTAATTGGTTTTTGGTATTAATTTAGAGTCGAGAAATAGGTGTAAACTTCCCAGCTCTGCAACGGTATTTCGGATTTTTCTGAATTTCAATACCACTCCATATTTATCAGTCCAATAACGAAGTCTTCAGCTCCTCTGGGGGGAACTTCAAACTGTATGATTACAATTTCCAAGAGAGCAAGGCGAGTTTCCAAATGTAGACTTATTTGGCCTGTGAGAGCGCTTTACGCCTTTAAGTTCTCTTAATGGTAATAGATTAAAGACAAGAAGTTTAAGTTATCCTTAATCTATTACAAATTGCCGAACTTAGAGGTTGAATATACACAATAGTCGATACTTTGGAAGTTAAGAAAAAATCGCTACCCAAAATTTTATCGCAACTCTCTTCAAATAATGGAAAATATTGAAAGTTTTACTATAAACCAAATTTAAGCACACGACAATAATACAGACTACTTTTGCATTTTGGAGTTCGACCTCGCTTTTGGTCATGTCTTCCCATTGAAACACCGAGTCAGTTCATTTAGCCCGGTCCCTAATAACTCTGTGAGTTTCTCTACTACATGGAAGATTAAAACCTTGTGTCTCGAGACATGGACTTTGTCAAAAAAAGTAAAAACTGTTTATTTCTTTCTTCACTTGGGAAATTAACAGTTTAACACTACAAGCTGCGGCGTGACACTTTTGTCCCGCATGTGAATTCGACACCTTATAATATATTCACATCTTTATCAGGTTTCGTGAAACTTTTTAAATTTTCAATAACAGCCTTATTCAAAAAAAATATATGTTGTGTTTATAAGCTGCTTATAAAACGAATTTTCCACACGAAGTTTATTTTATAAGCAGTTTTTAAGCATGAAATACTTTTTTGTGAATAACAAGACCAGGGTTTCATTTAAATTTATAACGATTCGCGCCATTTTCCAAAGTTGCAGAGCGATGAATTGGTCACGATGGCAGTTTTAGGGGGAAGGGAACTTTCGACGCATCTGGTGTTAAACAAATTTTTTAAGAATAAATAGAAATTTTTTCTATCATTCGTAGTAAAATATTTAAAAATAAGATTAAAAATATGTGCATAAATATTTGGGAGTAAGAAAATTACCTGATTTATGCAGAGGGTGCGCCGAACTGTGGAAACACACTTTTCAGCTTTTCAAACACTTTTTATTTATTTAAAAACACATTTTGACTTGTAACTTAAATTATATATTTTTCTTATTACAGCGAAACGACCGTATTTAACGAGCTTAAAACCCGACTACTCACGAACAAAACGATTTAAAATATCGCGGTTTATTTAAAAAAATTTATATTTAATTTACTAAAACACTTTTTGCATCACTTTAGAACAGAGTCCTATTTTTCTCTCTTTGGAGACAGCGAAACGACCGAACTTGACGAATATAAACCCGACTACTCGCGAACAAAACGATTTAAATATCGCGGTTTATTTAAAAAAATTTATATTTAATTTACTAAAACACTTTTTGCATCACTTTAGAACAGAGTCCTATTTTTCTCTCTTTGGAGACAGCGAAACGACCGAACTTGACGAATATAAACCCGACTATTCGCGAAAAAACGATTCAAAATATCGCGGTTTGTTTTATAACTTTCAGTTCGATATATTTCATTGTTATTATTTTACATTACGAGGGTTATTTGATTAATTATTTGGTTAAAAGGTTGGCTTTTTAGTTTATTATAAATTGCTCATTAAAGTTTATTTTTATAATTTATTATTTGTTTATAAAAATATTGTTTCAGTTCATTTCATAATTTTTAGTTGGATATACTTTTTCAAATCTATCATACAAGCGAGTAGCAAGTCAAGCACTAATCCGAGCTCAAGTCGTTTTGCTACCAAAAATTCGTGAGGCCGTATAAACAAGATGATGCGAAATTTAAATCCCACCCCTGTTTATGGTTACAATCGATAAGCATCAGAGTCTACTTAAGAAGAAACGGACTTATGAAAAATCGTACATCTACATGGAACCTGTACAACAACTTGCAAAAGATGAAAATATGGTCTGCCCTTTCCACACACTATTTTGCCATCAGTTGAAAATTATTTAAAATCGCCGCTCGAATGATAAGACTGGGAAAAATATAGCAAAATTTCCCAAGACCTTCCTAATATTCAAATATATTCAGTCCCACAAAAACTTTCAGAAAACTTGGAGAAAAACCGCAGTAAATTTTTACGCTCTAAAAACTGTTGAAAGTCGTTAAAATTGTGAAGAACTTTTTATAATCGAAAAGAGCTGAAAAATATTTAAGACAAACTGTTAAAATATATCTTTTTCGCGGACATGTGCAAAATATCTTAATTATTAATCGTGTTCCCGATACTCCAAGAAGTTTAAAAAGTACAAACGTATACCGCTGCTCTGGAACTCCATCAAGGAGTTACACTCATTCAAATACTTGCAAAGAGTGTCCAAAATTGAGGCATCATTTTAATTCTGCATTCAAACGTCATAAGAAAAAAAAGAGTGTTTTTATTAAAACATGAGTCTTGTGTCTAATTTTTAAATTTTTTCTTTTAATCATTCAGAGATTAATTTTAGTTTTGAGGTTCTTTTACATTAATATTTAATATCGGTATCTCGCTAATCACCGTTTAGCTTCTTAAAGAAATTATTTGGTTTCGTCAAAAATTTTCTTTTGAATTATTTTTATACAAAATTTTTTAACACATAAACCATAAATTTTAAATACTAAGAAATACTAACTCTAAAATTAATAAATAAGTTAATTTTAAGTATTAAAACATACAAACTCTAAAACGTTATAAATTTTAATTTTATATAAAAATGTAATGAAAACGACGTGTGTGCCAACTACAATTCTTTTAATGCTGCGTAATTGATTTTATTAATGTAAACAACAATTATAAATATTTCTTTTATAAAATTATAAGATTGATTGTAAGTTATCTTAACGTATGCATACAGCGCAAACAATTTAACATAATAATCCTTATATCGATTTCAAATTTATATATCTTTGCATGTGTCAAAATATTTTATAAATAATTTAACATTGACAAATGATTCTAATAACTTAATTTCTATGAATTAAATATCTGTAGTTCTAGACTAAATTGTCGATATCAGTCTTAAAATTCATTCCTTCTCTAACAGGTATATCAATAATTTCTAGTAGAAGTCTTCTGTTCTTAAAACTGATGCATCTTCAAAGTCGGGATAGTGATTAAATTTAAGACAATGAGAGATAATTCAGGTTTTCTTAAATTAATGTGTCTATATTTTTGATTACTTTTATGTCCTGCTATTCTGGCTTTTAATTTATTTTTTGTTCTACCATTGGCAGATCCATTCCCTTCAATGGTATTTTATAAACTACACTTGACCTACCCCAGTTTGTCACTCCATCTTTCGTTTAACTAGTTTATTGTTGGTGCAACATATTTTGAAAGCCATTTTATATATTTGAGTATGAAATATTTTTAATTGCTCTGGACTCTCTGACATTTCTGGTATGTAAACTAACTACTTATAAAATCTTGGTTCTGTCTTATTATTTGTTATCCTTTTCTTATATTGTTTTATTAAACTGTAAATTAATTTTTCTGGCAAGTCATTCTCAATAAGAACTCTAATTTTCCTTTTGTTTTTAATATGAAATACGCTGTCACTAGTTATTGAGGCTTTTTCTATCAAGTTTCTTGCTGAGTTAATTATAATTCTCTTGCTGTGTTTAGATTAACAATTAATTATTTTACCTGAAGATGTTGGCTTCTGATACCAATCTAAATAGGGCAACTCTAAATTACATTCCTTCTCAATTGTTAATTTAATACTACTATTTAAACTATTTAATGTATCTGGCATATCCTCAATTCCATCCTCAGACATAATACAAAACAAATCATCTTCGTATTTTGTAATAAATAAACCTAAATTTATTACAAAATACGTAGATGATTTGTTCTGTATTATGTCTGAGAATGGATTTACAATTGAGAAAGAATATAGTGATGGATTGGTATCAGAAGCTAAGAGCTACAGGTAGAATAATTAAATATTATTCTAAACACAGAAAGAGAATTACAATTAACTCAGCAAGAAACTTGATAGAAAAAGCCTTAATAACTAGTGACGGCGTATTTCATATAAAAAATTAGAGGAAAATTAGAGAAGTTCTTATTGAGAACGACTTTCCAGAAAAACTAATTTATAGTTTAATAACACAATATAAGAAAAGGATAACAAATAATAAAACAGACCCAAGATTTTATAAGTACTTAATTTACATACCAGAAATGTCAGAGAGTCCAGAGCAATTAAAAATATTTCATACTCAAATATATAAAATGGCTTTCAAAATATGTTGCACCAACAATAAACTAGTTAAACGAAAGATGGAGTGACAAACTGGGGTAGGTCAAGTGTAGTTTATAAAATACCATGTAAAGGGACTGGATCTGTCAATTGTAGAACAAATAATAAATTAAAAGCCAGAATAGCAGGCCATTAAAGTAATAAAAAATATAGACACATTAATTCAAGAAAACCTGAATTATCTCTCATTGTCTTAAATTTAATCACTATCCCGACTTTGAAGATGCATCAGTTTTAAGAACAGAAAGCAACTAGAAACGAAGACTTCTACTAGAAATTATTAATATGCCTGTTAGAGAAGGAATGAATTTTAAGATTGATACCGACAATTTAGCCCAGAACGATTTAGAACTATTTGTCAATGTTAAATTATATATAAAATATTTTGACACGAGCAAAGATATATAAATTTAAAATCGATATAAGGATTATTATGTTAAATTGTTTGCGCTCAATGAATATTTTAAGATAATTTACAATCAATCTTATAATTTTATAAAAGAAATGTTTATAATTGTTGTTTACATTAATAAAATCAATTACGCAGCATTAAAAGAATTGTAGTTGGCACACACGTCGTTTTCATTACATTTTTTATAAAATTAAAATTTGTAACGTTCTAGAGTTTGTATGTTTTAATACTTAAAATTAACTTATTTATTAATTTTAGAGTTAGTATTTCTTAGTATTTAAAATTTATGGTTTATGTTCTTAAAAAATTTTGTATAAATATAAATTAAAAGAAAATCTTTGACAACACGAAATAATTTCCGGAAGAAGCTAAACGGTGATTAGCGAAATACCGATATTAAATACTAATATAAAAGAACCTCAAAACTAAAACTAATCTCTGAATGATTAAAAGAAAAAATTTAAAAATTAGACACAAAAATCATGTTTTAATAATAAAAACACTCTTATTTTTCCTTATGACGTTTGAATGCAGAATTAAAATGATGCCTCAATTTTGGACACGCTTTATAAGTATTGAAATGAGTACAACTTCTTGATTGAGTTTCAAAGCAGCGGTATGTTTTCACTTTTTAAACTTTTTGGAGTATCGGAAAATACGATTAATAGATGATATTTTGCACACGTTTTGCGAAAAAGTCATTTTTAACGAACGTTTTCCAGATGTTACTTGTAAATTTAGAACGAAATTCGGTAGAGAAAACAATCCAACGAGACGTGCCAGAAATTGAAAGAAACTGGATGAATGCCTGATAATAGAAACAGAACCTATCAAAAGAGAATATCGCAGCTGTGAGAAGATCCAAGAGCACTCATTCGTCATCGCTCGCAGCAATAAAACATCAAACGATCCAATTTATTCAACAAGAATTAAAAACAGTTGATCACGCTTTAGGTCGTCAATTTGTTTCTGGGGCCATCGAAAAGAAAGAAGCAGATGAGAATTATTTTGACAAAATATCATTCACCCACGAAGTCCATTTCCAGCTCAATGGAAACATCAGCAAGCAGAATTCTCGTAGTTGGGATGAATAGAATCCAAGAGTTATTTCAGAGCAACCATGTTGTGTATTGGAAATTGATCAAATAGACGTGGTTTCAAGAGGATGGTGTCACTTGTCATACAATAAACGAAATAAAGTAAATTTTGAAAGAAAAATTCTATATCGAATTACTTCTGGTAGAGAAGGAGCAAATTGGCCATCAAGATCGTGCGTACTGAAACCTACAAATTGTGGAATTTTTCAAATCGAAAATCCTGCAACAGTTCAAGAGCTTAACGAGAGGAAATTAATCATTCACAACAGTTTTTTAAAGTTGTTGAAAATTGTAGTAGATGATCAATTGGCAGACATAATGTTTCATTACCAAACCAAAAATACTTGAAACCAACTGAAATAAAAAATATTATTAATATAACTGAAAAGTCTTTTTTTAGTTAAAATAATACCTGAATCTCAGACGAAAATAATATTTTATGGGGGTCGTTGTATTTGCAAATATTCTAGAAATAATCGAATCGAATCCACATATTCTACTTCGGAAGATGGTGTCCATAAAACCAGCTGATTGAAATCGCAAGAGAAGCGGGTTTTGCCGAATCCAGGAGAAATTTCCCTCAACAACCGTCCTCTGAACGGCAGTTGACTAAAATACAAACGTCATCCCTGATGTCAATGAGCTCTTCATGTTGTGAGTGAAACTGAAGAAGTGGAAACTCGAGCGCCTTTTATCTCTTTCTCACTCTTTCTCGTTAGAATGTAAAAGCTGCTGCATTAAGAGTTTCATGTATTGGAAGGCATCTGAAGAACTGAAGCTTAAATCTCGCATGATAAGTTCCATTTGTGGCAGATTTATGTGCAAAGCAAACCGAGAAATGTTGAGTTAAAAGTTCAATAAAAAAACTGTCAAGAAATTTAAGGCCGTTATGAGTAAATCAAAATAAAATTAAGTGCAGATTTGGGATAGATCCCAGAGTTTATGAATAAAACGAGCTCAAATTAATAAAACGCGTGACAAAAGTAAAATGTTCAACCAAACGATGAAACAATCCTTTCCACCCTGATAATAGCACCAGTGTACCCGTAAGTATCTACTTGTAAAGGGTGATCCAACCACGTTGTTAATTGTGAATCACAGTTTTTTGCCCAACTAAATTGTATTTTCTTTTCTTTTAGCGTTCAACTGTGGAGAAGTTAACAATTTAGCAGCTCGTTGAGTGTTTTGAAACCTTTTTCAAATAAAAACGAATTTCGTACACTTCCTGAATTTTTTGGTCAGCATAATCGAACGAACATTTTAATAAGTTGAACTGCCAGATTTGGCCAACAGAGAATCCACGAGTAGTTGTTGAAAAAACGATGCTTCCAAAATGAGTGACTGCCTGGCGCGATTTAAGAGATTTAAGAGCTGGTGGCATCATGAGGCTGTACTTTTTCGAAAATATGGTCGTGCAAGTAGTTACCGCGAATGGTGTTCGCTATTGTCACATGACAACGGCCTTGTTGTGGTCATAAATCGAGGCTGTAGATCTTGACAGTATGTGATTCCAACAGGATGGTTCCACTTGACCTTTAAGCGCGACGTATTCAATTTCCGTGTTATCCCACGTCGTGGCGATATTATTTAACCAACGCGATCATAAGATTTCACAACGTCGTTGGACTTCTTTCTTTGGCGATATTTAAAAGAAAAAGGGTACGTCAAGGCAAAAGAAATTCAAGAGCTAAAGGATGAGATAATTCGACAAATTAACGACCCTGATCTTCAATTATGTCGCAGAGCTATTGAAAATATGGACCACCGAAGCCGTGGCGAGCACATGGTCGATTTACTATATCACACATAATTTTCGTAAGTCTTAATTAAAATTATTAAATAGTTCTCTAAAAACTTTTGGTTTTATTCATAATTAACATACTGCGTTATGGCTGGACCACCCTTTGAAAACCCGGACTTTCATGTGAGAAAAAGTCAAACAGGTTTTATCTGTTGCAGCGGGTAGCAATTATTTTTCAATTTGTTGTTTACAGCCGTCGCGTTTTGAGCGTGTTTTTCGATTCGCTTCCGGATCAGTATTCATGCAAAGATAACAGGGATACTTCAGAGGCCGCCGGACAGTTTTACCGCGCTTCGAAGTGCCTGTTCTGTCAGCAGCATCATCCTGAAATCTCTCTTTTTGGCTGTTCAATTATTTTTCGCTTTTCTTATTCAAATTTTTAGTTCTGAACTCCACGTTAAATGTCATGAAAAGATTTCGACGAGTTCTTCCACTTTTTATTTTAGCCTTTCGATTTTACAACACGTACTTGCCACGCATTCTTTCCAACGTTTCGGAATAGTTTAATGTCATCTGAAAAATGTTTGAAAGAAAGTTGTTTAATATATTTTGTGTGGAAAAATGTTAATATAAATCCTGTTAATATATTTAAATGTTATCAGTTAATAAAGAGTTTCAAAGTAGTCCTGCTGCTATTAAAAAATTCGAAATTTTTATTTAAAAATGTAAATTTTTAAATGTTGTGGTGTCATTTTAAAATGAGCGGCTGTCACAAGCCGTGGGCAAATTTAAATGTGCAAGCAATTTCTAATGAAAAATGACCAACGTTTCCACTCACACACATGCTCATGAATATGAAACACATAGTGCAAATTAATAATCATTTAAAGGGTGTCCAAAATGGAAGTGTTATTTTGTTACTTGTGATTTATTTTCTAAATTTTTATTTTCATATTCTAAATAAATTCCAGTTAATTGATATGGAATGCTGCACGAAAAATATTTATTTTATTACTAAAACATTTTTTGAAAAATGCCAACGCTCTCTAGATGTTATAAAAAAATTTTAAAACAAAATTTCTTACAGAAAATGTTCCAACAAATCGTGCCATCAAACTGGAGGTTGATTAATTTGAAGCAGCTGGATCCGTCCATTAAACCGGAAACATAATTTTATATTTTTTTTAAATATCGTATTCTGTAACAATAACTAAAAATATATTCAAGAAAAAATGCTCAATTGCGATCAGGTTTTATAAAAAGAATTGTATTCGGCATGTAAAACAATTCTAGTTAAAACCCCAAATACGAGGGTTTTCTCAAGGCCTTCAAAAAAAGGCGTATGAAATGGAAGGATGGAAATTCCAAAAAGTATCAACTCCTTTTTGTGGGTCCGTTTCTTAGGAATTTAAAATGCCGGTCTGTCCAACTTTGTGAGACATGCAAAACGGGTTTTGCCACAAAACTTTTTCATTTCAAAGTGAAGAGCGGAATAATTCAGTACAATTCCATTATAATTTCTCCAACTGACTAAGTGTGCAAAATAAGGAGTGTTTTAGAAAAGGATAAGAAGAATTATTCAGAGTAAAACCACACGTTTTGAGGAACGCAAATCGTTAGTTTTACAGGAGTTTCAAAATATGCCATTTCCATATTCCAGCGTTATTGTAATTTGAAATTCTATAGCGGCTGTACTTTTTTTTCACATCCAACATCGTGCCGAATAAATCGGTGAATATTTAAACACAATTTGAGTTGAGTTTTCAAAAAACATTAAAACACTTTCATTTTCACTCATTCTGAAAAATTTTCATTATTTTCTGGTAAAATATATGGGGGATCGCTTGAGCCGCAGAGGTATTTCAATGCTTTCCATGCTGTAGTTGCAGAGATTTATACGTTTTCAGCTGAATTAATTTCAATTTTTCGATATTTCAGAATTTTTCATATTCAATTTCATTTACTTGGCAAAACTTTTTACAAATTCTTAGCAAAACCTTGTCAATGTCACTTTGACGTTGTATTAAAAATAATAAACGTCAACTCTGCCTGCAAATTTTAAATCATGTTTAAAACACAACGTGAAGTGTTTAAATCTTCTTTAATGTTGCAGTTCAAAAACAAATTTTGAGGGTTAAGAGTTCTTCAAAATCAAAAACGTTTGATAAATCATTGATCCCATAAAAGAAGTTCGATAGATGCAAGAGTTCTTAAAACTGTTTCCAGTGTGTAAACAAGTCTGCGCTCAAACAATCACTTCATATTGTTGTTGTATTTCCTCCCTATCAAACGATTCAAAAATAATTCCAAAATAAATAATCAATTAAATAATAATCATTTCAAAAACATAAATATTTCAACCTTTACGAATGTCAAATGACTTTTGCAAGCCCACGAGGGCAGTCTTTAATTAAAGGTGCATTGAGGCGAAACTTCGAAACTCAATCTGCAAGTCAGGGTTTACATTTGTTGTGGTTTTCAGCTCCTTTCTAACTGGGTAATACAACTTCTGTAGCCAAATGCCAGCTAAAATGTATTGAAATAATTACAAATTGAAATGTTTTATTAGTTGAAAGCACACGATCATTTTGGTCGAATTCTGAAATTAACTACTTTAAGTTTCTTTAATTCATTTAAGAAATCTTTTTCATAAAAAGTTGAATTAATTCATCAACGATTTCAACTAATATTTCACAAACGAATCTCTTTGACTTCACTTATGAGTTTAGACTGGACGCGAGGAATAAAACTGGAGCCACATCAACGTATCGAATACGATCGAAATTCCAATTTAAATTTTATTGGAATTCGGATCGATCTAATGCGGTGATTTGGACCCTGATAGAATTGCCAACAGGACCAAATCAAAATTGTATTTAAATGAACACTTTGCACAACAAAAAGAAAACTTCAAAAAAAAAAAACTGATGGTCGGCAAATGAATGCGTACGCCTTCTGATGCTCTAATACTGAGACCACTTTAATTCATAAGAGAAAGAATATATAAATTAACATGAATGGGCATGCAATTGCAAATGATTATCGTCAAAACAGAATTATTCCTGAATTCCAGTGAGAAAAATACATCAATTATTTGTCGTATTAAACCGCAGATCATAAGCAGACGTAAAGAGTTGAAACATCAGCAGCACACAGTCAACCTAAACTTGCTACTACCTGGATGTTGGGCGTAGCTGAAGGAGGGGTGAGAGGATAATATCAAATATTAGCGTTTGATCTACGAACCCCAAGACACATATTTTAGGTAAAACCATATTTTCTTGCTTGAAGAGCAACACCGGCTTGTATTATTTCTCATCAAAGTAGGCAGAGGAATTTCAGATTTTAATTTTAGATTCGAGTTCGTTTTGCTTTGCAATAAATTAAACAATTTTAGGAGATAAGCCCTTTTCTGTCATGCAAAATCTGCCGATTTCATAAAATTATGTTGAACTCATTTCATGTTCGGTCTGCATATTGAATGTTATTAACTGCAATGTTATTAACATGAATGTTATTAACATATAAAAAGAAAATTTCTTTTCTAGACTTGATGATGTTCTCTAGTTACCATCACAAAATGTGCTATTCGATTCCCAACTTGACGTGATCAAGAAACAGCGCAAGAAATCCTTCTATACTAAAATAAAATTGCTTTCGTGGTATTTGTGATCTTTAAAAGGCAATTTAACATCAGCCTGGACCTCAATATTATGTGTCGGCCCGTTCATTACATAGCGTCTATACCTGCTATAATATCAAATATATTTCCATCAGCAAACGTCAAATTTCATAGCAGAGGAATCAAAGTACGTTTGCACTGCAATATTAGAATTATATTAATATTATATTAGATGTTATAACATTGTTTAGAAAACTATATGATGATATGCACACACACACACACATGTAGGCAAATGAAAGGAATTTTGTGTATTAAAATAAAAACCGAAAGTAATTTTTAAACAATCGCGGGAAACAAATAAATATATACACATATAAATATAATAAAAAACTAATCAAACGTCTAAAACATTTTATAAAACATTATTTTGTGGATGAACTTGTGTGAAGTGCGTGAATTCGTAAAGTTTCTACCAACAAATCTGCTACCAGAAGGGAAATAGTTTCTGTGGGTCGTAGAACTTGACGTCTTGTTTTGTAAAGTGCAATGGAATGGAGTGTAGCTGAAGTTCTTAAAGTTTTAAGCTTGAAGCGCAAATTTACATATCTGTGCGATATAAAAAGTTCCCAAAACATGTGAAAGGATGAAGAAGAAATTTAAAAAACAAATTAAAAACTTCCGTTGTGCTTATGTGGCGGCGAAAAGAAAAGTGGATTCCTCCAAGAAGTCCGCTTTGTCTGCTGAAGATCTCTACCATCCACATATTATTACGACGAGATTAGCTTTTTTAAGGAAACTCTTAGTAACATGGAAACTGTGAGTGAAGCATGGACTGAATGCGATCACTCTTAACAATAGCAAGAATCTCGTAGCTCTAGAAAAGATTTTGGATTGAAAGACTGCACTCGAAGAGCTTTGTAATTTGGACGACAGTACGTTGCGATCAGACAGCAAAGAAAGCTCTTTATCTTCATCAGCGCTTGACACTCCTGCAAAATATAAAAATTACAAAAGAAAATTTACTAAAAGAGAAGACAAGTTCAATTCCGCGATTGCCGCTTTTGTTCGACAGAAAGACATGTCTTGCTCAATTATGAACTGTTTTTAACTCAAAACACACAATAAATATATAAAAAATGCCAAAACGCTTACAAGACACACTGTAGTATTAGAGTAAAGAAGATGTTTGCAGCACGGTTGCATGATAATTATGAAATATTATGATATTTACAATAGATATTAGTATTAATATAACTATATATTTTCTCCTTATTCTGCTGACGTTCTATCTCATTATATGTCAAAGTTAATATCAGGTACAGACACTGTGTTGCGGCAAAAGTTCGTTAAAAGGAGAAAAACGAAATATTTTATTGCAGGAACAAAACGTTCACATTTTTTAATACAAACTCACAACAATCATTTGACTTCTGAATATTAATTGCGATTAAATCTGTTTCATATACTTCTCCAGGCTTATCTGATAATCTTCCGAAAACATTTTTTGTTCCTTGCGAAACTAGCAAAACGAAAGAGAACGGAGTTTTTTATGGAAATAAAAGGAGAAAAATAAATTTCTCCAGAATTCTCTCGGCCGCTTTTAAAGGGATAAACACCAACTGATGAAAATGGTTTGGTTTATCTAAAATAAGACTAAACAAAAGTTGTTCCGTAGAACAGAAAAGAAGCTCTTCAATAGGAGAACATCTGAGCCTCGTTTCGGCAGCTGATTTCAGATCTTCTCGCAACGAATATGGTCTGGTCATTCTATGAAACACGGGATAACTCAGAACCGTTTCTATATATTTTGGCGATGAATCGCCCTAAATTTTCCTTATGTTTGACTTCTTAGAACTCACAGGAGCACGTTTTCTACAAATCCAACTTCAGTGGTAAATCTGTTTTAAAACTGCATGAGTCTTTACTTTCTGTTCTCTTACCAGTCAACTGATCGGCTTTTGTACTTCCAAAAGTTACGCAAATCGATATCTAGTTCTTCTCTTGTTTCGTTCTTGAACAGTTCAACCTGTGAAAATCAGATTTATTAATCGGTTGTAAGTATCGGTAAAATAAATTTAGACATCGCGGACAAAAGCCAAAAGTGCTAGAAAATTACATTTCAGCATTTATGAACACTGCTTAGCAACGAGCAGTGTTCGCTAAGAGCGAATATGATTTTCCAGCACTGTTGGTTTGTGTCTTTGCTTTTCGTCCATTGGAGCTGCTAAAGATGCTGCACAAGAAGTAACTATTGAAATTCACAACCCCAGAATAGAAAGTGGAGACTGAAACAGCTTCAAAGTCTAAAGTTTAAATTAACTTTTAGAGCTTTAAGCAACCACTTTTTCATCTTAAAAACTTTTTATCTACAGAATACATAACCCACAGATAATCACTGACTTGCACATTCTAGAACATTCGCCACTTGAACGATTTTCTTTTTTCAATTTACCTTATTATATCCAGGAATTTCGGGAGTAAAACACTTCACAAATATTTAATATACTTTTAACAATATTTTTAACTATTTTTCAATTTAATATATTCACTATTTAAATCTATTTAAATTTATTAAACTATCACGCGCAGATCAACGACCCGAACACCTCGACACCACTCCTTAGATTGAATGGAAGAAGCAATTAAAGGAGATAATGAACCGAACGAAAAACTGCTAGAATAGAAGAGCGGAACCAAATCTGCATTTCTTGCACGTACTTTTCACACATGCAGATCAAAACAGCGATTACGACCCGTATTTTGTAAAAAGTATTTTTTATTGAATCGATTTGAAACATATAAATATCTTAAGGTGAATGATTGCCAAATTTATTGATTGAGTAACGTAGACTTCTATATATTGCAAGTATATATATATATATATATATATATATATATATATATATATACATATATATATATATATATATATATATATATATAATATGAAATTTATTTGTTGGGTGGTTAAGCAATGTCTATATGCATTTCATTGGCGCTTCTTATCATTGCTTAACCACCCAACAAATAAATTTCATATTATAATAGTACAATGACAATATGTCAAAAAATTAGTTTATTATATATATATATATATATATATATATATATATGTATGTATATATATATATATATATATATATATATATATATATATATGTATATATATATATATATATACATATATATGTATATATATATATATATATATATATATATATATATATACAGGTATATATATATATATATATATATATATAACATCTAATCTATTGCACGACACATAGAAATAGTACTTTTAAATTTTGCCCTCAGTATTACATAAAGTACGAGTAATACTAAACGTTCCTGCGGTACAAATTTTCCCATCACTGTCGCCTAAAAGTAATTGCATTACTCTCACACATTTCAGATAGTTCATAACAAAGAGAGCAACAACTGCAAGAATCTTTTGGACAGAGAGAAATTAATGAAGGAAGAGTATTAAAACCAAAAACTATGCAATTGGGCAGCCAAAATATAAACTTCGGCGCATGTTGGATTTCTGATGTCACTTTTGTATCTTATTCGCTAATAACCGAGCGAGATACAGAAGGTGCAAGGAGGCCTTCCAAAAGGCCTCTTAGAATTCGTTTATATCAATCGCCTGTTGTCTGCATGTATGCATATTATATAAAGAAATCTATCTTTTACTAAAATATATATGTACATCTAAAGTTTTAGATAAAAATTATGAAATTAATCAATTATAAGGAAGGAATTGATTTATATTTATATGGATGTTTGTATCTACAACATGCAACATTTTGATTGGAATGTTAAATAATTATTCGCTTTTTATAGATATCAATATTTTTTTTAATATTTAATTTGTGACATATTTGACACGGAAATGAAACAAAACATGATACTCCTTTGCATTCCCCTTTATTGGAAGGGAAGATAGAATGTTTTCACGGATGGGTTGTGGTCTTTTCTAGCAATTGATTTAAATATGTGGATAAGGAGTAAATAAATAAATATTTATATATATATATATATATATATATATATATATAGATATATATATATGTATGCAGGCCCTCAACAAGGCCTAAGGTCACTTCACATATGTGTTTTACCGCCAAGAAAACTGGACACATACGCATATTTTTTAAGTGTTAGCTAGACAGTGGGTCAATGTATTATTTCTGCTTCAATGACCTGGTTCATTGAAGTTGCATATATATATTATATTAATTTTCATATATACATACATAGATATATATATATATATATATATATATATATATATATACATATATATATATATATATATATATATATATGTGATTGTATATAAATAGATAATTCAAAATTAAGACACTGTATAAAATGTTTGGTACACATATTTTGTTGTTTCTTTGTTTGATCTTGACCACTGTTAATTTTTTTATTTTGGCACTCTCTGAGTAAATTAATTACAGAACTGCCAAGCTTCACAAAATACATGAATAAAGCCCAAGATAAAATAAATTTTATATGTGTTACGAGGGGATTATTACGTCAGCAAACAGTATTTTATTAGGGGAATTAGTTTTAATGAAAATCCAGAGCTTTAGATTTAAACTGTTTACTACCTCTGGCAACATAAATTTTCTT
This sequence comes from Linnaemya vulpina, assembly GCA_963675445.1. Classification (NCBI taxonomy): domain Eukaryota; kingdom Metazoa; phylum Arthropoda; class Insecta; order Diptera; family Tachinidae; genus Linnaemya; species Linnaemya vulpina. The sequence continues at coordinate 62,784,761 of OY776280.1, read as the reverse complement.
TAGCATAAAAACCGATCGTATGTAGCAATTTTCACTTGTTATTCTCTAGTGTATTCGGTAGAAAGAGTACTCACCATTAGTGACAGAATAAACTGTAAAATTTTCATATATGCACGAGTATATATAGTATTTTTATAGTTTGCATGTCAAAATAAGTTGTCAATAAACGAAGTCAAATTTATTGTGAACAACTAAATTTGCATTGTTTGAAATGTGGGAGATGTTTGAGATAACGGGGTGATATTTGATTGATCTATTTGCGGGCTACATTAAAATGGAATTGGGCAGCTCTGACAACAGTTTTTTTGGCAGCTTTTAGTTATTGCATTTTCTGCACCTTTTTCTTATTCGCTTTCCAAAATAGCGGCGCTAAATGCTCATTTATTTACTGACATTCTTTTGGTTTTCTTTATGTATTTTATTTTGTTATCCCAAAGCATATGAAATGAGATAAAGTGAAACAAGCACAGTGCTACGTTACTGTAACTAATTTGAAAAGTTCTTGCGTAGATAAATATTTTGTATATTGTTAAACATAGAATAGGTCAGTACTCAATCGGTGTTTTATTTCAATAGTGTCATAACTCCAAAAACTTGTTCTGCATGAAACGCTCTTCTTGAGTTATGACATTATTGCAGTAAATGAGCGACATGTCTTGACCTATTGTGCTGTTATTAGATTTGTATAATAAGCAATATATTATTCTATTGATCGCCCTGCAATAAATACCTTGACAATTGTTATGTTTTATATCATCTGAAGGTGTGAAAAAAGGCGATCCAAAGAAAACGTGAATATGCTTGTAGACTCCGCAGTCATGTTTGTATGTACTATCTCCTTTCAAACAAAATAACATTGATAATTGCACTTGTGATGATATATTTTGCAAGGCGATCCACAGAATATCTTGATTATTATACAAATCGAATGCAGGTACTGAGAGTAAACACATATCGCTCCTTTACTTCTAAAACGTCATAACTCAAATAAATTTAAGTTATTCCACATGTCGCTTATGTGATTTAAAAAAAATATGTTTGTAATATCTTGTATATGTACTTTAGTCCTCAGAGGAAAATTAGTTGATAGCTGTTAGTAGATTCAAGACTTTAAAAGCGTTAAATGCAAAACAAGTTTTTTTTTACTTATAACACTATTGCAGTAAATGAGCCATGTATTCTTATGTATCCTGTGTTTCACAAGATAACAACAACTTTTTCCATGGCAGAAGTTTTCACACTGTGCCTACCAAATTGGTTATATATGTACCAAAGAATATAACTTACAATTTGAGTGCTAAATTTTATATACTTAGTATATAATATGTTTGTATATACTTATATTAGTCTTATATTTATATATGTAAGGTTATTATGATTTAATTAAATAAATAAATAAATAACTTACAATTTAAAATGTATTTCTATGAGAGTGTGTAAATACATACATACATATATAAAAAAGAAATATGGTGTCATTAACACGTTGAGTGGCGTGCGCACCGCCGGCGGTACAGACTTGACTTTCGTTAGGGTGCCATGTATACCGCCGGCGGTGTACAGCTATATATGAATTCAATTTAACGAATAAGAACATCCAAATAATTAAATAATAAAGAGGTAGTCATATAATAACTGTATAATAACAGCGTCTATATGTATACACATACATACATATAATATATTATCCGTATGCCATGTGTATCGCAGGCTGTTACACAAATAACGGTACAAGAAACTAATTTTTTATCACAAAAACTTCATTTTTAAACTGTTATTTTATATTGGCACCCTGCATATACATTTTTATATTGTATGCTGGCACTCAAAGCGTTAACGTAAAGCAAAGAGCATTTAGTGCCGTTATTCTAGATAATAAGAAAATGTTTAGTAAATGCAAAAACTCGTAACTTTCAACCTTGTGTGTTGGCGGAGCTGCCAGACTCCATTTTTTGTTAGCCCGCAAGCAAATGTTCCAAATATCACCTCGATAGTTCAGATGTCGCCTATATCGCAAACAATGCAACTTTAGCTATTGACAATAAAATTGAGCTCATCAATTGACGTGCATACGATAAAAATAGAATTATATTATAATTTATATTTTATATGCCTTAACTTTTGTCATCTATTTTGGTATGAAAATATGTGGCATATAAAACTTATTTTGGAATTAAAATGTCTGTCATGTGCACAATAAGTTATTAACATATTATTATTTTTTGAAAAATTTTTTTCATATGATCTAATTTTTCTTCAACAAAATATTTACATATACGGAGGATCAAATCCTTTGTTATATACTTATATAAAGTCAAACTTTTCGTTACATAATAGGGATCTGTTACGTTCTACTCTGAGTGCTAATAGACACAAAATAGCAGAATATAACTTTTGCTAATAAAGTCTTTCAACAATATTAGGAATATGCAGATAGAAATGGGGGATTCTTATATGAATGTATTGTTGTTGTGATTTTTTAATCCCATATAATTTGCTTTTAGTGAATTATATTTGTTTTTTCTAAAAATTTCAATATGCAACACCATGAAACTCTGACTTATCCTTAGATTTCTAAAATATTAAAATACAATAACAAAAAAATTCTTAAAGATACATTCGGAAAAACAAACCTACACACAAATTTCGATACGTTGCCAAATAAATATGTTTATAAAAGAAAAATGTATTATGAATAGCATATTATATTCAGGAGCGTCCGCTTTTAGAGAAAAAAAATCGGGTATCGGAATCACTACTATTACATACATATATATATATATATATATATATATATGTATAGTATATATATATATATATATATATATATATATATGTATATATCTTATAATCCATTGTAATCACATAATTCATATTTGCCATGTTCATGTGGCTTTAAATTTCGGGAAATTAAATATTCTTGGGCAGCCTTGTCTAAAGAGATTTATTCTAATCTCTCTATCCTATAGATTCTTGCACTTGTTCCTTTTTTCGTTAAGAGCTATCTGGATTGTTTGAGTTATGCAATTACTTTTTGGCGACAGTGATGAGAAAATTTGTACTCCAGGAACGTTAAGTAGTGCTCGTACTTTATGTAGCAATGAGGGCAAAATTGAAGAGTACTATTTTTGAATGTCGTGCAATATATATATATATATATATATATATATATATATATACATATATATATATATATATATATATATATATATATACATGTATATATATATATATATGTAGTGCATATACTTACATATATAGAAGCCTACGTTACTCAATCGTATTTATAATGCGCACTCAACTTAATCAAAAGCCAATAAATTTGGCAATCATTCATCTTAAGATATTTATATGTTTCAAATCGATTCAATAAAAAATACTTTTTACAAACTACGGGCCGTAATCGCTGTTTTGATCTGCATGTGTAAAAAGTACGTGCAAGAAATGCAGATTTGGTTCCGCTCTTTTATTCTAGCAGTTTTTCGTTCGGTTCATTATCTCCTTTAATTGCTTCTTCCATTCAATCTAAGGAGTGGTGTCGAGGTGTTCGGGTCGTTGATCTGCGCGTGATAGTTTAATAAATTTAAATAGATTTAAATAGTGAATATATTAAATTGAAAAATAGTTAAAAATATTGTTAAAAGTATATTAAATATTTGTGAAGTGTTTTACTCCCGAAATTCCTGGATATAATAAGGTAAATTGAAAAAAGAAAATCGTTCAAGTGGCGAATGTTCTAGAATGTGCAAGTCAGTGATTATCTGTGGGTTATGTATTCTTTAGATAAAAAGTTTTTAAGATGAAAAAGTGGTTGCTTAAAGCTCTAAAAGTTAATATAAACTTTAGACTTTGAAGCTGTTTCAGTCTCTACTTTCTATTCTGGGGTTGTGAATTTCAGTAGTTACTTCTTGTGCAGCATCTTTAGCAGTTCCAATGGACGAAAAGCAAAGACACAAACCAACAGTGCTGGAAAATCATATTCGCTCTTAGCGAACACTGCTCGTTGCTAAGCAGTGTTCATAAATGCTGAAATGTAATTTTCTAGCACTTTTGGCTTTTGTCCGCGATGTCTAAATTTATTTTACCGATACTTACAACCGATTAATAAATCTGATTTTCACAGGTTGAACTGTTCAAGAACGAAACAAGAGAAGAACTAGATATCGATTTGCGTAACTTTTGGAAGTACAAAAGCCGATCAGTTGACTGGTAAGAGAACAGAAAGTAAAGACTCATGCAGTTTTAAAACAGATTTACCACTGAAGTTGGATTTGTAGAAAACGTGCTCCTGTGAGTTCTAAGAAGTCAAACATAAGGAAAATTTAGGGCGATTCATCGCCAAAATATATAGAAACGGTTCTGAGTTATCCCGTGTTTCATAGAATGACCAGACCATATTCGTTGCGAGAAGATCTGAAATCAGCTGCCGAAACGAGGCTCAGATGTTCTCCTATTGAAGAGCTTCTTTTCTGTTCTACGGAACAACTTTTGTTTAGTCTTATTTTAGATAAACCAAACCATTTTCATCAGTTGGTGTTTATCCCTTTAAAAGCGGCCGAGAGAATTCTGGAGAAATTTATTTTTCTCCTTTTATTTCCATAAAAAACTCCGTTCTCTTTCGTTTTGCTAGTTTCGCAAGGAACAAAAAATGTTTTCGGAAGATTATCAGATAAGCCTGGAGAAGTATATGAAACAGATTTAATCGCAATTAATATTCAGAAGTCAAATGATTGTTGTGAGTTTGTATTAAAAAATGTGAACGTTTTGTTCCTGCAATAAAATATTTCGTTTTTCTCCTTTTAACGAACTTTTGCCGCAACACAGTGTCTGTACCTGATATTAACTTTGACATATAATGAGATAGAACGTCAGCAGAATAAGGAGAAAATATATAGTTATATTAATACTAATATCTATTGTAAATATCATAATATTTCATAATTATCATGCAACCGTGCTGCAAACATCTTCGTTTACTCTAATACTACAGTGTGTCTTGTAAGCGTTTTGGCATTTTTTATATATTTATTGTGTGTTTTGATTCAAAAATAGTTCATAATTGAGCAAGACATGTCTTTCTGTCGAACAAAAGCGGCAATCGCGGAATTGAACTTGTCTTCTCTTTTAGTAAATTTTCTTTTGTAATTTTTATATTTTGCAGATGAAGATAAAGAGCTTTCTTTGCTGTCTGATTGCAACGTACTGTCGTCCAAATTACAAAGCTCTTCTAGCGCACAGTCTTTCAATCCAAAATCTGTTCTAGAGCTACGAGATTCTTGCTATTGTTAAGAGTGATCGCATTTAGTCCATGCTTCACTCACAGTTTCCATGTTACTAAGAGTTTCCTTAAGAAAGCTAATCTCGTCGTAATAATATGTGGATGGTAGAGATCTTCAGCAGACAAAGCGGACTTCTTGGAGGAATCCACTTTTCTTTTCGCCGCCACATAAGCACAACGGAAGTTTTTAATTTGTTTTTTAAATTTCTTCTTCATCCTCTCACATGTTTTGGGAACTTTTTATATCGCACAGATATGTAATTTTGCGCTTCAAGTTTAAAACTTTAAGAACTTCAGCTACACTCCATTCCATTGCACTTTACAAAACAAGACGTCAAGTTCTACGACCCACAGAAACTATTTGCCTTCTGGTAGCAGATTTGTTGGTAGAAACTTTACGAATTCACGCACTTCACACAAGTTCATCCACAAAATAATGTTTTATAAAATGTTTTAGACGTTTGATTAGTTTTTATTATATTTATATGTGTATATATTTATTTGTTTCCCGCGATTGTTTAAAAATTACTTTCGGTTTTTATTTTAATACACAAAATTCGTTTCTTTTGGCTACATGTGTGTGTATGTGTGTGCATATCATCATATAGTTTTCTAAACAATGTTATAACATCAAATATAATATTAATATAATTCTAATATTGCAGTGCACACGTGCTTTGATTCCTCTGCTATGAAATTTGACGTTTGCTGATGGAAATATATTTGATATTATAGCAGGTATAGACGCTATGTAATGAAAGGGCCGACACATAATATTGAGGTCCAGGCTGATGTTAAATTGCTTTTTGAAGATCACAAATACCACGAAAGCAATTTTATTTTAGTATAGAAGGATTTCTTGCGCTGTTTCTTGATCACGTCAGGTTGGGAATCGAATAGCACATTTTGTGATGGTAACTAGAAAACATCATCAAGTCTAGAAAAGAAATTTTCTTTTTATATGTTAATAACATTCATGTTAATAACATTGCAGTTAATAACATTCAATATGCAGACCGAACATGAAATGAGTTCAACATAATTTTATGAAATCGGCAGATTTTGCATGACAGAAAAGGGCTTATCTCGTAAAATTGTTTAATTTATTGCAAAGCAAAACGAACTCGAATCTAAAATGAAAATCTGAAATTCCTCTGCCTACTTTGATGAGAAATAATAAAAGCCGGTGTTGCTCTTCAAGCAAGAAAATATGGTTTTACCTAAAATATGTGTCTTGGGGTTCGTAGATCAAGCGCTAATATTTGATATTATCCTCTCACCCCTCCTTCAGCTACTCTCAACGTCCCGGTAGCAGCAAGTTTAGGTTGACTGTGTGCTGCTGATGTTTCAACTCTTTACGTCTGCTTATGATCTGCGGTTTAATACGACAAATAATTTATGTATTTTTCTCACTGGAATTCAGGAATAATTCTGTTTTGACGATAATCATTTGCAATTGCATGCCCATTCATGTTAATTTATATATTCTTTCTCTTATGAATTAAAGTGGTCTCAGTATTCAGAAGGCGTACGCATTCATTTGCCGACCATCAGTTTTTTTTTTTTTTGAAGTTTTCTTTTTGTTGTGCAAAGTGTTCATTTAAATAAAATTTAGATTTGGTCCTGTTGACAATTCTAGCAGGGTCCAATTCCAATAAAATTTAAATTGGAATTTCGATCGTATTCGATACGTTGATGTGGCTCCAGCTTTATTCCTCGCGTCCAGTCTAAACTCATAAGTGAAGTCAAAGAGATTCGTTTGTGAAATATTAGTTGAAATCGTTGATGAATTAATTCAACTTTTTATGAAAAAGATTTCTTAAATGAATTAAAGAAACTTAAAGTAGTTAATTTCAGAATTCGACCAATATGATCGTGTGCTTTCAACTAATAAAACATTTCAATTTGTAATTATTTCAATACATTTTAGCTGGCATTTGGCTACAGAAGTTTTATTACTCAGTTAGAAAGGAGAAAGAAGGAGAAAGAATGTAAACCCTGACTTGCAGATTGAGTTTCGAAGTTTCTTCTCAATGCACCTTTAATTAAAGACTGCCCTCGTGGGCTTGCAAAAGTCATTTGACATTCGTAAAGGTTGAAATATTTATGTTTTTGAAATGATTATTATTTAATAGGTTATTTATTTTGGAATTATTTTTGAATCGTTTGATAGGGAGGAAATACAACAACAATATGAACGGGATTGCTTTTAATACTCAATAAATCAATGATTTATCAAACGTTTTTGATTTTGAAAAACTCTTAACCCTCAAAATTTTAGTTTGAACTGCAGCATTAAAGAAGATTCAAATACTTCACGTTGTGTTTTAAACATGATTTCAAATTTACAGGCAGAATTGACGTTTATTATTTTTAATAAAACGTCAAAGTGACATTGACAAGGTTTTGCTAAGAATTTGTAAAAAGTTTTTAAATTTGAAATCAAAATTGAATCAAAAATTCAAAAAATTTAAATTAATTCAGCTGAAAACGTATAAATCTCTGCAACTACAGCATGGAAAGCATTGAAATACCTCTGCGGCTCAAGCGATCCCCCATATTTTTTACCAGAAAATAATGAAAATTTTTCAGAATGAGTGAAAATGAAAGTGTTTTAATGTTTTTTTAAAACTCCACTCAAATTGTGTTTAAATATTCACCGATTTATTCGGCACGATGTTGGATGTGAAAAAAAGTACAGCCGCTATAGAATTTCAAATTACAATAACGCTGGAATATGGAAATGGCATATTTTGAAACTCCTGTAAAACTAACGATTTGCGTTCCTCAAAACGTGTGGTTTTACTCTGAATAATTCTTCTTATCCTTTTCTAAAACACTCCTTATTTTGCACACTTAATCAGTTGTAGAAATTATAATGGAATTGTACTGAATTATTCCGCTCTTCACTTTGAAATGAAAAAGTTTTGTGGCAAAACCCGTTTTGCATGTCTCACAAAGTTGGACAGACCGGCATTTTAAATTCCTAAGAAACGGACCCACAAAAAGGAGTTAATACTTTTTGGAATTTCCTTCCTTCCATTTCATACGCCTTTTTTTGAAGGCCTTGAGAAAACCCTCGTATTTGGGGTTTTAACTAGAATTGTTTTACATGCCGAATACAATTCTTTTTATAAAACCTGATCGCAATTGAGCATTTTTTCTTAAATATATTTTTAGTTATTGTTACAGAATACGATATTTAAAAAAATATAAAATTATGTTTCCGGTTTAATGAACTGATCCAGCTGTTTCAAATTAATCAACCTCCAGTTTGATGGCACGATTTGTTGGAACATTTTCTGTAAGAAATTTTGTTTTAAAATTTTTTTATAACATCTAGAGAGCGTTCGCAATTTTCAAAAAATGTTTTAGTAATAAAATAAATATTTTTCGTGCAGCATTCCATATCAATTAACTGGAATTTATTTAGAATATGAAAATAAAAATTTAGAAAATAAGTCACAATTAACAAAATAACACTTCCATTTTGGACACCCTTTAAATGATTATTAATTTGCACTATGTGTTTCATATTCATGAGCATGTGTGTGAACGAAAACGTTGGTCATTTTTCATTAGAAATTGCTTGCACATTTAAATTTGCCCACGGCTTGTGACAGCCGCTCATTTTAAAATGACACCACAACATTTAAAAATTTACATTTTAAAATAAAAATTCTGAATTTTTTAATAGCAACAGGACTACTTTGAAACTCTTTATTAACTGATAACATTTAAATATATTAACAAGATTTATATTAACATTTTTCCACACAAAATATATTAAACAACTTTCTTTCAAACATTTTTCAGATGACATTAAACTATTCCGAAACGTTGGAAAGAATGCGTGGCAAGTACGTGTTGTAAAATCGAAAGGCTAAAATAAAAAGTGGAAGAACTCGTCGAAATCTTTTCATGACATTTAACGTGGAGTTAAGAACTAAAAATTTGAATAAGAAAAGCGAAAAATAATTGAACAGCCAAAAAGAAAGATTTCAGGATGATGCTGCTGACAGAATAGGCACTACGAACCGCGGTAAAACTGTCCGGCGGCTTCTAAGTATCCCTGTTATCTTTGCATGAAAACTGATCCGGAAGCGAATCGAAAAACACGCTCAAAACGCGACGGCTGTAAACAACAAATTGAAAAATCATTGCTCCCCGCTGCAACAGATAAAACCTGTTTGACTCTTTCTCACATGAAAGTCCGGGTTTTCAAAGGGTGGTCCAGCCATAACGCAGTATGTTAATTATGAATAAAACCAAAAGTTTTTAGAGAACTATTTGATAATTTTAATTAAGACTTACGAAAATTATGTGTGATATAGTAAATCGACCATGTGCTCGCCACGACTTCGGTGGTCCATATTTTCAATAGCTCTGCGACATAATTGAAGATCAGGGTCGTTAATTTGTCGAATTATCTCATCCTTTAGCTCTTGAATTTCTTTTGCCTTGACGTACCATTTTTCTTTTAAGTACCGCCAAAGAAAGAAGCCCAACGGCGTTGTGAAATCTTATGATCGCGTTGGTTAAATAATATCGCCACGACGTGGGATAACACGGAAATTGAATACGTCGCGCTTAAAGGTCAAGTGGAACCATCCTGTTGGAATCACATATTGTGAAGGTCTACAGCCTCGATTTATGACCACAAAAAGTCCGTTGTCATGTGAAAATAGCGAACACCATTCGCGGTAACTACTTGCACGACCATATTTTCGAAGAAGTACAGCCTCATGATGCCACCAGCTCTTAAATCTCTTAAATCGCGCCAGGCAGTCACTCATTTTGGAAGCATAGTTTTTTCAACAACTGCTCGTGGATTCTCTGTTGGCCAAATCTGGCAGTTCAACTTATTAAAATGTTCGTTCGATTATGCTGACCAAAAAATTCAGGAAGTGTACGAAATTCGTTTTTATTTGAAAAAGGCTTCAAAACACTCAACGAGCTGCTAAATTGTTAACTTCTCCACAGTTGAACGCTAAAAGAAAAGAAAATTACAATTAAGTTGGGCAAAAAACTGTGATTCACAATTAACAACGTGGTTGGATCACCCTTTACAAGTAGATACTTACGGGTACCCTGGTGCTATTATCAGGGTGGAAAGGATTGTTTCATCGTTTGGTTGAACATTTTACTTTTGTCACGCGTTTTATTAATTTGAGCTCGTTTTATTCATAAACTCTGGGATCTATCCCGAATCTGCACTTAATTTTATTTTGATTTACTCATAACGGCCTTAAATTTCTTGACAGTTTTTTATTGAACTTTTAACCCAAAATTTCTCGGTTTGCTTTGCACATAAATCTGCCACAAATGGAACTTATCATGCGAGATTTAAGCTTCAGTTCTTCAGATGCCTTCCAATACATGAAACTCTTAATGCAGCAGCTTTTACATTCTAACGAGAAAGAGTGAGAAAGAGATAAAAGGCGCTCGAGTTTCCACTTCTTCAGTTTCACTCACAACATGAAGAGCTCATTGACATCAGGGATGACGTTTGTATTTTAGTCAACTGCCGTTCAGAGGACGGTTGTTGAGGGAAATTTCTCCTGGATTCGGCAAAACCCGCTTCTCTTGCGATTTCAATCAGCTGGTTTTATGGACACCATCTTCCGAAGTAGAATATGTGGATTCGATTCGATTATTTCTAGAATATTTGCAAATACAACGACCCCCATAAAATATTATTTTCGTCTGAGATTCAGGTATTATTTTAACTAAAAAAAGACTTTTCAGTTATATTAATAATATTTTTTATTTCAGTTGGTTTCAAGTATTTTTGGTTTGGTAATGAAACATTATGTCTGCCAATTGATCATCTACTACAATTTTCAACAACTTTAAAAAACTGTTGTGAATGATTAATTTCCTCTCGTTAAGCTCTTGAACTGTTGCAGGATTTTCGATTTGAAAAATTCCACAATTTGTAGGTTTCAGTACGCACGATCTTGATGGCCAATTTGCTCCTTCTCTACCAGAAGTAATTCGATATAGAATTTTTCTTTCAAAATTTACTTTATTTCGTTTATTGTATGACAAGTGACACCATCCTCTTGAAACCACGTCTATTTGATCAATTTCCAATACACAACATGGTTGCTCTGAAATAACTCTTGGATTCTATTCATCCCAACTACGAGAATTCTGCTTGCTGATGTTTCCATTGAGCTGGAAATGGACTTCGTGGGTGAATGATATTTTGTCAAAATAATTCTCATCTGCTTCTTTCTTTTCGATGGCCCCAGAAACAAATTGACGACCTAAAGCGTGATCAACTGTTTTTAATTCTTGTTGAATAAATTGGATCGTTTGATGTTTTATTGCTGCGAGCGATGACGAATGAGTGCTCTTGGATCTTCTCACAGCTGCGATATTCTCTTTTGATAGGTTCTGTTTCTATTATCAGGCATTCATCCAGTTTCTTTCAATTTCTGGCACGTCTCGTTGGATTGTTTTCTCTACCGAATTTCGTTCTAAATTTACAAGTAACATCTGGAAAACGTTCGTTAAAAATGACTTTTTCGCAAAACGTGTGCAAAATATCATCTATTAATCGTATTTTCCGATACTCCAAAAAGTTTAAAAAGTGAAAACATACCGCTGCTTTGAAACTCAATCAAGAAGTTTTACTCATTTCCAAAATTCTAAAGCGTGTCCAAAATTGAGGTATCATTTTAATTCTGCATTCAAACGTCATAAGAAAAAAAAGAGTGATTTTATTATTAAAACATGAGTCTTGTGTCTAATTTTTAAATTTTTTCTTTTAATCATTCAGAGATTAATTTTAGTTTTGAGGTTCTTTTATATTAATATTTAATATCGGTATTTCGCTAATCACCGTTTAGCTTCTTCCGGAAATTATTTCGTGTTGTCAAAGATTTTCTTTTGAATTATATTTATACAAAATTTTTTAAGAACATAAATCATAAATTTTAAATACTAAGAAATACTAACTCTAAAATTAATAAATTTGTTCATTTTAAGTATTAAAACATACAAACTCTAGAACGTTACAAATTTTAATTTTATAAAAAATGTAATGAAAACGACGTGTGTGCCAACTACAATTCTTTTAATGCTGCGTAATTGATTTTATTAATGTAAACAACAATTATAAACATTTCTTTTATAAAATTATAAGATTGATTGTGAATTATCTTAACGTATGCATACAGCGCAAACAATTTAACATAATAATCCTTATATCGATTTTAAATTTATATATCTTTGCTCGTGTCAAAATATTTTATATATAATTTAACATTAACAACTAATTATAATAACTTAATTTCTATGAATTAAATATCTGTCGTTCAGTATCAGTCTTAAAATTCATTCCTTCTCTAACAGGTATATCAATAATTTCTAGTAGAAGTCTTCGTTTATAGTTGCTTTTTGTTCTTAAAACTGATGCATTTTCAAAGTCGGGATAGTGATTAAATTTAAGACAACGAGATGATAATTCAGGTTTTCTTAAATTAATGTGTCTATATTTTTGATTACTTTTATGTCCTGCTATTCTGGCTTTTAATTTATTTTTTGTTCTACCATTGACAGATCCAGTCCCTTTACATGGTATTTTATAAACTACACTTGACCTACCCCAGTTTGTCACTCCATCTTTCGTTTAACTAGTTTATTGTTGGTGCAACATATTTTGAAAGCCATTTTATATATTTGAGTATGAAATATTTTTAATTGCTCTGGACTCTCTGACATTTCCGGTATGTAAACTAACTACTTATAAAATCTTGGTTCTGTCTTATTATTTGTTATCCTTTTCTTATATTGTGTTATTAAATTATAAATTAATTTTTCTGGCAAGTCATTCTCAATAAGAACTCTAATTTTCCTTTTGTTTTTAATATGAAATACGCTGTCACTAGTTATTAAGGCCTTTTCTATCTAGTTTCTTGCTGAGTTAATTATAATTCTCTTGCTGTGTTTAGATTAACAATTAATTATTTTACCTGAAGATGTTGGCTTCTGATACCAATCTAAATAAGGCAGCTCTAAATTACATTCCTTCTCAATTGTTAATTTAATACTACTATTTAAACTATTTAATGTATCTGGCATATCCTCAATTCCATCCTCAGACATAACACAAAACAAATCATCTACATATTTTGAAATAAATTTAGGTTTATTTATTACAAAATACGTAGATGATTTGTTCTGTATTATGTCTGAGAATGGAATTGAGGATATGCCAGATACATTAAATAGTTTTGATAGTAATTTTAAATTTACAGTTGAGAAAGAATATAGTGATGGATTGGTATCAGAAGCTAAGAGCTACAGGTAGAATAATTAATTATTATTCTAAACACAGGAAGAGAATTACAATTAACTCAGCAAGAAACTTGATAGAAAAAGCCTCAATAACTAGTGACAGAGTATTTCATATAAAAAATAAGAGGAAAATTAGAGAAGTTCTTATTGAGAACGACTTTCCAGAAAAACTAATTTATAGTTTAATAACACAATATAAGAAAAGGATAACAAATAATACAAATAATAACACAAAACAAAAATGCTATAAATCTTTAATTTAAATACCAGAAACGTCAGAGAGACCAGAGAAATGAAAAATATTTGATACTCAAAACTTTCAAAACATATTGCACCAACAATAAACTATTTAGTTAAAAGAAAGATGGAGTGACAAACTGGGGTAGGTCAAGTGTAGTTTATAAAATACCATTGAAGGGAATGGATCTGTCAATTGTAGAACAAATAATAAATTAAAAGCCAGAACAGCAGGACATAAAAGTAATAAAAATATAGACACATTAATTCAGAAAAAACTGCATTATCATCTCATTGTCTTAAATTTAATCACTATCCCGACTTTGAAGATGCATCAGTTTTAAGAACAGAAAGCAATTATAAACGAAGACTTCTACTAGAAATTATTGATATACCTGTTAGAGAAGGAATGAATTTTAAGACTGATACTGAACTACAGATATTTAATTCATAGAAATTAAGTTATTAGAATCATTTGTCAATGTTAAATTATTTATAAAATATTTTGACACATGCAAAGATATATAAATTTAAAATCGATATAAGGATTATTATGTTAAATTGTTTGCGCTGTATGAATATTTTAAGATAATTTACAATCAATCTTATAATTTTATAAAAGAAATGTTTATAATTGTTGTTTACATTAATAAAATCAATTACGCAGCATTAAAAGAATTGTAGTTGGCACACGCATCCTTTTCATTACATTTTTATATAAAATTAAAATTAATAACATTTTAGAGATTGTATGGTTTAATACTTAAAATTAACTTATTTATTAATTTTAGAGTTAGTATTTCTTAGTATTTAAAATTTATGATTTATGTTCTTAAAAAATTTTGTATAAATATAATTCAAAAGAAAATTTTTGACGAAACCAAATAATTTCTTTAAGAAGCTAAACGGTGATTAGCCAGATACCGATATTAAATATTAATATAAAAGAACCTCAAAACTAAAATTAATCTCTGAATGATTAAAAGAAAAAAGGTTTAAAAATTAGACACAAGACTCATGTTTTAATAATAAAATCACTCTTTTTTTTCTTATGACGTTTGAATGCAGAATTAAAATGATGCCTCAATTTTGGACACTCTTTACAAGTATTTGAATGAGTGTAACTCCTTGATGGAGTTCCAGAGCAGCGGTATACGTTTGTACTTTTTAAACTTCTTGGAGTATCGGGAACACGATTAATAATTAAGATATTTTGCACATGTCCGCGAAAAAGATATATTTTAACAGGTTGTCTTAAATATTTTTCAGCTCTTTTCGATTATAAAAAGTTCTTCACAATTTTAACGACTTTCAACAGTTTTTAGAGCGTAAAAATTTACTGCGGTTTTTCTCCAAGTTTTCTGAAAGTTTTTGTGGGACTGAATATATTTGAATATTAGGAAGGTCTTGGGAAATTTTGCTATATTTTTCCCAGTCTTATCATTCGAGCGGCGATTTTAAATAATTTTCAACTGATGGCAAAATAGTGTGTGGAAAGGGCAGACCATATTTTCATCTTTTGCAAGTTGTTGCACAGGTTTCATGTAGATGTACGATTTTTCATAAGTCAGTTTCTTCTTAAGTAGACTCTGATGCTTATCGATTGTAACCATAAACAGGGGTGGGATTTAAATTTCGCATCATCTTGTTTATACGGCCTCACGAATTTTTGGTAGCAAAACGACTTGAGCTCGGATCAATGCTTGACTTGCTACTCGCTTGTATGATAGATTTGAAAAAGTATATCCAACTAAAAATTATGAAATGAACTGAAACAATATTTTTATAAACAAATAATAAATTATATAAATAAACTTTAATGAGCAATTTATAATCAACTAAAAAGCCAACTTTTTAACCAAATAATTAATCAAATAACCCTCGTAATGTAAAATAATAACAATGAAATATATCGAACTGAAAGTTATAAAACAAACCGCGATATTTTGAATTGTTTTTTCGCGAATAGTCGGGTTTATATTCGTCAAGTTCGGTCGTTTCGCTGTCTCCAAAGAGAGAAAAATAGGACTCTGTTCTAAAGTGATGCAAAAAGTGTTTTATTAAATTGAATAAAAATTTTTTTAAATAAACCGCGATATAATAAATCGCAGTGTTCGCGAATAGTCGCGTTTTAAGCTCGTCAAGTTCGGTCGTTTCACTGTCTAAGAAGTGAAAAAAGTAGGCTTCTTTTCTAAAAAAGAAGTAATAAAATAAAAAAATTAAAAATTTTTTTAAATAAACCGCGATATTTTAAATCGTTTTGTTCGTGAGTAGTCGGGTTTTAAGCTCGTTAAATACGGTCGTTTCGCTATAATAAGAAAAATATATAATTTAAATTACAAGTCAAAATGTGTTTTTAAATAAATAAAAAGTGTTTGAAAAGCTGAAAAGTGTGTTTCCACAGTTCGGCGCACCCTCTTCATAAATCAGGTAATTTTCTTACTCCCAAATATTTATGCACATATTTTTAATCTTATTTTGAAATATTTTACTACGAATGATAGAAACAATTTCTATTTATTCTTAAAAAATTTGTTTAACACCAGATGCAGCGAAAGTTCCCTTCACCCTAAAACTGCCATCGTGACCAATTCATCGCTCTGCAACTTTGGAAAATGGCGCGAATCGTTATAAATTTAAATAAAACCCTGGTCTTGTTATTCACAAAAAAGTATTTCATGCTTAAAAACTGCTTATAAAATAAACTTCGTGTGGAAAATTCGTTTTATAAGCAGCTTATAAGCGCAACATATACTTTTTTTTGAATAAGGCCGTTAATCTATAGAACGGTAAAAGATTGTAAAAAAGCTGTTGCAACTTGTAAAATATTTATAATTGCAAAACGAGTGATTAATTAAATACTAACGAAATAGTTGCTGATATTTGAAGAGCTTTTGACGCACAAATATTTTGTTAATTCTTTTATTTGTTGCTTAAAGATGTTGGTCTCAATGGCATGGCACTTCGTGTATGAGTTATGATTTATGCAGTTTATCCATTTTCATTGTGTCCTTCGTCATTTTTAATCCTTTTTTGCTTTGTTTGGAATAATAATGGGTTAAAAGTGGTCTATCGCCAGTTCTAGACAAATTTCATTTTTATTCAGGAGACATGAGTTCGACAAAAGTTGAATAATTTTTCATTTTCAATTTTCCTATAATTATAAGAAGAACTTAATTTTTCATTTCAATAAACAAAATTAAAGAAATTGAAAAAGTTTTACGAAACCTGATAAAAATTTGAATATATTATGGGGTGTCGAATTGCCGGACATCGAATTCTGTTATTAATTCTCAATATTTCCATTTCATATTGGCATCAAAAAAACTAGATTTTTCTGAAAAAAGTTTATATATAATCCAATTTACTTCCTCACCTCGGATTTGCCAACCCTTTCGTTTTTATATATAATTTAATTTAAATTTAAGTTCGTGTGCAAGTCAGCGAATTTAAAAGTTAATTTTATTCTAGGACTTTTTTTTTTTTTTTGGTATTTAGAATACTTTGAACTTCCCGATGGGAGATGTTTTTAAAAAATCAGGAATTTGTTAGTTTAATTTCGTTTTGGAAAAGAATCTAGTTCTCATCAGAGATCTCGACGTTGTGAGGTCTTTGGAAGCTTTCCCTGGACTTAATCTGAAATCCCGTCACTATGTATGTATGCGTGTATGTGTGTGTGTGTGTGTATGTTTGTGTGTGTAGGTATGTAAGTATGTGACCCACTTATAACTTTTTTATGCCTGAACCAAATCAAAACAAACTGGTAACGTTCTGAGAGCGTTCTGTGAATTTGAACCGATTCAAACCGGTAGAGTTCAAAATATCTGAAATAAAACTTTGAAAAAAGTAGTTTTGAAATGTCTTTAAAGATCGATTCCCTAAAATTATGAACTATAGACATTTAGAACCACGTTGATTCGAAAATTCGAAAAAATTATTTATTTTAAAAACTCCGAAACTGTATATCTGATCGGTGAGAGGTCTAGTTTCTTCTGCAGTCTTCGAAAACTACATCCATCCCTGCTGATCGCATGGGAATCGGTTAATTTCAAAATAAAAGAGTTCGAGCTTGAAGAGCTTAAAAGCACAGTTTAACACTAAAACCAGGTTAAGAAAGTTTTGCGTTTAAAATCCACAGAAAGTTACAGGAGTGGCTTGTAGACTCAACCGTTTTCCACGTAATTTTTTTATTATCGTGAAACCAACAGAAGGTGGCGCTACTTATTTCGTGTTCGATACGTCATGTCATCCGAGTTGTTTGTTTGTTTCGTCATCATGTTATTTATTTTGAACTGCAATAGGCCGGCCTACGAACTGTTACAGTGACCGCAACTAAAGCGATTCTAAACAGCAGCCTGGAGCACTCTTTTACTTAAAATTAATTAATAAAATTGTAATTAAAAACTTCAGTGCCAGTAAAGCTTTCAATATAAATTTCAATATAAATAAATAAATAAGTAAATAAATAACAACTTCACAACAAGAAGTTCTCTTAATTTAAATTGAAAATAAATAAACTTTCACGGCGCCGCGAGCACCGAAATACATCAGCAGCATAAACGGCGCGCACTAAAACAATATCTGAAGGAACAACAAGACTACAAACACAATAAAACACAAATAAAAATTGTCTCTTATTTATCTTTAATTTTAATTTTATTTTTATTTTTATTTTTATTTGTATTATGAATTGTTTTCTTAATCAAATGAAAATAAAATAAAATAAAATGAAAATGAAAATGAACAAACGAAACAACAATTTTTTTTCTTCTATTCATCACAAAACAGAAACAAATTTCCTTAACACAATCAAGTGAAGTACAAATGCTTTTGTCTCTCTGTGTAACAGTGTGTGTGTGTGTGAGTGTGTGTGAGTGTGTGTGAAACTATGAAAGCTTCATGAATAAGTAAATCTCATCATACACATTGTCTCTGTTGTATGACAGAGAATTTAGGAGAATAAGTTGTTGTGTCCTGAGGATAAGCATGTAGTCCTTTTAGCCATCTCCTTTCATCTGCTGTTATCCTTGTTTTTGTTGTTGTATTAGACATTTTCCTTTGTATGCGAGCTGTTTTCATTCTGTTTCAATATTATTTTCATGGCTATTGTTATAGTGCTGACTGGCTTGTTTGTTGGCTTTGGAATAGTTGGCCAAATAGTGTGTTGACCAGCTGGTTCTTTTTCTTTCCTTTTTTTTGTTTTGCAACTAAAATAGAGATCACGGAAGATGTTTTAACTGCATGACAAAAATGTCCGCTGTACACATGCAAAAAAAAAAAAAAATTAAATGGCATCGTAAGTAATGCGACAACCTCCGTGGCTGTCCAGCTTCTTCCTTTTGTTTTTCTATCAGTTTCTCTCATTGCAAATTCATATACCAACACTAACACATGCTCACTTAAACTTGCACACAATATCAATCACACACACACACACACACACACACACACCCACACCCACACCCACACCCACACCCACTTACTTTGTCGAACAATATGCACAAATTGTTAGCAAAGAAAACTTTTTGTTGTCTCAACAATGTGTCCTTTTAATATCTTAAAACTGTTTCAGTTTGTATGCGTTGGAGTCCCTGGCGTAAGGACCTCTTTTTTTGTTTGCATGTAAAGTAAATTAAAAATATATCTCAATTTTATCTGGGGAAATAAAAGTTTATTTATTCAGTATTATTTCAAATACAATTACCTGTTGTGGCCGTGCTTCGAACTATTGACCAAAGCATTTGCTGTAAAGCCTCCATGGGGATTTATGTCTTCGGAGCCAATACAAAAAGGCCACTAGAAGTATTATTTTTATTTTTATTTTTATTTTTGTTTACATTAAGAAAAAGTAGTGCTCTTTGTCACAGTAAATAATTGCGTTTGTATGTGTGCAAGGGCTGGAACAGGATAGGGATTTTTGTGTGGAGGCAAATCATTTCAAATTCGAACGTTTTCACTTTCTGTTTCATGTTTATTTTATATAAGAAGTAAGTAAAATTATGTATTTACGAGGGTGATAAAATATTCTGAAAGCTCTTATTGTTCACATCTATAAAATATTTAACGAAATAAGCGTAACGAATAATTTCTGGTTAAACTTCTTTTTATATCCTTCACAAGAAAATGAAAGGTTTGTCATTCCGTGTGTAATTTATTTGTCATTAATATGGAATCCCAAAAAGTAAATATATTCTAGATTCTTCGGAATAGCGATGATGATTGAGCGATGTCCATGTGTTCTTCCGTTGGTCCTTCCGTCTGTCTGTACCTGAAATCGGGGTTTCCATGCCCCAGAAGAGCCAGACACTTCGTTCGTGGTTTTTAAATGAACTAATTCGATCAGCTTCTATTTGAAAGTTATTCTAAGAAAAACAGACTTTGAAAAATTAATTTTTCTGAGTTAATTTGGAAATTTCTTGAAATCTACCGGTTTGAAACCGGTTCGAAGCTTAGGAACTCTCTTCAGAACGCTGCCATTCCAGCCATTCAAAAGTTACAAGAGCGTCAAATACTTACGCACACACACACACACGCACATGTATACGACTAATTTTGAACTGGGCTCCCAGAAGTATTAAGGAAAGCTTTGTAGGACCTCAAAACGTAGAGATCTGATAGGAACTGGTTTTTTTTAAAACGAGTTAAATTTAATCACTTCCCGATTTTTGAAAATTTTGGAAACTCACTGTTCAACTGTTAGAAGGTCTTGCGCTCAAAGGCCTTATTCACAAAAAAAAATTCATTTTATGCTTATAAGCTGTTTATAAGGGAAATCTCTTTCAGAAAATTTCTCTACATGAATGTTTTTTATATACTAAAAAGATATCCTGCCATTTTTAGATATATTAAGAATTTAATTCCAATTTACGGGGCGGCGTAAGACTATCGTTGGAGTTTGAATGTTTAATAACTTGTTTATTAAACGATTAGTTATCATTATTATTTTAATTTAATTTTTTTCAATAAATTAACGATTTGACATACTCACTCCTATCGTGAATAGCAAGTGGAATTTTTGTTCACGTGAAATTTTTATTCCACTCGAGGGGAAAAATGGTATCGTGAATCTCCCGTGAAAAATTATTCCCATAATCAATTCTCAGTGAATGTAAAAAGAGAAGAAGCTGAAAACAACATTAAAAGTCAAACAAATTTGTACTTGAACATACATATCTGAAAATAAAAATATAAAATTTTAAAAATACATAATGTTCGGAATTGGAGCAGCTTTGTTATTACAAGAGGAAGAAAGCAAGCAGCAGCGAATTGCTCGGCGACGTTTACGGGACGCATCCAATCCCCTGGAGTTACCAGATACCTTGTAAGTAGCCAAATTCAATAAAAATTTCTTTTTATATTTTCTGTGCTTTTGTAGGTTTATCCAACATTACAGGTTAAACAAGCCTGCGTTTTTATATGTGCTGGACAAGCTGAACAATTCTTTGCCTTCCACAAAAAAGTTATTTGGAATTTCTACAATTTCAAAACTTTGTGCCTGCTTAAGATTTTTCGCAGAAGGAGGTTACCAAAAGGGCGTAGCTAGAGACTACGAAATAGGAATGGCACAGTCAACTTTTTCGGAGATTCTGTCAAGCGTATTAGATGCTCTTGAGGGAAATCTTTGTGGGCAGTGGATAACCTATCCATCGGAAGAAGAAAATAAAATCACTGCACAGGAGTTTTACCGGAAGTTTGGGATACCTGGTGTGGTAGGATGTATTGATGGGACACACATCAATATTATAACACCAAAAGATAATAATCATCTTTACTACAACAGGAAAGGGCACCACAGCTTAAATGTTACACTTGTAAGCTATATTTTTGTAAATATATACATTAATTGTTAGTTGTGAATATAATTTCTTTAAAGATATGTGATAGTAAAATGAGAATACGGTATGTTGACGCCACACATCCTGGAGCTTGTCACGACTCCTTTGTTTGGAATAGCAGTTCTTACAGAAGTGTAATGGAACAAAATTATTTGCAAAGAGGACTGCGAGTATGGCTGTTAGGTGAGAAACAAATTATATAAATAATATATGTGTTAATACTTACATACATATGTATGTTGTAACAAATTTTTATAGGTGATGGAGGATACCCTTTAGAACCTTGGTTGTTAACACCATATAGAAGTCCAATATCTGGCTCGAATCAACAAAAATTCAATGACGTTCATTCGAGGTGCAGGAATATTATAGAACGTACAAATGGAGTACTGAAAGGTAGATGGAGGTGCTTGCTAGGGGCCAGGGAACTCCACTATGAGCCAAAAAAAGCTATTAAAATTATTAATGTCTGTGTGGCATTGCACAACATCTGCATAGCATATAAGTGTGAACACAGCAATGAAATAACTGATATGGAGCAAATTAATCTTTCCCATCTAGAAAGCGAAAATACAGTTGAACGCAATAGGTTTCTTGCTGCTGCTAACCGTATCCGTGATAACATAGCAAATTCAATGTAAAAATTGTTTTTTATAAAAGTTTTAATAAAATTCAATTTTGTTTGACAAAAATATTTATTTATAATAAAAAAAAAACAACAATTCATAAAAAAAACATAAACAAAAGTAATAATTCAATTTTTTAACAAAAATATCTTAAAGCTATATATAAAATATCACAAATTCATTCATTCTTATACATTTCATATGTAGGTACTTTGTATATACTAAAAACTAATATTCGGTTTAATACCAGCAAACTATTTACATACGAGCGTTTTCCTTTAATATTGCAAGTTTGATTTCCTCAATTTCTAATAGCCTTTTGTTCTTTTCTATCTTGCTTTCTACTTCTTTCCGCCGCAACTCTTCGCAAACTTTATGGTGTCGCTCTAACATTTGCAATTCCTTCGATTTTAAATCGTTGTTTTTCTCTAAAGAACGGTACACCCTTCGCATGGTTGTCTCCATTTCTTTGTTGTGTGTTTGAGTGGAACCAGCTATTTCCGCAATTTTCGCATATATATTCTCTTGCGTTTCCACCTCTTTGGCAATCAGATCTGCGGTACTTAATTTTTGATGCTGATCAGCCCTTTTCCGTTTAAGGAATCGTGGTGTTTTTTCTGACGAATCTTCTGTCGTCGTAAACTTTTGCCTAGGTGGTGTCATCTGTTCCGGGAAGATGCTCTGGTTATCACTTATTATAACTTCATCCTCACCATCTTTTTTTTTGTGTATCACTCTGGTTTTCAGTAGAGTGAGAACATTGTGGCAAACCAAAAATTAAGGAATTCTCCACACCCTCTACGGACTCCTTCATCCCTACCAGCTCATATTAGAACTTTTCGTTCACTGAAAGGCACTTCGTATTATTTGGACCACCTCCTGTCCCTTTTATATTTTTTAAATTCGCTGCAGCTTTTGAGCGAACATACCGCTTTTGATCTGTCCACACCTAAAATGCAAAACATAAAAACAGACGTAAAGAGTATTCGATTGATATACAAAGCAATATACTACCTTTTTCCATTCCGTAATGTTTTTGATGGGAGGGCCAGCACTATTTAGCTCATCTGTTAAGCAATTCCACAAGTCTACCACAACATCTTTCGGAAGCTTCACAAAGCCGCAGGCAATCGCTCTGTTGGCTTGCATTTTATTCAGCATTATATCGGTTTGTGCCTTATTAACAGATCTTGCCCTTAAATAAAATTTACTATAATAATAAAATATAATAAACTTTGATTTGTAATAAAAACTACTTACATTTTTTGTTCTGTTCCCCACCAAAAACAAAGCGAATGAATTAAAGGGAAAAGTGAAAAAACTCGCGGGAAAGAAATCATTCACGATAAGGGGAATTTAATGTTAGCGTGAAATCATTCACGGGGAACGTCTTCACGATTGCAAATTTAGGGAAAAGGGAAAAATTTCGAGGGAAAAATTATTCACGATAGGGGTGACTGTCATTGTATTATTATAATATGAAATTTATTTGATAAGATGAGCGTGTTGAAACTTTTCAAAACTGTGGTTGAAGCCTACTGGCGATTTGGTAAAAGCGCCAACGAAATGCTTAACCACCCAACAAATAAATTTCAGATTAATTTTTTTTTTGTTATAAACAGGGCAACCAAATTTATGATATATCATATTTTTTTCTGCATGTCTTACAAACATATGAGGTAGGTAATTATCCGTTTCAGAGATTTTTAGGAATTTTGGCATCGATTTGTTAGAGCATATTTTGGCATATTTTGCCCTTGAGGGCATATGTTGGCATATTTTACTTTTAAGAGCAACTTTAAGAGCATATTTTGCTTTTAAAAGAGCATTTTTTGCAAAATTTTTGTTATGACTACATTCCAACTATTTTTAATGTGTACTTGAGTAATTTACAACCAGGTGGTGTTCATCTAATAGACTACGGCGAACTGAATTCGCCACTGACATAACCAAAGCGAATTGAATTTTGCAGACTAGTGTAATGTTTACTTGTCTTATTCTATTTATGTATATAAACACGTTGGGCTTTAGCTTCTTGGTTGTTTAATATTTAAGTTTTAAACAGCAACAATTTTTTAAATCGTTAAAAGAAAAGTTGTTCGAAAATCCGGTAAGCCGCCGCCGGAACTTTCTCTCCCACCTGAACCAATAACAACCCGTTGGGGTACATGGATTGAGGCTGTAAATTATTATGCTACCAATAACGAAAAAGTTTTGAAAGTCTTAGATAGTTTAACAGATGATGCTCAATCGATTAAAATTGCCAAAGAAGCTTTACGTAAATCTAAAACAAAAACAGATTTAGTTTTTATTGCATCGAATTATGGATTTATTGCCAACAATATCAAAAAATTTCAAACTGCTGGTAGTTCCCTAACTGAGCAAATAAAAATACTGAACGACACCGTTAAAAAGATCGACAATGTGCCTGACTCCGATTCTAAGCATATTGTTCCAAATAAGTTAAAACGAGTGTTATGGCTAAAAACAAAGGCCTTGAAGCAATAAAAATTATTTGTAGTCAGCTGAATGGTTCTAAAGCAAGCCCAACTTCAGAATATGATGTGGGCGAAGTTTTGTCTTTTAAATATGCTCCAATGAATTCAGCGGATGTAGAAAGAAGTTTTTCTTTTTATAAAAGTATTTTTCGAAGCAACAGACGGAACTTTCTCGTTGAGAATTTAAGCCAACACGTCGCAATTTATTGCAATTCCAATATGAATTAAGCTAATATATTTCACGGACTTATACTTGTACAAATTTGCTTACAAAGTAGTTTTTAATTCGTATTTTATATTTCATAAATTAGTATGTACAAATGTTTTTATTAAATGTCTTAGACATGTAATATGTTCCTAAAGTAACAAGTTATTTAATGAATTCCCTAACATGTTTATTTATTATTTTATTTTTCATTATTTTTTAAATAAAATCTTATATTTTTAAGAAAAACAAAACTTTTTAGAGCATATCTTTTACATTTTAAGAGCATTTTTCCTGTTTTTTACAGCATATTTTATGCGCTTAAAACCCTTTTTTTAAAGCACATTTTTGGTTGCCCTGGTTATAAAGTATTTTAAGGGCTAGTATTTTTGGCTTAAATATGTCCTAAAAGGGCTGACCATTTTCGGCTTCGCAAATTCGTGTTCTTTTTTCAATATATTTTGCTGAGTTTTTCGTAAGATTCCCGGGTCTTATGTGGCTTGAATTCCATTTGCTAATGGAATCAGCTGTGGAATGATCGCTGGTTTATTTATTTATTTATTTATTTATTTATTTGTCTATGGATAATGATCCTTACAGACAGTTAAATTGTATACATAAATTTTTTAAACATTAGTATAAAACATAAAATAATAATAATATCTACAAAAGTTTAGTACAAAATTATGAGTTTAGATAAATTAATATTTTATTTTTTATTGTACTGTGGCTTGAAGAAAAATCAATAAAATTATAAAATTTGTTGAACTCGTGGCACATCCTTCTCAAAGGATCACCATTGGCATAATTTGCTCTGAAAAATTTAACTGATAGTGGACAAAAATAACGTGAAGGACGTTGTGGGACATTAAAAGTTATATCGTTGATTAAAAAACCAGAGCTTACATCGCCAATAATTATGTTGAAAATAAACGATATGTTCAGCACAGTTCTACGACTTTTTAGAGTTGGCAGCTTGATAAGGGAAAGTCTAGCGGAATATGATGGTAAATTCATTGGGTTAAAGTTTAACCCACGAAGACAAAAAATAAGAAACTGTTTTTGTACAGATTCGATAGCGTCAGAATGTGTTTTATATATAGGGTCCCATATTACCGATCCGTACTCCAACACAGGCCTTACAAGTGATGTATATAGGCTTTTTGTAACATACGGATCATTAAACTCTTTAGCCCAGCGTTTTACAAAACCAAGTACACCTCTAGCTTTATTTATTGCCATTGTTATATGAGCAATGAAATTAAGTTCAGAATCAAGCAGGATACCGAGATCCAAGATATTATCGACCAAGTCCAATTGATAATTTTCAAAAACATAGCATGCAGGAATGGGACGTCTTCTAACAAAACGCATGTATTTACATTTTTTCAAATTAAGTTCCATACGATTTGTTTTGCACCAAGAGTAAAATGAATTTAAATCTTCTTGGAGATGTTTCTGTTCAGATATTTGACTATAACTCAGAAAAATTTTCACGTCGTCAGCATACATCAAAATATTGGATGAACGAATTACATCAGGTAAGTCATTAATAAACAATGTAAATAGAAGTGGTCCAAGGTGACTTCCCTGTGGTACACCAGATAAAACATCAATGCTTCTGGAAAATATATTTTTAAAACAAACGATTTGTTTTCTATCACTCAGGTACGAATATATCCATTTTATACTAAGATCCGTAAAGCCAAGCAAATGCAGTTTAATTTTCAGAAGCATATGGTTGACTTTATCGAAGGCTTTGCTAAAATCAGTGTAGATCACATCGGTTTGTTGTTGTTAAAAAAATCCACGATATATTTCGGTTGTAAGGTGCAGCAGATTCGTTGTAGTAGAGCACCTTTTTTGAAAACCATGCTGACATGGTGATATCAAATTTGATACTTGATAACTTAAGTGATCGGTGACAATTTTTTCAAATAGTTTGGGAATAACACTCAGTTTTACAATACCACGATAGTTGGCTATATCAGATTTATTTCCTGATTTAAACAATGGAATTATAAAGGAATTCTTCCATACATAAGGAAAATGACCAGATTTTATTGACGCATTGAATAAAAGTGCTAATGGCACAGCAATACTGTCAGCACAGTTTATCAAAATGTTGCTAGGAATTTTATCTGGACCAAAGTTGAAAGAAAATTTAAGGCGTTTTAATTCCATGCGGATTGTTGATATATCAATAAATTGAATAGAGGTTGATTGGTTGGCTGTTATCCTGACTGGATAGTTCAACGAATTGTCGTAGGTAGCATCCGAATAAGTTGTCGAGAAAAAATCGGCAAATAAATTGCTTATAATGGCGTCATCACAGGATTCCATTTGTTGAAACTTCATACAAGAAGGAAAGCCAGTTATTTTTCGTTTGGAATTGACAAATTTGAAAAATGACTTTGGATTACGTTTAAAATTATATGGTAACAGTCTTCAGGAGTTGTAATATTTACTTCCAAATAACCTTAAAGAAAACTGTCTATCACTGTTAAATCCGTTGATTGGGGGGGCGACAATTGGAATCGCTTCTGCGCGAAATAATGCCTTCGCCAAAGAGGTCGCGTTAGAGAGTCATTGTATCCCCTGTTGTGTTGGCTGTGGCTTCATCTTGTTGGCACCACAAGTATGGACGATTTTCTACTGTCGGTCTCAATAAATTGTCCAGCATCGTTTGATATTCAGCACCGTTAACTATGACTGAGACGCCAAGTACATTTTCAAAGAAATATGGACCGGGTGTAATTGTTGCTGATGAACTGTTCTTATATTCTCCGTAGTCCATGTCCTGGAATTTTGCTCATTTACGAAACTATTCAAATAGAAATGGGCTGATTAAAAAAATACGCTGCGTTAAAGCAATTCAACGTTGATTTTCAAAATAAAATTCAACAACTTTTGAACGCTCTTCTGTTGCGTACTATCCCCTATATATTTACCCAAAATTTCTTCACAAAGTTTGGAAATAAAAATAGAAAATTTATTTAATTTAATTAATTAATTTAAAAAGTTATTAAGCACTCAAAGTCCAACGACAGTTTGGCGCCACCCTGTATGCTGAAATGTTGCAGTCTAACCTGTTTATTCATGAAAATTATGAGAGGCTTATAAGAGTGTAATAGAGCAAATATCATAGGAAATTGTGTTTTATTAAGCTGTTATTAGGCTCTCATAATTTTTATGAATAAGAGGATAACTCTGTATTTGATTACGAACATTTAAGGCTTTATTTACAAAAAATATTATCTGCTTATAACCTGCTTATTAAACACATTTTCTTTAAAAAGTTTCTCTTATAAGCAGGTTATAATTATAATATAACTTTTATGAATAGGGTGTTTTTTTTTTGTTAAAGTTTAAAGCGCAGCACTGCAGCCTGTGGAGTCATTTCAATGGCCCAATAGTTGCTTTAATAAAGCGTTAGTTTTACTTTCCAGTTAATCAATAATAAGAATTTCTGAACTATTTGCCTTGTATGAACTGTGGCAAACCACTCATGTTATTTATAAGCCTTATTCCTTAACATATTCAATGTAATTTTTACTTGTAAAATACCCTTTTAATCGATACCGAATTTTCTAGGAAACTGAAGTCGTTGTAACATTTACAGAAGTTGAGACTACCGCAGTGTCAACAACAATCCTTATCGAAACTGACATCTTCAGGTGATACGCATTAAAGAAAAACACAAAATGTTGTTCCTTAAAATAACATCTCTATTAATTCTAAAAAATTCGCTTAGAAAACCTGCCGTATTTTTAAAGCAACACACTTCTGCCTACCATTTCGTTGCTAATAAACTTTAAAAAGAAAATCACTCCAACTTTCCATGGAAACCACAACAATTTAGCACTGCAAATAAAATACCTGGAAAAATCTATATAATCTAAAAAAATTTCATACACAAAAACAAACAAAAAGATACAACATTGATTTGCGCAGTTATTTTTCTATTGTAAAAATTCCTTAGAACTGTCGAAAATAGTCGAACTGTGAGAGATGACTGGGGGATTTATTTTAATGCCACAAAATATAAAAAAGGCCGGGGATTTAAAAAGATAATCATTTCCTCTGGCACATAAATAAGCGTCTGCCCATTAAAAAAAAGTTCATGTTTGAATGCTCACTTCGTGTATCTCCTGGTTTGTATCTACAGATAATAATTTAAAAGTTTTTGAAATTGGAAAAATATCTGTTACTAATTTCTAAAGAAATGAACTAAAAATCTGCGCAAATTCTACACAGAAAAGAATTGTTTTAAATATGATAAATATTATTTTGTCAATACAGTTAATTGAAGTTGAAGCTTCCTTAAGACGAAAAGAGATTCGTTTTTGTATGTGTGAGAGGATTTTTGAGACATTGAGAAAATAAACTGAACAGATTCGGCAAACAATTCGAACGAAATTATGAATTTTCGATTATGACATAATTTTGAGAAACTATTTTGAAAAATATTTCTCCCAATAGAACAAACGAGACCCCCCCTGGCCAAATATCATACAAATCGAAAGGAGTCGTGTGTAACTCTTAAACGATTTGACAAGCCTTCCGATCTCTAATCGATCCCACTGCTCTTAATTATTTAAATTTAAATGCCTTCTTCATAAACAAACTTGCATTAGTGTTGGTGCTTGTTTGATATAAAAATACTTTCTATTCCCAACTGTTCCCAACATGTTCGATGTGCTGGCAGAGAGACGCACACATGCAACTACTTTCAATGTGTTTTAAAATAAAAGTCACATTCACTGACATGTTTCTGCGTGTAAAGAAAATTTATGTAAAAATGAGAATTTCTTCAGAATAATTATACAAGAAATGGGGATATGAAATCCTTCAAAATGACTTTTCTTTAATATTAATTGTGTTTCTCCTGGAACTGGTGTAAAGGTTCAGCAAAAAGCTGCAACTAAAAATATGAAATTCTCCCAATCAAAAAGGGAATTTTCATAATCCTGTTGCAACAAATAATTTAAAATAAAACAAGAAATAATAATTTCAATGAAAAATATATTATTTTACGTAGTTGCTTAAATGCAAGTAAATCAAAATATTTCCCTTATTTTTATATATATTTTTTAAAGAGTTTTAATACATTTTAAAACCTTAAGAAATTAAGAAATATCATACTGATTTAATTAAGCGTTTAAGATAAATTTTAACTTCCTGCCACAGTAGCCACTGTGGTACAATTGAACCAAAAATTGTTCTTTTTTACGTTTGGTTCGCTGGTTCATTTTTTTCTCTTTTATGAAAAGTTAACGATTATAATATAAATAAATTTTGAAAGCTTTATCATGCCTGCAAAAATGTATTTACGAAAATTATTACTCTTCACATAAAGTAAAAGATTTGATTCTTTTACAACACTTGATAGTAATCGGTTATTACCTACCCACAGTAGTAAATCAAAAAGCTATATTGGCAACACTGATCGATTGTTACTTTTGTTTGCAAGTCAGAAATTGACGATTTGACTTCAGTGTAAAAAGTATTGTATTATCCTGGTATGCAAATAAAATTGAAAAAATTGCTTCTCCTTTTTTATTTTGGTTCCTTTTTTTATGGATTTTGGTCCCGAAGAATAATTTAGAGTGGCAACCGTGGACTCAACATAACACCCAAGAAAATAATTCAATCAGATTAAATCTCATGATCTTGCTGGCCAATTAATTGGAAATTATTTGTTCATGAAAAGTTTATTTAGGAAAACCAATTGTAGCGCCCACTGTGTGGCATGTGGCTAGGAAAATCGAAAATTGAAACAAAATCGCCAAGTTCTTAGTTTTACTCCGCACATTGAAAATTTAGAAAAATTTTACATGTTTTCCAGCAAAGAGAGCGCCACCTTTATCTCTGCCCTTAATTAAAGTTGTGAATATTTTATGGTTAGAATTTAATATAAGTTTTACAAAAATTAAAAAAATTTCTTTCCCTCAATTTATTGTCATGGAAAATATTGTGCGGGCTACTGCGTCAACAAACTTTTGTATGGAAATGTAACCAGCGGGGTGGCGGCGATTAATTTAACAAAAAAAAAAAAATTTGCAAGAGTTTTGTTTGTGTTATTATTTCGAAAATGCCAAAACGAATTGATTTAACCATGCGAGTGAGTGTGTGTAAGTGTGTGTGTGTGTGTGTGTTCAGCAAATAAAAAGAATCTGTCAACCGCAGTCTGGTTTTATTTTATGAATAACAATAAATCCAGCTTTTCTTGAATTTGATAACGAGAACCGAAAGTTAAAAGTTATGCACGTATTCGTGTTTGTGTGTGTCTGTGTGTGTTTGTGTACATATTTTCATTCACAATTGTTTTTAAAACATGGCACACACACACACATATTTATTATTGCCAATAAATATTTTTGTTAAAAAAAAAGGATAAGACAAAACAATTCCAAATGCAAACCTCCACCATCAGGACAACAGACATCCATCAGGTTCTTAATTTATTCTGAAATTTTACAAGCAAAATTTAAACAAATCAAAATTCGAATCATATTTTCTTCCTCCAACTCACTCAACTCCAGAAATTATTTAGTTTCTTTTTTAACACATAATTTCTTAAAATCACAAAACTTAAACACGTTCTCATAAGTTATACGAGGGTTGTTGGGCAACTCAGTTACTACTTAGCGGCCATTTTGTATGATAATCGAATCTTGACAATAGATTAAACAACGGAATTTTCGGACTAATTTTTCAGCAGTTTTTGAAATTTTATAAAATTTCACACCATGAAGTTTATAACCTCTACAGCTTTAAACACAATAACGACAGCAGGCTACAGACTGCAACTTGTTGAATATTGAATTCAAGTGCGTATATGAGAATGATTAGTTTTACTACTACCGGCAACACGGCTACGGGTTGTTGTCCCTGCTGTTTTTGTGGTTGTAGTCAAATGAAACTGATTTCTATTTTGGTGAGCGACAATGAGTAGATGCAGTGTTGCCAGTGTAATATAAATAAATTCAATTATTGTCAACTTGAAAATATGTTGTTTTAATTTGAAAATTAATTTTTTTAGAGAATTGATTTCGTCTTCACCTCTCAGAAATGGCCAGGGAAGACTCCCAAGACCTCAGAACATGGAGATCTGAAGAGAATTCTATTTTTCTTAAAACAGGGTAAATCCAACAGCTTTCCGATTTTTTAAGTTCTCTATTTTTGAGCGGCTAATTACAAAACTAAATATTTCGCTTTAAGTCATTAAACACAACAACGACAGCAGGCTACGAGCTACAAACTGCCAATTGGGCATGACTATTTTGGCGACGACACAGCCACACGACTACCGACCACAATTGTAGCTGTAGCCAAAATCGAACTAATTTCTATTTTCGTGAGCGACAATGAGCAGATGCCATGTTGCCAGCATAATATAAATAAATTCAATTATTGTAGACTTGAAAATAAGCTGTTTTATTATACAAAAAGAAACAATAAACTTTATCGTCAAGCTAATGAAAGGATTTCTTGTCATATACTATGGACTTTATAAATATTTTATTGGAATAGCACTATTTAAGAGTATGAAATATATGAAAGCGGCTACACTGGCGTATGAAGAGAGTTCTACTACAACCAACAACTCATGGTTATTGATTTGGTGGTGTCGTTCTAAAAATAATTAAGTAGCTGACTACGAGGCGACAATTGTAGCTAACGACTTTTGTAGCCGGCGCTCGTGTAGCCTGCTGTCGTTATTGTGTTTAATGCTTTAGTTGGTCCGGCAGGCCCATGATGCGCATCTGTTGGTGAATCAGCCAGCCAGTAACTGCGCAATAATACTCATTAAAGCTTGAACGTGGAAATAGTATTTTAGAGAACTTTTCTGCTTCTTTGCCGTTCCAGAATCATATTGCGAATCATTTTTCCCACTAAATGGCTAAACCTCTGTCTGATAGCGTTTTTACTAAAAAAAAAACAGTAGCAGATAATAATATCTTCTTTCGCCCAGGGAAAGCCTAAAGCCCTCAATGAAAATGTCTTGTTTTCAAATAGTTTTTGTTATCTATAAATGAAGTTTCAACTCCCTACTTGGGTTAAAAGTGATCCATGATTATATACAGCATGTTTTTTTACAGTATAAAAACTTTGAGTTGACATCACTGCTTTATTGGAGCACCCATGTAACAGCTGATGGTGGCTTTTTGTTGAATTTGCTTTGAAATTTAATTACCAAGATCTTTTTGAGGAAACTTTCGTTAAGTGGTAGGACACATACGTAATTCATTTACACGATGGCGTATAGTCTGACTCCAGTAAAATGAGTGTTGCCTACTTAAAGTTTAATAAATCTACTAGATTAATTAATAACGTGTGTTTTTTTTTTTTGGAGTCACATCATTGAGTTGGCATCACTGCTTTATTTAAGCACTCATTTAACAGCTGATCGTTACTTTTTAATAAGTTTTCTTCGAAATTTAATTACGAATCGATTTATATCGAAATATTGAAATTTTTAATCAAAATAATTCTTCTATTCGTCAAACTCTTCCATTCAAAAACTGATTTCCCGATAAAGCCCATTTCTGCTTGAATGGCTGCAAAAATAAGCAGAATTGTTGCATTTGGAATGAAGAGAATCTACAAGATTTTATTGAAATAAAATTACATCCGAAAACTACTCTTTCCTGCGCTTTAGGGCCTGGCAGGGTCATTGGCCCATATGCCTTCAAAAAGGATGATGGTCATCAGAATGTTACTGTCAATGGTGAACGGTTTGGGAACAGGATGCGAAATTGTTTCGTCCCTTAATTACGTGGCATTAATTGTGCTGATGTGTGGCTCCAACAGCAGGGAGCCACATGCCACACAGTGGGCGCTACAAGTGGTTTTCCTAAATAAACTTTTCATGAACAAATAATTTCCAATTAATTGGCCAGCAAGATCGTGAGATTTAATCTGATTGAATTATTTTCTTGGGTGTTATGTTGAGTCCACGGTTGCCACTCTAAATTTTTCTTCGGGACCAAAATCCATAAAAAAAAGGAACCAAAATAAAAAAAGAGAAGCAATTTTTTCAATTTTATTTGCAACCAGCATAATACAATACTTTTTACACTGAAGTCAAATTGTCAATTTCTGACTTGCAAACAAAAGTAACAATCGATCAGTGTTGCCAATATAGCTTTTTGATTTACTACTGTGGGTAGGTAATAACCGATTACTATCAAGTGTTGTAAAAGAATCAAATCTTTTACTTTATGTGAAGAGTAATAATTTTCGTAAATACATTTTTGCAGGCATGATAAAACTTTCAAAATCTATTTATATTATAGTCGTTAACTTTTCATAAAAGAAAAAAAAATTAACCAGCGAACCAAACATAAAAAAAAGCAACAATTTTTGGTTCAATTGTACCACAGTGGCAACTGTGGTTGAGTCCCTTGTCTGTGACGATTAACCACTAACGATTGAATATCTGGTAGTCAACATTCGAAGAGTTGTCGGCGAAATACGGTCGCAAATACTGAGTAAATTTATTGAAAATGGGCGTCTTCTATGTGCCAGCCGTGGCGGTCACTTGACAGAAATCATGTTTAAACATGAATTTTATAAAATATTCTTTTAAATGGAGCCTGTTTCAATGATATTGAAACTATATATATCCTTGATTTACTGTGACTTAAACTTGTGTCACACTATGACGACACCCATACATGGGGGAGGGAAGCGTTGATCCTTCGATGAAACTGTCCCTGTTCTTAGATTTTCTTATTAGTTGGGCTTTATATCATATTTTTGCGTTAAATTTCAGCCTTCTGGATGGAATGGAAGCGCCAAATGTTTGTATGCGAATATTGGGAAGGCCTGGGCCCTGCCGAAGTATATGAGCCGTTGCTAGAATTTTCCCATATTTCATTTGTTCTAAATTTCATCCGAAATTTATATATCTGATCAGTTGGTACTCCCGATTATGTTATAGTTATCAAAAACTACTTCCAATCATGGCTTTTCTTGCGAAAATTATTTGATTTGTTTAAAAGTTGAAGCGGTTCGAAAATTAAAATAATAGTGAAAAGGGCTGGTCCCTGGCGTCGACCGTGGAAGCCAAAAGGTTGCATGTAACCCAGCCATACAGTGCTGAAGGGTGTATAAAATTCGGAACTGCCGAATGAAGTATGTTTTCCTGTTTAATTTCATTTCCGCTGCTTCACCTTTAATTAATTATATTTATGCTGCATTTATTCTGTCATTTATTTTATTTCTGTTTCCTTTCAAATATTTTCTTTAAAATTCATGCCGCCGCCACACACATACAACTGCGATTGAGTTTATTTTGCCTGCATTGAAATTGATAATGAGTTTTATGTCTGCCTGCCTGCCTGCCTGCCTGCCTGCCTGCCTGCTTTTCTTTGACGCTAAATGAAAGGTGGCGAGAAACGCACAGCTGGCGTCTGTATCCTGGCAGTTATTTTCAAACTCTGTTATATTTTCTTAATAAGCAATTGCAGGTGCATAAAGACTTAAAAAAGTATTTGATTTGCATTTGCTTTTCGGTGCCTATTCTTTTGTTGGTTGACTGGCGTTGTGCATCAAGCGTGTGCTAAAGATAAATCCGTGATAAGAAAATAACAAAAATAAACTCCGCAGATTAAATTTCGAGAGATGAAAAGCTGAAAATATTATGCGATTATTTGTTTTGTTAAAAAGAAATTAAATGAAAATATTTCCAAGGCCATGAACGAGATCCGGTGGTTAGAAAGAATGCAGCCATATAAAAATGTGTTGCAAACATGTTAAATTAAATACGGTAGAACACGCTTATAACGAACTCGGTTGTAACTTGGGAATCGGTTGATTTGAAAACTAAAATCAGACAACGTTTCAGCTCGAAGAGTTTAAAAACAGCAGCGTAAAACCAGGTTACGATCGCTTTTGGTTAAAATTAGCGGAAAGTTACTGGGTTGGCCTTTGAAACTAACGCTTTTTTATATATATTTTTTTATAAAAAGTTATCAGAATATTTTGGGTCACCCTGCTTTTTTCAAACTTTTATGCAACTAAAGACAGCATCTAATAAAATGATATTAAATTTCAAATGAATTTTCAATAAGACTAAAAAACCACAAAACACTTGAGTACTGATGGTGAATGTGCAGCGGCTTTCGAAAACTGCTGTTCTGCTCTGTTGTATTAATTCAATATTTAATAGGTGCAGTTGAATATTCAATAAGACTACAAGGCCACAAAACACTTGAGTACTAATGGTGAATGTGCAGCGGCTTTCGTAAACTGGTGTTCTGCTCTGTTGTATGAAATGAATATTTAATAGGTGAACTTGTATTTTCAATAAGACTACAAGGCCACAAAACACTTGAGTACTGATGGTGAATGTGCAGCGGCTTTCGTATACTGGTGTTCTGCTCTGTTGTATGAAATGAATATTTAATAGGTGAACTTGTATTTTCAATAAGACTACAAGGCCACAAAACACTTGAGTACTGATGATGAATGTGCAGCGGCTTTCGAAAACTGCTGTTCTGCTCTGTTGTATTAATTTAATATTTAATAGGTGCAGTTGAATATTCAATAAGACTACAAGGCCACAAAACACTTGAGTATTGATGATGAATGTGCAGCGGCTTTCGAAAACTGCTGTTCTGCTCTGTTGTATTAATTGAATATTTAATAGGTGCAGTTGAATATTCAATAAGACTACAAGGCCACAAAACACTTGATTACTGACGGTGAATGTGCAGCGGCTTTCGAAAACTGGTGTTCTGCTCTGTTGTATTAATTGAATATTTAATAGGAGAAGTTGACTTTCCCTTGGGCTTTTGAAGTATTTATCATGTCTCTCTGAATTTTAAACACTTTTTAAACAATTCGCCTGTAAAATTAAATGTGATAAAGACTAGAAATCTTCCAGCGTATTTGTTGCTCCAAGATTAAATGATGAGCTACTCCAGCTGTAATTAAAATGTTTTAACTGCGTTTGGAGTGATTGATGATGAAGGCAGGATGATGTTGATGTAACAAAATCGCAAGAGAATAAAAAAATTATTTAATTTCATAGACAATTTACTCGATCTGATTGTCGATAATGATGGTGTTGCCATCATTAACACACAGACGCTGGCATATAAAATATTTCATTGAAGCATTCGGATTAAAAAAAAAAAAAAAGAAATCCTTGTTTCGGCCCAGCGTGAACAGTTTATTTTGTTTTCCACTGCCTCTTCGTGTAGCTTTTTTCTTTTTTATTGAAAACATCCACGAAATCTTTCAGTTGCAGCGAGAGAGAGAGAGACAGAGAGAGAGAGAGAGAGGGAGTAATAAAAAATTGTGGAAATAAATTTCTTTGGATTTATTAACAATAAAAATATTGCCATACATCACACTTGAGTTCTTTTTGTTGTTGTTGTTGTTGTTGTTGTTTGTTCAGTGTTGCTGTGATTGGCTGCCATTTCTGTTGGTGTCCAATTTAAAGTTTTGAAGTTGTGTTTCGCTGTGTTGCTAATAAATTTCTTTCACTTCATAAAATCTATTTATCACTCTTGAAATGAAAATCTCTTTGAATGTTTCGAAAATTATCTGGGGTTTTATTTTGTTTCATGGTGCGTGCAACTTGTCGTGCAACTTCAAGCTGATTTAGAAAAGTTCGTTTCACTTTTTTAATGAGCACTTCTGTTACTTTAAAGTTCCATGCTGGTGCTACTTTTTCTTATTCAATTCTCTTTTCGCTGAGAATTCTTATTTGGTCAGTAAATAGAAAATCAAATAAATAAAATCAGTGGCCATTTTCAAATAAATTAAGAAAAAAAACTTCTTTTGACTCTGCCAACTTTTTTAAGCAGCAACAAAAATTAAAAAATTGTTTGAAACAAATAAAGCGCGGGTTTAGGATGAAGTGAAAAGTTTGAAATATTTTCCGGCGATTGCAGTCCCTTTTTTATGGGGGTGTCAATTTATACACTTCCTTTTCCAAATTCTTTTCAAATTCCCATCCCACTTTTTTTTTTATTACAAAATTCATCAATTCAAAAGCAATTCTAATTTATTATTTATTGTTTGCCATTGAAGCCTGACTGACTGACTGGCTGACTGGAATAATTACATGTACTTTCGCTTTCGCCACCGTCTGTCTGCTGGTGTCTGTATGTGCAACACGACTTAAACGTACACATACGAAAGTGAACAGCCTTACCGCCTTACACAACTCGATAAAGTCGCTACAGTTCTGCTTTCAACAAAAAACAAAAATTTCCATTGTGTTTGTTTGCCAGGAAGTGGCAGCAGTTAGTCCTGATGGACCCAACAATAGCAGCAGAATATTTCCAACAATTTTATCCAAAAAGGCACTTTAACTTTTAAGGCAGATCTTACACTTCACCGGCTCTTTGCTTTTCTTTTTGTTCTCATTATTAAAAGCATATTTTCGTTTCTTAGCATAAGTTCCCACTAGTCAAATATTTGCCCGCATAAATCATAACAACTAAATATTAATGAATAATACGTTGATTGCTAAAAGTGTTTGTTAAATCAAACAATCTCTTAATTAACTAAAAAACAGTGCCCCACAATCTAAAACAAGTGGTTACACTTATTTTTACAAATATTTGACTCGTGTGAACGCACCTTTATAGATTCATTTCTTTCAATTTTCTGTGTATTTTGTTGAAGGAGCTTTTTAATAAAAAAAAATCTACACCAACATTCACATACAAAATTCAAAATTTTGTTTGATTTTAGGATAATAATTATTATGATAATTATTATGATAATTATTATTTCATACTCAAGCGTTAAAGAAAATGAAAAAAACAAGTCTTAAATTGTCTCACAACGTAGACAAGAGGTCTGCGAAGTTTAAGAAGTTTAATGTTTTTAAAGCTTTTCACACTCCACTTGCTAATGGGTGTTTTTTTTTCATGGAGTGACTCATACTGATCGTTTTTTAGACAAAATTATGGCAGAAAGTTTCCTAAATATCCTGTCGTTTTACAATCGTTTGTGTGTCCTAATCGTTTCTAATTAAATACCGATTAATTGATAAATAATCGGCAAAAAATATCATGTTAATTCTCTTCAAACTTTTTAATCCTCTATGTTTATTGACTGAAAGCCGATTAATTGTTTCTTAAACTTGACTGAATATCTATTAATCTTACAAACAGTTATCGCAAAGTTAGAGCGTATTCACTGGCAGCAATTAAAATTTTAAACCGAAATAAAAGAATAAAATAAAAGTTGGGTTCCTTCAATGACCAGCAGCATTGAAAGAAAAGCCTGAAACAAATTATTTATTTAAGGCAGGAGCCCACGTCAAAATTTTACGGAGGTATTCAAATGTCCTTCATTCCTTTTTATTTTTTTATTTTTTATTTCCATGTTCTTGCTAAATATATTATAGAGATGTCTGCTCTTTAAGGCTGTTAAGATAACTTTTCAAAAAACATTTAAAATGTCTTCAAATGAAGGGAGATACAGAAAAAACATTAAACTGAAATGAAACTGACCGTTCAACGTTGTCATAAAACTGGCATCAGCAAAAGAAAAGAAAAAATATGTATATAGAACAATAAAACTCTCAAGATATTTAATTAAAATGTAGCGCCATTTAATTTCAGCTGCATACGCATTCGAATAAACTTTGACAATGGAAAAGGTCCTTTGCAGAGTCCGTTGGAAAAAAAAGAAGGAATTTCGTTACAATAATTAATCGAAAAGTGTTTTTTTAATACAAAAAGACTTTCAAAATACAAGGGAAAGTCAACATCAGACTTATGCATTCAACTCATACAGCAGAGCAGAACAGCTGTTTTCAAAAGCCGCTACAATTGCACCTTCAGTGTATAAGTGTTTATTGTCAATTGCAGTTCAGTGTGTTAATCATTTTATTTAAGTTAATTTAATTTTAAATAAATATATTTTAAAAAAATTTATTTTAAAAACAAAATATTTAAGAAAATGAATTTAAAAGTTGAAAAATTCATTTTTAAATAAAGTCTTAAAAAACAAACAAGCATAATACAAGTATTTTTCAGAAAAAAAAAATCAATGACAGCTCAAATCATCCAGGCATTTTTTCACAATAATAATTTTATTTTGTTTCATTATATTTTTAAGATTTTATTTTAAAATTTATTTTTGCTGCGGTTTTCTTAAAAAGTGCGTTGTTTATTATATTTTAGTTGCATGTGCTTCGATAGCGTGTAAAAATACTTGCACTTTATGACACAATAAGAACATGAATCACACCAATAACTTTGTGTGAGTTAACTGTGACGCATGAGCAACAATATCAATAATATTAAGTACACGCAGGGAAGCACAATGCAAAAGGACAAACATACCACTGATGCTAATAAAAAGTGTTAAAAAAAACGATACAACAACTGTATCCAGGCGATTTTGGCAAGCTTTTTATTAAGTGTTGCCGTTTTATTTAATTATTCACGTTTTCTTACCCCGTACTTTTTTGATCAAAAGTGCAGGAGAGCTCAAATTGAATTTCAAACAACATGTTTTTCCCTAGGAAATTCTGAAGACGATGCGAGTCTTGCAAGTACCTGCTGAGCACGAGGAAGTTATTATCTTCTCCAAAGTTTTTCATCAATTATCCATCCTTGGAGTTGAATTGTTTATATTTTTATAATTTCTTAATAACAATGTAACTTTTTTTCGAGTATAAAATTAGCTTAAATTGTTTACTTTTATATAACAATTATCAGCTTAACTTTTCCATCTTCGGACTGCCTGTTTTAATTCTGACAATTTTTAATCACAATCTATTTAAAACTATTTTCAATTTATCAGTTCAAGGAAGTCAAAAATAAAAGTCAAGAAATAACTTTTACATTCCGATGGAGAAGCGAAAATCAAAATATAACTTTTATATTATGACAAAAAAAATTAAAGTCCAGAAAAGCTATTTTAAATGCTGATCTAAATAAGTATAAAAATAACTTTTATTTTCAAGGAAAAATGTAAAAAAAACAAGTAAAATTGCTATATTCGGCTGTGCCGAATCTTATATACCCTTCACTGACGTACGTCTGCTTTCTAACTAATAAAAGAGTTTCAGTTAGCAAAAAATACAAGTCCTCATAATGTGTAAAGCGGTTTTATTTAAGCAAAAGTACAAATTTTTAACCATTTTGGTAACGTTCATGTTATACAAAATATTGCAGTATCCAACCCTGGAATCGAATTTTTTTTCTTTGAATTTTTAATACCAATTCTGTTTTGCCAGGACAAAAAATAATTTTAACCAGGAAAAAACGACGTTAGTTGATTTTTAGTTATTTTAATGTACAAAAAATATATAAAATTTCCTAACCCTGGATGGAAACTTTAAATTCTTAAATTTTTTTTCATCGATGCAAATCTTCGTTACACCAAAAATTGTTTTATTTAAGAAAAACTTAAAATTTTTAAACATTTTAGTTATTATATGTACCACGAAATACCGAATGTGTCAAAAAAACTTAAATTTCCGATCCCTGGAATCGAAAATTTATTTTTTTTTAAATTATTTGTTACCGATGGAAGTCTTCATGATGTATAAAGCGGTTTTATTTAAGAAAACCTACAAATTTGTTACTTTTTTGTTACTTTAATGTACCACAAAATATTGCACTACCGAACCCTGGAATCGAAATTTTGATTTTTTTAAATTTTTGATACCAATTTTGTTTTACCGAAATAAAAAGTAATTTTAACCAGGAAAAACGACGTTAATTGATTTTTGGTTATGTATTGCATAAAAAAATTTTAAATTTCGGAACCCTGGATGGGAACTTTGAATTTAAAAATTTGTTTTCATCCATGCAATTCTTCATTACACCAAAAACGGTTTTATTTTAGAAAAACTTAAAATTCTTAAACATTTTAGTTATTATATATACCACAAAACACTGCATGAAAAAAAATTTTATTTCCCATCCCTGGGAAAAAATTTTTTTTTTAAATTTTAAATGGACAATTGAGGAGTCCCAATGCATGAAATATGCGGTTTTTGGAGTTAATTTTGGGTCGAGAAATAAGTGTAAGCTTCCCAGCTCTGGAACCGTCCTTCCGATTTTTCTGAATTTCAATACCACTCTAATTTAGCTCACTTTCAATCGATCAGTCGAAGAATGAAGTCTGTAGCTCTTCTGGGGGCTTGGGAAACGTACAGACACACGGACAGACGGACATCGCTCAATCGTCATCGCTATTCATAAGGATCCAGATCCAGAATATATATACTTTATGGGGTCCCATATTAATAGCGAAGAAATTACACGCGGAATGACAAACCTAAATATACCCTTTCACATTTTTGTGAAGGGTATAATAAAAGTCAAGAAAAAATTCGTATATTTTGATTAAAACTAAAAGTCAAGAAATGCCTTTTAAATTCTGATCACAGTAATTAAGAAAACAATTTCAGAAACAAAATCGAAAAATATTTAAGTATCCAGGTATAACGTTGATTTTCTGACCGAAAACGTTGATTTTCTGAAATGGAGTTTTACACTCTGATTGAAAAATGCATGTCCAGAAATAACTTTTATTTGCTAGTCGAAGATAAAAGTCAAGAAATAACTTATATATTTTCGTTAAAAATAAAAGTCAAGAAATAACTTTTACATTCTGATGGAGAAGAAAATATCAAGAAAAAATTTTTATATTCCAACGGAAAAATAAAAGTCAAGAAAAGCTTTTCTTCCATTTTCTGGTTGAGAAACCAAAATTGGGAAATAACTTTTATATATTAAGAAGTAAATAAAAATCATACATAAATAACTTATAAATTCTGGTCGAAAGATACAAGTTAGAAAATAACTTATATTTTCTATAGAAGGAATAAATGAAAATCAAGAAATAACTTATATATTTTGAATAAAAATAAAAGTCAAGAAATGCTCTTTTGAACTCTAATCGAAATAAGTAAAAAATAACTTTTATTTTCCAGGAGA
This sequence comes from Linnaemya vulpina, assembly GCA_963675445.1. Taxonomy (NCBI): domain Eukaryota; kingdom Metazoa; phylum Arthropoda; class Insecta; order Diptera; family Tachinidae; genus Linnaemya; species Linnaemya vulpina. Next base: position 62,741,842 of record OY776280.1, on the reverse strand, counting down.
AAAATCAAAAAATAACTTTATTTTCTCTTACATTGTGATTGAAAAAGGCATGTCAAGAAATAACTTTTATTTACTGGTCGAAAATAAAAGTCAAAAAATAACTGTTATTTTCTAAAGAAGGAATAAATAAAAATCAAGAAATGACTTATATATTTTGAATAAAAATAAAAGTCAGGAAATGCTCTTTTAAATTCTGATCGAAATAAGTAAAAAATAACTTTTATTTTTTAGGACAAACACCAAAAAATAACTTTTATTTTCTGACCGAAAAATAAAATTCAAAAAAGAGATTTTTTCATTCTGATGGAAAATTAAATGTTAAGCAACAACTTTTATTTGCTGGTCGAAAATAAAAGTCAAGAAATAACTGTTATTTTCTAAAGAAGGAATACTCTAAAATCAAGAAGTTGTTTTTATATTCTGATGTAAAATTAGGCCAAGAAATAATTTCAGTTTTCTACTTGAAAAATAAAAGTCAAGAAGCATTTCTTGTCAAGAAATAACTGTTATTTTCTGAGGTCCCTAAAGTCAGCTAAAATTTCTTAACAAAGTTTTTGAGCTCGACTTTTTTTGGTGTCGACCAGTGTAATGAAATCGTGTTCTATTAAAGTGAAATAGAAAGAAAAATTCATTAATTCCTGCTTCTCTTAAGAAGGTATTGGTCTGACAAGGTTCAGGACTCACGCTTTCTTTCCTTTTTCCTATAAAATCCTGGAGTGAATAGAGGAAAAGAGAACACCTTCAACAGCATCCGGGTATTTATAGGGAAATAAAATTTCTAGTTTCTGAAAAGCAGTCTCCATTTCAGCCTGTCTCTCTCAAATGGTTGATTAGAAAAGACATCCATTTAAATGTTGTTTCTCAAATAGAGTTTCCCAATCTTGAACTAAAATTTAAATTTTTCAATTCGTCTAGAAATGAAAGCGGAGAAAATAGAGAGAGAGAGACAACTTAGTGTCATTAAATTCGCTTATGCCCCACTTCAGTGCAGCAACCCATATTCAACAATAGACTTACAATAGTTTCTCCTTAATGATCTCTTCTCTCCGGCTAGTAAAACCACTTGGAGTGAAAACTGAAACTGAAATCATTAAAAATAATTGTAACAAAAATTCCATCTGATATCGGAAAAAATCAAACGTAAAACGTTTCAAGCACACAAACGAACGTTGTCAGTTTTATAAGTTTTTATTTATTTTTCTTTTTTTTAATGAAATTTTATTGCATCATACGTGTTTTATCGCAACCAAATCTCTAATGGAAAGCAAACTTTTTGCTAAAATAAAATAAATAAACTACAATACATGTGTGTGTGTGTGTGTGTACAAATGAAATTGCAAATATTTGTTTGATACAAAAATGCTGGTACAATTCCACATGAGGCCACCTGAAATGTTCGTGTATTTCAGTTTCTTTTTTCTTTCCATCTGCACGTGTGTTGTTTTTATTATTCATCAAAATTTTATTTTCACAGCAGTCAAGTGCCACTTTTTTGCGGTTTCCAGTGCAAAAAAAAACATGTTGCGGAATATTTATTCAACTCGTTTAATGTTTTTTTTATATATTTTTTTTTTGTGTTCCAGTTTCTGGTTTCCAATCTTTGCTTAGAGTGTACCAGTATGTGTCCGAAATCGTGTACAACAGTTTCCTTGATGCTCCTAAAATAATTTCACTGTTTTAGCTTTTTCACTCTTTACCGCAACGCATTGATTCATAATATTGTGATACATATTTTGTTTAATCATGCACAGTGGGGTCGTGTGTACATAAATAAGAGAATATAAGAATATATTAGTGTCAGCTGTTGATACGATTTAAATTTGTTAATGAGCTGAAACAAAAAGATTTATAAAATGCCATTTCAGATGATGGCTGATGGCTCCGGAAAAGGCTCAAAGCTCTGGGATTATGGTCATCGGGATTAGGGCATTTGGTAATAATCAAAACTGTTTTAAATTATTAATGAATACAATATTGAGTTCTTTTCTAAAAAATAATGCAACATTTTTTACACTTTTCAATAATAAATAACAGCATTCTGTCAATTGAAAATTAAAAATTTATTAAAAATTAATTCAAAATCTCTTACGAGCAATAATAACTCTTTTAAAACTCCTCTAAACTGCCACTTTAGAGAAAAAATGTGACAAAATGTTGCACGTTTTTCAGAAAAGAAATTTTTCTCATATTAAATTTGCGTTGAAAATATATCGGTCAAGTACTTGAAAATTTATCACCATGAAAAGTGGTAAAATTTAATAAAAAATTATGATAAGATGGCACAGGGGTCTTGAAATTAGCACCGATCCGTTCAGTTATTATGAGGATTATAATAGAATATTCTAAAGACTCCATTCTTAATAAAATTCGACTTTAATAAAAATTAAATACTATTTTTTTACTTCGAGAGTTTGACCTTAACCCTGAATAATAATTTTTTTTTGCTTCATAATTAATCCCATAATCTATAATAATGCCAAACGTATTCATATTTATTTCGATTTTTTTTCTCAACTTTTCGCGAGAAAACTTTGAATATTTAAAAAATCGGAAAGTTAATGGTTGTAACTCGTTTTGCAAGAACTCAACTTTTTGAGGTTCAACGAAGTGTTCTCGAATAATTTTGAAAAGCGCCCACTGTGCCGGTGTGCATAACCTTAGAATGGCTGAGTCAAAGCGAATTGGTAGCGTTCTGAATAATGTTTCTAAGAATTTGAGCCGATTCGAAACGGTAGATTTCAAAATATCTAAAAAAAAAACTCTTTTTGCATTCCGGTTTCAAAGACGGATATACAGTGTGTATTTTTTAGAGCGTCACAACATTGAGTCGGCATCACTGCTTTATTTGAGCACCCATTTGTTTTGAATTTTCATTATGACTCGACTTACACCAGAGCAACGCATGGAAACTGTTGAAATTTTTCCTCAAAATAATTGTTCTATGCGTCAAACTCAACCATTCAAAATTTTATTTTCCGATGAAGCCCATTTCGGGTTGAATGGGTGCGTGAGTAAATCATGTTTCTGACGGTACAGGAACATGATTCGAAATTTTTTTTTGTACCTCAATTACGTGGCATTAATCTGGCTGACATGTGGCTCCAATTAGTGCCAAAATTAGACTTGACTTTATTAACTGTTAATCCCATCTCAGATCGAAATTTATCTTAAATTCGTTTTTTTCTTTTATTATACAGTATTTTTTTGTCATTCCTAACTTGCCAAGTCTTAAAAGGCAATCGACACGCAGTGTGTAATATGCTCTCAAAGCATCTAAGCAAACAATGTAAAGGTGGAATTCCATATCTATAATGGTCTTCGCTGGGAGAATAAATAATGCTAAGTTGGTTCATATCTCTAGGCTTAACTGGTCATATCAAGCACTTCGACCACGACTTTTTGACGGTTCTCGCTTAAGTACGTATTTGTATCAATAAAGGGTTGGTTTCACATGGTGTCCAGATATGTGAGAATAAATTTTATATGTGTTAGAGTCCTCCTACTTGGTATTCTTTGGTTTAGAGCATCATACATTAAAAATGTCAAGTGATAATTTTAACAAAAATATAAAATATGGATGATTTTTAAAATCATTATATCTCAAAAGTTGGCATAGAAAACACCTAAACCTTCGTATGCATATTTTAGTATATCAGGAAATAAGATTATTGATTCATAAAAGTCGTTTTGTGATGTGCCCAGTTTTTCGGGTCCAATGAAGCTGACTATTTCTTTCTGCTTAAGTACATATTTCGGCTAATTTCTTCAAATTTTTTCTTACAGTGTTGCTATAAATATTAGAATTTTAGGAATTTTTCATTGTTTCTGCTACATTCCTGAATAAAACGAATACAATTGCAAGTATTTTTATTGAAAAATGAATTTGTTATATGCATTTTTCCAAACCCATTTTTTGTTACTTAAAAGTTTTGAAAAAATTATGAAAATAGTTCGAATTTAAGGCCGTATAACTTTTTATGTGTGTAACGCACATGAAAAACCAAACCACCTCTGGAATCACGAGAGTGTCAGCTTTCATTTCATACATATTTTATTGATAAATTCGAAATTTTATTTTTATATTTTTTGATTTTTTTTCCATTACACAACTTTCGTGTACGTCGTGTTAATGTGATGTCGACGTCGTCATTCATAATACGGGCGATTTTCTTGTTTTATTACGATTTAAACTTGTGTCACTCAAGAAAAAAAAAAATACCCTTTATCACAGTTGCCACTGTGGTACAATCGAACCAAAAATTGTTGTTTTTTTACGTTTGGTTCGCTGGTTCATTTTTCTTTTTTTCTTTTATGAAAACTTAACGATTATAATATAAATAAGTTTTGAAAGTTTTATCATGCCTGCAAAAATGTATTTACGAAAATGATTACTCTTCACATAAAGTAAACGATTTGATTCTTTTACAACACTTGATAGTAATCGTTTATTACCTACCCACAGTAGTAAATCAAAAAGCTATATTGGCAACACTGATCGATGGTTACTTTTGTTTACAAGTCAGAAATTGACAATTTGACTTCAGTGTAAAAAGTATTGTATTATGCTGGTATGCAAATAAAATTGAAAAAATTGGTTCTCTTTTTTTATGGATTTTGGTCCCGAAGAAAAATTTAGAGTGGCAACCGTGCCCTTTATATGATATTTTATTTCTCATGGAAAATCAATTTGGGTTACAGTGATACACTTCTCTTCCCATGCGATACCGATTTCGATTCCGATTCCGATACTGCAACAGAGGTATCAGTGTTATCAAAGCCGATTGGTGTATTAAATATGACTTTGAGCTAAATTTAAGAAATCTCTCATGAGTTGTTCTTAAGACAAAATCACAGTGTAAAAGATTAATAATATATTAAATCGATATCAATAAGAATTGAAAAGTAATGCCTGGAATTGAAGTCCATGTAAAAATAACAAACAAAAACGATGCGATCTGGATTTTCCTTTTTAATTTCTCTTAAATGTTAAGCAAATAATTGACAATAAAATGGAGTTATTTAACAAAAAATATAACAATAAGAATAATAAAAGTCTAAGAAGACTGTAAATATCGCCCATATATATATATATATATATATATATATATATATATATAGAGCCAAAATTGCACTAAAATAAAAAATAAAATGCATGCGACAACCTCTTGAAACTTCACATATTTCTTTTTACCAATTTTAATTTAATACGGTGAAAGCTCTCATAGGCGGACACCCTCCGTCGACGATGATTTTGTGCGCGAGGTGGAGATGTCCGGTTAATGGAACGAAATAAAAATCAATTTTATTTAAAACTGTATGAAATCGGTACTGGAGATTTAAGAATTGTGCGTTTCAAAGATATGAGAGCTTTCACTGTATATATCAACTAACGCTCTCAGCGGCATACAAAAACTAATTAATTTCAAATGTGAAGTGCTTCTTCACATCATAAATATGATTTTAATGATATAGAAATCTGCTGGAGAATATTTACACCATAATGCTTCTTCTTCCTAGTCTCAGATCAAACTGTTTTTAAAAACTTCCATTTAATATTTAATCTTTTGCTATAATTTAGAATCTAAGACACGCGTTTTTGAATTGAAAAATTGAATAGAATAAATTGTGAGACACTATAAATTTCTTTTCTAATGTCAAGATAAGGGAAGATAATACGATCTATGCTTGTCTAATAAGAGTTTCAAGGTAACGTTTCATGAAAAATATTTTGATTAAAATTTTCATTAACTGCCTGCTTGGAAAATTGCAAATTTGAAAAAGAAATAGAAAAGTTTTTGGGTGTAACTCCTTCTGGAAAAATCCCAGTTGTTATCAATTTAAAAATTAAAAAAATTCCTTAAGTAAAATCGCTTTATACAGCATGAAGATTTTCATGGGCAAAACAATTTTGAAAAATAAAAATCTCGTTTCCAGGGGTGGGAAATTGATTTGTTTTTCATACATAAAAGTATCCAAAAAGGCAAGTGACATTGTTTTTTTTTTGTTTGTTGTTTTGCTAACTAAAACTATTTTACAACTGAAGAACAACAAATTTGGCATCACAAATTACAAAAAAATCTAAATTTTGAATCCAGAGTTGGACAAGGACTATATTTTATAGTACATGAAAGTGGCCGAATAGTTTAAAAATTTTTAATGTTTCTGAAATAAAACTACTTAATTATTATCATGAGGAGCTGCATTGATATTAAAAACAAAAAGTAAATTAAAAGTTTACTTCCAGGGTTGGGATATTCGAAGTTTTTTGTATATAAAATATATTGTAGTACGTGATAGGGAAACAATTTTTTACAAATTTCAAGTTGTTCTTAAATAAAACTATTTCATGCCACATTAAGAGTTGCGTTTGTAAAAAAACACAAAAAATTAAAATTTCGGATCCAGGAATGGGAGTATACATTGTTTTTATACATAAATTAACCGACGAGGCAACTTAAGTCGTTCTTTTTTACTAATCAAAACTAGTTTTTAGTTCAGGCAAAACAAAATTGGTATCAAAAATTGCAAAAAATCAATATTTCAATTCCAGGGATGGATAACTGCAATATTTTGTGGTACATGAAGGTGGCCAAAATGTTTACAAATTTGTAGTTTTTCTTGAATAAAACCTGTTTATACATCATGAAGATTTTTATTGGCACAAAACAATTTTGAAAAATATAAATCTCGTTTCCAGGGGTGGGAAATTGATTTCTTTTTCATTCATAAAAGTACCCAAAAAGGCAAGTGACATTGTTTTTTTTTGTTGTTTTGCTAACTAAAACTATTTTACAACTGAAGAACAACAAATTTGGTATCACAAATTACAAAAAAATCTAAATTTTGAATCCAGAGTTGGACAAGGACAATATTTTATAGTAAATGAAAGTGACCGAAATGGTTAAAAATTTTTAATGTTTCTGAAATAAAACTACTTAATTATTATCATGAGGAGCTGCATTGATATTAAAAACAAAAAGTAAATTAAAAGTTTACTTCCAGGGTTGGGATATTCGAAGTTTTTTTGTATATAAAATATATTGTAGTACGTGATAGGGAAACAATTTTTTACAAATTTCAAGTTGTTCTTAAATAAAACTATTTCATGCCTCATGAAGAGTTGCGTTGGTAAAAAAAACACAAAAAATGGAAATTTCGGATCCAGGAATGGGAGTATACATTGTTTTTATACACAAATTAACCGACGAGGCAACTTAAGTCGTTCTTTTTTACTAATCAAAACTAGTTTTTAGTTCAGGCAAAACAAAATTGGTATCAAAAATTGCCAAAAAATTGATATTTCAATTCCAGGGATGTATAACTGCAATATTTTGTGGTACATGAAGGTGGCCAAAATGTTTACAAATTTGTAGTTTTTCTTAAATAAAACCTGTTTATACATCATGAAGATTTGCATTGGTGAGAAAAAGCTGTAAAAATTAAAATTTCCCTTCCAGGGTTGGAAAATTAAATTTTTTTTTATACACAAACGTATCCAAAAAGGCAATTGACGTGTTTTTTTTTTCTAAATAAAACTATTTTATAATTTAGGAAGAACAAATTTGTTACTTAAAAATATTTGTAACGCCTGGTGTACGTTGGTGACGCGTGCAAAAGATTCGGCACAGCACTTTTACTTGTTTTTTTGTTTAATTTGTACTCAACCGAAACATTTTTTTTTTTAAATTAATTTTTATTTGATTGAAATGAATTAAAAACAGTGTGGATGTTGTTTGCCCAAAGTGATTATATTTATAATAAATTCTTTGACAAAATCTTCACTCTACCCACACTGCTTTTGCCAGCTGTTGTGCTTTTGTTGTCCCTTTAAAAGGCATTTTAATAAATTTTTTATTTTTTTTCTTTAACTGAGTTGAAGACATCCAGAAATTATCATGAACATAAATTCTGCATAAAATTGTGTTTGCACGTCATGTTTTTACCATTTTATGTGCGTTTAAGCCAAAAGTAAAGCAACAACCATTCAAATAGTTAAAGATAAAAAATAAAAAAATTAAGAAAAAATTCCAAACACACACAAACGCAAAAGAAGAGTGGCTTCCAGGCACAGAAACGCGCACACTTTTGGTGTTTTATCTCACATGTTGGTCTCGCTTGTTGCCGGGTGTTTGTTGAATTTTTTCTTTTTTATGGGAATTGTATTATTTAATTTTGTAGCTGGTGTTTGTGCCACACTTTTGCTTGCGGTACTCGCAGTTTAAGCGGAAAGTAGATTGTCTTTATGACCGCACTGCTGAGTGTGGGTTTGACTGACTGTAACTGTTGTGATACGAGTTCGGTTCGCACAAGTGTCATACAGTGAGTGCTTGAATTGGATGGCATGAAATGGGACAAGGGAGTGTTGTTTCTTAGCCCTTAATATTCTAAAGTTTGCTGCCGTAAATGACAGCAGTGGAAATGATTCGCAGTACTTTTTGGGCTGTAAAAATGTCTGTGCAAACACGAAAGTCTTTTACAGCACTAGAAAGTATTTGTTTATTTAAGCCAGGATTTTTTATATCTTGAGGACATTTTAATTACTTAATAAATTTGTAAAGGCCTGAGTGAAATTTTTATTTAAAAGGATTGCGAATAATATGGGAAGTTTATTACACCCAGACCTTAAATGGCCAAATTACTGCTGTCCATCGTTACAGTTTGTTTATTTTAATGTCATTATCCAGAAATGGTTTAGTTTTCAGTTTGTATTGGCGAACGCCACGTTGCCTGGTATTCTAAATTAAATTAAAAAAAAAACTATTAAGAGAATAAAACAAATTTAATATAAAAAATCCTTTTTTTAAAGAAAATCGCACTGAAAAATCACTAATAAAATTTGAAATCAACTTAAAAATCGGTCCATTTCATCCCGAACGTGGCCTTTTTAATATGCCGCTAAAAAAGTTTAAAATTTTCAAACTTCGGGAAGTTATTAGCCTCACCCCGTTTTGGAAAAATCGGCTTTAGATGTGCACGTCTTGAGGTCTTTGGATGCTTCCCCGATTAAATCTGAGAGCCCTTCATTATGTCTGTGTATATGTGAGTTAATATATGATTAAATCAAACTGGTAGTGTTCTGAAGAGTGTTCCTGGGGTTCGATTTCCTGTGAATTTGAACCGATTCGAACCGGAAGATTGAAAATATCTCAACAAAACTCAAAAGAAGCATTTTTAAACGTGATTATTTTTTTTTTAGAATAATTTTCGCGAACTAGTCAGCTCTTGACATTTAAAAGCCACATCGATTACTTAAAACGGCTCAAAACCGTTAACCCGTTCGTAAACTGTCATGAACCAAGAAATTAGAAAAAATATAATTTTTTTAAAAACTGCAAAATTGTGTATTTGATCAGTGAGTGTTTACGATTCTTTTATAAAATAATCGCAAATGACATGCGAATCGTTGGAATTAAGAATTAAAATAATAGAGTTTTAGCTACAGGACCTCAAAAGCACAGAATAGAATAAAAACCAGGTGATTAGAATTAGCGAGAGTTTCAGAGATGGCCTTTAGGGTCAACCGCTTTCCATATATTTTTAACTTTTATTTGGATCAAAACCCAAAAGATGACCCCTGCATAAGTGCGGTGTTGCCCCAGATTTGGAGAGGAGGGGATAGTGGTGTTGGAAGGACAGAAGAGAAAATACTGAATTCGTTGCCGTTTTTCTTACTTTCTACTCGCCGGTTCCCACGATCAAATGTATCTATTTTTATGTAGCTGGGAAAATGTTGGAAGCACAATGTTAGGTTAGGTTAGGTTGTTAGGGCCATTGTCGAGACAATGCAGTTGGATCCTTTAAGACCCTTAAGCAGAGTACTGTTTATGAGTTGTCCTCTGCCGCACTAAGCGTTCCTGTGGTCGTGAGGAAGGCCAATATTCTAACAAAATCCACACTCGCCAGGCTATCCAGGTCTGGCAGAAAGTTGGAGCGCAGTGTTATTGCTCTTAGGCTGTTTAAGGCAGGCGACTGACATAGAAAATGGAGCACGGTTGCCTCCTTCTCTTCATCATAACAGCTTCTACAGAAGTTGTTGTATTCCAGACCCATCCTTCTTGCATGGGTTCCAAATTAACAACGTCCAGTTGAGACAGTCACAAGTTGACGCAGTCGTATCTTGCTGAAGTTAAGAAGGTCGCGTGTTCTGTGTGGGTCATAGCGGGGCCATGAGGCCCTTGCCCGGCAGCAATTGGTCACGTTTTCTCACCTTTTTTGAGTTTATATGATTCACACGGAATCAAGAACTTGTAATGGGATAGGGGATTGCCTGTGAAGTGGCAGATCACTGAGTTGTTCAGCTCTGTCCCTTCCCTGGCAAGTCTGTCAACAATGAAGGGTTGCCAGGACAGTTGGAATGTCCCGGTATCCAAACAAGTGTCACCCTCGAATGTCTCGCTATCTCATTTGAAGATAGTCGGCATTCGACCACGGCTATGGAAGTGCTGTACACACCATTAATAGCAGAGATGGCCGCCTTACTGTCGGTAAAGATATAGATATCGTTCGATATCTTATAATACCTCAGCCATCTGGCTGCAGGAGTAATAGCAGATATTTCGGCTTGCGGGATGCTGCAACCATCCCGAAGCCTAAATGAAGTTCTAACGTTAAAGTTCTCCACATAGAAACCCCTTGTTCCTCTCTTAGATCCGTCAGTAAAGACTCTAACGGAGTCTTTGGGAAATGAAAGTCTAGAAGCGTGTTCCATGCTACCGACAGAAGAATGGAAGGGTCCAGAAGAGAAAGGTTTTGGTCAACGTTGTCCTGCATCCTGATGTCTTGGTATCAGAATCCTGGCGTGTCCTTATTCAAACCTTGACCAAATTTAGTTTGTCTGAGGAGGAGAGGATATTCGCAGGGTTAAGATAGACGCACAAGCAGCGAATAACCATACCGATCGGGTTTGTCAAATTTGCCTTCAAAAGCCGACAACTTGTAATAGATCAATCCATTACAAATGTGTCGAATTTAAAGGTGAAAAACGCCAACCGTAATCAGGCTAATTAAGGACATGCCGCTACTCAGCAAAAATTTTATTATCCCTTGAAGCAGGCTTCTAAGGGAACGAGAGCCAACAGTCGGTTACCAACCTGCCTCCTTCACCCTGCCGGTGGATCTCTGTGCTTTAGAAAATATTTATTTCAAAAACAATTGTTTCCTCGTCAGAGAGAGAGAGTGCAAGTTCCTTTTTCAATTAAAAAAATTACTTGAATATAACTTCTGGTTTGAGCGAAGCAATTCTATAAGTCGTGCTGGTTTTTTTGTTGCGTATCAAAGTTGAGCTGAACTTTTGCTGGGCACGTTTGGCATTCGGTGTGCGATATTGTGCGACATATATACCAGACTTTGATAGACTTGTGAGATCTACAGGACTGCAATGATGTGTCACATCCTTTCGAAATAATTTTTGTTAAAATTTTGTAATAAAGAAAAGCGTTTTATTGCCTGTGGCGTAATTTTTCTAGCAAAAGCAATTTCATGTCAAGACTATTTCAAACGATTTCTATTTCAGCATCCTGTTCCATTCTATGTTTGGCAAACATTTCATATGCCTGCACTCAGCCCTTCTCTATCGTCCATTAATTGCATATTTTATGGTCTACATAATTACCCAATTAACCACACCAATCAAGCAACTACTAGAGACTTATTGCCTATAAAATAAATTCCTAAACAAAAAGAACACAGCAAATATAAACAAGTTATGGCCTGTAAATTAAAAGTCAATTGTTTTTAATTAGGAAAATTTTGTTTTTCTGCTTGAAAACATCATGTCCTTGGACTTTAATTTGAAGGACATAAAAATAATATTTTATTGCACATTTTGTGGACTTGTTTTTTTTTTTAAATACTAATTTAAATAATACAAGAATTAGACAGAGCAAAAGGACAAACACACAAAGATAAAGTTGCAATCGTATTAAATACGTTCGTAATGGGCTTTTCACCCAGACCCAGAACAGCTGCGTGAAACGCATGAAAGATTTGGCAAAAACATGAACACACACTTTTAAATGTAAAACATCGGCCAGCACAACTCCTGTAGGAAAAGAGTTGAAAATAAGTTAAAAAATGGATTTACATACAACCCTCCTACTGGTGTTTCCCAAAAGCCACTTGTGGTCGAAGAACAAAATTTTAACCTCCTGTTTGCCGCTGTCGTTCGATCGTATATATTATATATAAAACAATACAATGTTTCAAAATAATTATATGTATATTTTATCAAATTTAATTTCAAAGGCGAACTGTTCGAAAAGGGGGTTTTAATTCAGAAAGACGTGCGCCCGTATTATGAATGACGACGTCGACATCACATCAACACGACAGCAAAATATTGTCACTTGTCTGGTCTTTGTCACAGACAGAAATTGACAGGTTCTATTAACATTACACGCCTTAGAGAATACCAAAAGGCTGTTAATAATAATATTTAATTATTGTGGACAATTAAATGACAAGTAACAAGTCTTAGCTGTCGTATTGATGTGACGTCGACGTCGTCATTCATAATATGGCCGATTATAAATATTCCAAGGCACAAGTGAAAGTCAACACCAGTTTTATATATATTCAACTTATCTGCCTGCTCGCCGACGTCGCGACTAGATGTTCGCTCGAATATGCAGCATATAAAACGAAAACAATCTTAATATATTCTTTCCTTTAATATTATTTATTCGATCAGGTTGACACTAAATCAATAGTTTATAATAATTTAAATTTATATTCATAACTCGTGTGCAGTACAACTAAAAGTAAGTTAACACTTGTCAAATTACACCATGCAACAGTGAAAAAACTGCAAGGTCGTATCTATATGGGTTCGATTCTACTATCAAAATGTAATAAAAACCCTGTACTCAGTTTGGTCCAATTGGTGACCGTATTCTTTTTATGTGCCTCCGAAGTTTCCCAATATTAGCATGATGCCCAAAAAAAAAGGTGTCATCAGTTTTTGCTGAACAGCTAATCAGCACTGGAAAACATCGCTTAACTATGTTCGGCAAAAATGTAGCCACATATCCCCAATATAAAACAGTTTAGCGGCGCAGTATCTCGCAGGCACATACTCGGCACTGAAGCGTAGAACTGTGCGATTTCAAACAGTTTCCTTCAATAAAGCAATTGCGGCTGGAACCGCGTCACCTGTTGTGCCCTGCAGTTGAAATCACAGCTTCTGGACATCATCGTTGTTCAATTGAGGAATACAAGTCTTAAAAATCAGAGCTCTAAATAGCGGCCACCATTGACTGTAAAATTCTGATCAGCTTACGTCGATTTCTTTTCTAGAAAATAAGGCAACATTTTTCACACTTTTTGACAGAAAACGGCAACATTTTGCCATTTAAAAATAAGGAATTTATTAGAAATAAATCCAATATCCCTCACGAAAAATAATTTCTGTTTTAAAACCACCGTTTTTTTGAAGAGAAGTGAAAATGTGTTGAATTTTTTTTTTTTTTTTTTTTGTAGAAAAGAAAACGCCATTAGTTGTAAAGGAAGTGCGGGCCCATGATTGTATTACCCTGCAAAGCGGCCAAATAGTTAGTTATGCTGGATTTAATGGGTTATCGCAACATTGGAGACTGAAGAGGATTTTCGCCACTCCAATTACGCATCCATGACTTTCAGGATAAATTTTCTTAATTTGGAAATGTTGTTCCGGATGCAGTCTCTTCTTCATGTCAAACTAAATCAAACATAAATCACTTGGCTGTTCGAAATAGATCAGACGAAGAATCATATTTTTAATATTGTCTTGACGTTTAGGCTTTCGATAAATACAGGAGTAGTCTTTCCCTGAAAATGATGGGTGCAGAGGCGAAACGGAGCTCATACATATTCGGTTTCAGGAGGTCATTTCGCTTAACGTTTAGCTGAAGCGATTTCAGGACCGATTTTTAAACAGAACAGGGATTAATTATTAACCACAATTGAGTTTCTTAAATAACAACCCTTTTTTTTAGCGCCCACTGTATCATCAATTGATGTTGAAATTCATTAATTATTTTACAACAGACCTCTGGAATATAACAGATAATTTTTCCGATGTCTAGCGAATCTCGCCACGGTTTAATATATGGATTTAGAATTTGTTGCAGGACTTACAGTTCTTAAATTGCGAGTAGTTTAGAGTGCGCAATTCTTCCGCCGCGTTTTCCCAGTGCAAGCTATAAGAAAATTAAATGTAAATAATTTGAACGCTAATGCAACTTATGAGGGCTTTAACGCATAAAACCACTTGAGCTAATAATTTATTCAAGTGTCTGTTATTCGCACCAGCACAAGTAAACTGAATACGTTTCATAATACCAGCCGTCGTCTTGCATGTGAAAAAAAGTTACTATTCCGAAAGTAGATGATGGATGCGTTGCAACATTCGCATACAAAAATATTTTCAAACTAATTAAATGAGCTCTTGATTAACTTGGATAATTCAAGAGTGTATTTGATGTTGATAATGATGCGTTTATCTGTGAACGAACGAATAATTGCATGAATAAATGCACGCTTGAGTGAATAAATAAGAATGATTTTTTTTTTTTTTTTTGAAATTTCAACAATCCAGAGAAGCATTGAATTTTCAACAATTTCAGTTTGATTATTCAAAGTTTATAGACGTAAATTTTGTGTGCAGCAAAAGGATGAATGGTTTCAGAAGCAAAAGTCAAAGTTTTCAAAATTTAAATTAAATATTTTTTAATAATTGTTTCATTATTTGCACTAGAAATGCCGGCGCAAGTTCCAATTTTATTGAAACAAGCAGCGTGAAAAAATTGTTTATTTATTTAGAATAAAATTTTTCATTAATTTATAACACAAAAAAAAAAACAAAGAGCTACTCAAAAAGTTTTGAAAGTGCGGTGCTCTGCTGTACCATAAACTTCGTTGTAAACGTACACAAATCCAAAATAAATCCCCCTTATTCTGGCAGCTGTACTGGTGTACAGCAGAGAACGAAATACTGTGCTTTTTTAGCCTTTGTGTACACAAGTGTACATCAACGACATCGAAAAAAAAGACATTGAAAAATGTATACAAGCCACACTTTATACACGAATACATCTTGAGTGTACAGGACTGTGCATTGAAGACATTGGAAACATTGAAGACATTGAAAAAATTTAAGACATTGAATTCACTTTATGTCCGTATACACATTTGCGGTGATTTTATTTATTATATTTGCTTTTGTATCTACTTAAAATTAATGGATGTGTGCGCAGCAGAGAATATTCGTTTTTGCGTCTTCAAAAAATTAGTTTGTGTGTGTGTGCAGTAGAAAGAAATAACCCTCCACCATTCGTGTGTGTGTGTGCCGGAATTTGAGCTAACCATGAGGTAACTTATGGTTGATTATGCGTTAGTTCACGAAATCCCATCAGGGCATTTACACGAGATGTACACAAGTACAGGCCGAAGGTGTACACAACGAGAAGTGTACACAACGATAGAAAAACAATGACTTCAACGTATTGAGGCTGTACATTGTACAGCGGGTGTACATTAAATTTTCTTGTACACTATTTCGTTCGCTGGTGTACAGGGGGGAACTCGCCGCATTCGATGCCAATCGAAAATTCCATTTAAATTGTTATAAAATCCAGTATCGATATCTCGTATGCCCGTAATTTTGCCCCTGGGACGAACTAGGTTGCTTCCTTTATTAGTGTTGGGTGACTCCATGGCCCTGATATTGGTGGAGGGGTCCTAAGTGATTATACGAGGTGGTTTGTTATTAAGAATTACTGGGAGAAATGCTGGGTATGGACTGATACTTGGCATGCGGAAATGTCAGACTCCAGTCTAAATAGTAACAATTTCTAAGTGCTGTGGCACGATCGACAGCTGCTATGGCAGGGTTGGCTGTAAAGCTGCTGCTGTGGAATACTGGCAAGCTCCCATCCATTTTGCACACGTTTGTCTTGCGGGTTTCTTTATTGATGCTAAAGGCATGGTAGAATCCGCGAAAGTAGTGTGAGGATGGGCCCGTGCACCTACACCACTCGGTAGTGACAGAAAGTTGCAAGCTGAGCGTGCCCAAAGGCCTCTTCAGAGCGGAGTGGCGCCCTGATTTCAACCGAGTTGTGAGAACAGCGTCAGTCGGCATAATATGTTAGATGAATTAACTGTTTTCGAAAGCCGCTACACTTTCATCATCAGCATAAGACAACAATTAAAATTTTAAATCAATTTTTGTATGCAACGCTTTTAGTTCAGAATGACGTGTTTAATATTTCAAAGCAGTTTTAAAAAATCTATTTATACAACAAAGCAGTACAGTTGTTTTCGAAAGCCGCTGCACTTTCATCAACAGTACAAGTCTTCAATTTAAATTTTTATAAAATTTCTCTATTCAACGCTTTTAGTTCGGAATATCAGGATACATATTCCAAAGCACAAGCTAAAGTAAACATCAGTTAAAAAAAATCTTTTTGTACAACAAAGCAGTATAGCTGTTTTGGAAATACGCTACACTTTCATCAACAGTACAAGTCATCAATTTAAATTTTAGTTAAATTTTTGTATCCAACGCTTTTACTTCAGAATGACGTGTTTAATATTTCAAAGCACAACAGCAGTTGTGAAAAATCTTTTTCTACAACAGAGCAGAACAGTTGTTTTCTAAAGCCGCTGCACTTTCATCATCAGTTCCCTTTTGTAATGTTTCTTATTACTGTTCTCAATTAAATGTGATAACAGTTTCTATTTGTGCCATTTCTATTATGAAAGAGAATACGAGAACTATATCAAAGCGGCGAAGGTAACAGTTTTTTGTTTGAGTTTCTGTGCTCCCGTTTGATAATTTTCTTCGTGCCCTGTTTTAGGGGTATATGTTTTGATCTATTTTATTAAGGCTGTAACGATAGGACTAAACACATTCTCCAACTGGTGATGGCTCTTGTTTAATTAGGCTTATGTTATTAGAGAGTAGTGGCGAACCTGCCGGATAATATTTGCATGACGTCATGAGCTGCGTCGTAACAGCGAAGACTTGAAAGTCTTTTTACATTCTACAGGAAATATTGAGATCATCGGTTTGCTACTCGGTAGATTTAATCGGGTGGACGCTACTTGTCAGCAGTGGAAGAATGTTTATTTCTTCTATAACCCCTGAGAGCAAAACCTTTAAAACCCTTAACATTTCCTTAAATCGATATCTCAAGGAAACCAACAATTTAATGAGCCCACAGTTCCAACTGTGGGTTTATCTTTACCTAAAGCTACCACATTTAAATTTCATTCATTTATTTTCCTGTCCTTAAGGAGTGGTCTGAAATAAGTCTAACAGGCCACAAACAGCTGACCCATTACAAATATAATATTATTCATGAGGAGATTACAGCTGAGCCAGCACACTCAAGT
Source organism: Linnaemya vulpina (assembly GCA_963675445.1). Classification (NCBI taxonomy): domain Eukaryota; kingdom Metazoa; phylum Arthropoda; class Insecta; order Diptera; family Tachinidae; genus Linnaemya; species Linnaemya vulpina. The sequence continues at coordinate 62,724,472 of OY776280.1, read as the reverse complement.
TTCTTTAATTTATATTGGCCACATTTAAGGATTAAGTTAATAACAACTATTAATTAACAAACTTATTACATGATCCGACTTTATTTTAATCCCTCTTAAGAGGTAGACGAGACAAAAACACTGCTGGTGTTCACAGTTTATTGCCAAGTGCTACGTGGTTTTGCAACTCAAACATATTAATTAATCTTGAAGAAATGGCCTAATGCTACTACCAGGGGTAGTAGATTAATAATTAAAGTTGATTCAATATAAAATAGAATATTATTAACTAATTATTGTGGCAGATAATCCTGTGCCATTAACAAAATGAATCAAAACTTCAAGTCGATTTGCTTTATGTCCCTAAACCCCAAAAACCTTTGACTCATTTGCCAACCACAACTCAGGGCAACAACAAAAGTTAAGTAAACTTATTGGAGCCCCAGCTCTTTGGCTGTCTCGTAATACCTTCAGACAAATCTAGTGGCAGGGGCTGACATATTTTGTGAACCTCTTGAAATATTGTGTCACTGACTGTTGCCGATGTTGTCTCCTTCTTTGCCATTGTCTACTATCGTAATTAAATTTCATCCGGAATAGACAAAAAGAGAGAAAAAAATCAATGAACGGCAAGAATTGTTAGATTTTTTCGCTGATGTATTTGTATCTGCCGTAAATATATTTAAGTACCTTTTTTTGGGGGTTGGGGATGACATGAAAACGCCTAATCATCACTTGTAAATTGAAGTTGCTTTTTCACTAAATGAAACACTAAATGGAATTAAAGGAGTCTTTATGTCAGCAGCAGGAGTCTGAGGAGCTGAAAGTTACAGAAAAATGCTTTTTATCCTCCTGCCACTTAATTATTTAATAACATTTACAATTTCAGCTACACACTCGCACACATAAACAGCCACACCCAGTGTTTCCTTACCCACCTGAAAAAATGATACCCAATCAAAAATTTCCCTTCCAAAAGCTGTCGTGTTTAAGCGCCAATTTACCCCGCTACTTTGTTAGCGGATGTTGCTGAGAAGGTGTAACGCATCCCTAACAAAAACGGCTTTTGTGAGACTTTTTGAACGTGTTTTTGTGTTTTAAACCAGCTGTCCTTTGACTGACGTGCAACATTATTTCTTTATTCATAAACAATGGAATACTTTTCCCCAAAAGGACTTTTTTCAAAAATTATTATGTTATTTTATGTTAATATGTTGCCTTAAAAGTATGTTTTTGAAAAGTTGTTTATTAACAATGTATATTTTCCATAAAAGTACTTTTTCGAAAGGTACTTTTCTGAAAGGTACTTTGTTCATAATATCTTTTTAAAATATATTTTTCCCAAAAATTAATTTCTATGGAATTACTTTTGCGATACTTTAACTCAAAAATATCTTGTTTTCCATAAAAGTACTTTTTTGGAAGGTGCCTTTTTTGAAAAAGACTTTGTCCATAAAATGTTTTTAAATCATATATCCCAAAAAGTACTCTCTAGGGAACTATTCATCACTTTCTTTCAAAAAAACAAAAACCTTTTCAAAAAGGTCATCTTCAGCATAAACTGTTTTTGAACAAAAAAATTAACAAGTAACAGTGTTATGCTCGGCAGTGTCGAATCTTATATACCCTTCACCAACGTATGTCTGGCGTTACATAAATTTTTAAGCACCAATTTTGTTCTTTTTAAGTTATAAAATAATTTAGAGCTAACAAAAAAAAAACATCGAAAACGAACGAAAATTTAAAATTTTTAAGCATTTGGGGGAGTTTCATGTACTACAAAATATTGCAGTTGTCCAACCCTGAAATCAAAATTTTGATCAATTTTTTTCTTCCTGAATTGTAAAATAGTTTCAATCGGCAAAAAAAACAACGTCCAATTACTTTTTGGTTACTTTTATGCATAGAAATATATGTATTTCCCATCCCTGGAAACGAAATTTTAACTTTTTTTTTTAACAATGCCACTCCTAATAAGGCATGAAATAGTTCTATTTAACAAAAATTTAAAACTTGTTACCAGTTTGGTCACTTTTATGTACCACAAAATGTTGCAGTTGTCCAACCCTGAAATCAAAATTTAGATTTTTTTTAATATATTTGCCACCAATTTTTTTCTTCCTGAATTATAAAACAGTTTCAATCGAAAAAAAAACAACGTCCAATTACTTTTTGGTTACTTTTATGCATAGAAATATATGTATTTCCCATCCCTGGAAACGAAATTTTAACTTTTTTTTTTAACAATGCCACTCCTAATAAGGCATGAAATAGTTCTATTTAACAAAAATTTAAAACTTGTTACCAGTTTGGTCACTTTTATGTACCACAAAATATTGCAGTTGTCCAACCCTGAAATCAAAATTTAGATTTTTTTTAATATATTTGCCACCAATTTTTTTCTTCCTGAATTATAAAACAGTTTCAATCGAAAAAAAACAACGTCCAATTACTTTTTGGTTACTTTTATGCATAGAAAATTATGTATTTCCCATCCCTGGAAACAAAATTTTAACTTTTTTTTACCAATGCCACTCCTAATAAGGCATGAAATAGTTCTATTTAACAAAAATTTAAAACTTGTAACCAGTTTGGTAATTTTTATGTACTACAAAATATTGCAGTTGTCCAACCCTGAAATCAAAATTTAGATTTTTTTTAATATATTTGCCACCAATTTTTTTCTTCCTGAATTATAAAACAGTTTCAATCGAAAAAAAACAACGTTCAATTACTTTTTGGTTACTTTTATGCATAGAAAATTATGTATTTCCCATCCCTGGAAACAAAATTTTAACTTTTTTTTACCAATGCCACTCCTAATAAGGCATGAAATAGTTCTATTTAACAAAAATTTAAAACTTGTAACCAGTTTGGTAATTTTTATGTACTACAAAATATTGCAGTTATCCAACCCTGAAATCGAAATTACGCCTTTTTTAATTTTTGATAACAAATTTGTTTTGCCTGAACTAGAAAATGGTTTTAACTAGTTTTAATTAGTAAGAAACGACGATAATTATTGCCTCTTTGATTTTTTTTTTTGGTATAAAAATATAAAAATTTCCCCTCCCTGGAAGCGAAATTTTAATAACTTTTTTCTGTTTTAATTATCAGTGCAACTTTTTATAAGGTGTAAAGTATTTTTATTTAAGAATAATTAACAATTTTTCAACATATTGGCCACTCTCATGTACAATAAAATAAAATGCAGTTGTCCAACCCTGAAATCGAAATTACGCCTTTTTTAATTTTTGATAACAAATTTGTTTTGCATGAACTAGAAAATGGTTTTAACTAGTTTTAATTAGTAAGAAACGACGATAATTATTGCCTCTTTGATTTTTTTTTGGTATAAAAATATAAAAATTTCCCCTCCCTGGAAGCGAAATTTTAATAACTTTTTTTGTTTTAATTATCAGTGCAACTTTTTATAAGGTGTAAGGTATTTTTATTTAAGAATAATTAACAATTTTTCAACATATTGGCATGTACAATAAAATAAAATGCACTTGTCCAACCCTGGATTCGAAATTTTGATTATATTGAATTTTTTTTCTAAATTATAAAATAGTTTCTGTTAGCAAAAAAAAAAAAAATAAAATAAAAAAAGACAACGTTAGTTGCCTCTTTGGTTACGTGTATATATTAAAAGTATTCAATTTCCCAACCCTGGAAGTGAAATTTGATTTTAAAAAATCAATACAAATCTCAATGATAAATAAAACGGGTTTATTTAAGGAAAAACTTGAAGTTTTTAATTATTTTAGTTACAACATGTACCACAAAACACTGAATGTGCCAACGAGTAGTTTTCAATATGACTTGAGTCATGGGATATGCGCCCTTCCTTCTTCCGCCGTGTGAGAATTTCTCTCGTTTTGTGACTCAGTTATTTTGAACTGAAACTATTTAAATATAAAAAAATATCTGCGTCAATTTGCTGGCTTAGAAAACTTTTTCTTATCTAAAAAAAAAATATGTGCTTTTCTATTGTAAATTAATCTCAATAAAGTGACTTGACAGTTTTCTCTAAAAATGTCTGCTCTAACTTTTATAAATAACTCCAACCATCTCCACTTTCACAGGATTCTCCCAACATTCACATAAATTATATGACAGAAACTTTAAGGAAACCAAATAATAAAAATTAGTCGGCGTTTGTTTACTCGTTTGAATCTAAAACGCAATAAAATCTTAATTTACTTTTTTCGGTTGGTTGTGTGTCATAAATCTGATATTAAGTTGGAGTTTGAGTAATTTGCGAAATAAGTTTGTAAAATACACTTGAGGGAATATTCAGAAAAATTGCTGTAAATAAACACACACACACACACACACACACCCACACACACATGCACTACCTTTTTCCAAGGTCTCCAAGTCAATTAAGAGGAGTTTTTTTTGTATTTTTTTATCTGAAATAGGAAGACAAAGTCGGTAGACAAACTTTTTAAAAACATTTTGGCAGCTCAATTATTCATGTTCACATCTCTGATGCGTACGAGAATATCTTTTGCTTTGCTTAGAGATTTAAAAACTGTTTGTGTTATCGTGTGTTTGGAGTTCCTTTAAAAAATACTAACACTAAATTTGGAACTTTTAATCTTGGCCAAACACAGACTGTCAAATAGTGACACGTATTTACTTATAGATCCAGACATAAAGACGGAATTTGCAAAACGTTTAAACCAGTTTGGAGATTAAAACTTTTGCATAAACGCTCGTTCGTTATTAGCTTCACCTTTGTATGTTTGTGTGTACAGCGTGTTTTTTTTAAGAGTGTCACAACTTTGAGTTGGCATCACTGCTCTATTTGAGCACCCATCTAACAGCTGATCGCTGCTTTTTGTTTAATTTGCTTTGAAATTTCATTATGAATCGACTTATATCGGAGCATCGTGTGCAAATCGTTGAAATATTTAATCAAAATAATTGTTCTATTCGCCAAACTCTTCCATTCAAAATTTTATTTTCCGATGAAGCCCATTTCGAGTTAAATGGGTGAGTAAATAAGCAAAATTGTCGCCTATCCAGTGAAGAGAATCCACTAGCGTTTGTCGAAACATCCACAGAAAATTACTAGTTGCAGCGCTTTATGGGCTGGCAGAGTCATTGGCCCTCTCGTGCCTTTAAAAACCCTGATGGTCAGAATGTTATTGTCAACGGTGGACGGTATGGGAACATGATTCGACATTTTTTCGTACCTCAATAACGTGGCGTTAATCGCGCTGATACGTGGTTCCAATAGGATGATGGCATATGCCACAAAGCGGGCGCTACAATAGATATACTCAGAGAAACTATTGATGAAAATATAATTTTACGGAAAGGCCCAATTGATTCACCACCAAGATAGTGTAATTTAATCCGAATTAATCATTAAACACAATAACGACAGCAGGCTACACGAACACCGACTACAAAAGTCGTTGGCTACAATCGTTGCCTTGTAGTCAGCTACTTAATTATTTTTAAAACGACAACACCAAACGAACGAAATTTTTGGGTATTTTTAGGAATAAAAAAAAAATGATAGATTTCCCACCCCTGGAAACGAAGTTTTCTTTGATAAAAATATCAAAGCAAAACTTCATCATTTCTAAAGTGGTTTTATTTAAGAAAAATTTAAAATTTTTAACCATTTGGGGGACTTTCATGTACTACACAATATTGCAGTTATCCAACCCTGAAATCAAAATTTTGATTTTTTTCATATATTTGACAGCAATTTTTTTCTTCCTGAATTATAAAATAGTTTCAATCGGCAAAAAAAAACGTCCAATTACTTTTTGGTTACTTTTATGCATAGAAATTTATTTATTTCCCATCCCTGGAAACTATTTAAATGTGAAAGAAAAAAATATCTGTGTCAATTTGTTGGCTTAGAAAACTTTTTCTAATCTACAAAAAAAGAAAAAAAAAATATGTGCTTTTCTATTGTAAATTAATCTCAATAAAGTGACTTGACATTTTTCAAGTTTACAATAATTGAATTTATTTATATTATGCTGGCAACATCGCATCTACTCATTGTCGCCGCACCAAAATAGAAATTAGTTTAATTTGACTACAACCACAAAAACAGCAGGGACCACAACCAGTAGCCGTGTTGCCTGTAGTAGCAAAAATAATCATTCATATATACGCACAGGAGTTATATATATGACAACTTGTAGTCTGTAGCCTGCTGTCGTTATTGTGTTTAATGCCTTAAACGAATTTCTATTTTGCTGAGAGACAATGAGTAGATGCAGTGTTGCCAGTTTAATATAAATAAATTCAATTATTGTAAACTTGAAAATATACTGATTTATTATACAAAAAGAAACAACAAACTAAATTTCCAAGCTAATTAAATGATTTCTTGTCATATATTGTGGACTTTAAATATATTTCATTGGAATAACACTATCTAAGAGTATGAAATATATGAAAGCGGCTACACTGGCGTATGAAGACAGTTCTAATACAAACAACAACTCACGGGTTATTGATTTGCTGGTGTCGTTCTAAAAATAATTAAGTAGCTGACTACGAGGCGACAATTGTAGTAAACGGCTTTTGTAGTCGGTGTTCGTGTAGCCTGCTGTCGTTATTCTGTTTAATGCTTTACTTTCTTTGGGGTCATATTGAGGCCCTTGTCTACTTTGATAAAACACAAACAATAACACACCTGGCTGTAAATGCTGGGGAAAGGTATTGAAAATTGGTGTTCCAGATGGCCCCTTCTATGCGCCATATGTGGCGGTTACATGGCAGATATTCTATATAAAAATTAATTTCATAAAATTTTCTTTCAATTAAAGCCCATTTCTTTGATATTAGAAATATATTTCCTTATTTTATAATGATTTAAAATTGTGTCACTCTATAAAAAACACCCAATTCCTCTCTTTCATTGTGCTTCCCCGCGTATACTTAATATTTGAAAAAATATTACTCATACTACACAATGTACTATGACACCCAGTGGGTGGGCTCAGTGACCAGTATTGGAGGCAATAAATCACCGGAAACAGGTAGACGCTTGATATTAAATAGAGTTGAGTATAAAACCCATTAAAAGCCTCAGTAAAAATGTGAAGGCGATTGGTCCGTCCCACGCCCATTTCTTCTGGAATAAATGAATTGTGTGTCTGAGAAAAAATTATGACTTGAAATTCAATTTAGTTAAATTATTAATTCAGATAAAAATTGCCTGTCGATCGTATTACCCCCAGACAATTTAAAAATCTAAAAGTTGCCATGGCACAGGCTTGTTAGTGTGATTCATGTTCTTATCTTGTCAGAAAGTGTAAATACTTTTACACGCTTTCGAAGTACATCAAACTAAGAAATTAAAATAAAAAATAAACTAAAAAAAGACGAACTAAATAATTACAAATTAATTGCTAAATTAACTTAAAACATTAATGATTTCAAATACAACTTCTATTGTGAGTGAAAATTGTAGGCGTTTTTTCTGCCCCGTTTTGCAAATATCAAGAGTCTTACACTTTTTCCTTAATAACACTTGTGATCTCATTTGAAAATCTATTTTTAGCCTTTTAGTTTAGTGATACCATTAACTATTAATTGCTCAATTTACTAATTCACTTGTTTTATGATATATTGAGATCAATTAAGGCCTTTATGAAGAAAAATTTCCTAATTGCGCAATTAAGGGGTTTATCTGAACATTAAGTGTTTAATTAGCAATAAAAATTTAGGTCTTATTCATAAAATATATTGCACGCTTATAAGACACATTTAGTGTAGAAAATGAGTGCTATAAGCAGCTTATAAACACAAAATATTATTCTTTAATAAGTCTTCCTCTATAATTTGAGGAAGTCCTGTTTGAAAATCCTGGAAATCACTTTGAATTAACACGCAGCGTTTCTTTTGTGTCTTTTTATAGCATCGAATAATTTTTGTTGCACATTTTCATATAAAAAATTTATATACTTTTAATGTGTCCCTCTAATTTCAATGTAGCAAAAATACATATTAAATTGCTCTGGTATTCTTGAGTGCATATCGTCAGCTAAAATGTAAAACAACCTGACCTCACTTTTCAATAGTTGACAGGAAAAGCAAAAGAGGTTAGAAAATGAAAATTAATTGGGATAAAATGATAAAATTAAAATTATATTGAATTGAAACTGTTTGATTTCAATAAAGACTTGTAGGTCTTTTATTCATTTTTAAAAGGGTGCTGTTGGTTGAAGTGGGGGGGGCACAGGCTTATGATGCCTTCAGATCTTCAGTGCTACTCGGCACTCAGTCATGAATATGGTGTCCTGCATTATTTATGGCCTGCATTATTGTTTGTCTCAACGACGCTTGTCGGTCGCTGAACATGACCGACAGCGATTAACACCGTCTTGTGTTAAAGAGCTGAGTAAACCATCACCCTTCTTCGTCGATGCCTGCAACAAAAATTCAGCGGCGTAGTGAGAAGCACAATTAACCCCAAGAAATTGTCTAACTTCTTGTCTGTCTTTATCTAGCTTTTAAACACTATCCCCTGCTCCCTACTTTCGGCATAGCACTTTGCACATGCAAAAGGTCATCCTCCCAGTGCTGGTCTGATACAAAAACAAAAGAAAAATTGTTGTTCTTTATATCTCTTACAACTACAATTAGAGTCCAAAAAAAAAGCCAATCAATTTTAGAATAAAAACGTAAGGAAATAAAAAAGAAAAAGTGGTCAGCGATCAGTGAGTTCTTGTTATGACTTTGATAACTGTTTTAGACTTCTCACTTATTTAAGAGGTAGTTTGAAATAAATATCTTGAGTTATTCTAAGAAATGTTGGGTAGAGCATCCCTGATGATCTGCATTAGACCCAGTGAAATGAGCATGGGAACTGGCTAAAACCCCTCAATTGATCACTTTGAATATTTCAGTAAGATTTTGGGAATTCACATAATTTTTGTCTCTCCTGTAAACTTTCAAAAGCTACTCCCACGTCATTTTCCATTTCAGGTAACGATATGCACAGACTTAAATAATGAAAACTTGTAAAAACCACTAAAAATACTTGAGACAGAAAGAAGTTTTATTTAGTCAAAGACGTGATCGATAAAATTTTATATCCCCATAATGAATATTAAGCAAAAAGCTTTTCGGTGTCGAGCATTCTCAGCAGCCATACAAATTGCAACAGCACTTACGATGCCATCAGGCTGCCGTGTTCTTTCCGTACGCATAATTCTACATAAAAAAATTTATTCACTTGAATAATAAAAGTACGTTGAACCATAAATATTTTTTACATAAAATTTATGATTGTTTTGTTGCTGTTTTTTTTAATGGTTTTAGAACACTGGGGTACGCGTCTTAATGAGTGTGACGAAACCAAAATATATTAAATTCGAAACGAAAACGATAAAGTTGTTATTGAAACATTTTTTCCGACGCTATTGGCGGAACCTAAAATTTATTGTTATAAAAAGTTGAATTATTAAAGCAGCCCGAAGCCAGTCTTATGGAAGTTAATTTAAGCAGTTATTTTTATCTATTTCCGAAGCAGCAAATATTGTGTTGGAGCCACAGTATTTCAGCAATCGAATCGAGTGCTCTTGAAGATAATTATTGAATATTTTGTGCAACTGATTTGTTTTTGATTTCGAATCCCTCAATTGATCACTTTAAATTCTAATACCCTCCACAAAAAAGTGGAAGGGAGAGATGTTTCCTTCCGTGTGTAGTCTCTGCGTTATTAGTATGGGAGCCCATAAAGTTATATATATTCTGAATTCTTATGAATAGCGATGACGATAGAGCGATGTCGGTCTGTCTGTCCGCCTGTCTGTACGTGAAGTCGGTTTTCCCTAGCCCCCAGCAGAGCTAGAGTCTTCGTTATTGGACTGATGGATTGGAAATTAACTTAAGTAGAGTGGTACTGAAAATTCCGAAGCACGGTTCCAGAGCTGGAAAGCTTACACCTATTCCTCGACCCAAAATTAACACCAAAAACCAATAATTTGTTTGTTTGTTTGTAAATTGAACTTAATTCATGCCTTGGAAAGCCTTCAATTGTCTATTAAAAACTAAAAAAATTAAAAAAATTTTCAGGGATGGAAAATTAAAAGTTTTTTTTTGCACTTTTAGTATTTTTTAGAGCGTGAAATAACTAAAATGTTTAAGAACTTAAAGTTTTTCCTAAATAAAACCGCTTTATACATCATGAAGGTTTGCATTGGTAAAAAATATTAAGAAAATTACAATTTCCCTTCCAGGGTTAAGACATTTAAAGTTTTGTTTACATGAATGTGACCAAAATGCTTAAAAATTTAAAATTTTTCTTAAATAAAATTAGTTCATGCCTCATTAAAAGTTGCGTTTGTAAAACAAAACGCACAAAAAATAAAAATTTCGAATCCAGGGATGGGAAATTTAAATGGTTTTTATTAATAAATTAACCAAAAATGCAACTAACGTCTTTTTTTTCTACTAATTAAGACTATTTTTTAATTCAAGAAAAACAGAATAATATTAAATGTTTGAAAAATCAAATTTTCGATTTCAGGGTTGGATAACTGCAATATATTGTAATACATGAAGGTAACGAAATGGTTAAAAACTTTAAGTTTTTCTTAAATAAAACTAATTCGTGCCTCATTAAAAGTTGCGTTTGTAAAAAAACGCACAAAAAATAAAAATTTCGAATCCAGGGATGGGAAATTTAAATGGTTTTTATAAATAAATTAACCAAAAATGCAACTAACATCGTTTTTTTTCTACTAATTAAGACTATTTTTTAATTCAAGAAAAACAGAATAATATTAAATGTTTGAAAAAATCAAATTTTCGATTTCAGGGTTGGATAACTGCAATATATTGTAATACATGAAGGTAACGAAATGGTTACAAACTTTAAGTTTTTCTTAAATAAAACTAATTCGTGCCTCATTAAAAGTTGCGTTTGTAAAAAAAAACGCACAAAATATAAAAATTTCGAATCCAGGGATGGGAAATATAAATGGTTTTTATTAATAAATTAGCCAAAAAAGCGACTAACGTCGTTTTTTTTACTAACTAAAACTATTTTTTAATTCAGTTAAAACAAAATAATATCAAATATTTAAAATTCTGATTCCAGGGTTGGATAACTGTAATAATTTGTAGTACATGAAGGTGACCAAAAGGTTACAAACTTTATGTTTTTCTTAAATAACACTATTTCATGCCTCATTAAGAGTTGCGTTTGTAAAAAAAATGCACAAAAAATAAAAATTTCAAATCCAGGGATGGGAAATTTAAATGGTTTTTATTAATAAATTAACCAAAAAGGCAACTAACCTCGTTTTTTTACTAACTAAAACTATTTTTTAATTCAGGAAAAACAAAATAATATAAAATATTTTAAAAAATCAAATTTTCGATTTCAGGGTTGGATAACTGCAATATATTGTAATACATGAAGGTAACGAAATGGTTACAAACTTTAAGTTTTTCTTAAATAAAACTAATTCGTGCCTCATCAAAAGTTGCGTTTGTAAAAAAAACGCACAAAATATAAAAATTTCGAATCCAGGGATGGGAAATTTAAATGGTTTTTATAAATAGATTAACCAAAAATGCAACTAACGTCATTTTTTTACTAACTAAAACTATTTTTTAATTCAGGAAAAACAAAATAATATAAAATATTTTAAAAAATCAAATTTTCGATTTCAGGGTTGGATAACTGCAATATATTGTAATACATGAAGGTAACGAAATGGTTACAAACTTTAAGTTTTTCTTAAATAAAACTAATTCGTGCCTCATCAAAAGTTGCGTTTGTAAAAAAAACGCACAAAATATAAAAATTTCGAATCCAGGGATGGGAAATTTAAATGGTTTTTATAAATAGATTAACCAAAAATGCAACTAACGTCATTTTTTTACTAACTAAAACTATTTTTTAATTCAGGAAAAACAAAATAATATCAAATATTTAAAATTTTGATTCCAGGGTTGGATAACTGTAATAATTTGTAGTACATGAAGGTGACCAAAAGGTTACAAACTTTATGTTTTTCTTAAATAAAACTATTTCATACCTCATTAAGAGCTGCATCGTTAAAAAAAAAAATTAAAAATATTTAAATGTCGTTTCCAGGGGTGGAAAATTGATATATTTTTCATTCATTAAAGTAACCAAAAAGGCAATTGACTTAGTTTTGTTTTTTTTTGGTAACTAAAACTATTTTATAACTTAAGAAGAACCAAATTGGTACTTAAAATTATATGTAACGCCAGACGTACGTTGGTGAAGGGTACATAAGACTCGGCACAACCGCATGTATCACTTTTACTGGTTTCCTTTTTATTTCAAATATATTCACCAGGAATCTTAAGGCCACAAATAAGCATTTTTAAACAAATTTTATTTGGCTCCAAATAAAAAATCTATTTGACTCCAAAAATAAATCTAAAGAAATTTAAAATGCAACTTCTCTGTAATTATTAATCATATTTAATTCTTTAAAAGAGGCTGCTTCTAAAAAAAGAGATAATTATATATTTTAAAAAACTATTTTTTTAAGCAGTTTTTAATGCACTTAAAATTTTTGTGTGTTTGAACATTTTTTGATATAAATTTGTAGCCCAGCAATTGGTTCTGCCAGGCACCAACCCACTGCACCTTAAATTTTAAGTGCACAAAATGCACACACACACACACATACACACACAAAAAGACTCTAAAAGGTTTTTAGTAAATTCAAATGCAAACGCTTGGCTGAATACGAAAAACGCCTGCAGTTTCTTGGGGCTCTGTAAAATGAATGCTGCAATTTTAAGTCTGCCACTTGAAAGGCAAAGGAGTTGGCCGGAGGACAGCAGAAGTCGACATTTGCGCTGACGTTTAAACCGTAACGAACTGGCTAACTGAAGCTAATTTGGAGGCTACTTTTATGTGGCAGTCTCTAGTATTTTATTGCACATCAACGAGTAAAAGTGACTCTGTTTTTTTAAATAAATTTTTTGTTGCAGGGAAGTTGATGGTTTCTGCTTCGCATTTAAAAGTTTTTAAGTATAATTTTGTTTCGCAGCACAGGAGTCATACACTTCTGTGTTCGTTAAGGATAATTTACTTTGATTAAAGCAAAAACAATTTGCGTAGACATATTTTCTTTTGGCTGCAAGAAGTTTTCAAAAGCTCAGCAGGGTAAAATTTAAATTCAATTTCTGCTGTTAGAAATGAATGAAAATGAGTTGCTGCCGATATTTCATCTCCAAGTTTTGCAAAAGTCTTAACAAAAACACCCGAAGGCCTGGTACAATCAACAATTTAGCATTTAAAATTTTTGAAATTTGTTTATTGAGTTGCAGTGGTTTCATATTTACGTCGATATTTCAGCCTACAAATTTTACGTTTAATGAATGAATTTTAAACTAAGAAAAAATTTTAATGAGTTAAGCCACTTCTTTCATTTTTAGTAGTTGACCATTTATTGGGCAGACATTTTGATGATATTTCATAATTAAAAAGAAAAAAAATATTTAAAAAAAAACATTACAAATGTGTGTTACCATCAATGCGATACAATTCTCGTATACTTTTTCACAATAAAATTGCTACAAATAAAATTTATTTATCACGCTCAACTGAGCCACTTAACACGTGGTAACAAATAAAAACACAAAAGCGTTTTAATGATGAAAGTGTAGCGGCCTTCGAAAACAGCTATTCTGCTCTGCAGTGTAAGTCCAATATTTAAAACTGTTGTTGACTTTCCCTCATGCTTTGCAATATTTATCTTGTCCTTCTGCATCAAAATACATTTTTGGAAAAATTTGCAAGAAATAAACTTGTGGCACCCAAGTACCGAGTACTCGGGTACACTGCGTATTTAAATGTCATCACTACGTTTGTGGTTAATCAGTAGGAAATTTTATTAAAATCCAACGAATTGTTTGCAGCAAAAAAATATTTTATTGACTCAATATGGAGTCCCGTGTTATAACACTCGTCTAAGCTAATCTTCACGACGCCTGGAGAATAATCATCTGAACCAGTGTGTTTTTGTAAATTGATTTCTTAAAGTATTTATTTTCAGACTTTTCATCACTCTTCATTTACGACGAGTGTTTTATTTGACTCATTATTTTGTCAACTATTAAAAACATGATATCCATAACGAATAGACAACATTTTCCTGGATAAATACTCTGGGAAAATATTCCGCAATCACTTTATTCCCAAAAAAAATATATGCACAAAAACAACAACAAACAATACGCAAGTGGAAAGACGATTAACGCAAACTTGGCTGGCAAACTACGTGCCGCTAAAACTTTTCTTATTAATAAAATTGTTTTAGCATTTAAAAACATCACCCATTAATTTCTGTCTCCTTCTTAAATAAATACAAATAATTTTTGGTTAAAAAAGCAATAAAAGATTTTGTCATGAGTTACAACAAACACTTGCACAGCACTTGCACCACATCCCAATTATTTACACGCACTGACAGACAGACAGACAGACAGACTTTCTCAGCAGCGCATTAAGAATTTTATTTAAATTGGAAAGAGCGAAATAAAAATAAAATTGTTACTGGAAAGTTGTTTAAACTATTTTCTAGTGAAAGAAGACTGCATTTGCAAATAACTTTCCTGCCGCAGTCCCACCAGTTTATCTTGAACTTCACACTAATTTTACAGAAATTGTTTTTTAAGGAAGAGGAAAGCAGGGGAAGGAGTATATTTAATAACAACAGCAAATATTTTCAGAATTTAATCTATTCAAATAGAATTCTTTGTTTTTTATTTAAAATTTAGGAACGCAAGGATTAAAAACCTTCTGTTTTTGTTTGACTAAAACTCTTTATCAATAAAATAGGAGTTGAAATTTGTTTCAGCTGAAGGGCAACACAATTATGAGACAGTGAACTTACGGGCTCATATTCCAGGTTGTGACAAGAGAATAATAACTTTTGGAATATTTTTAAATTCTTTATCAACATGAAAATACTGTCACAAGACCTTTCAGCATATTTTTGAAGATGTTGGATATGGGAAATAAAAACAAACATTTGAAAAATCATTATATCGGGTGTGTTTTGTAGCTGCTTGGGAATCTCCGATGTCGATAACTGCCGTTTGATGTTTGTGAATGTCAAAATAAGTTGTCATAACTGCTACTTAAGAGTTTGACAGGTTGGACGGTCATCGACAACGTTTGTTTTCAGTAGGATCAGTGCCCAGGGAATGGTCACTGATTATGCGGAGCGTTGCGGCGGAACTTGAAAGCAGGGGATAGTGTTGAATGGACAGATGAGAAGATAGAGAATTTGTTGAAGACACTTTACATTTTATTTCGCCAGTTAATTTTTGCTACAGCAACGACGAAGAAGGATGTTGTTGCAGTTACCGTGAATGGTGTTTGTTAATGCGAGTTGTTAACAGACTTATTCTGGCCAGAAATTCAAGATATAGATCTGAATAATATGTGGTTCTAATAGGTTTTTGCCACTTTTCTCACACCCAACGAAACAATGACTCTTTTGAGCGAGAAATTCAAGCGCCGTATTATCTCACGACGTGGCGATTTTAATTTCCTGCCACGATCGTGTGACTTGGACTGGTTGTTTTTGGGGTATTTAAAGCAAAAAGTGTACGTCAATGAAAGAATGAGTTGATTCGGCCCATAAACGTTGTTGATATGTGCCTCAGAGTCATTGAAAGTATGGACCATCGGGGAGAAAAATGCCAAAAAATGAGGCACTCTTCCTCAGCTTCTTTCTAATTTAAATTTAGAAACCATTCGGTCCAGTGTATAGAGAATGCTGTTGGCTGAAGTAGTGAACACCAGACTACGCACTCGGTCATGAACACGATGACGAAATTTTCTGATCTGCGTTAGTGCAGGATTGTGTTAAATATTGTTGGGCTGTCTCAATGACGAAGGCATAACACTGGCCGCTGAAAACCAACGAGAGTGATTAATCAAGTCAAAAAAATAGCAGAATACAGCACCTTATCTGCAGAACGAAGTAAAAATAGCAAAAAAAAAAAAGTTCTCTATCTTTTAATCATACTCAAACGGCAAAGCAGGCAGTAAAAAAAAATGTGTTACCATCAATGCGTTACAATTCTCGTATTCTTTTTCACAATAAAATTGCTACAAATAAAAACGATTTATCACATTCAACTGACCCACTTAACACGTGGTAACAAATAAAAATACACAAGAGTTTTCATGATGAGAGTGTAGCGGCTTTCGAAAACAGCTGTTCTGTTCTGCTGCGCAAGTTGAATATATAAAAAACTGTTGACATTCCCTTATGTTTTGGAATATATATCATTTGTCCTCTTCAAGCTTGATTTCTAATTCCAGCTTAAGGCACTGCATATGCAGGGTTCATCCCGTGAGTGCTGGTCTAAGATAAAAATATTGCGACCAAAATTTCCTCACTAAATAATTTTCTATTGATTCATTTGCCAGTTATTTATCAGGGCTTTTAATAAGTTCTTATAAGTATTTTTATGGGATGAATATGAACGTGCCATTCGCCTTCAAGCAGCTCTGAGTCAGTCGACATCAAACCTCCTGGGCAGTTATTTTTTTAAGTGCAGCCAGATCACTGATCGAGAGTTGTGCATGTCACTAGAACTACTTAATTTCTACATCCCAGATAATTGTAGGATTGAGGTTCTTTTGAGGAATTTTCCCTGGTTAACTATTTTTCCACTTGTTATTTGAAGGCCTGTCTCGCGTGCAGTCGGTCACAGTCACCCGTTTGTATTTTGCAAACTTATTTGCGAAGTAGCTTCAATACGAGTACCATTTAATAGGTCAGTATTTGTTGTATTCCATATTAATTATGACTTTTTATTTTTATTAACCAAAAGTTGTTGTCTGCTTTGCCGATTACTTGGATACATTTTCTCTATATACAGATTCAGGACTTTTGTCTTGATTATAAAGCAGCTTTTCTCACCAATCATATAATTGTTGGCAGTAGCGAAACACTTGATTCAGACTTTTGCTACAAATCACTGAAGGCTTTACAATATTCCCCGTATTCATAAAAATGCGTTTGTTTTTTACAACAAGAAAGCAAACAAAGAAAGTGTTCTTTTATTAAAACTCAATTTCTATTATATTTTTGTTTGTTTGTTAAATAGAACACAAAGTAGCTTTAAATCTTCACAGCGGGAGTTGTTTCTTTTTTTTTTTTTTGTGTGGGCGCTAATAACTTAAAGGCATTTTCTGGAACTAATTAATAAAATAATAAAGTGAACGGAAGGAAAGCGAGCGAAGCTCCAGGGAGACGAGGAAGAAGAGTAGCTGAAAGTTCGGTTAAATGACTTTCAAAAGCCAACGAAACTTTTAGGGAAGACATTCTTTTGTATGATTTTAATTAAAGGAAATGATGCTTGAAAAAAAGAATTTAAATGATGATTGAAGACTTTTAGCGCTGGATATTAATATTTACAACGAGAAACTTTTATGAATATAATTTCGTTGCTAAAGCACGATATAATTGGATATATTGTATGGCGTTCAAGCACTTTTTCAGTTGTTTAATTTGTTACAAACATGATATTAAGTTCTATAAATAACTTTGTAACATTTATTACAATGGATGTGGTTTTGAACGGAAGCAAAGAAGGAAATACGGATTTATTTACATTAAAGAGGCCGTGATTTTCACAGTCAATTTGTTTAGAATGGCACTGTCGATGACAGCCACTCGAAGAAAGTTTCCTTTTTTTCCTATTCAAAAACAACAGCTAAAAAGATTGATGCTAATCTGGGATATTTAATGGACAGGCGAATTAGCTTAAGCTTGGAAAAGCCAAAATTTCATATGTCTTAAGTACGGGTGTGTGGATGTCTCATTATTAAGCGAGGACGGCGTGTTTAATATTTTGCAAATAAATTATGAAACAATTTTTTATTCTTCTATTTTTTTCCTTCTCAAAATATTACACCGAAATAATTAAATAACAATTATTTTTATAGAAAATGATTACAGCTTCAAGTTAGTGAAAAGAAGAATTCTATCCAAACAGTTTTTCACAATTCAACTTCACCTTAACCCGAACTGTGCGATAAACTACAGGGTGGATGAACACACTAATAAATTTCACGAAAGGCCTGTACACAAGTTGTTACAACCACACAACTATTAAAGGCATAAAGAAAATTTTAGGGCACAGTTTTAGGACCTTAAATACGTATTTTTCTTCTTTACAATTGTGTAGTAAAAATGCACTGAAAAGGGGCCTAAAATAAGTACCTTTTGTTTGGTCTGTTACCGCCCCACAACGAAAAAGATAAGATTGCATTTCATTGGGAAGTTGTTCGAAACAAAGTGGTTAAAACTTCTTTTAATTCTCATTTCAGCTCAAATTGTTTTTTACTTTCGAGCCATGTTGCAAAAATGGGTCCAAGTACAGCGTGTTTGTTTTAGAGTTTCACAACTTTGAGTTGCCATCTTTGATTTATTTGAGCACCCATTTAACAGCTGATGGTTGCTTTTTGTTTAGTTTTCTTTGAAATTTAATTGCGAGTCGATTTACACCCGGGCAACGTGTGAAAATTGTTGAAATTTTTTAATAAGAACAATTGTTCTATTCGTCAAACAAATCCATTCAAAAATTTATTTTCCGATGAAGCCCATTTCTGGTTGAATGGGTCCACAGAAAATTACTCTTTAGTGCGCTTTATAGGCAGGCGGAGTCATTGACCCATATCTCTTCAAAAATTATGATGGCCAGAATGTTACTGTCAGTGGTGGGCGGTATAGGATCATGTTTCGAAATTTTTTCGTACCTAAATTAAGTGGCGTTAATCTCGCTGAATTGTGCTTACAACAGGACGGAGCCACTTGCCACACAGCGATCGCTACAATTGATTTACTCCAAGGATCTTTCGACGAAAAAATAATTTCATGTAAACGACCAAGTAATTGGCCACCAAGATCAAGATCAAGATTTAATCCAATACGATTAATTTCTTATGTTGAGTCGCTTTTCTGCGTCGATAAACCGCAAACAATTGAACATCCGGAAATTAACATTTGAAGAGTTATCGGCGAAATACGGCCCTCTACGAGTCATCCATGGCGGCCGCATGGCAGATATTATATTTAAATATTAAATTCAATACATTTTTTCTTATTTTATTATGATTTAAAATTTCAACATTTCGTAGAATAACTGAAGTTATTTATTTCAAACTTTTACTGAAACAAATGAGAAGTCTAAAACAAATATCAAAGTCACAACAAGAACTCACTGATCACTTTTGCTTTTTTTCTTAAGTTTTTGTTCTACATTTGATTGGCTTTTGTCCGACTCCAATTTCAGTTGTAAGAGGAATAAAGAATAACAACAACTAACAATTGTTTTAATGTAAAAAGAATTGAAATAATATTTTTAGTCGTCCTAAGAAATGTTGAATAAAGATTCCCTGATTGTCTGCATTAGCCCCAGTGAAATGCGCATGGGAATTAGCTAAAACCCATCCAAACCAGTTTAAAAAACGACAACTCCTTAAAATATGTACTAATTTAAAAATTATTTATAAATTTTGATCTTAAGGGTAACACAAATAAATGTCTCTTTTTTAAATTTACATATTGACTTTTAAAAATTTCATTTTTAAATATAATTCTAAATAATATAATCATAAAGTTATTTATCAATAATTTAATATAAAACTAAATTCTATCACATTAAACGAAAAATGCTTACAAATCAAAAATTGAAGAAAACATAAAGAATAAAAGGGCACGAAAATAATAATCAAACGGCAACTCAGGGACTTGAGAAAAGCTTTGATAGACTTCTCGTATTCTTCTTCGTAATAAAATTGCAAACAAATAAAAACTGTTATCTATCACATTCAACTAAACAAAGTAAAATTTGGTAATAAATTAAAATAGCCAAGAATTCTGATGGGGAAAATGTAGCGGCTGTCGAAAACAGCTGTTCTGCTATGCTGTCTAAGTTGCCATTAACTTTCCCTTGTGCTTTGGAATATTTATCTTGTTTTTCTAAATTGAAAATTGTACTACAAACTATTTGACTTATCAAAATATAATTTATTAATAAATATATTTAAAGAAAATCGAATATTTTGAATCTTTTTTGAGCAGACGTCGTATATGTTTGGCTAGGTTGCCAGACTATTTTGTCATTTGTGCCATAATTAAATAAGTTAAAAACAATTGAAAAGAAAATATTTTTATTTTTTATTTCAAAACTTTTTTACAAACTTTTTTCTCCGGTTTCGGAGCATATTTCACATCCCTAAGAAATCGGACAACTTCATTTGACCTACTTTATCATTCTAGAGTCGTTAAATCGATTTAATGTTTTTATAACAAAATAATTTATATAAAATAAACTCTGATGTTTCGAATAATTTTAAGATTTAAATGCCAGTGTTTGCATCTAAATCTATATAAATTTTATATTTTACTTTGTATATTTTTATTTTTTAGTATCTGCACATTTTTCCAATTCCCCACAACTTTTATTGTAACAGATTTTGCAACAAAGCAAGAAAGCAATAAAACCCCCTGACCAAAGAATCTCCATTCTTTTAGGTTTGAATTGATGCAATAAAATCTGTTACGTTTGAATGCAAAGACCACTTCACAAACGTACAGAGGACAAGGAAAAGAGTCATAATAAATTAATAATATATTTTTTGTACAAAAAGAAATTTCTATGGTCTCTTGGTTTGTTAAAGAATTTGTTAACGTTGGCAGCCACACGACTACTGCAACGTTTAACAAGCCACGCAACAGCTGGCAATAAATGAAAAAATACCCTTGAGTTATAATGATGAAGGTGTAGCGGCTTTTGAAAACAGCTGTTCTGTTTTGGTGTCTAAGTTAATTTTTTTTTAAATGGGATTGGTTTTCCTTTATTCCTTGCAATATTTGTTATGTCCCTCTGAACTAAAAACTCTTTTTGAGAAATTATCCTTTCAAAACTAATTTCTATCTATTTACTTAAATTTATTAAAGTACCACTAACACATTCAAATAAATGTTACAATAAAATAAGACCGTGAAAATAATAAAACACTGTCATCATTGCCGAAACTCCAACTGTTACTAAAATTTATTTGTGGATCTTTCGAAAAGCATTAAACCCATGATATCTGTTACACCCATTCCCCCGACCAATTTGTGTAACAATTTATCAATGTAAATGTAATTAAATATTAATTTATTTACAGTTGACAGTCTGTACAACGGATATGTTGTCAATTTGGAATACTTTTTATATATATATATTATAAGGTATAAATTGCACTGTGGGGCTGTAAAAGATAATTTTATATATTATATATCCTGATAGCAAAAGCTTTCCCATTGTTATCGTAAATTTATATTATTCAACACAAACAGCAGTTTTGTATTTGAGGAAAGAATCACAACTGTGTAAAGGACATGTTTTGGGAACATATAACCAGTGGAAGTTCGTCATACTGAGATTCGACTGCATTTGCTAATTTTGCATACGGCCCACAAACAATTTATTTAATTTATTATTATTACAATGGACGCCGGGCTTAATTGTAGCGGAAATGGATGTGTTTAACAGGGGCGTAGTGAGTGTAGCCGTTGTATATGTGCGAGTGTGTGTGTGTGTGTGTGTCACATTTCATTCTGCCAACTACAATTATCCCTGTCTCGTTTTCCAACTAATTGAAAATATCATTATTATTGAGGCAGATTGTAAACATTTAATGTTCGTTGTGTAATTTGAAATTTATTTGTGGTTGATAATAAATTTATGGGCGAAGAAATAGAAATAAAATTTGGGTTTGGATTTTTTTTTTATTTTTATTATATTTCAGTGGAGCTACGGACTTATTTTTATTGTGTTTGAAATAGAAGTGACCTGATTTGGCACTTTTGCTGCGAAGTATTAAACGATAGTCCAACCATAATGTTTTTTATTATGATAGAAAAATTCATAATAAGTGTCCGAGCAGCAAAATATCGGTCAAATGTTCGCTGAGGCTTCGCTGGCATATTTCCGTCAGATGGTCCCTACTTTCAATGACTCTGAGTTACAAATCAATAACATTTATGGGTCGCATTAACTCATTCTTTAGCTGTGGAATTGTTGTTGGCTCATTGACATGCACTTTTTGTTTTAAATACCCAAAAACAACCAGTCCAAGTCACAGGATCGTGACAGAAAACTAAAATCGCCACGTCCTGAGATAGCACGGCGATTGAATTCCTCCTTCAAAAAAATCATTGTTTCGCTGGAGGTGTGAAAAGTTTAATACTTCTTGATCAATAAAAGAGGTTTAATTAAATAAAAGTTTCTTATAGCAAAAATTTGTTTGAATTTTGCTACAAGAATTCGTATTTTGAAATATCCTGATATTCAAAATCAATCTGTTTCAAAACGTTTCCAAATACGTCAGTTGAAGAATGAATTTTATTGCTGTTATGGGGGCTTCGGAAAGCTGATTCTTCATACAGAAACACAAACATCTCATAGTCCTCTTTCCCAATCAAAAGGAAATCCACATCTGTATCGGACCCGTTCGGCAATACCGTATTAACTCGAAATATTAAGAGTGTTCAGGAGAAACAGCAAAAAAAAAAGTATTCTAAAATTTTAAGAAAATCTATAAATTATTTTTGTATTGCACTTCGTTGCCATTTTATTTCTTCAGTATCTAATTAATTGAAGCAATGAAAAATTTTGTTTGTTTTCTTGATTCAGGGATATAATTTATTACAGCAGGAAAGAGATCATATAATGAGATGAAGAAATAGCATTCGAATATGTTTTGAATTTTTTAAAACTGTTTTGATATTCCACTTCCTTTTTGTTCTCATTGACTTTTAGATTAATTCGAAATTGTTTTAGTGAAGTTTTTGTTCTCTTCTTAATTAATTTGATCGTACAAGAAATTAAATGTTTTTGAGAGAGTAAAAAGCACACTCTATTTGATTTTGCTGACTATGCTTAGAAGCCATTATCCTTGCGGTTGTGCAGGTCCTTACTAAGAACTTTACCGGTCACCATGCTCTTGCAGGCCAAGATATATTTTAAACAATTAATGTTATCATTTTGTCACATATTGTGCAAAACATTTTGCCAGATAAGATTGAAAAAATTAATTAAAAAAAAGATTTAGACAAAAAAGCTTGTGTTACACACATAACAGGGTGTTCTTCAAAGAGGTGTGTAACTTTGATATACATATAATAAAATAAAGACACATATTTTGAATTGATATGAAATTTACTTAAATCGAGAGATAATCTTCTGGCATTATAATATAAATATGACTTCTATCATGAGACCGGTTGGTTCGGATGTAGTCTAATCTGGAGGTCTCATTAACATGTAACTCCAAATTAATAGAAACAGCCCACGTGAAATTAAAAAATAAATTTTTCAAAAAACCTGGTAGCCGTACAATTTTTTATGGTTAAGCTACAAACAAAACTGTTAAAATGCAGTTTCTTTACAATAATAATTGTAAAGTAGCACTTTTTTATTATATGATTTTTTTTTGTATTCCGACGAAATTTCGAACCATATTCATGACCAAGTGCGGAGTCGAGCTGAGGATATTATGCTCTACAGTTTTTGGTTAAAAGATTCAAACAAAATAAACCAGAGATATACTTATTTTCATATAATTGGCAAAAATATTTATTACATTATTTAAACTAAGAATTTATAATAAAAGGTCCTTAACTAATTTTAAGTAGTTAATAGTTAATTCAACTAAGGATTTTAGTCAAAAAGTCGTTGATTTATATAAGGAAATTCTAAAACGACTTTTTATGGTTACATTAAACAACAAAAACTGATAAGTTGAGCAAATTGCAACAACAATTTACAATAGCAGTGAAGTTACTAAATTAAATTGTTATTTGAATCAAGACATGAAGTTATTTTTATAAAAGTAGCAAAAACAATTTACACTAACGGTTCAGTTAGTACTGCAACTTGGTTAGTTTAACCAAGAGGAATTGTAAGCATAGAAATTGCAACAACAACTTCTATTAGCAGTTAATTTACTAATAGAATTGGTTAGATTAACCAACAAGTTTGTTTTGGTTAGTTTAACCAAGAGGAATTGAAGCATAGAAATTGCAACAACAACTTCTATTAGCAGTTAATTTACTAATAGAATTGGTTAGATTAACCAACAAGTTTGTTTTGGTTAGTTTAACCAAGAGGAATTGAAGCATAGAAATTGCAACAACAACTTCTATTAGCAGTTAATTTGCTAACAGAATTGATTAGATTAACCAACAAGTTTGTTTTGAGTGTTTGCTTTGGTTATTTTTACCAAGAGGAATTGTAAGCTTAGAAATTGCAACAACAGCTTCTATTAGCAGTTAATTTACTAATAGAATTGGTTAGATTAACCAACAAGTTTGTTTTGGTTAGTTTAACCAAGAGGAATTGAAGCATAGAAATTGCAACAACAACTTCTATTAGCAGTTAATTTGCTAACAGAATTGATTAGATTAACCAACAAGTTTGTTTTGAGTGTTTGCTTTGGTTATTTTTACCAAGAGGAATTGTAAGCTTAGAAATTGCAACAACAACTTCTATTAGCAGTTAATTTACTACCAGAATTGGTTAGATTAACCAACAACTTTGTTTTGAGTATACGGCAGTGTTGTTTATTGACGCATCCATGCGAATAAAAATGGGCCTCATCGCTAAATAAAAAATCACGCAGTACTTATTTCGAATGATTTTCAACATACATCTCCACAAATTGTTTGGGTGTTGTCCAGGCATCATTCTACTCCTGTGGAAATGCCAAACCAAATTCAAATCATTTACCAACTGCTAAAATGGTCTTCAGTGTTGCCAAATAAAATCTGTTTATCTCCTTATGAAACACCCTTTAGTTATTAACAAAACTTATAAATCATTCTGGTGTTATCTTGACTTCTCCACAACTTTTTTCTTGCTGTCCATTGTTTTATTAATTGAAATACTTTGATGCGACATGTATGTCCAACATGTGTTGAAGGGCAGCTTACAGATATACAACATCTGCTTAATTGACCACTTAACAGTGACTTATAAAAATATTTTCTAGGAAGTCTACAATCAAAAAAGGGGACACTCCCCCCTACGAATTAACACGCAAATGTTTTCTATACGGACACAACTGCAGTCCTCCTGTTGTATACACCCATTCTTTTATGCAGACACACATGTTTACACACATACACTCGCACACTTTTAGTTACATCAAAATAATGATTTAGAAAACCGCAAGTTGTTGCCACTGTCAAGTTTTGTTGTTGCTGTTGTTCTTGTAATTTTAAATGAAATAAATTACAAATTAAATGAATGGAACAGGCAACATGTGAGTGGACATTTATTTAACACTCACACCAAGTCGACATGTTTAAGTTGATACAAAAAAAGAGAGAGAGAGAGAGAGATATTAAATGATTCAAATGAAACAAAAGGACGCATTGGATATACGAATGTATGTGATTACGTGTGTTGTAGTTGCGAGGAGGCATGGGATGGGGATTAAATATTTATAAGTTACAACATGTACAAATTAGTTGGAAAAATTGTTGTCAATATCAGCGGCAAAGTTGGCTAAATAAAACCTAAATTGGGCACCTCACGTATGTCAGTGTGTGTGTGTGTGTGAGTACACGGGTGCATGTATTTACTTACCAGGATCAACTCCGTTCCCTGTTATTTGCCGAGTTTATTTGGTTGGAAATATAAAAATAATAACTGCCAGATACAAAATACACTTCCACGTTGTCATGTCGTATTGTCATTGTGTTGTAAACACATATTTTTATATTCTTTCATTATAAATATCGTATGGAAACATACAATTTGCTATCGTCAACATAAAATTTGAGTATTTCAAATTAAGACTCTGTTGCAAATTTGGAATATTTAATATTGGATTTTGAACTCATCTGGCATTAAAAAATGCTTATGGTTTTTTTGTTAGAATATTTCTTAAATTATTTAGTTGGTTGTTGTTGACTCTCCAACCTGTCAAACTGTAACGTCAACTTGTTTGACATTCACAAACATCAAACGGCAGTTATCGACATCGGAGATTCTCAAGCAGCTACAAAATACACCCGATATAATTTTTCAAATGTTTGTTTGAATTTCCCATATCCAACATCTTCAAAAATATGCTGAAACGTCTTGTGACAGTATTTTCATGTTGATAAAGAATTTAAGAATATTCCAAAAGTTGTTATTCTCTTGTCACAACCTGGAATATGAGCCCGTAAGTTCGCTGTCTCATAATTGTGTTGCCCTTCAGCTGAGGCAAATTCCAACTCCTATTTTATTGATAAAGAGTTTTAGTCAAACAAAAACAGAAGGTTTTTAATCCTTGCGTTCCTAAATTTTAAATAAAAAACAAAGAATTCTATTTCAATAGATTAAATTCTGAAAATGTTTGCTGTTGTTTTTAAATCCACTCATTCCCCAGCTTTCCTCTTCCTTAAAAAACAATTTCTTTAAAGTCTGTAAAATTAGTGTGAAGTTCAAGATAAACTGATGGGACTGCGGCAGGAAAGTTATTTGCAAATGCAGTCTTCTTTCACTAGAAAACAGTTTAAACAACTTTCCAGTAACAATTTTATTTTTATTTCGCTCTTTCCAATTTAAATAAAATTCTTAATGCGCTGCTAAGAAAGTCTGTCTGTCTGTCAGCGCGTGTAAATGATTGGGATGTGGTGCGAGTGCTGTGCAAGTGTTTGTTGTAACTCATGACGAAATCTTTTATTGCTTTTTTAACCAAAAATTATTTGTATTTATTTAAGAAGGAGACAGAAATTAATGGGTGATGTTTTTAAATGCTAAAACAATTTTATTAATAAGAAAAGTTTTAGCGACACGTAGTTTGCCAGCCAAGTTTGCGTTAATCGTCTTTCCACTTGTGTATTGTTTGTTGTTTTTGTACATATATTTTTTTGGGAATAAAGTGATTGCGAAGTATTTTCCCAGAGTATTTATCCAGGAAAATGTTTTCTATTCGTTATGGATATCATGTTTTTAATAGTTGACAAAGTAAGGAGTCAAATAAAACACTCGTCGTAAATGAAGAGTGATGAAAAGTCTGAAAATAAATACTTTAAGAAATCAATTTACAAAAACACACTGGTTCAGATGATTATTCTCCAGGCGTCGTGAAGATTAGCTTAGACGAGTGTTATAATACGGGACTCCATATTGAGTCAATAAAATATTTTCTTTGCTGCAAACAATTCGTTGGATTTTAATAAAATTTCCTACTGATCAACCACAAACGTAGTGATGGCATTCAAATACGTAGTGTACTCGGGTACTCGGTACTTGGGTGCCACAAGTTTATTTCTTGTAAATTTTTCCCAAAATGTATTTTGATTCAGAAGGACATGATAAATATTCCAAAACATAAGGGAAAGTCAACATCAGTTTTATATATTCAACATACACTGCAGAGCAGAAAAGCTGTTTTCAAAGGCCGCTACACTTTCATCATGAAAACGCTTGTGTATTTTTATTTGTTACCACGTGTTAAGTGGCTCAGTTGAGCGTGATAAATAGATTTTATTTGAATCAATTTTATTATGAAAAAGCATACGAGAATTGTATCGCACTGGTGGTGACATATATCTTTTATGTCACCATGTGTTGCTTTATAAATTGCTTCAGAATTTTTGTAATATTCTGAATTTTTTTCTCTATTTAAACTTAAGTCAATCATTTTTGATTTTAATTTCCTTAAGTAAATTTGAAAGTTTTTTTCTTCTTATTTGGGGTTTCTTTTTATTAAAATTTTCTGGGCTTTCACACACGCAACTTGAGTTCTTAAGACCCCCTTCCAAATATGAAACTTTGCTGTATATAAATTGTTGTAGTTCGTACAGTTTCATAATGGGGAGGGGGCCAAAGAGAGCTGGTGTCCTCATATCTGCCAACCGGGGCGTCTTTATATGAAAGAGGCTGGAAACGTTTGATGTTATTTAGCACGATATTAAAGAAATTATTGTTTCGATTTCAATTATCTTTTTGTTATGGATAACGATCTAATTATTTGAGTCACTGTGGACATGCGATTTAAACCTTTTCAAATTGAAAAGTGCCGGTGGTTTCTTTAATATACGAACTGCTGTTTCTTGGCTTGCGATACGTTGGAGTATCGACCAAATATGCACTCGTTCTTGATGAAAAACGGCTGGAGCGTAAAAAGAAATAGAAAATAAGTTCCCCGATTAGAGCTCGTCTCATTAGAGTCACGTCAAAAAAACAGCGAAATGCACCCCTCATTGCCACAGCGATAGAGCGAATGAATAGAGTTGGCTGCCCCACTGTCTCCGATTAGCTTCTTCGCCCTCTCCTAGACACGGGCGAGTAACTTTACAATAGACTTTCAAGCACTGGCCTGCCCATCAAAATATTTCATGCGTTGCCTGTTCGTCCGATCTTCACATAGTTTTCACACAAAAAGATATTTTTCTATTTTCTTAAAATTATTTTTATTAAAAGTATTTATGATACGACTGAAGGAAGGCTTGAGTCAATTTGCAGAATTTTACAACAACAGGAAAGCAAATTTGAAACATTTGAATTTTTCATTATATTTTTATATCCAAAATATTAACTTAACTTGCGAACAAGTTCTGCAATAAAATTATTCGATACAAAAATATATTTAACACCTGAAATTAATCGTATAAAACTGAATATCTTCTTTTATTTTTCAGATCACATCAAGTTAATGGCGGACGTTAAGGTAAGCGAAGAATGTCTAATAAAAATGGGTTGTAATAAAAACTTTAAGCAAAAAACTATTTTCTTATTCATAAATTATAAAGGGTGTCCTTTTAGGGAGGTACAGGCCATTCGAATGGAACAAATCAGAGATGATTTGTTGTCATGAATTTCCTTTTTTATGAAAAATAATCTTCTGTTTCTATAATTTAAATATGATTTGTCAGGGCTGGCTCGGATGTAGTCTCATTTAAAGATCGTATTATTCATGACTCTTTTCAAGATATCAGTTGGTTTATAGATAAAATAATGCACCGAAAGATGTCCTTCAAGTGGTCAATCATATCCCCACAGAAAATGGTGTAGCGGCGTTAAATCGCAGGATCTCGAAGGCACATACTCTCGGCGATTTTAAAAAGTTTCCTTCAATATATCAACTGCGGCTGGAACTGCGTGACTTGTTGTGCCTTGCAAATGAAATCACAGCTTCTGGACATCATCGTTGTTCCATTGAGGAACCCAAGAGTTAGAGATCAGGGCTCTATTAGCGATCACCATTGACTGTAACGTTGTGATCAGCTGGGTTTTTAAGGAACTACGGTTTAATGATTCCTCCACCCCTAAAAAACACGCCAAACGGCCAGTTTTTCTGGATGTAACCGGGTGCTGCCTCAACATACACTTTAGGATTGTCATCGCTCCAAATGTGGCAGTTTTCTTTGCTTCCGCATCCATTCAACCAAAAATGAGCTCCAGCGCTAAACACAATTCGCTTATAAGAAACGGGATCAATGGCAATCTTTTTTTGAGCCCATTCACCGAATCTACTTCGTGTTGACAGGCGATCTTGTAACTGCGATTGTTGCACGGGTTGGATTTGTGGCGCAAAATCCTCCATAAAGTGGATTGTCACCTGTGGAAACCCTGTGCACAAGCTCAACATTGCGCTACGCTCTACAGCAGCAATGGGGGATCTTCAGTAGACACGTACAGCGTATTATCATTTGAAACAAACATGGTGCTAAAGCCTCTTTTGTGAAACAAAACTCCCCGATATTTGAAATTTCTCACGAGAAGTTAAAAATGCCACGGACGGAATGACCTTTTTTTGACCTTCTTGTGGCAAACTGACACGATTTTTAAGGGTTTTTAGAATATGCCAATCGAGTGATTGCAAAATGAATTGACTACCGGGCAATATTTTGCTCATTCTGTCCAATTAAATGCACGCCAAGTTTGTCACTAAAATTGTAAAATGAGCAGCTCATAAACATAAAATTAATTTTTTAACTCTTCAATTTCAATCGTGCTGATTCTTATTTTCCAAAAATTTTATAAAAAGAACTCAACGGTACCAGTTGAGGGTTTTTATCTTGTGACGAAAGCTGGTCGTCACGGAACATCTACTCTTAGAGTTGCTAAATATATTGAATTAAACTTCCATTCAAGTTAATAAGAATCTTGGCGGTTTATTGATGGTGCTGAAGGTCCAGAACGCACATTAAAAAAAAAAGGACGAGAAGCACGATGCCTCAAAACAGTTGACCGTTGATTTTCCAAATAAGATGCAACAAGTTTTGATCGCTGTTCAGTTGTTTATTGTGCTATTTCAAATTTCCCAGTTTTTTTTTTCAATTCTCAAATAAAAATTAAAAAACCATAAATTAATTTGAATACTTATTAAACTCTCCAGCCCTGACGATAGTTGTGAGCCACCCTGTACTCTTTAATATCTTTTGATTTAGTACAAAAACTGTTTATGGTTTTATTAAAATAATATAAAAATTTTATGCAGCCTATCCCACACACACACACACACACAATTATTGCAAATCCATGTGCAGTCTAGTTCTCTATCCGAATTCTGAAAATGTTTCCTTATTTAATGTCCACTTTGGAAGCAACAGTTGTGTTTAATATGCAGGGCATATCTGAAAGCCATAAAGAGACAAAAGAGAAAATACAATGAAATATTTTACGATTTTCTTTTTATTTCTAAAGTTGATACTGAGTGCAAATGTGTGTGTGTGTGTGTGTGTGTTAATAATGCGTGTGTTAGTCTTGGGCTATTAGCCTTGAGCTCATGATATGACTGAGTGTGTTGTGTATCAAAGATTTACGTTAAGTAAAACCGTTCTCATATCGGCATTTGCAAAAAGTTAATGGTTGACTTTGAAGTCTCAGTAGGAAATATTGACTTCATGGACTTACAGGATTCAAAACAATTACGTGACTTAAAAATGTTTGTCTAAATCAATTGGTTTCGCTTAATAAAACCTGAAGCAAAAGGGTTCTTATAAATAACTTTTGTTTAAAATTTCATTATTAAAAAAAACCTAAATTTCCTACAGGGTTTGCACAAGTTTTTCTGCCTTCTTATTGTGTAACAGTTAAAAGTTTTATTAGGCGGCATTAGTTTTGTAAACGATTAGAACTCCCACGGCGATTCTGTGGTTCGTTTGCAAAAGTTCATTTGCAATTAGCAAAACTAATAGGAAACTGCTTGACAATGGCAAACAAGTTTTGCATACTTTCTTCGATCGAAAACTAAAAAAGTGATTAAGATTTAAAATTTCATAAAACTTAGGCATATTAGGACCTAAGCAAATGGACCACCAGTAGTGGGCTCAGTGTGAATCCGCGCAAGACTGAGCTGGTACTCTTCACAAGGAGGTACAAGATCGACAGCTTCACACATCCGCAGCTGAACGGTGCTCCCTTGAAAATATCCGATAGCGCCAAGTACTTGGGTGTAAACCTAGATAGCAAGCTATCATGGAACCAAAACATCCAATCGAGGGCGGATAAGGCTCTAGTGGCCATTTATATATGCAAAAGGGCAGTTGGTCTCAACTGGGGTGTAAACCCCAAAGGGATTAACTGGATCTTTGAAGCTGTTGTTAAACCGATACTCTTTTATGGAGTACTGGTGTGGTGGAAAGCGATGGAGAAGGACACTCATCGCAGGACCTTTGAAAAGATTTTTCGTCTTGCTGCGATGCTGATGACAGGCTCGCTCAGATTGACACCAACTGGAGCACTTTTCACCCTGCTGAATTGGCTCCCAATTGACATTCGGGCCAAACAGTTGGCTCTATTTTGTGCGGTCAGGTTGCACACTGCGTGCCCATGGTCACGGTTTGACTATGGGCATGCCAGGATTCTGAATGAATACCGAGGCAACAGGATCCATGACAACATTGTCTATTGTATAGCAAGACCTTTCTTTGGCGGACTTTTCCAGTCTCTTGTCGTGTTTCTAGACTTTCATTTCCCGCAGATTCCGTTAGAGTCTTCACTGATGGATCTAAGACGGGAACCAATGTGGGCGGAGGTTTCTACGTGGAGAACTTTAACGTAAGAACTTCATTTAGGCTTCAGGACGGTTGCAGCATTCTGCAACCCGAAATGTCTGCTATTGCTCGTGCAGCTAGATGGCTGAGGTATTATAGGATATCGAACGACATCTATATCTTTACCGATATCAAGGCGGCCATCTCTGCTATTAATGGTGTGTACAGCACTTCCATAGTCGTGGTCGAATGCCGACTATCTTTAAATGAGATAGCGAGACATTCGAGGGTGACACTTGTGTGGGTACCGGGACATTCCGACTGTCCTGGCAACCTCATTGCTGACGGAATTGCCAGGGAAGGGACAGAGATGGATAACTCTATGATCTGTCACTTCACAGGCATTCCTCTATCGCATTGCAAGTTCTTGGTTCAGTGTGAATCATATAGACTCGCTCAATTAAGATGGGATAACCTGACCAACTGTCGTGTGTCAAGGGCCACATGGCCCCGCTATGATCCAAGCAGAACACGCGACCTTCTGAACTTCAACAAGATACGAATTCGTCAACTTGTGAATGTCTTAACTGGACATTGTAACTTTGGGACCCATGCGAGAAGGATGGGTCTAGAATACAATGACTTCTGTAGAAGCTGTAATGATGTAGAGGAGGAAGACACAATACTCCATCATCTATGTCAGTGTCCTGCCCTGGGCGGCTTAAGGGCATTGGCTTTGCGCTCCAGCTTCTTGCCGGATTTAGACAGCCTGGCAAGTCTGGAGCTGACTATAATATCGGCCTTCCTAAGGTCCACGGGATGGCTTAATGCGGCAGAGGACGACTCATGAGTGGTCCTTGCTTTAGGGTATCACAACAGGACCGAATCAACGGACCCAAGTGCATTGCTTAGGCAATGGCCCTAACAACCTAACCTAACCTAGGCATATTAGAAAAACGACGCAAGGCACGCTGCGTCGAAACAGCGGACTGTTGATTTTGCAAATCAATTTCAATAAGTTTGCATCGCTATTTTGTTTTCTATTATTCCATTTCGAGTTCCAAGAGTTTTCTGCACAAAATTGTGGTATGAAAATAGAAATTTAAATTCGTTCAAGGCTATTTAACATTAAAAGCCTGGCGCTAGTTTTAAATAAGTTTTTTGGAGAAAGAAATAAAATTGCTAAAATGACTTTTTCATATAAAAAAAAAATATCCTTAAAATAGTTTTATTTTATGACTCCAAATGAAAATTTCATCCAACCTTTTATTTTTAAGTTGAAAAGAAACTGTTTTAAAAATAGTTTTTTTTTTTTTAAATCATGGCCGTTATAGAAGTGATTTCTTAGATCCTTAACTTATTTCAACCCGATATATTATTGTTAATCTTATGACAGAGTTTTATTTAAGTTTTTGCTTTAACTTTCCCTCCCTGCCTTAAAGTTGAGCTCATAAATTTAATAGAAAACAAAACCGCCCCTTAACTAATTCTTTGAATTCCCCTTCAAGTCTATGATTTGCAAATAAAACGCTTTTAAAGTTCTCTGAAAGACTGTTGCCTAATAAATTTGCACATATTTTGTTAATCATTAAAAATTTAATGGTTTTTATTGTTGATTTTAATGGCTGTTTTATGATTTTGTTTTTCTCCGCCACTAAGAAAAACGAATATTTTATTGCTAATTTCTGAATTTGATTCGTTTGCAAACTGCAAATCATTTAACCATCCCTCCAGCCATACGCCCACAATTTATTGCTTCTATGAAAACATTAAAATGAATTAATTTCATTTGTGATTTGATGTTTGAAAATAGTTGTATGAAATATCGAACTGTGGTTGGCTTTTCACCCACAACTCGTACGTTGATAATTCTATATAAAATAAATTATCGTTAAAGTGTTTAAATGGACACAATATATGGGGCATTCCATGAGAGGAAGATGTTTCCTAAAATTATAGGCCGTAATTTTGTCTATTTGGAAGTGCAAAATAAGAAAAGTTTCAATCTTTCCATTTAAAATACCATTTTAAATTTCCATATACAATATGTTATAATTAATTTTATTTGGCTACTTGAATATACAAAATAACTAAATTTCCACCTCTGGTTCGGCCTTTTTAAATTTTTTGATCTCTTTCAATAAATTTCTTAAAAGAAAAACCACATATATTTTCAAATTAAATAAGTTACAATTGTGTTCCATTTTTATTTTTAAATTTGCCAGCCCTGGAATCAAAATTTTGCTTCGGCTTAATTTTGAATACCAATTTAAACTTCTTTTTAAACTATATATATAAAACATATTTGATTTCCAAATAAAGCCAATTTCAATAAACTACTCTTATATACCAACAAAAAGAAACTACAATATCCAACTCTGGTTCTGTTTTTTTTGTGGCTTTTTTGATCTGAATTATCAGTAGTTGTTCTATAACGCTATCAAATTCTCTTGATTTATAAAGAAAATTTAGCCAGAATAAAAGTTGGTAAATTGTGTGTTGTAAAAAATTTCATAGGCCCAGCCCTGCAATAAAATGTTTGTTCTTGTTTGATATTGAATGACAATTCAAAAGTTTTTAACTGTCCAGCTCTGAAACTGTATTATTTAACTTTCTCATATCTTTCAAGAATATCTAATATTATTAATATACAAAAGAAAAACTTAAAAAATATATTAAGTTGTTTAATTCACTTTTCAAAAAAAAAAAGATCAATTCGACTGTCCAACCCTGGAATAGAGATTTTTAGATTTTGAATAATAATTTAGATTAACTTCTTAAGCATGTGGTTGCTAAAAAAACTAGCATTTAATTTAATAATATTAAAAATATGGCATATAATATTGAAAAATGTCATTTGTCCCAGCTCTGGAGTTGGCATTTTGAATTTTCTTATTTCTAGTTGCAATAATTTTCTTTAAAAAATATCGATCTATGTTTATATGATGTTCTAAGAAAATGTCAAATGTCCAACCCGGAAATCGAATTTTTAATTTTATATAAATACTAATACCAACTCAGATATATCTCTTGAAATATCAATATATGAAACTATTTTGGTCTGGAGCTGTCTCCTTGGCTTTTCTGATTTCCATTATAAATAAATTTCGGTAAAAAACCTAAAATATTTTTGTTTTTGTAAAGAAAATTAAGCTGTATACTTCGATACCAACCCTGGAGTTGAACTTTTTATTTAGCTTGATTTTTATTATTCTAATTTAATTGTTTTTCGAATATATATAAAATATTTCAATTTGGAAAATTGGTTAGTTTTCCAGCTCTGGAGCTGTCTGTTTGGCTTTTCTGATCTGCATTACATATAAATTTAGTTAAAAGCATAAAATCTATTTTAATTTTAATAAGGAAAATGCAATTGTTTACTTTGAAGTTGCAAACAAATTTGCATTTTCCAACCCTGCAATCGACTTTTGTTGCTTAATTTTTATTAATGCTAATTTAAAAGTCTTTTGAATATATAAAATATGTTTATTACAAAGAACAATTTTTTTTCATATATGTAGTTAATTTAGTTTTCCAGCTCTGAAGTTTTCCTTTTTTAAAATTTTCTTATTTCAATTCACAATAAATATTCGAAATTTCCAAAAATACATGATGAAATTGATTTGAATGGATGAAGTTATTTTTTTAAATTTATCAAAAAAAAAACTTCAATTGTCCGACCCTGGAATCGTATTTTATATTTTACTCAACTTTTATTAGCACTAATTTGAATATATTTCTTAAATATATGAAATATTTCGAATATGTAAATTTTGTTTATTTATATTAAATATTTATATAAGTTATCTTAAGTTTCCAGCTCTGGTGCAGTTGTTTTGACTTTTCTGAATTAGAATTCTGATAAATTTCTCTAAGAAATATCAAAGATATATATGTAATTTATAAACGAAGAGAAAAGAAATTGTTTAGTTTTAAGTTCCAAAAAATTGTATATTAGTTACCTAAGCTTTCCAGCTCTGGAGTTGTCTTATTTGAATATTTCTATGTTTAGCTCCACTGAATTTCTATCAATAATAACAGAACTATTTATTTTATGAAAAACAAGAAAATATTTTTAAGTTGGTTGCACCTGTTTACTAAATAAAACTTCGATTGTCCAACCCTGGAATCGAATTTTTTCGTTTAATTAGATTTTTATTAATACTAATTTGAATGTGTTTCGAATACATAAAATATGTTTGTTACAAAGCAACATTTTTTCATAAGGTGTTATAAAATTTTCCAGCTCTGAAGTTTTTATTCCAGCTCTGAAGTTCTTATTCCAGCTCTGAAGTTATTTTGATGTACAATAAATATCATTCGAAAATACTAGAAGTATTTGATGAAATTTTTTATGTTGGTTTTTTTTAATATATCAAAAAAAGCACTGCAATTGTCCGACCCTGGAATGGTATAGTATTTTATATATTACTCAACTTTTATTAATGCTATTTGAAATGTTTTCTTTTTTTTAAATATATAAAGTATTTCTATTTCGAATATGTAAACTTTGTTTATTTATATGAAATATTTATGTAAGTTATCTTAAGTTTCCAACTCTGGAGTTGTCTTATTTGAATTTTTCGATTCTTAGTTCCACTGAATTTCTATCAATAATAACAGAACTATTTATTTCAATTAAAGCAAGAAAATATTTTTAAGTAGGCTACTCCCATTTACTAAACAAAACTTCGATTGTCCAACCCTGGAATAGAATTTTTGATGTTGTTTGATTTTTATTAATGCTAAAGTCTTTCGAATATATAAAACCTATTTCTAATTGAACAAAATATTTAATTTAGTAGCCTTAGTTTCACAGCTCTGGATTTGTCGTATTCGAATTTCACTATTTTTAGCTCCACTGTATATCTATCAATAGCAATAAATCTAATAACAAACCTATTCAATTTATAAAGAAAATTAAAATATTTTTAAATTGGTTACTCCCATTTACTAAACAAAACTTCAATTTTCCAACCCTGGAATTAAATTTTTGTTATTGTTTGATTTTTA
Organism: Linnaemya vulpina; assembly: GCA_963675445.1. NCBI lineage: Eukaryota > Metazoa > Arthropoda > Insecta > Diptera > Tachinidae > Linnaemya > Linnaemya vulpina. The sequence goes on along the minus strand of OY776280.1, from coordinate 62,687,477 downwards.
TTAATATTAATTTATATTGTCTTTCGAATATATAAAAAATATTTCTTATTGAACAAAATATTTAATTTAGTGAGCTTAGTTTTCCAGCTCTGGAGCTGTCCTATTTTACTTTTCCCAGGTCTAGTTTTATCTAATATCTTTTCAAAATAGCAAATATGTTTGATATATGACAAAAGAAATGAAAATGTTTTTAATTTGTTAACTTGTATGTGAAAAGAAAAGCTCAACTGTCCAACCCTGGATTTGAATTTCTGAAATTGTTTGGTTTTCAAAGCCAATTTAATTATGCCTGAAGCATAAAATTGTTATAATTGACGAAACTGTACAACACTTAACTTTACCTAAAGAGCTTTCAGTTTCAGTTTTCCTGCCCTGCCAGCCTGTTTTCAATGTCAAATATTTTGAGCACCATTTCCAATATATCAGTTTCTGGGATGAAGTCTCTGGATGCTTTGGAAAACCGCTTATTCGACTTTCCCGTTCATAAGGAATCGCATTCAAATCAAAATTGGGGAAATTACAAACGGCAGGACAAATTCTAACACGCCTTTTATAATTTTTGAGAAGACTATGGGAATTATTGTAGGGTTCCTTGTTATGGTGGGTATTACTTGAAGAGGTTTTGGGTTTGTGTATGACGACTGGACGGACACGTGCCAAGCAAATTCCCCTTTTCTTTTTTTTTCTTTTATAGGTTTCTAATAATTCCTGTAATTAAATTGCGCTTAAAATTATTTCGATTTCCACTTTAATGTTGCGACAATTTGGTTGTTGTTATTTTTATAGCAAATTTTATTGTTGTTGTTTGTGGTATTTTAACGTTGGGTTTATGACCAGTGGCACAACCGGCGGCAAGTTCTTTATTGTTTACAAACATTTTATGAATAACTTTTTTTACTTGTTATTGCCCAAACACTTTCAAGTAAATATTATTGTTGTGCCATAGTGTGTGATTGTTTATGTGTGTTAGTGTGTTCTATTTACACAGATACTTGAAATATAAAATCAATAAAATTGTTTGTTGAAACTGAAATCAGCATAAACAAACGTTTAGCGGCAGCACATGGATCTCAAAACAAAATTTGCGGCCGCATGTTTCAAATTCAAATTTCTATTTCCCTGTCACAAACAAAATCGCGTGTGGAACGTTCTAATGCCTGCAGCTTTAATAATAAGAAAAATACAACTTTACGACAATAATAATGGGCTCAATAAAAAAACAATTAAATTGGAATGTTAACAATTAATAATTACGAGCAGTTGTTAGACGAAAAAGTAATTAAATTTGGGAAAAAAAAACTTTTATTAAGCCGAAGCTCGCTCGTATCAGCTGTCATAAAGGGCAAAGCATTAAACACAATAACGGCAGCAGGCTACACGAACACCGACTACAAAAGTCGTTGGCTACAATCGTCGCCTCGTAGTCAGCTACTTAATTATTTTTAAAACGACACCACCAAATCAATAACCAGGTGTTGTTGTTTAAATGAATACAATTATTTTAACGACAGCAAAGCAACACGATTTCTGGTTGTTGTCCATGCTACTTTTGTCACGTAGTCGTATTAAACTAAGGCTTTAATTACAATAACGACAAAACCACCACCAAACGACAACGACACCACCAAATCAGCAACCATGAGTTGTTGTTTGTTGCAGAATTCCCTTCATACGCCAGTGCAGCCGCTTTCATATATTTAACACTCTTAAATAGTGTTATTCCTATAAAATATATTTAAAATCCACAAGATATGACAATAAATCACTTCATTAGCTTGGAAATATAAATTGTTGTTTCTTTTTGTATAATAAAACAATATATTTTCAAGTTTACATTAATTGAATTTATTTATATTACACTGGCAACACTGCATCTACGCATTGTCGCTCACCAAAATAGAAATTTGAGAGTTTAATTTGACTCCAACCTCAGAAACAGCATGCACAATGTGAAGCTAGACATTGTTGTAAACATACAGGGTGATGCTTTTAAGACTGGTAAAAGTTGGGCAGATACTAGACACGATTAAGAACATTTATAGTGATGACAAACAAGGCAAAAGCGATTGATGCAGGGATGGAAAGGATGCTAAGAAAGGCTGGTAACAGTTAAGAAGACAATGCCAACTACATAATGAAATGTATGAAAATGACAGCCGATAAATTAAATTATTTCTTTACCTGTGCGGCGGTGGCCCTGAAACCGCCTAAAAGCGGTGTTAACCGTAATAAAGACACAAGCGCACTGATGATGGAAACGTAGTGACTTCCGAGAACTTCGATTTGCCATTGTGCTGTATTTCAAATATAATTAAGTTCTTGTTAATTAATTTACACTTGTCCCTTGATGTGCCGATCTTTTTAATTCTCATTTTTTTGAAATATATCAGCCTAATAGACAGTTTAGAATTAGAAGCCAGAAATTCTTTTAAAAACTATTTTTTAATCATCCTTTTTTCTTCTATTCAATTATCATTTTACGTGTTCTTTAATGCATTTATTTTTCTTTATAAAATTTTCAAATCCATGGTTCTTCTTCGTGTATATTAATTTTATTAAATAAAACTGAAAACCTTTAAACTCAGTGCATATTTTGCTAAAAGTAGTCGTATTCACTTGGTTTTAGTGATTTTATACCCTTCAGGAAGAAGTGAAAGGGTTCGTCCTTCCATGTATAATTTCTTTGATATTAAAATGGGACTCCATAAAAGATATAGATTCTTGATCCTTATGAATAACGATGACGATTGAGCGATGTCTGTCTATCCGTCCGTCTGTCCGTCCGTCTTTCTGTCTGTACACCAAATCTGTTTTCCCAAGCCCCCAGTAGGACTGATGAATTGAAAACTTAAATAGAGTGGTATGGAAATTCAGAGAATACGGTTCAGAGCTGGGAAGCTTACACCTATTTCTCGACGCAAATTTTAATTCCAAAAACCAATTATTTTTTGTTTGTTTTTTGTTTTTTAAATTAATCTCGATTCATGCTTTGGGAAGCCTCAATTGTCTATTAAAAACTAGACACATAAGCATTTTTTTGTCCAGGGATGGGTAATTAAAAGTTTTTTTTTTTTTTGGCACATTCAGTATTTTATAGTAGATTGAATAACTAAAATGTTTAAAAATGTTAAGTTCTTCTTAAATAAAATCGCTTTATCTATAAGTTGTGTATGAATCAGCCGATAAGCGGGGCTTGATGTAGTTTTTGAGTCCCATAAAAGAATCTAGAATACGAATTTATCCCGTTTATAATTTCGCAATTTATTTTGGAAAACCACTTCATTAGTTTTTGATTCTTTTATGATATCTAATGAAGGTTGATCTAATCTTGATGGACGCTTTGAAGTGATGGACGTGGTTTTTTGATGTCCAGAAGTGTCTAGTTTTTGGAGTTGATCGATGCCATTGTTGTTAAAGTTGTTAAAAGATAAATTTTGTAAAGCATCACTGTGCCGTTGCCGACGACGGTGTTGATTTAGCCACGTTTCGGCGGTGTTGTTAACTCTTATTTTTTATCCTATTTTGTGTTTGACTGTACACGTTTTATATCTTTATATATTAAATGAAACGCTGTTAACATTGTATACAGTCTGAGGAGTAGAAGTTTAAAATTTTTGCGTCTCACTCGCATTAATTAGCCTCGGAGAACAGATAGTGTCTAAGATTTACTTCAGTTCCTACCAATATGGCCTACCTGACGGTGATCTCAATACCGTGTGAATTTAATGTTCACCACCACCCCTGTCATCCTCAGGGGTCGCCTGAGTGTTCTTCGAGGACACACAGTTTGCAATCTCAATCATTTAGTATCGCCATATACATACCAACTTCATACACCTTGCTAAGGTGTTCGGGTCCATCTTAAACCCTTGTTATTTCCGAGGAAAGCCTGCCATGAGCACCAAGAGGAAGCAAAGATCAAAGTCATAAGACTTATCCCTGCTGACACTCCCAGCACCAACAACACACCACCACTTCCGCAACGTCTGCTGATTCGCAGCAGCCCATGGAGGCCACCATTACCTTTGTCGAAGTCCCAGCATAGTATGACTATGCCAGAACATCAACCCTTCTCTGACAGCCTCAGACAACAACACAATTTTGCCGCAGTGAAGATTGAAAATATTCGCCATCATATTCATGATCCACTGCATCGTGGTCTTGTGCTCACTACTTCAGCCAACAGCTCCTTCAGTTTGCGACATCCCAAGTAAACACAACAGTGTATACGAAAGCAAACCCTTGTCATTTTGTGCCATTTTAGTAGCCTGATTTCGGCTTTAAGCTCTTGTGTTTCGGCTTTTCTAGACCAAATCGTTTTAAATTTTTTTTTTGTTAAATCATTTTTCAAAACTAACCTGGAATTTTTAATATTTAATAAATAAATAATTATAATTTCTATTAACTTTATTAAAATATACAACTGCCCCTGCCACACCTCGTTCATACATATTTAACATGTCGAAAAAATATTGTATGATAATTGTGGCAAATTAAAAAAAAAGAAAATAATAAATAAACATTATAAAAACATACAATCCTGCTCGGAAAATTGGTTAATTATACCATCGTGTCACTGACACAAACTTGTGCATTCACCACGTTGGAGTTTCTCCATGGGGTAGTGATGTGCCGTACACACATATTTTTGACCAACGCGAATACGAATATCGGCAACACTGTTCGAGAGGGCGTATGTATTTTTGTGATAGTCTAGGATATTTTATGGAAGCTGCTCTGACTGTATTATACAAATCGTGGCATGGCAAAGCACTTCATACTCCTGTTGGAATGCTTAAAGTTCCAAAAATAGTAACCGACTCTTTAAAAGCATTTTAAATATAAAAACGACAAGGTTTCATAAGGAACCGTTTGCCCAGCTCTCAATTAAAAATTTTCATGGCGATTATTTTTGTTCATAAAACTCTTATCATACCAAAAACTCTAGAGACAAGTTGCGGTCGGAATTGGATCGATCTGCTACTTTTAATCACATGAATCAAATTGAAACTGAAATACGATAAGGAACATTATTTAAAAAGCTTGTGGATTCTTCCCACTCCAACTGTGGCAATTCGGCTTATTTACGTACCCACTCTCACTAGAAATGGGCTTCACCGGAACGTACAATTTTGAATGGAATGATGAAAAATAATGAAATGGAGGATATAAAAAATAAATGATATATAAAATATATTTGAAAAGAATTTTTGGCCCTTAAAAAGATCGGCACATCAAGGAACAAGTGTAAATTAATTCACAAGAATTTAATTATATTTGAAATACAGCACAATAGCAAATCGAAGTTCTCGGAAGTCACTACGTTCCCATAATCACTACGCTTGTGTGTTTCTTACGTTTGTTACCACTTTTAGGGCCGCCTACGCAAAAACCAAGAAATGATTTAATGAATCGGCTGTCATTTTCATACATTTCATTATGTAGTTGGCATTGTCTTCTTAACTGTTACCAGCCTTTCTTAGCATCCTTTCCATCCCTGCATCAATCGCTTTTGCTTTGTTTTTCATCACTGTAAATGTTTTTAATCATGTCTAGTATCTCCCCAAATTTTACCAGTCTTAAAAAGCATCGCCCTGTATTTTTACAACAATGTCTAGCTTCACCCCCCCATCTTCCCATCCCTCAACAACTTGGACTTACATCGCATTTTATGTCCCCAGCCTTGCATTATGCCAACCTTCAATAGCCTTGTCTATCGTCATCCTATAACTTCCCAGCCATGCCTCCATCTCGATCCTCACTACTCCAGCCTTGACCGGCATCATCGTAAATGGTTTTTGTCTTGACTCGCTTGATCCAACCTCTCACCAGTGGTGCCCAGTATCGCTAAGCAACATCCCCACCCTGGATACATTCGTCATAATACTTCGTAAATACACAACTTCGGTAACTTGAATTGCAAAATCTTTTCATTTTTTTTTTATTAATTTCTCTTTCATTTGAATGTATTTCAAAGCCGTTAATTTTTTTATCAGACTTTGAGTTGTTAAAGCCTTTTAAAAGTTGCTTGCTTTCGCTTTAGAAAAGCGATATCCAAACTTGATATTCTATTGAAAAGAAAAATTACTTTGATTAAAAATTTCTCTGGTGTAAATCGATTCATAATGAAATTTCAAAGCAAATTTAACGAAAAGCCACCATCAGCTGTTGAATGGCAGTGATGCCAACTCCAAGTTGTGACACTGACAAAAAACACACAAACAACAACTTCTATATCTTCATATTCAAATTTTTTTTTTTTTTTAATTTTAACTCATTTTTGTTCTGGTCCACCTTCAACTACTCCGACATTATTTTCTTGAAATTCTGTTCTATATTTCCTTGTGTTTGTGCAGGGCTAAATCCTGTATTAAATGTTTTTTCTTTTCCCTTATAAGTTTGATATTTTTTGATTATAAAAACTGAATATCGAAATATCACCGAATATTCGAATTAATCGAATACGTGCATTCTCACATCACCCTGCCCATACCAAAGCGAAATGGAAAATACTGTTGATTATTTATTTATGAAAATAATGAAACCGAGTTTTATCGTTGTGCAACGACAATTTAATTTTGTTCATTATAAAAATTGTTTTTAATATCTCCCAGTTAAACATACAACACACAACGTTCGTCACCGCTTTGATAATAAACTTTAAATGCAACATAGCAGGTAAATGAAATGAGTCAGATTGAAGTTCTGAGAGAAAAATTAAGCAAAAAAAACATTAAATTAATAATTATTAATTTATAATTCATTTAAGATTTTTCTCAGTTAATTTATTGAATATAAAAGGCAAAATCTCTCAGCCCAGGCATGAGGCGTGGCATACAAATAGAGTTTCTCCAATTTTGCTGACATATTTTTGACATTTTAAAGAAAGTATTTTTGCTTGATTTCGCAAGCATTCAATTCTTATTAAAAGAAAAATCGAAAGAATTTACTTTCTTTATTTAAGTTTGTGTGGCTCCTTAATTAAAGTTTCCCAAGTGCTTATCCAATAAATCCCCGAGAACGGCAGCTCAATTCTTGACATGTCATGATGTGGCCGCCAATTTACTTTCTAGCCTCGAATTCGGTCACCCTGCATCTGTCATATACTTAATACTATTTTGTTGCAGACACAATTTTATATTTAACTTAATTACTGGTTTATAACTAGTTTATAACTGGTTTTGTTATATATTTTCATTCATGGAGAATGAATAGTTGGAATTAAAGTTTTGAGATTAAAAGTAAAATTGCTCTGCTTGGCAAAGCTGATATTATCTTTCGCCAGAAAGAGACAGTTGAAGTTAAAGAGCACCGAATCTTATATACCCTTCACCAACGTACGTCTGGCGTTCTATATATTTTTAAGTACCCCGATTTTGTTCTTTTTAAGTATAAAAGAATTTTAGTTAACAAAAAAAAAAAAAAAACAACGCTAGTTGCCTTTTTGGTTACTTTTATGAATGAAAAACAAATCAATCTCCCACCCCTGGAAACGAAATTTTAATTTCTTTTTTAACCAACGCAAAAATCCATGATGTTTGAAGCGGTTTTATTTAAGAAAAACTTAAATTTTTCAAACATCTTAGTTAATGCAGGTACTACGAAACACTGAATGTGTATAAAAAAACAATTTCCCATACCTGGAAATTTTATTTTTTTATTTTTTTTAAATCTGTTGAATTTACAAACAAACAAAAATATAATTGCTTTTTTGTATTAATTTTGCGTTGAGAAATAAGTATAAGCTTCCCAGCTTTGGAACCATATATCGGATTCTTCTGAAACAACTCTATTTAAGTTTATTACCAATCTATCAATCCAAGAACGAAGTCTTTTGTTCTTCTGGGGGATTGGGAAAACTCAATCGTCATCGCTTTTCATATGACCCCATATTCTCTATGGGAACTCTTTCACTCTTTTGTGAAGGGTATAAAAAGGGTTGATTGATATTCATGAGCGCGGCTTTGCTGGCCTCATTCCTTCATATCCTTGCATTTTCATAGACAAGGATGTTAAAAATATTAAAGAAATTTGGTGTAAAAAAAGCAACAACTAAATTGCCTTTTTATATAGTCAACTGAAATTAATAAAGGTGAACAGTAAGAAAAGCTCCATTAACGTGCATGTCCAAACATGTTCCAGGCCGCACATAGTTTTTCAAAATCTTCAGCTTTTGCCTTAATTGACCTACAGATTTGGCAAGTTATAATCCCTGCGATTACAATGAGTTTCAGAAAACTCAATTTTAACTTTAAATGCCACTATTATTTTTTAGTTGTGGCCGAGTATAAATAAAATCGTTAAGAGTTCTACTTTTACAGCAGCTGAGAACTCAATGTTGTGAACAACATTAGAAACCCCCAGTTAAATTTAACAACATTTAACTGAAAACAACATGATAATATTTTCATGTTAAAATCATTATCACCAGAATTTCTACTTCATAAATTTTATACTTTTATTAAATTCTTAACTCGCTGCCACATAAATTAACAAAAATAATTGTTGTGCACATATTTTTTGTACGCGAGTTCGGCACACATTTTCCAAACTCGATTTCCTGGCCTTTTTCCAAAACGCAGGAATCAATTTTGGCTCTAAATTTCATTACAAATCAAATACTTTTATATGTTTTTAAATGTGTTGGTGCGCACCGTCACCGCAGTAACAAGTGAAAATGAAATTTTCCATTGAAAAGCCAAATCATAAATTTCCTGTATTCGCACAAATTAAATAAGAGATTTTAATTTTCCATTTGCCAGCGCCATTTTAAGCCAAAACTTATAATTGAATATATATTTTTAAGTTGGTATTACCAATTTGGCAATAAAATCAATTCAAATTGGAGTTAAATTTCTAAATTGTTTCTGTGTTTAATTGTGGGCAAAAAATTTTTCAAAAATTCCAGTTAAATCGTATATTTTTTTTTTAAATTAAAAACTCTTATATTTTATATTCTGTATGGCAAATGCCAAGGTATTTATTGAAACATATTTTCTTGTTTTAAAGTCATCAATAAAAAGTCATAAAAGTTCATAATTTTCTAAAGAGTTTGGGTTAGATAAGTACGCCAGCCCAAAAGGCACATCGTTATGAGTTCATTTTTCTTTCAAAAGCTTTTTCCACTAAACAAACCTCCCCAACAGTTTTCCTCTCAAATAAACAATTGAAACTGAAAGCTGTTTTCCTTCTCAATAATGTCTTCCCTAATCAAGACCACATTAATATTTAAAACATTTTAAGCATTAAACACAATAACGACAGCAGGCTACATGAACACCGACTACAAAAGCCGTTGGCTACAATCGTTGCCTCGTAATCAGCTACTTAATTATTTTTAAGACGACACCAGCAAATCAATAACCAGGTGTTGTTGTTTAAATGAATACAATTATTTTAACGACAGCAAAGCAATTTTGTCATGTAGTCGAATTGAACTAAAGCTTTAATTAGAATAATGACAACACCACCACAAAGCGACAACGACACCACCAAATCTACCAGAATTCTCGTCATATATATAAAATAACGAAAAAAGACAAGACAACTTGAAATTTTTTAAAATTTTATTTATTACATGTACTACATGTATTACATATATCCAACCCTGGAATCGAAACTTTGACTTTTTTGAAATGTTTGATACCAATTTTGTGTTTCCTGAATTGAAAAATAGTTTTTATTAGCAAAAAACAAAACGACGTTAGTTGCCTTTTTGGCTACTTTTGTGTATGAAAAACTTATAAGTTTCCCATCTCTGGAAATGCAATTCTTAATAAGAAATGAAATAGTTTTATTTAAGAAAAACTTGAAATTTGTAACCATTTTGGTCAATTTCATGTACTACAATATATATTATATACCAAAAAAATCTTTCATTTCCCAACCCTGGAAGTGAAATTTAATTTTTTGTTTGTTTTTATTGTTAAAGCAAGACTTCCTGGGTTATAAAGTAAATTTATTTAAAAAAAATTTAAAATTTTTAACTATTTTGGTCACTTTCATGTACTAAAAATATTGCACTTGTCCAACCCTGGATTAAAAATTTTGATTTTTTTTTAATTTTTCACACCAATTTAGTTTTTTCTGAATAAAAAAATTTGTAAAAAAAACTACGGTAGTGTTGCTTACTTTTATTAATGAAGAACAAATCGATTTCCCATCCCCGGAAACGAAATTTTAATTTTTTTCTTGCCAATACAAGTCTTCATGATTTTTGAAGCGGTTTTATTTAAGAAAAACTAAAAATTTTTAAACATTTCAAATATTACATTTACTACAAGATATTGCATGTAAAAAGAAACTTCTATTTCCCAACCCTGAAAGCGAAATTTTAATTTCTTTTGTTTTATTATCTTCATGGGGTATAAAGTAAATTTATTTAAGAAACATTTTAAATTTTTAACTATTTTTGTCTCTTTCATGTACTAAAAATATTGCATTTGTCCAACCCTGGATTAAATAATTTTTTTTTTTTAATTTTTCATACCAATTTTGTTCTTTCTGAATTAAAACCAGTTTCGATTACTAAAGAAAACTACATTAGTTTTGGTTACTTTTATAAATGAAGAACAAATCAATTTCCCACCCCTGGAAACGAAATTTTAATATTTTTCTTGCCAATACAAGTCTTCATGATGTACGAAGCTGTTTTATTAATTTAAATTTTTGACCATTTTAACTATTAAATGTACCACAAAATACTGAATGTGCAAAAAAAACTTAATTTCCCATCCCTGGAAATTTTTTTTTTATTATTTTAGTTTTTAATAGAAAAATTATGCTTCCCAAAGCATGAAATAAATTTAATTTAAAAAGAAACAAAAAAATTATTGTTTTTTGGTATTAATTTTGCGTCGAGAAATAGGGGTAAGCTTCCCAGCTCTGGAACCGTGTATGGGATTTCGAATACAACTCTATTTAAGTGCATTTCCAATCCATCAGTCCAAGAACGAAGTCTCCAGCTCTTTTGGGGCTAGGGAAAACCGATTTCACATGCAGACAGCCGTACAGACAGACGGACATCCAGTGCCTCGATCGTAAAACCAAAATGAAAATGGGTGTTTCTGATTGTGCCTTCTGCGCACCGGCCGTGGCGTTCACATGGCAGAAATCATATTCAAACATTAATTTTATAAAAGTTTCTTTCAAATAACTACCGTTTCATTGTTATTAAAAATACGTTTCCTCGTTTTATTATGACTTAAACGTGTATCAGTCTATAAAAAAGAACACCCATTATGAAGATTTATGGCGTTTTCTTTTAAGGAAAATATGTAACATCTTTTCACTTCTTTTCAAGGAGTTTTAAAACAGAAATAATTTGCCGTAAGTTCTATTGGACTAATTCGTCATATAAATATCTTCATTTTAAAATGACAGAATGTTGCCATTTTCTATTAAAAAGTGCAAAAAATGTTGCACTCTTTGCTAGCAAAGAATATTTGAAACAAAATGCCTTGTTTGAAGTGGCAAAATTTACTTTCAAAAGCATCTGATAAAAGTTTTCCTGCCAAATTAAGTGCTAAAATTCAGAGTTAGTTCTTAATGTTTTATTTCAAAAGACTATTTAAATAAAATTTTTACGTCCATCAAAAAAATATCTTTTATCAAAGTGCTTCTGCTTAAAGTGTCTTTCAATAATGACATGCGAACACAATTGTGTCAGTGAGAAGGAGTCAAGTGCTGATACAAACTTCCTTCTCTGGATTTTATTCATGAACATAATTTTTCATGTTGTATGTTTTTCATAATTTTCCTAAAATATTTCGGGGACCAAAAGTGTTAAAAAAATCTGTGTGCATGTGTGTGTGTGTGTGTGTGTGTGTGTGTGTAGTTTTATTTTTGGGTTACTGGAGCATTACAAAACATGACCACTTTTTATCTGCCACTCCGATTATCATCCGTTCACTGAACTTTATTCGTTTAGTTTGTAGTTGTTGTCTTTCCTACTTCTTTTCTTCTCTTTCGTGTACAAAAAGATTTCAAGGAAATCGAGTGTCTAAGAAAACATATTTATTTTAAATAATTTTATTTTTCGTGTTTATCTGCTTCAGTTTGGAAATGCTTTCTTCGCCTGCTGGCAACAACAAAACAAACACATCCGCTTGCACGTGTTGTTTAATGCTTCACAAGAATCCATTTACTTTAATGTGTTTAAGAAAATTGTGGAATTTTGTTTCCATTGAAGTTTCAAGTTTTTATTGAAGTAAAACTGTTTTCCAAAACTTTTTCACTTTCATTCTCTTTTTCATCTGTTTTTGTATTTCCGCTCCGACAATTTTGCCAACACTTGCGTTATTGTGTTAATGTGTGTGTATGTGTGTGTGCACATACATAAATACTTAATAATATGTTTCTTATGAGAGAAGAAAAAAATTTTATGAAATCTTCCAGGACTACACTCTAAAGTAGAAAGAATCCTTTTTCACAGAATAACAGTCTTATCGAACAATACAACTGTTTTAAGTCAGAAAATCAAATATTTAGTTGAATATTTCGAAAAAAAAGAAAAAAACATTTGGGGTCATAAGTCATACTGTCTTAAGGTCTTAATGTGTTACAACACTTCAAAGAAGTTTTCGTCCTTGTGCTTCATATAAGAAATCCTTTTTGGCCTTGAATTCGATATGGGATTTTTTATTCGCAGGGAAATGGCTTAAAAATATGTTCTTTGTCACAATTTCAGTTTTATTAATGCCGATATAAAATAGAAAAAAGGAAATTAATAATAAAATAGAATGCCGGTCCACTGACGACCACTCTTTCCACAACATTTTGAACCACATTTTGCGGCAAAACTTCATTTATCTCGTCAATACGTTGAGTTTTGTATAACCGAACTTTCTTCCCCCGGGGCGTGCGATAGGCAGCTTGGTGAGTTGCACTTCTCGTTGCAGACAAGGGGACTAGAAAAACCTAGTTCTCGAAAGTCACTACAATCCCATCATCGGACTTGGATATACTTCTTTCATCGCATAATTGCACTTGGCCCTCTCTGATAACACGACTTGTTTACACAAACTGAATTCAAACAAGTAATAGTGCCACAGTCGGCTGTAACGAATCTTATATACCCTTCACCAACGTACTTCTGGCGTTACTTATATTTTTAAGTACCAATTTTTTTTCTTCCCCAGTTATAAAATAGTTTTAGTAACCACAAAAAAAAAAATAAAATAAAAAAAAGGACGGCAGTTGCTTTTTGGTTACTTTTGTGAATGAAAAAATATATGAATTTCCCACCCCTGGAAACGAAATCTACATTTTTAAAATGTTATTTTACCGATGCAAATCGAAATGAGGCATGAAATAGTTGTATTTAAGAAAAACTTAAAATTTTTACGCATTTTGAACACTTTTATGTACTACAAAATATAGCAGTTATCCAACCCTGGAATCGAAATTTTGAATTTTTTAAAAATTTTTGTTACCAATTTTATTTTGCCTGAATTGAAAAGTAGTTTTAATTAGTAAAAAACGATTTTAGTTGCCTCTTTTGTTACTCTTCTGTATAAAAGATATATAAATTTTCCATCCCTGGAAGCGAAATTTTAATTTTTTTTATATTTTTTATAACAAATTTGCTTTTCCCGAATTAAAAATTAATTTTGATTAGCAATAAACGATGTTAGTTGTCTTTTTGGTTACTTTTATGTATAAACAAATTTCAATTTCCCATCCCTGGAAGCGATATTGTAATAAAAAAATTTTTTTTTTTACAATGCAAATTTTCATGATGTATAAAGCGGTTTTATTTAAGAAAAATTCAAAGTTCTTAAACATTTTAATTAATACTTGTCCTACAAAATACTGAATGCGTCAAAAAAGCTTAATATTCCATCCCTGGAATTTTTTTTAGACTTTAATAGATAATTGAGGACTTCCAAAACATCAAATAGATTCAAATAATTGGATCTTGGTATTAACTTTGCACCGAGAATTGGGTGTAAGCTTCCCAGCTCTGGAACTGTATTTCGGATTTTTTAAATACCACTCTATTTAAGTTCAGAATAACTTGAAATACGGTCCCAGAGCTGGGAGGATTACACCTATTTCTCGACGCAAAATTAATAGCAAAAACCAATTATTTTGTTTGTTTATAAATTGAATCTATTTGATGCTTTGGGAACTCTCAATTAAAATTTCGTCTCCAGGGGTGGAAAATTGACTTTTGCATTCTTAAAAGTAAACAAGAAGCCAACTAACATCGTTTTTGTTTTACTAACCAAAACAATTTTTTAGTTCAGAAAGAACAAAATTGGTATCAAAAATTTAATAAAATCTAAATTTTTAATCCAGGGTGGGACAAGTGCAATTTTTTATAGTACATGAAAGTGGTTAAAAATTTTAAAATTTTCTTAAATAAAACTGCTATATAACCCAGGAAGATAAGAAAACAAAAGAAATTAAAATTTCGCTTTCAGGGTTGGGAAATCTTGTAGTATGTGTAATAATTGAAATGTTCAAAAATTTTTAGTTTTTCTTAAATAAAACCGCTTCATACATCATGAAGACTTGTATTGGCAAGAAAAAAATTTAATTAAAATTCCAGGGATGGGATTCCAGGGATGGGAAATTGATTTGTTCTTCATTAATAAAAGTAAGCAACACTACCGTAGTTTTTTTTACGAATTTTTTTATTCAGAAAAAACAAAATTGGTATCAAAAATTTAAAAAAATCAAAATTTTTAATCCAGGTTTGGACAAGTGAAATACTTTTAGTACATGAAGGTGACAAAAATAGTTAAAAATTCAAAATTTTTCTTAAATAAAACTATTTTATAACCCAGGAAGTGTTGCTTTAACAATAAAAACAATAAAATTTAAATTTTTTCTTCCAGGGTTGGGAAATTGAAAGATACATACATTATATTGTAGTATATGAAAGTGACCAAAATAATTAAAAATTTCAAGTTTTTCTTAAATAAAACTATTTCATGTCTCATTAAGAGTTGCATTTCGCTTCCAGAGATGGGAAATTTATAAGTTTTTCATACACAAAAGTAGCCAAAACGTCGTTTTGTTTTTTTGCTAATAAAAACTATTTTTCAATTCAGGAAACACAAAATTGGTATCAAACATTTCAAAAAAGTCAAAGTTTCGATTCCAGGGTTGGATATATGTAATACATCTGGTACATGTAATAACTAAAATGTTTTAAAATTTTAAAGTTTTCCTTACAAAACTGCTTTGCACATCATGAAGATTGGCTTTGATAAAAAATATTTTAAAAATTAAGATTTCCCTTCCAGGGTTGGGAAATTAACGTTTTTTCTTTTCATAAACGTAGCCAAAAATGCTATTTTTTAAAACTATTTATAACAAAATTGGTATCAAAAGAAAAAAATCAAAATTTTTAATCCAGGTTTGGACAAGTGCAACAATATTTTTTAGTACTTTAAACTGGCCAAGTGGTTAAAAGTCCCATTTTCCCTTTGAGGCTTTAAATTCATAATAAATTTCATTTCATATAATTTTTATATATTTTTATTTTATATAATTTTGAAAGGTTATCGGAAAAATGTTATGCTCAGAAAAGTCAAAATAGCTGCTTGACACTTTGAAAGAAGTTCTTTTTAATGAAAAAAACGAACTTCAAAGAGCCATCAAGCAGTTCCATGACAATAAATAAACTCTTAACATTTTTTTTTTTAACAAAATATTTTGCACATCAAGTTAATGAACTCCAACGGGTCACACTCCTTTTCTGTTGTCTTTCGGAATATTAAATTACCGCTCTGCAGCCGTAAAAAGGTATTGAATTAATCTGTTGGCATTTTGCTCGATTTAATTTCAAATAACTTTCAACTTTAACTTTTACCAGCCACAGAAATGCGACACACCAGTCGTGTATAGGAAAAGTCCAAATTCCCCCCAGCGCTTTTGTATGGAAAAGCAGTCCTGCAAAGTTCAAAACGAAATTTTTTATTGCAATTTTATATGGAAAAAAAAAAGAGTGAAATCGTGTTTAAATATGCGAAACTAAAGTAATTTAAAGTTTTGAAGTAAATGTAGTGTGACGCTTTGTGGGATTCATAGAGTGGAAGCATGTGTGTGAGTCTATGGGCGAATAGATAAACTGTAGTGTTTATAAGTGAGAGTGTGTGTGTGTCTGTGTGTGTAGAAGAACAACAATATTCTTCAGTAGCTTCAGTATCCTTTTCCGGTTAAACGTAAACAGAAAATTGTTATTTTGGGTAAAAGATAACAAAAAAAAAAAAACAAAAAAAAAAAAATAAAGAAAATCAATATCCACAAGGTCATTTTTGTGACTTTGATTTTCTTTTTTTATTTCGTTGTATCTGGGTTTTTATTTGTGGGCAGGGAACTGAAAGCAACAAAAGCATTGAAATGTAAAATAAATAAAAGCTTAAAACCATGTAACTTTTATCAACTTCCTGCTTCAATTCATGCGAAAGTTTTATGAATATGTTACGGCCAGATTTTCTTTGAATTGATATTTTTCTTTTTTCCCAGTTTCCATCAAAATTCCAAGAATTTAATTTACTTCTTCATTAATGCCGCCCCGAAACATCTGATGTGTTGAATGGTTTTGTTTGTGTTAAAGGAAAATGTGTTGGGAAAAAATTTTCAAAAGAATTTTTTTTATTTGTTAAAGGGAAATAAATACTTTCTGAATAAAAGATTCGAATACAAAAATAGCTCGACAACTATAAGGAAAACGATATGAAGTAGCCGGGAGTCCTAAAAAAATAAATGTGAAATGAAATATGAAGTTTAATAACTTAAGAGTCAAGAAAGACAAAATATTGTCCGTCATGTCACAGAGTTCAATTCCGTTCCACTTATTTACGTACCCATTCAACCCGAAATGGGCTTCTGCAGAAAATAAAATTTCGAATGGATGAGTTTGACGAATAGAACAATTATTTTGATTAAAAATTTCAACAAGTTAAACGATTCGTAATGAAATTTCGAGGAAAACTAAATAAAAATCAAACTATCAGCTGTTAAATGGGTGCTCAAATTAAAAACAGAGATGCCATATCAAAGTTGTGACGCTTTTAAAATAAAAACGCGCTGTATAATTTGCCATTAAAAAATAAAAATAAAAAAAACTGTGGCTTCTACTAACCCATTAAATGGGCAGAAACGTTCAAAAGCACTTAAGAAAACGTAAAAACAAAAAAAAATTTGTCTTAAAAACAGGGAACTTTTTAACTTAACAAAATATGTTACCATCGCTTTGATGTAGTTCTCGTATTGTTTTTCCTAATTAAATGCGGGCACAAATAGAAACTGTAATCACATTCAACTGAGAGGGGTAATAAACAAAATTACAAATGGGATGGAATGATAAAATTGTAGCGGCTTTCGAAAACAGCTGTTCTGCTCTGTTGCATAAATAAATATTTTAAAACTGCTGCTGTGCTTTCTCATTCTGAACTAAATGCGTTGAATACAAAAATTTAATTTAAATTTTAGTTAATGTGTTGTACTGATGGTAAAAGTGCAGCGTCTTTTGAAAGCAGCTGTTCTGCTCTGTTGCATAAATAAATATTTTAAGACTGCTGTTAAGCTTTGTTATTCTGAACTTAATGCGTTGAATACAAAATTTAATGTAAATTTTAGTTAATGTGTTGTACTGATGGTAAAAGTGCAGCGTCTTTTGAAAGCAGCTGTTCTGCTCTGTTGCATAAATAAATATTTTAAGACTGCTGTTAAGCTTTGTCATTCTGAACTAAATGCATTGAATACAAAAATTTAATTCAAAATTTAGTTGATGTGTAGCGTCTTTCGAAAACAGCTGTTCTGCTCTGTTGCATAAATAAATATTTTAAGACTGCTGTTAAGCTTTGTCATTCTTAACTTAATGCATTGAATACAAAAATTTAATTTAAATTTTAGTTGATGTGTTGTACGGATGATGAAAGTGTAGCGGCTTTCGAAAAGAGCTGTTCTGCTCTGTTGCATAAATAAATATTTTAAAACTGCTGTTGTGCCTTGTCATTCTGAACTTAATGCGTTGAATACAAACATTTAATTTAAATTTTAGTTGATGTGTTGTACGGATGATGAAAGTGTAGCGGCTGAACAGCTGTTTTCGAAAGCCGCTACACTTTTCTTCAGAGCGTTAGTTATTTGTGGTCTGTCCACGTAAATCTGCTCATATAATTGTAGTTGGGATCATTATTTCCTATAAAATTTATTATATATTTTACTATTGATAAAATCTTTGTTAAGAAATTTTTTCTGCACATTGAAATGATTCAGTTTAAAACAGAATCCCACGATAAAAAATAAATATTTCTGTCTAAAATAACTGCATCACACAAAAAGGCAACAAAACCAACAGCTGCTGCACCATTTTGTTGCGTTAAAAAATCAGTTTTTTCTTGTTCATTTCAAATCCGATTTAGACAAGCAAATTTGCCGGTAATTTATGCGGAATTCGGTTAAAACTGAATTCCATAGAATTGCTGTTTTGAGAGGACAGGAGAGCTTAAATTCTGTATAAAAAAATTGAGTTTGAAAATTTTTTTCTATAAATTTTTGCTTGTTGTTCTATTACTAAAAACGACTTAATGGATTTGAGCACAATGTGCCGCACGAATAAGTTGTTGAATTAAAATAGTTTATTTTAAAGCGAGTACACCTAAAGAAAAAGTTGAAAGCAGATGTTATTGTAGTAAAAGAATCTATTTTCTATGACTTTATAATAACTGGCACATGGAAAATTCTCATAATAGATTTCTGAAAATAGTGATGTTATTTTTATTAAATTGCATCGTATTACAGAATAAACCTATGCTCTGCTACAAGTTGGAATATTGAATTGTTGCCGATTTTATGCAAAAATTACTTCTTTGTTATTTTATTAGATGTTAATTTTTACGAGTTTAATAATTCACTTAGGGGATTTTGGAAATTTGGGAAAGTATTTGGGAATTAATTAATATCTAGAATTGCATTTATTTTTCTATAGAAAAAAATATTTCATTGTTAATTTATTAAGTGTTAACTTTTTAACAGTTTTATAATTCACTTAGTGGATTTTGGAAATTCGGGAACATATTTGGGAATTAATTAATATCTAGAATTGCATTTATTTTTCTATAGAAAAAAATATTTCATTGTTAATTTATTAAGTGTTAACTTTTTAACAGTTTTGTAATTCATTTAGGGGATTTTGGAAATTTGGAAATACATTTCGGAATTAATTAATATCTAGAACTACACTTATTTTTCGATAGCAAAAATTACTTCTTTGTTATTTTATTGAATGTTAACTTTTTAACAGTTTTATAATTCATTTAGGGGATTTTGGAAATTTGGAAATACATTTCGGAATTAATTAATATCTAGAACTACACTTATTTTTCGATAGCAAAAATTACTTCTTTGTTATTTTATTGAATGTTAACTTTTTAACAGTTTTATAATTCACTTAGGGGATTTTGGAAATTTGGGAACATATTTGGGAATTGATGAATATCTAGAATTGCATTTATTTTTCTATAGAAAAAAATATTTCATTGTTAATTTATTAAGTGTTAACTTTTTAACAGTTTTGTAATTCATTTAGGGGATTTTGGAAATTTGGAAATACATTTCGGAATTAATTAATATCTAGAACTACACTTATTTTTCGATAGCAAAAATTACTTCTTTGTTATTTTATTAAATGTTAACTTTTTAACAGTTTTATAATTCACTTAGGGGATTTTGGAAATTCGGGAACATATTTGGGAATTAATTAATATCTAGAATTGCATTTATTTTTCTATAGCAAAATATATTTCTTTGTTAATTTCGTAGGTGTTAACTTTTTAACAGTTTTATAATTCACTTAGGGGATTTTGGAAATTCGGGAACATATTTGGGAATTGATGAATATCTAGAATTGCATTTATTTTTCTATAGCAAAATATATTTCATTGTTAATTTATTAAGTGTTAACTTTTTAACAGTTTAATAATTAACTTAGGGGATTTTGGAAATTTGGGCACATATTTGGGAATTAATTAATATCTAGAATTGCATTTATTTTTCTATAGAAAAAAATATTTCATTGTTAATTTATTAAGTGTTAACTTTTTAACAGTTTTGTAATTCATTTAGGGGATTTTGGAAATTTGGAAATACATTTCGGAATTAATTAATATCTAGAACTACACTTATTTTTCGATAGCAAAAATTACTTCTTTGTTATTTTATTAAATGTTAACTTTTTAACAGTTTTATAATTCACTTAGGGGATTTTGGAAATTCGGGAACATATTTGGGAATTAATTAATATCTAGAATTGCATTTATTTTTCTCTAGCAAAATATATTTCTTTGTTATTTTATTAAGTGTTAACTTGTTAACAGTTTAACAATTCACTTAGGGGATTTTGGAGATTTTTTCAACACATTTAGGAATTAATAAATATCAATAGAAGAATTTGAACTTGCGCAAATTTTCTACAATAATAAGTAATTCATGTTAATTTCCCAAGGCATACGAGTGTAATTATCTTATGGAATTTCGGGTATATTTGAAAAATTTTTAGGAATTATATTAATTTTATTAAAATATTTAATTTTAAATATCTTTAAACTTCAAATTCAATTTATATTTATAACATTCAATATCAGTTGTTCAATGTGCTTATGGGATTTTGGGTATTAAAATACAACAGTTTAGGAATTCGGAAATTTAAAGGAATATAATGCATTTAATTAGAATAGCTATAATAAATTTTATTGTTAACTGTCTTAGGAAAATTTTTGAGATTTTGGGTATTTTGTAAAAATTTTTGGTAATCAATAATTTTTTCAAAGTATTTATTTTCAAAACAATTTTCTATAATAAACTGGTTAATATTCTTCATATTAACGAATTTATATTAGTTCTCATACATTTCTGATAACCTTAAGTGTCTATTCAGTGAATTTCGTAAGCTCTTAAAAAATCACCTTGTATGTCTCCTTCTTTTCACATGTTGGCCTTTTAACAGACTTCGTAGTTAATTCTTCTTTAACCTTTTTTATAGCCCAAAATTAATCTTCCCCACATGCTTGAAGTGTTCCTCAATTCTTAAGTGTCAGTTTTAGATAAAGAAAATGTTGGATTAATTGTTGTTGTTCCTGCAGTTGGGGGTTGAAATATCTACAAAATATAGGGGAAAGTGATTTGTTACCAGAGTCCTTTGAATTATTTACACTGATTTTAATTGTTGTTTAACTATAAAAAATGAGCCGTGACAATAGTTTAACACAGATGAAGTGGCTGGAATCTACTGCGAACACTGTCAACCCATTTTAAGGATAATTTTAGTTTGCGTGATGATAAATCGTTGCCCCTGCATTCAAAGTAACACTGACCCTTTTTTGATTTATAAATATGTCCCGGAAACCAATTCATCTCATTTCCTTTGGCGTTTATCAAACAGCTGTGCAATAAGAGTTTCACAAATTTTTTACTTAAAACAATCAGTTTTTGTTAATGTCTTGTATGTCCGTCCGTCCCCTCAACCCACTCTTTAATTCTCTGGATATCAGTACCAGTGCAATTATCCTGTGGATATGAAAATATTTATTGTGCGAATTTGACCAGCAAATGGCAGATACAAGTGCGAGCAGGGCATCAAAGATAACAGACTTGCGTCTACTTAAACACCAAATCACGCATAACAACCGCAGCGATATCACAAACACAAGATGTGGAGCCCTCCGAAGGATGTAAAAAGTAACACAACAAGTGATGGAAAAGATGGGAACGCCGAAAAAGTTAGATAAACAAAAACAATTTAACAAATAAACAAGAACGTAAAGAGGCAAATATTATTTGCGAACCGCAGGGGCTGACGAAAACAAAAAAAACAAAAAAATAAAAATTCCAGGACACTAAAAGGAATGGCTTTTTAACAAAAAATATTTTTGTAACAATTCAAACAAAATGTTAAAAAAATAATTGCGTGCATGATCAAACATGTCATGACATGCAAACTCTATCACTTTAGAAACTCTTAATATCTTGGAAAATATTGGCAATTTTGTAATTAATTTGCTTGCGGAGTTTTTCAAAAAGAAATATTAAAAGTCAGATTAGAATTATTATTCACAAATTATTATTAATTTGTAACAAATTCCAGCTTTTTATGAATAGTGAAATATTTAGAATATTTTACCAGAATTATCATACCACAGCAGAAGACATCAGCAAAGAGAAAATGGAATAATTTGAAATAATAATTCTCTGGGTTGGGATATGTCGTACTAACCGAAAGTCATTTAAATGCAAAACAAGTAAAAGAGCTTAATTCGTCTACACCGAATCTTATATACCCTGCACCAACGTACGTCTGGCGTTACATATATTTTTACGTATCAAGTTTGTTCTTCTTAAGTTATAAAATAGTGTTAGGTAGCAAGACAACAAACAACGTCAGTTGCCTTTTTGGTTACTCTTATGAATGAAAAATAAATCAATTTCCCACCCCTGGAAACACTATTTTAATTTCTTACCACTGCAACTCTTAACGGGGCATGAACTAGTTTTATTTAAGAAAAGCTTAAAAGTTGTAACCATTTCAGTCACTTTCATGTACCATAAAATATTGCACTTGTCCATCTCTGGATTCAATATTTGAAACCAAACTTGTTCTTCCTAAATTACAAAATTGTTTTAAATAGCAAAAAAAAAAAAACAAAAAAAACATCATTTGCCTTTTTGGTTACTTTAAGGAATGAAAAACAAACAATTTCCCACCCCTGAAAAGGAAGTTTTTCTTAAAAAATTTTTTTTCATCAATGCAAATCTTCATGTTGTATAAATCGGTTTCATTTAACAAAAACTTAAAATTTTTAACGATTAAGTTATTACATGTACTACAAAATATTGCAGTTATCCAACCCTGGAATCGAAATTTTGATTTTTTTTAATGTTTAACATAAATTTTGTTTTTCCTGCATCGAAAAATAGTTTTGATTAGTAAAAAAAACGACGTCAGTTGCTTTTTTGGTTACTTTTATGTATAAAAAACATTTAACTTTCCCATCTCTGGAACAGAAATGCCACTCTCAATGAGACATGAAATAGTTTAATTTAAGAAAAACTTAAAATTTCTAACCATTTTGGTCACTTTCAACGTACCACAATATATTGTACCAAAAAATCTTTCAATTTCCCAACTCTGGAAGTGAAATTTCAATTATTGTTTGGTTTTTCTAGTCAATGAAACTCTTTATGAGATATAAAGTAGTTTTATTAAAAAAAAAATCAAAATTTTTAAAAATTTTGGTCGTTTTCATGTGCTATAAAATACTGCACTTGTCCAACCCTGGATTTGAAATTTTTATTTTAACATGTTGTTTACCTCTGGCGTAAATTAATATTTTTTACTTTCTGCGCTGTCCCAAACTTGGTCTCGTACCTTTTATTTTATCCAAAAACTATATCTCTTGAAACCAATCCAATTTTTTCACAGTTTTTTATATTTTTTCACGTCCCAGTTTAGCTGGGAGTAACGAAAACTGAAAAGCAATAAAAGCAAAACTTTAAATATAAAATATCGAAAAAGTTTTCGCCAGTGAAAGTGCAGGTTGAATGTTATCCAACGATAGTGTTCATGTGCATGTGAAGCGCTGCACCACTTGCACGCACACTATCACACATGCACGTGTGGAAATAATTCGTCTGTAACATTTCGCCACCCCCACCCCCCCTCCCCACATTTCCTTTCATGTTTCGGGTTGATATATGGCCTTGTGGAACACGATTAATGGCTTTAGATTTACCTTAAGTTGCAGCAAAGATTAAGTAAAATTTTTTGTTTGTTCTCTTCTTTCTTTCACAATTTAAAGGCTGCTCAGTTTAGATAATTTTATACATCATAAAAATTATTTAAGACGCGCAGGATGTGTTCGTAGATTATAAAAAACATATTAAAATTTATATCTGAGAATGGGTGCACAATTTTAAATCAGGAGGGACACCAATTTAAATCGTAATAAAACAAGGAAGTATATTTTCCATCTTGTTGGAACCACAACTGTGGATTATTTTTTTTAACCGGCCTTAAAAAGCTTGTCCAGCATGGTTGGATATTCAGCTCCATTAATTGTTACTGAGGTGCCTTGTACGCTTTCAAGGAAATATGGACCGATGATCCTTTCAGACTATGCAATGCACCCAATAGCACCATTAAGTGGGTGGAATTATTCTTGATGAACTGTTCTTGTATTCTCTGTAGCCCATATCCTCTTCGCTCGCTTTCAAATTAAAAATGAGTCCGCAAATATTTTCTGATTGTTTTTCAAAATGAAATTCAATAAGTTTTGATCGCAAGTGTGCCCTTATTTAAGCATTAAACACAATAACGGCAGCAGGCTACAGACTACAACCTGTCAAAAATAGAATGATTATTTTTGCTACTACAGGCAACACGGCTACTGGTTGTTGTCCCTGCTGTTTTTGTAGTGAATTTAAACTAATTTCTATTTTGGTGAGCGACAATGAGTAGATACAATGTTGCCAGTTTAATATAAATAAATTCAATTATTGTAGACTTGAAAATAAACTGTTTTATTATACAAAAAGAAACAACAATTTATATTTCCAAGCTAATGAAATGATTTCTTGTCATAGATTCTGGTCTTTAAATATATTTTATTGGAATAACACTATGTAAGAGTATGAAATATGAGAAAGCGGCTGCACTGGCGTATGAAGAGAATTCTGCAACAAACAACAACTCATGGTTACTGATTTGGTGGTGTCGTTGTCGTTATTGTAATTAAAGCTTTAGTTTAATTCGACTACGTGACAAAAGTAGCATGGACAACAACCAGAAGTCGTGTTGCTTTGCTGTCGTTAAAATAATTGTATTCATTTAAATGTGTGTGTGTGTATTATTTTTGACATACCGGAATTCGTAGCCTGTTATCGCTTGAGACATTAAACACAATCACCACAGCAGACCACAAACTACAAATTGTCAAAAATAGAATACATGAGCTTCATATACGCTCATGATTATTTATTTAATTAAGTAGCTGAGACTACGAGGCGACGACTGTAGCCAACGGCTTTTGTAGTCAGTGGTCGGGTAGCCTGCTGTTGTTATTGTGTTTAAGGCTTTAAGATTAGTTTTATTTTAAGTGTTATAATTAATATTTACTTTTTCGATTAATGCATTGAATTGAAGTAGATTTGGAAAGTTTGAAATGAAACTGTTAAATTGAACTCTGACAAAGTGTTTTAAATTTGTATTTCCACTTTGTTTTACTTCAAAGTTTGCTTTAACAAAGACTTTTCGCATTTTTTTTTTCATTCATACTCAAGAGAAACAACGCTCTGCCCAACTGCTTTAACGAAATTAAAAAGTATCACATGTCTCATCAGCTACAGATTTTTATATGACATGATAACAAAAGAATACCAACGTTGGGGGCGTATTAAGGGGAATAAAAATGAAAATTTATTATTCTAAAATCTGCTTTTACCACAAGTTTTATTTAAATAGCGATAATGGGATAAACATTTAGTTTCAAATGCAGAAAAGCAGCCGCATTTCCCCGGAATAGAACAGTTTCGTATTATTTTATTATTCATATGAAACAGATGATATAAAATTTTGTTCCAAACAACAATCCACAATAACCGAAATGTACCAGCAGTTATAACATTAAAATGCTAATGCAGCACAAAATAAGAGCCCTCATATTCCGACGGACAAAATCTATTATTTATTTATGTCTGCTGGCCTGCAATTTTGCTTCCAAAAGATGCTGGTCTGTTCACCGTTGCAGTAGTCGTGTGGCTGCCAACGTTAACAAATTCTTTAACAAACCAAGAGACCATAGAAATTTCTTTTTGTACAAAAAATATATTATTAATTTATTATGACTCTTTTCCTTGTCCTCTGTACGTTTGTTAAGTGGTCTTTGCATTCAAACGTAACAGATTTTATTGCATCAATTCAAACCTAAAAGAATGAAGATTCTTTGGTCAGGGGGTTTTATTGCTTTCTTTCTTTGTTGCAAAATCTGTTACAATAAAAGTTGTGGGGAATTGGAAAAATGTGCAGATACTAAAAAATCAAAATATACAAAATAAAATATAAAATTTATATAGATTTAGATGCAAACACTGGCATTTAAATCTTAAAATTATTCAAAACATCAGAGTTTATTTTATAAAAATTATTTTGTTATAAAAACATTAAATCGATTTAAGGACTCTAGAATGATAAAGTAGGTCAAATGAAGTTGTCCGATTTCTTAGGGATGTGAAATATGCTCCGAAACCGGAGAAAAAAGTTTGTAAAAAAGTTTTGAAATAAAAAATAAAAATATTTTCTTTTCAATTGTTTTTAACTTATTTAATTATGGCACAAATGACAAAATAGTCTGGCAACCTAGCCAAACATATACGACGTCTGCTCAAAAAAGATTCAAAATGTTCGATTTTCTTTAAATATATTTATTAATAAATTATATTTTGATAAGTCAAATAGTTTGTAATACAATTTTCAATTTAGAAAAACAAGATAATTATTCCAAAGCACAAGGGAAAGTTAATGGCAACTTAGGCAGCATAGCAGAACAGCTGTTTTCGAAAGCCGCTACATTTTCCTCATCAGATTTCTTGGCTATTTTCATTTATTACCAAATTTTAATTTATTTAGTTGAATGTGATAGATAACAGTTTTTATTTGTTTGCAATTTTATTATGAAGAAGAATACGAGAAGTCTATCAAAGCTTTTTTCAAGATCCTGAGTTGCCACTTGATTATTGATTTTTTCGTGTTCTTTTTTTTTTGCTGCATGTTTTGTTCAATAAATTATTTGTAAACATTTTTCATTGTTTTTTAAGTTATTAATCAAGAAGTTTTTAGAAGAAGATTTTTATATCAATTATTATTATTTACAAATTTATAAATACATAAATTTGAAAAAAGGCAAAACCAGCCCTTAACTTAATTATAAATAAAAATGAAATAAATAAATATTTATGTTGAGGTAACAGATCATTTTCATGTACATCCAAAACTTTTTTTAAATATATTTTTTGTTTTCTTTTGCTAAAGCAAAATTTGGTCGTCATGTAGGGCTTCCCATATATATATATATATATATATATATATATATATATATAAGAATATATATATAATAAGTGAAAATATTATTGACCCTAAAGTCCATTCCTGTAGCTACCAGGTAATTTTACCCGCAAGCAATCTTAAAAAGGTTTTGCGCTATTTGAGCTAAAATACTTTTATTTGCAGATTCCATTTTAATTAGCGGTGGTTGATATAGTTTTCGATTACTGAGAGACTCGAGAACATGTGCTGATCAGATATATAGTATCGGTCCTTAAAAACGAATCACTTTTTACGAATGTTTTCGGTCACGATATCTTACCAACGGATTAATAGATGAAGTTGCTTGAAAGTTATTAAAAAGAATTACTTTGAAACTACGAGATATCGTGAAATCGATGGTTTCGAATCGATCCAAGTTCTTCGGCCAAAAACGCTCTTCAGAAACTTACCACTTTGCCTTGATTCCTTTAAGCCGTTCAAAAGTTATATGAGGGACGGATACTTGCACACGCACACAAACAAACATACACGCAGACTTAGTGATGGTCTCTCGGAATAAGTCAGGAAAGCTTCTTATTACCTGAAAATGTGGTAAGAAGTCGATGTTGTCAAAACGGGGTAAAACATTTAACGTTCTGAATAAGAAGTTTAAAAAGTGGTAAATTATAGGCGAACCCAAATAATCGACTGGGAACTACCATCTGATAGAAAATATTTGTGACAAGCTGCACTACAGGGTTTCCCAAACTAACTAACTGGCGGGGATTTCTCGATATTTTTTCAAAATCAAGTTTTTATTGCTGTTCAGTCTTGGGGAAAAATTGCACACGGAATGACAAACCCTTTCACTTTTTTGTGAAGGCCATTAAAAAAAAAATATAACGGACTGAACCATTTCCGACTATGGACCACCCTGTTTTATGTGATTAAAATATATTAAAATCGTTTTTAAAATCTATTAAAAAAACCCCCCAAAAAAGACAACCAACTGCAGAATAAAAACGCAGGAAAATAATAAAGGCAAAGTGATCAGTGAGTTCTTGTTGTGACTTTGATATTTGTCTTAGACTTCTCACTTAATTAAAGTGGAACTATGAAATAAATGTCTTGAGTTATTCTAAGAAATGTTGGGTAAAGGTTCTCTGGTTACCTGATCAAAAGCCCAAGTGAAATGCCCACTCTACACGGGGAGCTGGCTAAAAGCCCTCAATAGATCACTTTAAATGTTTTAGTAAGATTTTGGGGAAAAAGGATCAGCACATAATTAAATTTAAAGAGTTTTAAAACGCCAAGATTAGCTGTGGAAGTCATTATTTATGTCTTTATTTTATTGACTGTTACAGCAAACACTTCAGTATTCGATATATTGATGGAAATAAAAAGTTAATTAAACAACTTCTTATTGACAGTCACATAATAAAAAGTTTCAAAGAATAATTGATTTGGAATTGTTTCAAAACGCACAGTCAAGACCTTTCTGGTCAATATCGATCGACATTTTTATATAATTTAAATGAACAATCCGATCGATATCAACTGCCATAGTTCAAACCCTGAACTTTTCAATTTCGCATAAGCTATCACGTATTGTTAATTGTTTAATATAATTAAAAGGGACAGGATCTCAAATGTATTGAATTGAAGGGGAAGAATATGATTAAATAATCTTAGCTGACATCTTAGGATTTCATTTAATTTTTAACAAAATTTTATGGAATTTTTCCAAGCATTTATATGGTCAGATTGCAAAAAATTCAAATAAGCTTATGTTAAAAATATATGTCTATATATTTTCTCATAATATAAAACTTATTTACTTATTTAAATCACAGCGATTTGTTTGTATGTGGCATAACAAATTGTTGAAATAAATAAATAATTGAGATGTTTGCACGTTCGTAGGCATTTAATAAGATTATTTCATGTCAATTCATGATGAAAAATTCATTGATCACTAAAATATTTACACGGTTGGGCGTGAAGTAGCAAAATATTACAAACAGTTTATTTACAAAAAAAAGGAGGTAAAAAAGGACGTTAAATACACAATAGAGTTGTAAATATGCTCATCAATTATTGATGCAAAAAAAAAAAAAACTCATTTAATCACGTAAAGAAAAATTTACATGCATCAAAATATATTTCATATACGAAATTGCAGGATATCAGATTGTTTTTGTTTAGTTTAACAAACAAATTTGATTCGTTTCGTCCATTTATAATAAACTGACTTAACATCACTTAAACAATATGGGGTACTCCATATTAAATCGACAAAGAGTTAGAATCTCTTTCGTTTTATTTAGCCCTCAATCCAATAACAAATATTGAAAAATTTCCATGCCACAGTTGTTATATTTTCAAAATCTCAAAAACCATCTCCTAAAGAACAAGTAAGAGTGCCATATACGGCTATGCCTTTACTTATATACCCTTCACCAAAGTACGTTTGGCGTTACATAAATTTTTAAGTACAAATTTTGTTCTTTTTAAGTTATAAAAAAGTTTGAGTTGCCATTTTTGGTGACTTTTATTAATGAACAATTTTGTTCTTCTTAAGCTATAAAATAGTGTTAGTTAGCAAAACAACAAACAACGTTAGTTGCCATTTTGGTTACTCTTATGAATGAAAAATAAATCAATTTCCCACCCCTGGAAACACTATTTTAATTTCTTACCACTGCAACTCTTAACGAGGCATGAACTAGTTTTATTTAAGAAAAAGTTTAAAAGTTGTAACCATTTCAGTCACTTTCATGTACCATAAAATATTGCACTTGTCCATCTCTGGATTCACTACATTGTTTTTTTTTTTATATTTGAAACCAAACTTGTTCTTCCTAAATTACAAAATTGTTTTAAATAGCAAAAAAACAAAAAAAAAACATCAGTTGCCTTTTTAGTTACTTTAATGAATGAAAAAACAAACAATTTCCCACCCCTGAAAATGAAATTTTAATTTAAAAAATTGTCATGTTGTATAAATCGGTTTTATTTAACAAAAACTAAATTTTTTTTTAACGATTAAGTTATTACATGTACTACAAAATATTGCAGTTATCCAACCCTGGAATCGAAATTTTTATTTTTATTTTTTAAATATCTGATGCCAATTTTTTTTTTTAACAAAATTGTAAAATTTGTAGGCATTGTGGTCACTTTTATGTACTACAAAATATTGCAGTTATCCAACCCTGAAATGGAAATTTTTATTTTTATTTTTTAAATATCTGATACGAATTTTGTTCTTCCTGCATTAAAATATAGTTTTAATTAGTAAAAAAACGACGTGAGTTTTCTTGTCATTTACTTTTATTTATAAAATATTTAAATTTCCCATCCCTGAGAGCGGAATTTAACATATTTTTAATTGTTTTTATTGTCAACTTAACTCTTCATGAGTTGGTATAAAGTAGTTTTATTAAAAAAAAACTAAAGATTTCAAATCATTTTAGTCAATTTAATGTACCATAATAGATTGCACTTGTCCATCTCTGGATTCGAAACTTTGTTTTTTTTCATTTTTGATACCAAATTTTTTATTTTCATATATTATAAAATAGTTTCAGTTAGCAAAAAAAAAAAAACTTCAGTTGCCTCTTTGTTTTTTGTTTATATATAAAAAATTTCAACTTCCAACCCTGGACACAAAATTTTAATATATTCTTATAAATTTTTTTTTTGTAAAGCGATTTTATTTTAAAAAAACTTTAAGTTTTTAAACATTTTAATTAATATATGCACCACAAAATACTGAATGTGCCAAAAAAAACTTTTAATTTACCATCCCTGGAAATTTTTTTGTTCTTTTTTTGTTTTGAATAGACAATTGAGGCTTTCCAAAGCATGAAATCGGTTGAATTTACAAACAAACAAAAAAATAATCGGTTTTTGGTATTAATTTTGAGACGAGAAAGAAGTGTAAGCTTTCCAGCTCTGGAACCATATTTCGGGTTTTCAAAACCACTCTGTTCAAGTTCATTTTCAAACCATCAGTCCAAGAATGAAGTCTCTAGCTCTTTTGGGGGCTCGGGAAAACTGATTTCATGTACAGAGAGACGGACAGACAGACGGACATCGACTCAGTCGTCATCGCTATTCATAAGAATTCAGGATATATATCCTTTCTGGGGTCCCATATTGATATCGAAGAAATTACACACGGAATGAAAAAACTTTCACTTTTTTGTGAAGAGTATAAAAATCATTCTGAAGTGAAATAATAAATCATTCTGAAGTGAAATAATAAGGAACGAAATGTCTTATTTAATTTTATGTATTAATTGTTCGCAAACATTTCAAAGCATCAGTTTGAAATATCAAATTCATTTCGCAGAGCAGAATCACTGTTTTCGAAAGCCGCTACACTTCCCTCATCAGTACTCAGGGGCATTTTTATTTATTTGCACTTATAAGGCGACTTAAATGAGTGCGATAATAGTTTTTATTTATACGAATTTTATTTTAGGAAAAAGAATACGAGAACTGTATCAAACATGAACTTTGATATATTGAACAACTTTAGTAAATTGCAAAACTTTTGAAAAAACTTTTTTGAATTTGTTGATCACACTTTCAACTGCCAAGATATATATGTTAATTTAAGGATCATAGAATTCTGTAACAGCCCTCGTATGCCCAGTAAAATTGTTTATGTTATATCAATATTTATTCCAATACAATAAATTATGCTTCTTTTACCTCAAATCCTATCAAATCATAAGAAATGAACAATAAAAAAAACTAAAAGAAAATCAAAGCAAAACATCTAATTTATCATGAACGGGCAGGATTGTTAAACCCTCTGGCAAAATGCTTACAAACACATGCATACATTTCTTTATGTCTACATGTGGCATAATAGTATTGTCAGTGTGTGAGTGTTTGTGTGTGTGGGCAGACGTAAAGCTAAAATATTGTTATCGGAAATCATTGAAATAATATGGACACCTGATTGATTGATTGATAGCCGGTTGATTTAACCAACAGATGGACAACTGTTTGCCTGAATAGATGAAGTAAAACAAAAAAATAAAATAACAAATTAAATAAAAACAAACAAATTGTCAGATGGTTGTTGTGGTTGGTTAATGTTTATTCTCCGATAACGAAGCGTGTGAAATAGAACAGAAAATGGGAAAATATCAGAAGCAAATATAATAAACATGTCTTAACATGCCGCACTTAATTTATATCCTTTTTTACTTAAGGATACGTTTCCAAGGATACGATATATTTTGTTGCTTGATGCAGCATGTGAAGAGGGGGTTAACAACGTTGTTAAAGTGCCAACTGCTGGTATTGAATTGATAACGACCGGTGAACAGTATTTCATCACTTTTCGGTATTTAATTGGGGACAAATTATAAAAAATTATTGTGAGAACGATTTTTGGAAAAATATTTTATGTAAACAAAATAAAATCGTTGCATTATCAAAATCAGAAAGAGAGGTGACGAAATAGATATAATAAAAAAAACTGAATTAAAAAGTTAAAAATAAATTTTGAAATCATCGTAAAACAAAAATGAGTTAAAACACAAAAATTATTGTGAAAAAGATCGTCGATTAATTTTCGTATATCAATCGTCCGATAGTTTTTTCACAAATTTTTTTATAAAAGTACTTTAATGGGGATTACTTTTGGGTTAAATGCGATAAATTATATCCTGTAAGAGGCGGAACATTTTCGATTTCTTAAATTCGTGCTCTTTCCAATACGTTTTGCTTTACTTCTTGTACAATTTCCGGAGTTATGGCTTGAATTTCATTCAAATAACCTCGAAGGAAACAGTCTGAGGTCCTAAATCCAGTACACAAACGGGCCAATTTAAATCGCTTTCGCGCGAAATAATGCTTTTGCCAAAGAGATCATGTAACAATGCCATTGTATATCCTGCAGTGTGGACTGTGACTCCATATTGTTGGAACCACAACTAGCGAGAGTTTTCAGCAGAGTTCAGCCGGCCTCCAAGAATTCACCAGCATCGTTCGATGCTCAGCACTATGAACTATAACTGTGGCGGCCTGTGCAATATCAAAGGTATTTGGACCGATACTCTTTTCAGATACGTCGCATCAAACAGTACACTTAAGTGGATGCAATTATTGCTGATGAACTAACTGTTCATAGATTCTACGTGGACCATATTCTGGTATTTTGCTTGCTTAAGAAACCGTTCAAATGAAAATGGGCTTCATCGAATATTGCCAAACTGTTGAACTTTCATTTACGTTTTGTCAGAATGAAATCACGTCGTTGTTGATAGTCCTCATACGGTTGATAGAACCTCATACGAGAACATGAAAATGCAGCCAAAACCGTCTGAACGCCGACCTTCGCGATTGCCCCAGTTGTGCCCAACGTCTTCTTGTTGATGGTTTCTTGGCTATCCTGCACTCCATATTTTCTTTCATGTAGATCGTAAGTGGTTTGATCGGTACATGGAAGGCATCTTACCGTACCATCTTGGCAGTTTATTGTTGGTAAGCACATTAAGAAAAAAAAAAGCGACGAGAAGCACGTATAGGGCGATCTACAAAAGACGCCACAAAAGTAGAGCGACAAGAACAGCAAACGACGCCATATTTCTTTTTATTAAGGTTTGCCATTTTGTTATGGCAAAATATACGAGCCAACAACGGGTCGAAATTATTAAAATTTACTACCGAAATTCGGAGTCAGTGGCCTCAACGTTAAGAGCGCTACGTCCAATTTATTTCTGGCTGAATGGCTTCGTCAATAAATAAAATATGTGTGATTGGTCAGACAGCAATCCACACGTACTCCATGAGTCATCATTGCATCCCGAAAAACTTACGGTTTGGTGTGGCTTATGGGCCGGCGCGGCGGCGCCATTTTGCCGTTCTTTTTCCGTGATGATTAAGACCGGCACGTTACTGTGAATGGGAATCGCTACCGTTCAATGATAACCGAATATTTTTGGCCCGCAATTGAATGATATGGACTTGGAGGGCATGTGGTTCCAACAGAATGGCGCCACAAGCCACACAGCGAATGTCACCATCAATTTATCGGAAACCAAGTTTGGAGAATGTATTATCTCACGAAATGGTCCAGTCGACTGGCCGCCTCGCTCGTGCGATTCGATGCCGTTAGACTATTTCTTGTGTGGGGGGTACGTCAAGTCTATGGTCTATGCCAACAAGCCAGAGACGATTGATGAAGTGTGTCAAATCAATTTACCGTTGACTTTTTAAGTTAATATTCAACAAGTTCTGGTCGCTGTTCGGTTGTTTATTGTTTCATTTCAAATTTCCCAAATATTCTTAACAAAAATCTGATATAAAAATAAAAAATATCAATTCAGTTAAAAAGTTATTAAACATTCAAAACCGCAACGTAATTTTATACCACCCTGTATATGTCATCCTTAG
Source organism: Linnaemya vulpina (assembly GCA_963675445.1). Lineage (NCBI taxonomy): Eukaryota > Metazoa > Arthropoda > Insecta > Diptera > Tachinidae > Linnaemya > Linnaemya vulpina. The sequence continues at coordinate 62,653,024 of OY776280.1, read as the reverse complement.
CGGACTTTTAGCACATTCGCTTCATCTTATCATTCAGTCGATTTTCACTATTGAATATTCTCAAAAACGGAATCACTTCAATTCACATTTAGAAAATAACCAGTACGATCGAACAGTTTTAAAAGTTTTACGCACACACCCGCTCACAACCACTGACACTCACTTATACCCACACAAACACACACAGTAATAGTGGCGGTCAGGGACCTAAATATTCTTGAAACTGGGTAAAACCAATGACTTTTCGATTTTCAACAGTTTTTAATATTCCTAGAGAGAAGCTTTTTTTGTTTTGGACTTCCCCTGAGGGGATGACCCCTAAATTTGTAGGGCATTGTGCCAGAATTAGAAAGGAGGGGATAGTGTCAAAAAGGACAGATGAAGACGAAGGCTGATTAAAAGATGGAGAAGAGTTTGTGCTATTTTTATTATGCCCTTCACAAAAAATTTAAAGGGTCATTCCCGGTGTAATTTCTTCGATATTGTTATGGGACCCCATAGAGTATATATATATATATATATATATATATATATATATAGAGTATATATATATATATATATATATATATATAGAGTATATATATATAGAGTATATATATATATATATATATATATATATATATATATTCTGGATTCTTATGAATAGCGATGACGATTGAGAGATATCCATCTCTGTCCGTCTGTCTGTACGTGAAATCGGTTTCAACAAGCCTCCAAAGAGCTAGAGACTTCCCTTTTGGACTGAATGAATGTAAATTAAATACGGTTCCAGAGCTGGGAAGCTTACACCTATTTCTCGACGCCAAATTTATACCGAAAACCAATTATTTTTTTGTTTGTTTGTAAATTCAACCGATTTCATGCTTTGGGAAGCTTCAATTGTCTATTGAAAACTAAAACATATGTACATTTTTTCCCAGGGATGGGAAATTAAAAGTTTCTTTTTACACATTATAATTAAAATGCTAAAAAATTTCGAGTTTTTCTCCAATAAAACCGCTTTATGCATCATGAGGATTTGCATTGATAAAAAAAATTAAAATTTCGTTTGCAGGGGTGGAAAATTCATTTGTTTTTTCATTTATAAAAGTAACCAAAAATTCAACAGACGTTGTTTTATTTTATTTATTTATTTATTTTATTTTTTTTTTGCTAACTAAAACTATTTTATAAAAAATTGGTACTTAAAATTATATGTAACGCCAGACGTACGTTGCTGAAGGGTATATAAGATTCGGTACAGCCGAATATAGAACTTTTACTTGGCCGGTGAATATCTCACAGGTACGATGCTCTTTTTAGTTCATGACGGTGTAATTATGAATGCCATATAATATTTTTTAACGCCAACATTTTTTTTTTAATAAAATGACCTCTTCGTATTCAAGGTTTTACAACACTGCAAAAGCATATTTATTTTCGTAACATGTTTGTAATGCGTCTTAAAGAGCTATTAATCTTAAATATTTCTCATATTATTTGGATTGTAACTTTGCCCTTTCAAACATACAATTTATTTTTAGCAACCACTTTCATGTGATTCACAATTTCCTTTTTGGTTTTCTTGCATTTTATGAAAAAACGTTTTAACTCAAGTTAAGTAAAATCGTTTATAATTGCTTTTGTTATAAGAATCAAGCGTAGAAAAAAGTTTCAGCACTTCTGCTGAATTGAAATGATATGAATGTATTGAAATGAGAATGAAGAACAGAGAGTTGAAACATGGACGAAACCTCTGGAGGAGGCATGTTGGTTAACATTTTCTTGACCTTTTAATGAAACCGTCGCTGAGATTTTGTAATACAATAAAAAAAAAATGGTTTTAATAGATACCGAAAACACTTGTTGTTACACATAAAATGCGAATACATATTTTACAGCGCTGGTAAGCGAATGTTCTTACTAACACATACACACTTGGCCCCACCACACAAGAGCCATTTGTTGTAACTGTATGTGTGTGTGTGTATGAAATGAATGACTGATTTAGAAGAGTGTGTGAATAAGAGTTAGAAAATACATCAGGGATTCTATTCTTATCAAAGTTTTAATATGGTTCTGCCATATTCCGCTTCGAGTTTGTTCGAGTGTGTTCGCTTCTTTTTTTCGTCATTCATTTCACCATAATTTTATTACTTTTCTTATAAATACACCAGCAGCATCATGAATTGCTATTGTGTGTGATACACTGGTGTTTGCTGTGATACGGGCAGGGGTAGGATCACGTATAACCCACAAGAAAGATGCTGAACAAAACAAATAAAATTTTTCCTTTTCTGAAGACATTGAGTATTGAAAATTTTTAAAATAGCTAAACGATCAGCATTGCAAACAAAAATTTTTTTGTAAATTATCAGCGGTGCAGTTCTAAAATTCTCTCGAAATTCTGTTATTCAAAAAAAGTGACATGATTTTAACAACGACTTCCCATTAAGTTGAGCTCTATAAAATATATCTCTAAGCGAACTTTAAGTGTGGGAAATCGGGCCACAAATTCCTTTTTAGATTTTACGAATGCTGAAACACGCAGAATTTCAGTACAGTGGGGCTCAAAAATTACTGAACAGTAGTGCTTAGTAAAAACTTTGTATAGATCTTCAGAGGACTCATCTAAATATCAAAATAAAAAATTTTTATTCAGCTTAACCGTTTAGTTTTTTATGTTAAAATAAATTATTCACTTACATCAACACAAGCATACCCGGGTATGTATATAACTGTTATATGGCATTTATTTTATTATTAAATTTATTTCTGTGCCAATTTAATTCTTCTTGTTGCTTAAATATTTTCAAAAATTGTATTAACTTCGCTCATACAGTGCACTCGCGCTAATACGAACTAATTAAACTCAGGCCTAATCAGTTTTACTAAATTGTTATTTTATACGGATGGCTTTTAATCACCCTTTGAAACTTTTTCGATATATAAATCTTATATATATATATATATATATATATATATATATTTCATTGCATTTAAGAAAATACTACAGATTTCCTTACAAAAAGAAAACAATTTAACTTGAAATTATTGTGTGGGAAAAAAATCTTTATTTTCTATTGCTGATGCTTTTCATTTTGTAACATCCTGTTCTCTTAAAAGTTTTAATACGTTGATTGACAATTTCACTTCGCCCCCTTTCGAATATATTCTAAAATGCGCGGGGCAATAATATATCAAAAAAGTCTTTATCTCTTGTAGTGTTTGCGCAACAGCAAAATACGTTCCTGACTGTTCATCAGTTTTAGCGTCAGGAGTTATTCTTTCTAATTACGGAACGCACACTATTTTGTGGCAACAATTACCAAAACATACTGTATATTAAGCATTTCAAGGCTCAGCAATTTTCGCCTTCAGTCTCATTTTGAAAGCAGCCACCAGCTGGGCCTGTAAAGAAATTTTTTCTCGAGGTATTTTAAGTCTTGAACCCGTTCATCGCGATCACTGAACTCAGCAGGCTTTTGAGCTCTTCTTAAACCCTTTAATTTTAATTTCTGATCCTTTTTTCTCAAAATCTTACTAAAAAAATTCAAAATGATTAATTGAGGGGTTTGAGCCAGTTTCTATGCCCATTTCACTGGGCGCTAATGCAGATCATCAGGGATCGTTTACCCAACATTTCCTAGAATAACTCAAGATATTTATTTCAAACTTCCACTACAATAATAAGTGAGATATTTGATCTTTTCTCTTAATTAAAGGTCGCTACCAGGGATCTTTTTGGTCTATTTTATTCAACATTTTTAATATTTACTTTAAAGTTAAAATATAATAAAAAAAATTGATATAGAACTGCTGCTTTCATTAACTGAAAAAGACAATTAAGAAGCAGTTATTTAATTAAACGCCCTAATTATTATGCCGTTCAATTAGACTTTAATTAATCTGGAATCTGAACTATTTGCTAGCAGTCTATTTAGATGAAATTTATTAACAAATAAGAAGGAGATATTGTTCCTATTTTTAAGTTTTTATAATAAAATCATATTTTAAAGTATTTAAAAGAAGGGAAAAATTGTGCATATTTTAAATTGTTCATATTATTAAAGTATTCATCTTATCGCCAGTGCATTGGAAATTAGTATTTCCCACGGCAAGTTAAAATGTGATTTTAAAATTAAAATCATAAACATGTGATATTACGTTCACACTGACAAACAGTTTGTCCAATAAATGTCATCGAAATAGATTGAATTTCTCATAGAAAGAGTTGAATTCGTTTTAGTAGTTTCTTGTAAATGTTATGTTACTTCATGCACAAACTGTACTGCAGCTGTTTGCTTTGCTTAAAAACATTTTAAAAATTTAAATTGCAGCTTAAAGCTTTAAAAACACAATAACACGAACACCGACTATAAAAGCCCTTGGCTACAATCGTCGCCTCGTAGCCAGCTACTTAATTATTTTTAAAACGACACCACCAAATCAATAACCAGGTGTTGTTGTTTAAATGCATACAATTATTTTAACGACAGCAAAGCAAGACGCCTTCTGGTTGTTGTCCATTCTACTTTTGTCACGTAGTCGTATTAAACTAAAGCTTTAATTACAATAACGACAACACCACCACCAAACGACAACGACACCACCAAATCAGCAACCGTGAGTTGTTGTTTGTAGCAGAATTTTCTTCATACGCCAGTGTAGCCGCTTTCATATATTTAATACTCTTAAATGGTATTATTCCAATAAAATATATTTAGAGTCCACAAGATATGACAAGAAATCATTTCATTAGCTTGGAAATATATTTTGTTGTTTCTTTTTGTATAAAAAAACTAAATATTTTCAAGTTTACAATAATTGAATTTATTTATATTATGCTGGCAACACTGCATCTACTCATTTCAGCTCACCCAAATAGAAATTCGTTTAATTTGACTACAACCACAAAAACAGCAGGGACAACAACCAGTAGCCGTGTTATCTGTAGTAGTGAAAATAATTATTCCTGTATTCTATTTTTGACAAGTTGTAGTCTGTAGTCTGCTGTCGTTATTGTGTTTAATGCCTTACACTGAAAATTAAAATGCGGTTTTGGCATTAAAATCATAAATATTTGGTTTCGAACTCATACTGTAGATTTAATAAATTCCGATTTTGACAAAAAAATGGGAAATGAGCGATTTCTGCCTGGTCTGTATATGAAATCGGTCTTCCCAAGCCCCCAGGAAAGCTAGAGACTTCGTTCTTGGACTGTTGGGTTGGAAATGAACTTAAATAGAGTGGCATTGAAAAATCCGAAATACGGTTCTAGAGCTCGTTACAAAATTAATACTAAAAACCAATTATTTCTCTGTTTGTTTGTAAATTGAATTTATTTCGTGCTTTGGGAGGCCTCCACTGTCTTTTAGAAACCGAAAAAGTTACATATTTTTTTTCCAGGGCTGGGAAATTTAACTTTTTTTGCACATTCGGTGTTTTGTGTTACATGTAATATCGAAAATGTTTAAGAATTTTAAGTTGAAGAAGAACAAAATTGGTACTTAAAAATATTTGTATGGCCAGACGTACGTTGCTGAAGGGCATATAAGATTCGACACAGCCGACTATAGCACTATTATTTTTCTTATATTATATTCTGTATAGAACGCCTTGTAAATTTGATATACCAAAATAACATAATTCGTTTTACATACGTTTCACATACCCGGGTATGCAACTGTTGATGTTAGTGAAATGTAGGGAAATTTGTCTAGAATAAGTACAAAATATATTACCAGTGAGGGAATCACAATATTTTAATTTAATACAAAAATCTGGCAAGAGCTGCTGTTGGCTGAAGTAGCGAACACAAGACTACGATGCATCGCGATGTGCCCACTCAGCGCCCTGATTATGGTGTCGAAATTCTCTGAAATGGTTTACTGCACGATCGTATTAATTATTGTCGGCTTAACTCAATGACGCAGGCATTTATTTCACTGGTCGCTGACTAACACCGTCACATACTAAAAGATTTAAATACAGCCCACTCCTTGGGTCGATACCTGCAGCAACAAGATCACCGACGAAGTAAAAAAAAGTTAAAATCGCTGCAACAAATTTGTCAGATTTCAATAATCCCTCCTTTCTAGTTCTGCCGCAATGCACTGCAACTGTAGAGGTCCTCCCGTGAGTGCTGGTCCAAGGCAAATGAAATATATGGAAAACGATTAACGCTAAGGCTTATCCCAGTAGCTATCGAGTGGTTCAATCTCGGTGTGTACTACAATGCAAGGATGAGATAAACTCATACACGCGATGTGGGAGCATAGAGATAATATGGATTCCAGGACATCAGGGAATACCTGGAAATATTGAGGCAGATAGGCTAGCAAAGATGGGAGCATTAATGGCAAACATCACTCTAGATAGTCCAAAGCCATTTCAGGCGTTTTAAAAACGAACTTAAACAGTGAGCCATAGACCTGTAGGTCTATGGCCCACCTATGTAGTCACCCTACATAGGTAGGGTGACTAGAATTCTATGGGGGACCCAGATGGTAATAGGACAAAGGAGATCCTAACATTGAGTAGGCCAGTACCTGCGGAGACTGGTTCATTTGATAACAGGACATGCAGAGTTGAGGACTCACCTGGCACGCATGGGTATCGTTGTTGATATAATATGCAGAGCCTGTCAGGAGGAGGAGGAGAACGAAACAACGGAGCACTACTTGTGCTACTGTCCAGCTTTTGGCCAGGTCAGAAGACAGGCATTTAATCAGGGGATTATACAGGAGATGGAACTTCTTAGGGGCTCCAACTGGAGGGACTTCATAAGATATATTGAAGAGACTAGGTTCCGAATGTAACCGAATCCTAAGGTTTTTTTTGTTTTTTTGGAAGGTACAAAGGAGGTCCCATAGAATGGTGACTCCTAACTATAGAGTTCACAACAGGCCTATCGTGGCCTAGGTGTAATCCTTGTGAGGATTGGGATGACTCATGCCCCTCTTCTTCAACCTAATCTAACCTAACCTATTCCAGTAGCTCGTCGCAAATTTTAGACATAATATTATCCTAACAGGACTGTTTTGATTTTCAATTCAACAGGCTCCCTCTTGATGAGCGGTGGTTGATGTTGTTTTTGGGTAACTATAAAACAATCGTTCTGAAAACTAATTTTCTTTTGAATGTCAAATACAAACTCTTCTAGTCTGCAGCTGTACAATCAATGTGCTCCTATTCAGTTGTTGTGCAGTGTGCCATTCATGCACATAAATATTGTCGCATTTAAGTGCTCGAAATGTTTATTCTATGATAAGGATACTGGTAATAGTGTTGGCTTTGCTAAATGTTTCTATTTTTTTTATTTCTTTTAATATTTTAAAGTTCAACATTTTCGCTTGTCTGTCGTTGTGCAGTTCAGACGAAGACAGAGCCCGGAGTCAGTCCTAGTCAGAGTCAATTCAGACGACAATAATAAATTATATAAATGATAGGAAAACATATTCTGCCGATGAGAAGTGGGAGCAGAAAAGGAAGCTATATTTTATTTTTTTATTATATATATTTTCAACAAAAGTAATTTCCTTTGCCCTGTTCGCTTTTTCTTCAATTATAATTTTTTTTTACTTAAATTCTGCAGAGAATTAAGCAGCTTAACATTAAGTAAAGACTGCCTGTCTAGAATAATGAGAAGAAAATATTATGCGAATTTACTGTTGATAAGTTGCAGAAATTAAAATTTCTTTTAAAGAAACAGAAAGATAATATCTGCAGAAGAGCAGGTATTATTAGGGCGGTGCAGTATCTTAAATACCCTGCAAAAATGGTAGAAATTATTAGTTTTGAATGACAACAAAATATATAAAGAGAGATCAAATATATTCCAGATATCTTTTGGAGTTCTGGAATATATCGAATGCAAACAAATTTCGTCGACTTAAAGGGGGCTCCACCCATAGTGCAGCATGTTAATTATGAATAAAATATTTTTTATTATAATTTAGGCTTTTTTATTCAATAATTATTAATAATTATTATTTATTTACTAACAAGTATTTTAATGGGGAATATTTGCGGTCTAGTTTGGAACAATTATATCCCGCAGGAGGTGTCCATTTTCGGCTTCCCAAATTCGTGCTCTTTCCAGAACATATTAAATAACTGTTGGTATTATATCCGATATTATGGCCTGAATTTCCTAGCGAATATTTTGTTTTAGCTGTGGATTGATCGCTGGCTTATTTGCTTTCAAATAAGCCCAAAGGAGACAGTTTAGCGCAGTTAAATCTGTTGAAGGGGGGGTTACCAATTGAAATCCTTTCCGCTTGAAATAATGCCTTCGCCAAAGAAGTCCCGTAACAGAGCTATTGTATCACCTGCAGTGTTGGCTGCGGCTGCATTTTGTTGGTATCAGAACTGTGGATGGTTTTCTACAGGCCGGTCTCAAAAAAATGTCCAGCATCCTTCGATATCCAGCACTTTTAATTGTTACTGAGACGCCATGTGCATTTTCAAGGAAATATGGATCGAGGATCCCTTCAGACGATACAGCGCCCCAGAGACAGTACACTTGAATCCGTGTAACTGTTATTGATTCTCCTGGAAGTTGCTTACGAAGCCATTCAAAAAGAAATGGGCTTCATCGCTTGTTACCAAACTGTTAATGAAATCACGATTTTCTTCTGTTTTTCTTTATCGCACTGAAATCGCATAATCCTTCGTCGTTGTCTTTAGCAAAAAAATTCACCTGCAAAGTAAAAAAGTAAAAATACATTCCAAAAAACTCTACCTTTTAATCTGTCTGCATCTGCTCTCTTAACACTATCCCCTCCTTTCCTTTAGTTCCAGCACAATGCACTGCTTATGAAGGCGTCGTCCCCTGAGTGCTGGGCGTACTCCTAAAAAAAAAATAAACAACAATTTTAATAACCAAGCCGTTGTTGTTAGTCTAACGATTGCAAGTCTTGCACAAGTTGTACGTTATACGGGAACATGTGCGATGCGGCCAAGACCCTCTGAATGGAACTTCTCGATTGTTCCAGTTGCGCCTGAACGTCTTCTTGTTGATGTATCTTGACTGTCCTGCACACCATCCATAACACTTTAGATGCTTGCTTCCATGTAAATCAAATGGCAGCTTTTGGAATTGATTTCATATGTTTTCATATCAGCAGGATAATAAGTTTTTTAGGTTTGTCTGAGTGTCTTATGGCGTTTTCTTTTCTAGAAAACATGTAACATTTTTTCACTTATTTTCCAAAAAGTGGCGGTTTGGAAAAGTTTTAAGACAGGAATTATTTTTCGTGAGGGATGTTGGATTCGTTTCTAATAAATGCCTTATTTTGAAATGACAAAATGTTACCGTTTTCCATTAAAAAGTGTGAAAAATGTTGCATTATTTTCTAGAAAAGAAATCGACATTATTGTTATAGAGTCTTGTTTATTTGCTTAATCGGCGCAACTACAGTCTTGGTTATCGAGTCCAGTACTGTCGGATGAGGTCGCTTAGACTTTTTGGGTGGTTATTTTTCAACACTGGCACTCTGAACAGCATCGACAGCGTATGTCTCTGTCATATAATGAGGAGCAGCCGCCCTCACCAGCATTTTAGGAAAAATTCACCGCAATACAATGCGATATAAAATGAAATTGGAAGTAAAAGTTTCATCTCTCCAGCGGTCCTTTCAACCATATCCTTTTCATAGTTCCAACACAAGGCATTTGCCTGAATACCCTGAATGGATGGTTCAGAGTTAAAAAAACTAATTTGGAAAATGACAAACAAGAGTGGCAACAAGGATGCTAAGAAAAGCTAGTAAGAGTTAAGAAGATAATGCCAACCGCAAAACGAAATTTATGAAAATGACAGCCGATACATAAAATAATTTCTTTACCTGTGCGGCGGCGGCCCTGAAACCGCCTAAAAGCGGTGATAACCGTAATAAAGACACAAGCGCACTAATGACGGAAACGTAGTGACTTCCGAGAACTTCGATTTGCTATTGTGCTGTATTTCAAATATAATTAAGTTCATGATATCAATTTCGCCAAGATTCAAACGCTAAGAGCAACTTATGAACCAGGCAAAAGTACCTGCCATAGTGAAGGGTGCAAATGAAAACAAAATAAAATGAAAAGTGAAATAAAATAAAAATAATAAAAGAAATAAATGAGAACAAACGGCAGGCTGAGTATTAAGACGCATTAAATGCCGACATCGCTCATACGCACCGCTGGATTTTTATTAATGAGCACAACGCAACGCAACGCATACAACAACAACAACAAGGCTTTTATTTCCAACACAGCAAATTATATAAAAAAAAAATAAAAATACATTTAAATATATTTTCTGTTGATATTCTTTTCCTGAAAACCGTTAAGACAATTAAAATTGTGTTTTTTTTTTGTCGTGGGCAAACGAATATGGGGAAGCGCAGAGAATTGTGGAATAATTTGATGGCAGTTGTTGAATTTAATGATTGAGTAAATACGTTGGGAATTTTTAATGATTAATTATTTTCATGGTTGGAATAACTAAATAAATTTTTATAAAAACAGTCATCAGAGGGAATGTTTAAATGAAGTGTTTCAAAATTTCATTGAAGTTTTTTTTTGTTTTTTTGAATAAAATCAGTCTTAACTCAAAGTCTAGTTGTGGTTTAATGTTGGCCTAGAACTCAATTGTGGCTTAAGCCAATACGAGCCACACATATTAAGAAGACAAAAAGTTATTAATATAATTTTCAGTTGATATGAAACTAAAAGTCTAACGAAATAATTTCATAAGATTTCCAATGATGTCATCATTAATATTGTGAAAAAGTTTTACTGGAATCGCTGAGTCGCCTTTCATAGTGCGATGATGCCGCCAGTTTACAAACCGCACCCAACAGTCACTCTAGGTGACTAGTGCACTAGTTTTTCGACAATCACTCTGGGATTATCATTCTCCCAAATGCGCCAATTCTGCTTATTAACGAACCCACTGTAGTGAAAATGTCTCTCGTCACTAAAAATGATTTTCTTCGAAAATTTATCATCCCTCGTTGCCATTTCTCGCCGCCATTCTGACCATTGACAACGCTTGGAATGGTCCAAAAGGCTTTAGTCCTTGAATCAATCGCAGCTTTTAAGTGTGTAAATGCAAATCTTTGTGCATGATGTTCATCAATAACGAGCGTGAGAAGTGCCATTGTGGGGCATGACGACGAGTTGAGGTGGACGGCTTTTCAGCCGCACTGTCGCGAATACCAGCAATATTTTGTTTTCACATCACCTACAGACCCGGTTTGCTCAAATTTTTGCACGATTTTTCCGATTGTGCGCACATTCGGACGATTAAATTAATCGAAAAAAAAAAATAGTTTGTGTTTATAAGCTGTTTATAACCTGCTTATAAGCATAAAATACTTCTTGTGAATGATTCTCCAGACTTGCTTTCTAGTTTAAAGTAAAAAACATGCTGCAGTGATACTAAAAAGTCACTTGCAGTTAAAATTTAAGAATTTTTAAACAAAACAAAAATTATATTTTCTTCTTTAAGTACTTGCAAAAATAGTTTTAGCACCTCCATAAAGTTGAACAGCAGCAGAAATTGTAGTGAAACTAGATGAAAATAAAATTCGTGTTTTCATACACGAAGAGAAAAGAAATGCTGTAGTTCGTAAAACAATTTAAAGCCGAAATTGCGGCGAGAATTATTTTCAATTAAGTTGCTGAAAGAGAATATTAAAAAAGTGGTCAATAATCCCTCCCAAACACACCTCCAATATTTCTATCCATTCTGATAAAAGTTTAAATATAAAAAAATGTTTATGAAAAATATGGTAAACGGGTGACCCTAAAGGTTTCTGGAATCAATCGCTAAGCCGCTGAAAAGCTATCCTAATAAATGAGGAAAACGGTTGAGGTTTTATTTTGAAATGTTTCCCGTTCAAATTCACAAGAAATTTATGTTGATTTTTTTTTTTTTTTGGAAAAGAGTGCAACATTTTTTACACTTTATTAGAAAATGGCGAAATTTTGACATTTTAAAATGAAGAATTTGTTTCAAATTTATTCAACATTCCTTACAAAAGCTAATTTAAATTCAAAACTCCTTAAAACTGCCACATATTACAAAAGATGTGAAAAATGTTACACTTTTTCCAAAAGAGAACACACATTTATGCTTAGAAATGGCCTTCTTTATGTTTTCAATATAAGAATCGAGAGAACTAACTGATCAGATATATAATTTCGGAGTTTTCCAAAACAATTTTTTTTCGAATTTTTAGTATCACGATGTCTCACGAACCGATTAACCCATTTCGAGCCTATTTTTGAGTGATCGAGGTGGTTTTTATATATCAAAAAGTTAAACTATGTTCAGATTCCATGGGGTTAAGCCGTTGAAAAGTTATTTTAAGATATTTCTGTGAAGAGTATTTCATTCCAAAAAACACAGAAATAAAATTTAATGCCAGGGTTGGACAATTGAATATATATTTTGTGCATGCAAATAAACAACTAAAATAAAGTTGTTCGTTACCATTAAAAATTAAAGACATTTGCTGACTTTAAAAGAACTTTTTTGGAACTAAAAATAAGAAAAGTAAAAATAAACTCCAGAGCTGGTAAATTCAAATATTATTTTTAATATTAAAGCAACTAGAAAAACAATATTGTTGATGTAAATAGATTTCAGAGTTTAGAAAGAAACTCTATTGGAATTATTATAGATATGAAAAAAAGTAAAAAAAAAACATTTCCAGAGCTGGTGAATTTAAATATTTTTGGGAATATTAAAGAAACTAGAAAAAAAATTTTTGTTGTAAATAGATTTCAGAGTTTAGAAAGAAACTTTATTGGAATTATTGTAGATATGAAAAAAAGTAAAAAAAAAACATTTCCAGAGCTGGTAAATTAAAATATTATTTTTAATATTAAAGTAAAAAATTTTTTTTTGTTGATGTAAATAGATTTCAGAGTTTAGAAAGACATTTAGATTGGATTTTACAAATAAAAAAAATCAATAATTCAGGGTTGGACAGTTGAAGACTTTTTTACATGATTATATATAAAAAAAAATTTTATATATATTTTTATTAATAATAAATTTAATAATAATATATACTTTTTTAATGAAATTTATTAATACTAGAAATCAGAAATTTAAGCCCCAGGGTTGGACAATTTAATAATATTACACTAGCTACCGAACTTATTTAATACATTCAATATTAATGAAAATATCCAAACGGAGCTACAAATCAAGCAAACTAAAACTTTTTGGTTCCAGGGATAGACAACTGCTATATTTTTGCAACCTAAAGTTAACTAAATGAGACAACTTTCTTACTTTGCATTATCAATCACGCATGATTGTATTAATTTTTTCTTCACGTGTATCTCAAATTATCTGCAGCGCCTTGAACATTAACTCATAAGTAAGAAAGAACACAAACTGTTACAAAGAATATGAAAATTGCAAGCACGTTAAGAGCAGCATGAAAAAACATACTCGTGTTTTACTCCAACAAAAATAAACTTATTTTATAATTACTGCAAACTGCAGCAAAATATCACTTCTGTTTGTCACTTTTCGTTTTAATATTATTTTTTCCTTTCTTCATCGTATTTACACAGTTTTAAGTGTTTAATTGTTTGTCTTGCGACAGCATAGAAGAAGCAAAAAAATAATATGATGCGTTTTATTTTTGTTTGTTAAAAAACAGTAAAACTGTCAATGCAAGAAAAAATTTAATTTTTATATTATTTCATTTCATTTTGTTTTATTAACTTAAAAGTTAAACGATGCTTGAAACTCTGCTCAACGTTGTTTTGTGTTAAACTTAAAGTTCTACGGGGAAGAAGACGTAACTAAATAAAATTTCTTGAAAATATTTTAAAACAACTTGAGTACTGCGAAAGCGTTTGGAGAAAAAATAACATTCAAGCAGAATTTCTTAACAACAGAAATTTTTACAGAATTGCAGACTTACAAATAGTTTTTAGTAGAGACACGTTGACATTTGCCAAACACATTCGCCCAAAAAAGCATGACCACTAAACACGCAACAAAACTATTTCAATTCAAACACGTTTCTTATTCATTAAACACAATATTATTGGAACTTATTTTACTCAATACCAACTTGTTTGATTTAAAAGGTGTTTCTTTAGTGGTCACGCTTTTCCCAGCGAATATTTGACAAGTGTGCACGTGCCTTAAGTTATTATTAACAGGGTAAATATTGGAAAATGTGTGTATTTTAATATACGAGAGTACTCAATGCAGTGGATGGTTCCTGTCCGCCTAATCCAATGACTTTAAAAGGCCCCATAACGAATAACCCAGAGGCATATATCACATGAACAATGTGCCCCGGGAACAATACCACTCCTATAGTGCCATTCAGTATCGTTATAATATGCCATTTCTATGAATACATTTTCGAAATGCTTTAAAGGGAAAAGAGAATAAAAGCAAAAAGTTGTTTATTAAAGGTGTTTCCTTTTCCGGAAAAAGTGCAACATTTTTTCAATTCTTTTTTAAAAGGTCGCAGTTTAGAGAAGTTTTAAAATGAAAACAATTTGTCGTCACGAGTGTTGGATTCATTTCTAATAAATTCTTTATTTTCAAATGACCGAAAGGTGCGTTCTTCTATTAAAAAGTGTAAGAAATGTAACATTTTTTTTAGAAAAGAAAACAGAATAATTTTAAATAAATTAAATCAAATCGACATGAATATATAAAAGTCTTGTATTGGAATATCTTAGCAGCCGTCAAGGGAAGTCCAACTTCCAACGAGCAACTCATCGAAATACTTTTCGCTCTCATATTGAATTAAGCAGAGAAAAAGCGTTGAAATTAAAAGCAAAATATGATTGTCGATAAGTAAAAGGAGAGACGTCATCGCACATCGTTAAATATGTTACAGAATAGCAAATTTTTTTTTATATTTTATTGAACACGATTGTTGTAATAAAAGTTACTGAATCGTACTATGGATTTGATACTACAACGAAAACTTTTAGTTTCTCTATAAATTCCATAAATTTCGACAATAATCCAATAAAAGATTTCATAGAAATTCAACCAACGCACTAAGGCAGAAATCGCGATTTTAGCGGCAAAAAGTCAATTTTTCAGCTTTAAGTTCTTGCAATTTTTTTGATGGTGTTCAATGCCCAACATATTGGTAAGAAAAGGTAAAAAAAAATTACTGCTGGCAACCTTTTTTATGTACAAACACCTGTTAATGTTTCCAATTTTTTTTGGCACGAGTTAAAACAAGTGAAGTAGCAAAATTTTAACAAAATTAAAAACTGTTTATTTAATAAAACATTCTTGTAGAAAAACTTTTTAAATATGAGTTGTAATACCCGAGGTGAGTATTTTTATTATATATAAATAAAGTTTGCTAAATCTGTGCATTTCGTACATATTTTGGTGGTTTTTTGTGTGTATATTTTTGTGTAATTCTGAAGAATTTTGTCGTTTTCCGTGGAGTAAAACTGAAAATGTTATGAAGTTTCATTGGAACTATATACACGTAATTGTTGGTAGAAAACTCCAGTTTTATGTCATAGTAAAAGTGTCTGCATTTGAGTGCTAACCAACGAATTTTTAATATTTTTGTAGAAACACTCAGGTTAAAAAATTCTGAAATATTTGAGTTTTGGTTGAGAAACAACAGGAGTGTTTCGAATTACATAAAAGGAAAAATTCCAAACGAAATTGACAGCGAATTAAGTAAATTAATATGTACTAAAGCTCGTAACTTGTCTAATTTTATTAAACTTAAATGGGATAAACAATCCAGAAACGAAAAAGCATTTAGAAAATATAATGAGGGATGGTTGAGTCGAGAAACAATTTTTGTTATACCGAAAAAGATCAATGCTATCGGGCGACCAAAAATGAGTTATGAGCACAGCAGTGAGAGAAATAAAAGGAGATTAGCTTCCGAATTAGCTTCCCAGCAAGGAGACAATGCGCAATTATTAGTTCACGCTGCCTCTATATCTGCCAAAAAGTCCCAGGCAACGGATTTAAAATTTGTTCTACAACAAGTTGCTAAATCTCCGAATCGGCCATCCAAAATTCGAGAGGTTCTTAATACTAGCCATAAAGAAGTTACGCCAGTATCACCTGATGAAGCTCTAATGTTATTGTTAGAAAACGGTTTAACTAAAAAGCAATACATGAATATGCGTCAGTTAAACATAAAACACAATAGTTGTATTTATCCGACATATGATGAAGTTTACAAAAGCAAATTGAAATGCAGACGAGATGAAATCAAAGCGAATGAAAGCTCGGTCGAAGTTTCGTTGCAAAATTTGGTAGACCACACGGCTAAAAGAATTCTTTCCTATCAAGATGAAATATTATGTGGAATGGATGTTGAAGAATCTATCCTAATTTTGAGCTACGGGTTTGATGTTTCTACCGGTCACAGCTTGTTTAAGCAAAAATTTGTCGAAAATACTTCCTTGCCTTAGCCTTGATCAGTCCCTTTTTGTGACATCAGTCATTCCAATAAAAATGATTTCATCAGCAGGAGATAATATTTGGGTAAACCGTAGATCTCAGTCAGTACGCTTTTGTAGGCCTTTAAAAGTGGAGTTTGTTAAAGAAACAAAAGAGCACATTTTAACTGAAAACCAAAACATAAATGATCAGATTAAGAAGTTGGAACCACTACAATACACACTAAGTAGTGGGAAGAAAATTAAAGTAATATATAATTTATATATGACATTAATAGATGGAAAAGTCTTAAATGTGTTGACAGAAACTAAAAGTTCACAGCAATGCCCGATCTGTCATGAAGGTCCGAAGCAATTTCGAACTATTAGAAACTTTGATTCTCCTAATTTTGAAGCGAAGGCCGACGTGTTGAAATATGGAATAAGCCCTCTGCATGCCTGGATTCGTAGCTTCGAGTTTGTTTTAAAACTTTCATACAAGCTACAAATGGGTCTTCATGTCGATAAGCCGAAAGCAAATGGTAACGGCAACACCAACGACGGCAACACAGCTAGAACAGCATTTTCTCGCACGGACCTTTTAGCATCTATTACTGGTATAAATATAGATTTTTTGAAACATTTGCACATAATCTTAATGGTCTCTCCTCTGAATTTGAAATTGATACTCAAAGGTTTCGTGCACATTGCATTAAAACCAGTGAAATCTTTTTCCAAAATTACGAATGGTACTCAATGTCTGCCACAATACACAAAATATTAATGCATTCCTCACAAATAATTGAGGCTTCAGTAATACCCGGTGGCCGTCTTGCAGAAAATGCATCTGAGGCGCGAAACAAATATTATAAGAAAGATCGAACTGGTCACGCTCGAAAGGATTCAAGAGTGCACAACATTCTCGACATGTATCATAGAGCCATGGATAGCTCTGACCCATATAGTTCTAGTTTATGTGTACAAGAACCTATAAATAGTTCAAAAAAACTTCCGTTTCCTCGAGAAGTGATTGATATTTTTGAAATTCCCGGATTACCACCAGAACTGTTATTACCTTCACCATCTCAAGAAGCTTCCATCTGCAATTATGGTTCTGATTCAGATGTAAGTCGTTAAATAATTATTCATTGGAATTAGAATCAGATGAAAACGAAGAAACAGATCATGATTAATTAAGCCCTATATCTTTTGAGAATACGTATCCATTATTTTCTTATCTTAAGATTAATAAATATATAACCATTTACATAACTTCTTGAAAATTATAAGTTTGTGAATGAAAAAATAAATGAATTTCTTGACAGCATTAAATATTTTTTAATAGTGGGCGTGGGACGCCTTTTTTTTTGTCAATTTTTTTTTTGTCAGTAGAAGTCTGTACAACCTTTTTGGTGACGGTACCTTACCAGGAAGTACCATTTTCCATTATTGTATTTCGAACTAGGCATGGCCCGCCCATTTTTCTCAAGAGGCACTTTTTGTCCTTAGAAGTTCGTATAACCATTTTGGCGAAGCTAGCTTTGTAGGAAGTACGTGTTGCCACCACTTTGAAAAAAGGGGGCGTGGCCTGTGCATTTTTCTCAAATCGAATTGTTTATCGTTAGGAGTCTACACATCAAATTTGGTTAAGCTAGCTTGTTGGGAAGTATTTTTTGCCGCTTAAATCGCGATTTCGGCTATAGTGCAACGTTAGGCTTTTTTGAATTATTGAAACAAGTTTCATTAAAATGTTTTTAATAAAAACTTTGTCAGATAAATGAAGCTCTACGTTGATGCCATAAACTAATTTCATTGATACACCAACACGATTTCAATGAAAAAAGGAAGTAATTTTATTGATAGAAGGAAACGATTTGCATTTATTTAATGTAATAATTTCATTAGTACAATGAATTGAATTCATTGATTAAATGTCAGTGATTTACCGAAGCAGAATCATTAACACAATGAAATAGTTTTAATCATAAAAATTTTTTAAATAAAATGTGCCCAGATTTATTATATCAGACTTTCGTAGTTCCAACGAAATGTTCATTAAATCAATGACTATATATATATATTATCGATACTATGAAATTGAAAATTTTTAGTGTTGTTTTAATTTTTTGGCCCAGTATGAAGTTTCAATATATGAAGAGTTTTTCCTTTTCTTATATTATTTATGTTAAGCCAATCCGGCCTAACGGATTCAATGTTAATAAAACAATTTATTAAATTTTTTTACCCAACGTTTGACGCTATTATCGCAAAAAAGTCACGGGGCATAAAGTTTCCATTGAAGTAACTCTGCAACAAATTGATTGTTCAGCCAAATATTGTTGATGTGTTATAATGATTGATAGCGCTCCAGTAAACTGAATGTTTTCTTTGAAAGATTAAAAAAAAAAATTGAGAAGTTATTGGCTTTGAGTCATTTTGAAAAAATCAAGTTCTCATTAGATTTCCACGGTTTGAAATCCCAGGATGCTGCCCTGACTAACTATGAGAGCCCGAAACTATGTCTGTTTTAATGTGTTTGGCTGGGTTTCTAATACTGATTTCTTTTCTAGAAAAGAATGCTTTTTAGCAGAAAATGGCCGAATTCTGTTATTTGAAAATATAAAATCTATTAGAAATTGATCCAACATCATTCACTAAAAATAATTTATATTTTAAAACTCTTCCAAACGGCCGGCCACTTTTTAGTAAATAAGTAAAAAAAATGTTGCATGTTTTCTAGAAAAGAACACACTTTAAGTATGGAATTCGATTTAAATTTAAAGTTTTTTATATGCAAATCAAATCTAAAGAATTTTTCTGAAATAAAATCCTGAAATAAAATTCAGTCCTGTGAACTGAACCGATTCGAATCCAACGAGAAACTTAAAAATATGAATGAATATTTCTTTTGTTTTTGCCAAATTTTAAAAGGCTTCATCGATCAATTCGATGTCAAATCGTTTCTTCCGTTTGTGATATATCGTGAACGAAAAGTACCCGAAAAAATATTATATATTTTGTAAAACTCCGGAATTAATTTGTCTGATCAGTTATGGCGTTTTCTATGGAATGTTGGATATATTTCTAATAAATTCCTGATTTTGAAATGGGGCAAAATGTTGCCATTTTCTGTTAAAAAGTGTAAGAAATGTTGCACTATTTTCTAGAAAAGAAATCAGCTTTAGTCTTCTAGATTCTTTAATAGTAATCGATAACTATACATCAATGAAAGACAAGGTGAGCAGTGTGTTGTAGTTATGACTTTGATATCTGCTTTAGACTTCTCACTTATTTAAGTGGAAGTTTGATATAAATATCTTTAGTTATTCTAAGAAATGTTGGGTGAAGTTTTAAGGATGATCTGTATTAGCCCCAGTGAAATGCGCAGAGGAACTGGCAGACAGCTCTGAATTGATCACTTTGAGTTTTAATAAAATTTTAGGGAAAAAGAATCAGCACATAATTAAAATTGAAGAGGTCGTCGATCAATGATCGTTTCTCACGTGGGAATCGGTTGAGTTCAAAATAAAAATAAAAATGTTTTAGCTCGAAGAACTCAGCAGCATACAAGATCACAAAAACCAGGGTGCGATAGTTTTGCGGTTAAAATTAGCGGGAAGTTATGAGGATGGCCTTGAGGGTCGTCAACCTTTATCCATATTTTTTTAAATTAATATTTTGCGCTACAGCAGCAACATCTCTTCTTTGGGTGCATTCCTTTGTTCTGTCCATGGTTTTGAGTAGAGAAGAGTAAATTTATTGCGTAAGCGATCAATAACAGCAGGGGTTGCTTCCTCCCTAGGCCGGTTACATTTTTCTTAATCAAATTTATTTTGATTAAAATTTCAATATTTTGGTATCATTATGCGGGCGTCGATAGATTGATTCATGACAACTTTGTCATGCTGTTGAGTAGCAGCTTAAAAATATTCACAAACAACTTTTATTAAGGAGGCATCTATTTTAAAATTTTTATTAACTTCTTAAGATTTAAATTTATTAACAAGTTCTATATTGAAAATTTTCTATATATAAAATTATTCATGTAAACTTAAAAATCTTTTTTCTTCTATTTTTCAGATCACTCTGGCAAATGTTAAGGTAAGCGAAGACTATTAAAATGCAAAAAAAAAAAAAAAATAAGAATAATAATGGAAGAACTGGTTGAAATTATTTGACGACATTTATTTAAATATAAATATAAAATTCCTGTCTTCATACACGAAGAGAAAAGAAATGTTGTAGTTCGTAAAACAGCTTAAAGCCGAAATTGCGGCGAGAATTATTTTCAATTAAGTTTCTCAAAGAGAATATTAAAAAAGTGGGCGATAATCCCTCCCAAACACACCTCCAATATTTCTATCCATTCTGATAAAAGTTTAAATATAAAAAAATGTTTATGAAAAATATGGTAAACGGGTGACCCTAAAGGTTTCTGGAATCAATCGCTAAGCCGCCGAAAAGTTATCCTAATAAATGAGGAAAACGGTTGAGGTTTTATTTTGAAATGTTTCCCGTTCAAATTCACAAGAAATTTATGTTGATTTTTTTTTTTGGAAAAGAGTGCAACATTTTTTACACTTTATTAGAAAATGGCGAAATTTTGACATTTTAAAATGAAGAATTTGTTTCAAATTTATTCAACATTCCTTACAAAAGCTAATTTAAATTTAAAACTCCTTAAAACTGCCACATATTGCAAAAGATGTGAAAAATGTTACACTTTTTCCAGAAGAGAACACGCATTTATGCTTAGAAATGGCCTTCTTTATGTTTTCAATATAAGAATCGAGAGAACTAACTGATCAGATATATAATTTCGGAGTTTTCCAAAACAATTTTTTTTCGAATTTTTAGTATCACGATGTCTCACGAACCGATTAACCCATTTCGAGCCTATTTTTGAGTGATCGAGGTGGTTTTTATATATCAAAAAGTTAAACTATGTTCAGATTCCATGGGGTTAAGCCGTTGAAAAGTTATTTTAAGATATTTCTGTGAAGAGTACTTCATTCCAAAAAACACAAAAATAAAATTTAATGCCAGGGTTGGACAATTGAATATATATTTTGTGCATGCAAATAAACAACTAAAATAAAGTTGTTCGTTACCATTAAAAATTAAAGATTTTTGATAACTTTTAAAGAACTTTATTGGAACTAGAAATAAGTACAGTAAAAAAAATCCAGAGCTGGTAAATTCAAATATTATTTTTAATATTAAAGCAACTAGAAAAACAATTTTGTTGATGTAAATAGATTTCAGAGTTTAGAAAGAAACTGTATTGGAATTATTATAGATGTGAAAAAAAGTAAAAAAAAAACATTTCCAGAGCTGGTGAATTTAAATATTTTTGGGAATATTAAAGAAACTAGAAAAAAAATTTGTTGTTGTAAATAGATTTCAGAGTTTAGAAAGAAACTTTATTGGAATTATTGTGTTTATGAAAAAATAAAACAAACATTTCCAGAGCTGGTAAATTCAAATATTTTTTTGGAATATTTAACTTACAAAAATAAATTAAATAAATAGATTTCAGAGTTTAGAAAGACATTTAGATTGGAATTAAAAATTAAATAAACTTAATAATTCATAATCAGGGTTGGACAGTTGAAGACTTTTTTACATGGGGTTAAGCCATTGAAAAGTTATTTTAAGATATTTCTGTGGAGAATATTTCATTCCAAATTGGGAAATATCGATTGAAATGCAGAAATAAACTTGACCTTTAGTTGTGGTTCACATTTAACTTCGGCCCCTACAAGTTAAGTAGCCTTTATTAAAATATTGTTCACAAAAGTAAATTATAAAAGAAGAACTGACCCAATGCCTGTGTCAGGCATTGGGTTTAGATATGAATAACTCCCACGCAACTTTAACTTCATAATAAATTATTTACAGCCAAAGAATAGCATCAACGTTGCTTATCTGTTTGATGTTGAATGTTACCAAGAAATTAGTACTGTGTGCACTTTTTTCATTAGGATAATTGTGTAGGGATAATCCTTCGGGGTAACAAAGTAAGAAAGCACTTGCATACAGTTTATTTACAACAGCCACTAGCGGCGGCAAATCAAATAACAAAGTGTGCCAACAAAAAGAAATATCTAATGCCACATTCATTAACATTGAAAGCAATAAATAGAGTTTTAAAAACACGTCTATTATTGCTGTGTTCTCTTCTACACTTACACTTTTAGCTGGAACGGGGCTTAGCTGGTATTGTTGTTTGAATTTGTAAAAGCAGCCTTAGAAGCAGCATCAATAAAACGTTGGCAATTGTGGCAACAAATGCGTCTTTTGTGTATTTAAACAACAAAAGTTGGCCATATAAAAGAAATAAATAGATGAAAAGGCATGGGCAATTATGCCACTAGATTCTCTTTTAGCATCTTAAATTGCACAGGAATGGTTTCTTTACACTTTTGCTGTACAAGAGCTGTAAAGCTTTCCTTTAGCTGAAAGTAGATAGAAAAAGTAGAAGATATAAAACTCATGAAATGAATATCCTTTTGACAAGGCAAGCGGTTTATTAAAGATGTGTTTGTGTGCATTCCTTTTGAGAACACGTTGAGTGTTGCATAATATGAACGATATTTTATACTGCGCTAATGCCAACTATTCATAAATTTGACTTAAATAAATTAGTTTAAAAATGAGAAATCAGTGGTAGGAAAGCTTAATTTCTATTTATTTTATATCATTTCATTTAGAAACACAGTCTTTTCTCATTGTCGGTGGCTAATTTCCAAACAAAATTTAAGAGATCTCAATAAGACATTCGCTGCAAATAAGATTTGACTTGCCAGTGCAGTAATTAGTCATTGTGATGATTTCAGCGAATATTGTCTTAGTGTGACCGCACTAAATGA
Organism: Linnaemya vulpina; assembly: GCA_963675445.1. Classification (NCBI taxonomy): domain Eukaryota; kingdom Metazoa; phylum Arthropoda; class Insecta; order Diptera; family Tachinidae; genus Linnaemya; species Linnaemya vulpina. Next base: position 62,629,757 of record OY776280.1, on the reverse strand, counting down.
TCCTATTTTATCCGTTTTCGTTCTTAAATATATCACCTCCATTTAATAGCGTTTTCACACTAGAAGTTAAAATTTGTTTTTACCATTATAAATATAAACATTTGATACTGCGTTCACACTGTCAAACAGTTTGTCCAATAAATTTCAACATAATAAATTGAATTTCTCATAGAACTCCTTCAATTTCTTTTAGTAGTTTTTTTAAACATCTTATGATACTTAATGCACAAACTAAACTGCAGCTATTTTCTTTGCTTAGAAAAACTCAAAAATTTAAATTGATTCTTAAAGCTTTAAACACAATAACGACAGCAGGCTACACGAACACCGACTACAAAAGTCGTTGGCTACAATCGTTGCCTTGTAGTCTGCTGCTTAATTATTTTTAAAACGACACCACCAAATCAATAGCCAGGTGTTGTTGTTTGTAGCAGAATTCTCTTCATACGTCAGTGTAGCCGCTTTCATGTATTTAACACTTTTAAATAGTGTTATTCCTATAAAATATATTTAAAGTCCACAATCTAGGACAAGAAATCAATTCATTAGCTGGGAAATATAGTGTGTTAAGCCTTTTTGTATTATAAAATAATACACTTTCAAGTCTACAATAATTGAATTTATTTATATTATGCTGGCAACACTGCATCTACTCAGTGTCGCTCACCGCAATAGAAATTTCTTTAATTTGACTACAACCACAAAAACAGCAGGGACAACAACCAGAAGCCGTGTTGTTTTTAATCGCAAAAATAATCATTCTCTTCTACGCACTTGGATTCTATATCTGACAAGTTGTAGTCTGTAGCCTGCTGCCGTTATTGTGTTTAATGCTTAATATAGAAATTGATTTATATGTTGGAAACAATTTTTCAAACATTTGGAAATACTCATACAGAGCGAATAAATGCTTCAAAAACATATTCTTTCATATTAAATCTTTCATATTAAAATAAAATTGTGAAAAAATGTGAAAAAATTTATACTGTTTTCTAAAGTTTTATAGTTTTATATTTTTGACAACACTGATGATGTTGACGCCAACACATACCCGCAGAGTTGTGTTTAATTTGTTGCTGGCGAACTTCATCACTTGACCCGCCTTGTTATTACTTTTTTGTGCGAGCCTAAGTTACTGGTCCAACCTCGCAAGGACCAGCTAATGTAGGCCTCTCAAACTACTATCGGCTTAGAGATATCCTTTTAACTAAACCCAAGTGTCTTTCCACTTACTTTTCTTAATACAAAGATTGAACAGGAACATATAATTTTATAGGTATATCAGCAAATGAGGCGTCAAAACTGAGTGAACCTTTTCCCGGTACACACTGCAACGAGTTGTAGAACTCGAACTCATCAATTTACCTATCGTGAAGGCTTGCAGAACCTTCTCAAAGAAAGAGAACTACTCAAAAGAGATCCCGACTAACACATACCATCATATATAATAACGATGCGCCCTGCGGATTCCAGTAGATAAAAATATTTAAGGACTTTATAAATCAGGGCTTGTCACCGGACTTGGTTAAACAGTCACTGTACCATGTGCCATGATTTGATCTCAAACAACAATTTTATTGGTTTATAAAATTCTAATTTTTGTTAATAACGATTTATATTTATTTCAAAAAACAAAAAGTAAATAAACAAAATCCAACCAAGTAATTGAGGTGATTTAGGAAAAATTCCATAGCACGTAAAGATATTCATGTTTCGAAAAACCTTCTAGGGTTAAGATATTCATGATACAAAACTGGTTTCTTTAATATATTCATCGCCTCCAAACACATTCTCAGAGCGTTAAAGAATACAATTTACTTTCAAATATTATCTTCCTTTCGAAACACCTGCCCTGCAAATACAACACGTTTATTATCCTTAAAACTCCGTTTTCTTTACTCCATAAGGAAAAATATTTAAGTGTCCTTTATACCCCAAAATACGCGTACAAAATTAAATGAGTGTGTGTGTGTGTATGTCCAAGTGTGGCAAAAAATATCTTAAAGTTACTTGGGATACCAAGAAGTTTCGAACAAAACGCCATTAACAGCATGAACTTGGTTGTTTAGCGAGATTTTAAGTGCTCTTAACTGCTCACTGCTGTTAAAGTTAAATTGTTTTATTATTTAAATTAGGTTAGGTTAGGTTAGGTTGAAAAGAAGGGCATGCATCATATCAATCCTCTCAAAGATTACACCTAGGCCGCAATAGGCCTGTTGTGCGCTCTAAAGTAGGAGTCACCGTTCTAGGGGAGCTCCTTCGTACCTCCAAAAATCCTTAGAATTCGATTACATTAAGAACCCAGCCTCTTTAATGTATCTTGTTAAGTCCCTCCAGTTAGAGCACCTAAGAAAATCCATCTCCTGTATAATCCCCTGATTAAATGCCTGTCTTCTGACCTGGCCAAAAGCTGGACAGTAGCACAAGTAGTGCTCCAGTGTTTCGTCCTCCTCCTCCTCCTCCTGACAGGCTCTGCATGTTATATCGCCAACGAGACCCATTCGTGCCGGGTAAGTCCTCAACTCTGTATGTCCCGTTATTAAAGGAACCAGTCTCCGTAGTACTGGGGTCTACTCATTGTTAGGATCTCCTTTGTCCTATTACCATCTGGGTCCCCCCATAGAATTGTAGTCACCCTTCCTATGGTAGAGTGCTGCCAATCCCTTGTGTGCAGTTCTATGGCCCACTGTTTAAGTTCGTTTTTAAAACGCCTGAAATGGCTTTGGACTATCTAGAGTGATGTTTGCCATTAATGCTCCCATCTTTGCTAGCCTATCTGCCTCAATATATCCAGGTATTCCCTGATGTCCTGGAATCCATATTATCTCTATGCTTCCACATCGCTTGTATGAGTTAATCTCATCTTTGCATTGTAGTACACACCGAGATTGAACCACATGGTTTCTTAAGGCCTGGATAACTCTCCTACTATCCGGTAGTCTGCTACGAACCGGTAGTCTGTTATCGATTTCCTTTAGCCATTTTATCCCTTCCGCAATAGCCGCGATCTCACTGTGAAATACTGTGTTATGATCCGGTAGACGGAAGTATTTGCGAAAGTTACGACCCATGTCATAGAAACCGCCACCCAATCGGTCGCCAATTTTCGATTGAATTAAAAACAACTACAAGTTTAAGTGCAACATATTAAACGGAAATCAAAACTTCACTATTTTCATATATTCTGTGATTCATTAGGAAGACGATTGGTAAACTTTGAATTATTTTGGAATAATTATAAGCGCCAGAAAAAATTAATTTATAAATTACTGTTTAATATGGGACCCAAATCATTGAGGATCTATTAATTTATCTTTTTCTATTTATAAATTACAAAATTAATACATATTCTATTCTGCTGCCTTTCACCAGAAGATTTCGAAGGACTGCTGCTTGGTACAACTTTTATTATAAAATCATTAAAATAATTCTTCTAAATTTAAGGTGCATAAGGTACTTTTATGTACCTTAAAAAAAATTCCAGTTATCCAACCCTGTTACCGAATTAAGTACTTCGTTTGGGTTTATAAAATATGAAATTTATTTAAGTTAATCCATTTTGAAATCTTCTAAATGTCTGTTGGGTTCAGTGCAAATAAGTCACAACTATCTTGGCCTTTTTACATGATAATTCAATTAATTAATTTTTTTTTTTTATAATTACAAATAATTATAATTGAGTTGTAATTTTGAGTTATTTCATTCGATTTACTGTTCATAGATTCTTTAACCGTTTCAGTCAACCAATTTTAGTTTATTTTATTTATTGTTTATTGACTTTCTGCCACTTCCTTTTCTTCACTTGCTTTCCCTTTCTGTAGATCACTTGAAATAATTTTTCCGAAGAGACAAAAAGTCTTTTCGTAAGAGACTAAAAATAATATTTTGTTCGAATGAAAACGAAATGAAGAGCAATTCCGGCCACAATAATACTATTAATTCTCATGGAAAAGGAATTGTGGAAATCCATATTTAACCCTAGAAGGCTAACCCACGTAAATTTTACGTGTAGTTTATTTTTTATTATTGTTGCTACACAAGCATCCAGTGACCTACCGGTACCAAATTCGACAAGTGCTTTTTTTCAATAGTTTCTGAGCAAACGCAAAAAGATAAACGAAGCATTTTTAGTCGGTTAAAGTGCTTTTAGAGCGACAACATTAACCGGAACTGATGATATATACATACATACATTCATATAAGTATTTATTTTATTACATCTATGATTTGATGTCAAATATTAATTTTATTTGTCTATAAGTTTTTGTTTTTGTTAATAAGTATATGTTTTTTGTTTACCTTTACATGAATTAATTTTTATTTTTAATAAACAAAAAGTAAACAAAATAAAAAATAAAGATGTTACCACATTAATTGGGGCGCTTTAGGGAAAATTCCATAGTACGTAAAATTTACGTGGTGTTAGTATTAAGGTGTAATTAAAAAGCGTTAGCCTTCTAGGGTTAAGGACAAGAAGTAGAAATAAAATTGTGTTTTAACTTATTTAAAAAAAAAAAAAAACTTAATATTCCAGCTCTGGCTGTTCCTATTTCTGTATCTCTAAAGCTGCATGTCCTTGGATGCAACAAACATGATATCAAATATTTGTAGCGCCCAAACGGTCCTCTATTTAAAACTGTCTATTGCATAGAGAAATATTTGCCCATATTATGAATGAAGACGTCGACGTCACATCAATTTTATTTTTCAATTACAATTTAGTGCCTTTAAGGTTGGCAATAATTTCCTAAATCAAATAATCTCCCTTATTATGAATGACGACGTCGACGCCACATCAACACGACAGCAAAAATTTGTTACTTGTCATTTAATTTTGGACAATAGTTAATTATTAACAACAGGCTTTTGGTATTCTCTAAGGCGTATAATATTTATAGAACTCAATTTCTATCAACAAACACTAGACAAGTGACAATTTTTTGCTGCCGTGTTGATGTGCTGTCGACGTCGTCATTCATAATAAGGCAGATTATTTGATTTGGGAAATTATGGCCAACCTTAACGGTACTAAATTGTAATTGAAAAATAAAATTACAACAAATTAAAAATTAAACAATTCTAAAGGACATGAAGGATGTCACAAAACACTCTTTGGAAATTTTTCCTAAATCCCTTTTTCAATGTCACAACAGTACAAAATTTTAGATATTTTACTAATACAAAGAGTATGCATGCAAGTATGTGTGTGTGTGTGTGTGTGTGTGTCTAAATTAGTTAACTAATTTATAAGAGGAGCTGGATTTTTATTTTTATTTAAATTGGCGTTAATTCGTTTCACCATCCTTGTTTTTGCACCTTTTCAATACATTTTGAAAATATTTAACAGCAGCTACAAAAAGACATAAAGAAATAAAGGGGGCGGGGGGTGTGAAAAGATAAAATTAAAATTAGTAAAGTGCAAATGACACTTTTGCCAGGATTTGCATTTCTATTATTTATTTTTCTTTTTTTCTTGTGCCGGTTTTGTTAACATGATGGCAGCAGATTGGCTCCTCTGCTCTGTATCCCCTGCTGGTCAGAAAATGTGATACGAACACTTTTTAGCAAAATCTATTTCCACTTCATGGAATTTCAATGAATATTTTTTTTGTTAATGTTTTTTGGTTTTTTTTTTATTGCTGCTGCTGTTGTTCAGTTTTTTTTTTGGTTTTTTTGTTTTTTGTTTTACACCGTTAACGAATGGGAGTTTCATTAAAGGGTTGCTGCAAAAAGAGTGTCACATAAACCGGAAATAAATAGAACAGAATAAAATTGATTGGTTTTAAGTTAACTTTATTTGCCCAGCAAAATGTAGGGCAAACAAAAAAATATTTTTGCCTGCGAGAGTTCGATACAGGATTGGATTAAGCAAAAAAAAAAGTATCAGCCGAATGACATTAAAAATTTAAGAAAAAGCCAAAATGTAATTGAATGTTTTTTTAAATTTAAAAAATGTTTATCAATTTGTTATAGAACCATGAATGGGTTTTGCAAGTCAGCAAAGGATAGACAGAACATGAGCCATTTACACCGCAACTTTAAAGGAGTTTCTCTCTGCTGTTAAGTTTAAATATGTTTCAGCATTCTGTTCCTCTTTGGCGGTTATTGATTGCTTTCGTGCATGTTTCCAAACGAAATATAATTTGTAAATAATAGTTTTTGGGAAGAATGTTCTGGGGAAGCTCTAAGAAGCACAGGGGCTTAAGGCCGCCTCTACTAAATACCAACTGTTTTGGGTTTAGCCATGTACCAGTTTCACTGTCACATGTGGCACTGAATCGGAGATAATAACGAACTAGAGTTGACATATCCAGCACTTAACGAAGAAAAATAAATGTGTATCAGATGTGCAGGAGTTGTAATTAATTATGATGCGACGTGAAAAAGTGAGCCAGTGTTTTGTGACAGTAGTAGAGCGCTAATAGTTCTATTGCCAATAAATCTTAAAAGATAATTAATATTAAAGTACAACGCATATGGCGTTCATTTAAATAAATTTAAAAATTCATTAAGTTGCTTTTCCATTAAGCATTGAACACAATAACGACAGCAGGCTACACGAACACCGACTACAAAAGTCGTTGGCTACAAACGTAGTCAGCTACTTAATTATATTTAAAACGACACCTGCAAATTAATAACCATGAGTTGTTGTTTAAATAAATACAATTATTTTAACGACAGCAAAGCAACACGATTTCTGGTTGTTGTCCATGCTACTTTTGTCATGTAGTCGAATTAAACTAAAGCTTTAATTACAATAACGACAACACCACCACCAAGGGACAAGGAGACCACCAAATCAATAACCAGGAGTTGTTGTTTGTAGTAGAATTCTCTTCATACGCCAGTGTAGCCGCTTTCATGTATTTAATACTCTTAAATAGTGTCATTCCAATAAAATATATTTAAAGTCAACAATCTGCGACCAGATATCATTTCATTAGCCTGGAAATATAGTTTTTTGTTTCAAGTTTACAATAATTGAATTTATTTATATTATACTGGCAACATTGAACGTATTTTATTTTGATTTCAATGAGTTCATAAAAAAAAATTGCATTTCGTTATTTACAATTCGCTAAATCGAACTGCTGTTTTTTTATTTTAAAGTATTTAAAAGAAATATTCGGACATCGCTTTCATATTTTGTGGGGTCCCAAATTACCTTTTATGTGGGAACTTTCATATGGCGTTTTCTTTTCTGGAAAATGTGTAACATTTTTTCGCTTCTTTTCTAAAAAGCGACAGTTTGGAGGAGTTTTTAAATAGAAATAGTTTTTCGTAAAACATGTCGGATTAATTTCTAATAAATTCGCTATTTTCAAATCACATAATACTGCCCGTTTTCTATTAAAAAGTGTAAGAAATGTTGCATTATTTTTTAGAAAAGAAAACAGCAATAGACTCTATAGACTCTGAGACTCAGCGTAAATTAAACAAAATTTGTCTGCGTTGCGTTTACAGTTTCCCGTGTTCTTATCGATACGGCGAAGGAGCGTTTCTTCTGTGTCGGAGACCTTGGAAATGAAAATGTTATAGTTTTTCAGCCAACAAATATTTTCGATTTGTAACCGCGATTTTTTATATATAAATTTGCTTATTTATAATTAAAATATACTGAGTAAAATCCAAGCGTTATTAATCGCTGCAGTGTTTAACTGATTAATGCAAATTTTTATAAATTATTTTGAAAATTGCTGTTTTTGACCAGCACTCTGGTGATGACCCCTGCATTTGCGATGCCTTGTGCCAAAACCGGGGAAAAACATGTCTGGAAAAGGGGGAAAGAGGGAGTAGTGCCTTTGGACGTTCGTTTGGAATTTCTCCAAGTTAAACGTGACAGGGAGACCTCTGCAGGGTGTTTATTCCACCACGAACTGTTCAGCAAAAAAAAAAACGAATTATCGATTCAAATGTCGAATCCTTTTTTCTTAATATACAATCGTCGAATATTCCAAAAAGTAGTAGTTATTCGGTTAACCGATTAAATACTTAAATAACACAAAACGGTTGTATGACATTTTGAAGGCGATTTTTCGTATGCAAACCCTGGCTAACGAGAGAGAGCCTTCACTATGGGTTGTTGCATGCCAGCCAAAATGCATGCAAAAGTTTATTTGGTTTTGACTACGCATTGCAAAGCAAACACATTTCCCTTTAATCATAAAACATCCACCTTCGGCACTTTATGAATATATAGAACGTACGAATGTTATCCAGCTGTATTGATGTGTGTTTTGAGCACTTTTTTGTTGTTGTTGTTGTTTATCAAATATAAAATGAAAGTAAAATACAAGAATACGAAATATCTCCTTCCGGTGCAACTGTCTTGTTTGCAACGGGGAGCCAAAATGACAGCGCAACACAAACAACACACACACGCACAAGGAGAAACTGCAAACATGCATGCAGTCAAAGACGGCATAAAATATTTTAAAGATATTTCTTCATCATACAAAAAAAAAATAATAAGAAAAATAACAGAACCACTCATGTATCAACTTAATTTGGGTTATTTCGTTTCTCTGCTTCAGTTTCTGGGTTCTTGTGTTTTTTATATTTTCATTCGCCTTTTTTTATGAAAATACATGCATTTTATGTTACACATCCAGATAAGTGAATGTACGCTTGTAATCAGTTTAACACTTGAGGAGGCTCCGCTATGCGTGCAACTGCGAATACCCATATTGTGGTTTTCGGTTTTTCGCTGCTTAAATTTTAAAGTTTATGGAGAAGCAAAATTCTAAATAAATAAGTATTTCAGTACTTAATTGTGAAGACAAACGATCCGTAGGCCTCCGAATGGAAATATGAAATAGCATCCGAAATGGATTTTAAGTTCCAAATATGTGCGATGAAAAGTATTAAGTGGGCGGGTTCGCAAGTGTTGCTTAATTATTTTATAGACAGAAAATGCTCAAGTTTACGTCAGTACCTGCCTATACGGCCTTACCTGACGGTGTCCTCAAGCACTCGAGTGAAATTAGGTAGGGCCACACCAGTTCAACGCCATGGGCTTACACAGGTTGCTACTTCACTGATATGGTTCCGCCACAAGGCCATATTCATACACCTTGCTAAAGTGTTCGGGCCTACCCAAGACACCCTTGTGTTACTTTCGAGGACATGCATGTCGTCAGCACCAAGACGGCCGGAGTTCAAAGTCATAACACTAATCCCTGCAGACAATCCCAATACCAACAATACACCAGGCCTTCCCTAGCGTCTGCTGATTCGCAGCAGTTCATAGAGGGTAACCTCAGCTGGGCCGAAGTCCCCACATATTGTTTTTATGCCAGAACATCAAACTTTATCGGACATCTCTACCAGCGACTTTTGTAGTCAAACCACAGCCACCCCTTCCTGACTCCAACATCTGGAAACAGAATCAACTAGTCATGGGGGAAGAACGAGGTCCGCGACACGCGTAAGCTGGGAAGCTTACACCTATTTCTCGACCCAAAACTAACACCAAAAACCAATTATTTTTTTGTTTGTTTGTAAATTGAATGCTTTAGGAAGCCTCAATTGTCTATTAAAAACTAAAACAATAAAAGTTTTGTTTCCCAGGGATGGAAAAGTAAGAGTTTTATTTTGGTACAGTTATTATTTTGTAGCACCTGTATTAACTAAAATATTTAAAAATTTAAAGTTTTTATTAATTGAAACCGCTTTATACATCATGAAGATTTGCATGGGTAAAGAAATTAAAATTTCGTTTCCAGGGGTGGAAAACTGATTTTTTTTCCATCCATAATAGTAACCAAAAAGGCAACTGACCTTGTTTTTTTTACCAAAACACACACTGTGCTCTGATGTTGGCCTTTTTTTGTGCTAAACTCATGTTGTTAACTACCAGCATTTACCTTTTTGGAGCTTTTGGTTTTGTAATGAAATCTGAGCGAAACAAATTTGACGGGTTTTAAAATAAATTCCTGTCATGCAAACAAGACAGTGATATATTATTTTCAAGTGTTTAATCAAGCTTAAAAGGATTGGCTTAAACATTTTTTTAAATATATATTTGCTACCAATAAATTAAACTGAAATAAATAATTTCATGTAATATTACCTGGGTCAAACATTGTATTTCTCAATGACAAACACAATAGATCAAAGGATTGTTGCTGGTATTTCATTTACATACTGTTGTACCCGTAATTAAATATAATATTACAGCATATGGTAGGTCGAGAGGCAGTTCTCTTAGACAACATTCGCTTTAACATAATCATTCGCCGAAAACTAAGTAAAATAAATATGTTTAATTAGAATATGAAAAATCGTCTGCTTTAATTTTTATATGTTTTTCTGTTTTGCTTTTTAGCGACTCGTCAAAATAAAACAGAATTTATTTAATCCGCTTAATATTTTTATACGCTTTTTATTCGCTTCACTTGTAGATTTCCTTTTGCATTATATTTTCCTGCTTATACTTAATATTATTAATTATGTTGCTCATACTTATTGTTGGTGTGTTTCATGTTCTTGTCTCCTCATAATGTGCTAGTATTTTTGCACGCTTTCGACCTACCTTAACCCAAAATGTAAGACATTAATTAAAAAAAAAAACACCCTTTTTATGAAAGTCAAACTAAAATTTTAAAATTGTATTCCAAAATAATTTGAAAACAATAATAAACCAAAATTCCAGTATAGCGTTAAACACAATAACGACAGCAGGCTACGCGAACACCGACTACAAAAGTCGGTGGCTACAATCATGGCCTCGTAGTCAGCTGCTTAATTATTTTTACAACGACACCACCAAATCAATAACCAGGTGTTGCTGTTTAAATGCATACAATTATTTTAACGACAGCAAAGCAACACGACTTCTGGTTGTTGTCCATGCTACTTTTGTCACGTAGTCGTATTAAACTAAAGCTTTAATTACAATAACGACAACACCACCACCAAATCAGCAACCATGAGTTGTTGTTCGTAGTAGAATTCTCTTCACACGCCAGTGTAGCCGCTTTAATATATTTAATACTCTGAAATAGTGTTATTCCAAAAAAATATATTTAAAGTTTACACTATATGACCAGAAATCATTTTATTAGCTTGGAAATATAGTTTGTTGTTTCTTTTTGAAAATAAATCAACATATTTTCAAGTTAACAATAATTGAATTTATTTCTAATATACTGGCAACATTGGATCTATTCAGTGTCGCTCACCAAAATAGAAATTAGTTCGATTTTGGCTACAGCTACAATTGTGGTCGGTAGTCGTGTGGCTATGTCGTCGCTAAAATAGTCATGCCCATTTTAATGCGTGTATTATAACTTTGGCAGGTTGTAGCTCGTAGCCTGCTGTCGTTATTGTGTTTAATGCCTTAAAGCGAAATATTTAGTTTTGTAATTAGCCGCTCAAAAATAGAGAACTTAAAAAAATCGGGAAGCTGTTGGATTTACCCTGTTTTAAGAAAAATAGAATTCTCTTCAGATCACCATGTTCTGAGGTCTTGGGAGTCTTCCCTGGCCATTTCTTAGAGCTTGTCGAGAGGTGAAGACGAAATCAATTCCATAAAAAAATTTATTTTCAAATTAAAACAACATATTTTCAAGTTTACAATAATTGAATTTATTTATGTTGTACTGGCAACATTGGATCTACTCATTGTCGCTCACCAAAATAGAAATTCATTTAATTTGACTACAACCACAAAAACAGCAGGGACAACAACCAGTAGCCGTATTGCCTGTTGTAGTAAAAATAATCATTCTCATATACGCCCATGTATTCCAAATATGACAAGTTGTAGTCTGTAGCCGGCTGTCGTTATTGTGTTTAAGGCTTCATGATTATCTCATACGCAATTATATATATTATTTTTGACAGATTGTAGTCGGTTAGTCGGTGGCCTGCTGCAGTGGATGTGTTTAATCAATATCCCGATCTCTGCTTGACATCATTTTGCTATTGTGGACCAACTTGTTTAATAAATTCAATCAAAACAATTTAATATTTTAAAAGTTGCAAACATTTTTCAAATTGCTATTTGGACACAGTTAAGCTGCCAGTGGTGCACTCACACATGTTTCAGTTTCTTGTGTATGTGTTTAACAGTGTGAGTGATTTCCGGTATGTCGTAGCACTCATTTGATTTCTTCTTCTCAAACCGACACCACCAGCGTTCGTAAGATGCAAATCACATACGCACCGTTATAATCTCTCTGATACGTATGGAAGAAAATTTAATTTCCGGTTGTGTGGATGAATGTTTGCTCACGCCTCGCTGAGCATGTGTTGTCCTGCGAGAGTGTTAAGTTGCTCGCGTATTCCATTAAGGATGTATTTTATGGTGCCAGAGTATCGCAATAAAAATCTTGAATTATTCTTGAAATTGCTGTTTGCTGACTTTTAATTCTTCTGTAGTCTGTAGTTCAGTTGGCTTAAATTGAACAGTATTTATTTATTATTATTATAATTTTTTGTTGTTGTTATTATTAGAAATATGTGGCTCCGTCCTGTTGGAACCTCATATCGGCGAGATTAATGCCACGTTATTGAGGTACGAAAAAATTTTTAATCATGTTCCCATACTGTTGGCCATTGACAGTAGCATCCTGACCATCATCGTTTTTAAAGACATATCGGCCAATAGCTCCGCCAGTCCATACAGCGCACAGTATTTTGTGTAGTGGAAAAAAATAAAAATAAAAACAAATAAAATTTTCGAATTCATCAATAAAATAAGTATGAGGTGAAAGCTGACACTCCCACGATTCCAGAGGTGGTTTGGTTTTTCATGTGCGTTACACATATAAAAAGTTATACGGCCTTAAAGTCGAACTATTTTCATAATTTTTTCAAAACTTTTAAGTAACAAAAAATCGTTTTGGAAAAATGAATATAAAAAATTCATTTTTCAATAAAAATGCTTGCAATTGTCTTTGCTTTATTCAGGAATGTAGCAGAAACAATGCAAAATTCCTAAAAACTCAAACATTTATAGCAACACTGGAAGAAAAAATGTGAAGAAATTAGCCAAAATATGTACTTAAACAGAAAAAAATAGTCAGCTTCATTGGACCCGAAAAACTAGGCACATCACAAAACGACTTTTATGAATCAATAATCTTATTTCCTGATATATATACTAAAATATGTATAGGAAGGTTTAGGTGTTTTCTATGCCAACTTTTGAGATATAATGATTTTAAAAATCTTCCATATTTTATATTTTTGTTAAAATTATCACTTGATATTTTTAATGTATGATGCTCTAAACCAAAGAATACCAAGTAGGATGACTCTAACACATATAAAATTTATTCTCACATATCTGGACACCATGTGAAACCAACCCTTTACTGATACAAATACGTACTTAAGCGAGAACCGTCAAAAAGTCGGGGTCGAAGTGCTTGATATGACCAGCTAAGCCTAGAGATATGAACCAACTTAGCATTATTTATTCTCCCAACGAAGACCACTATAGATATGGAATTCCACCTTTACATTGTCTGCTTAGATGCTTTGAGAGCATATTACACACTGCGTGTCGATTGCCTTTTAAGACTTGGCAAGTTAGGAATGATAAGAAAATACTGTATAATAAAAGAAAAAAACGAATTTAAGATAAATTTCGATCTGAGATGGGATTAACAGTTAATAAAGTCAAGTCTAATTCTGGCACTAGTAATGATGGCAATACAGCTCGAAATTTTTTTAACGAATTCAGAAAACAGCAGAGAAAATTGTAATCAAGATTTAATGAATAAACTCCTAATTTCTGCTGAGCCATTAATTTCATCTAATAGAAATACAGTAAATACAAGCAACTCCTTCTGCAATAATCAAGAAATTAGGAATTACATTATAGTAGATGAATCTTTCAACACTGATTCAGACTCAGAAACATATTTTAGTGATTAAGAAATTGTTTAAAATTGTTGTGTTGTTTGAATTTGTTTGTTACTTTATTATTAATCTTTATATAAATATGTTCTTTATCTTAAATAATAATTTGATTTTGAAATATTTAGTGTTGTCAATTTGGCAACCCTAATTGAAAAAATGTATACGGCTACCCTAAATAATTAGAGATTGGTTATATATCATAAGAAAACTATCACATTATATCATTTTGTATGTGAAATGAGAAATTAAAATTTAAAAAAACAAATACCAAAATGGGGACATTTTTGGTATTTCATTGTCCCTGCACCGCAAAAATAAAAGAATTTTTAAAAATTTTTATTAATTTTCGCAAATAGTAGACCAAGAGAGATATGGGCCCAAAATGTCACTAAGCTACCATAACTCCTTCGACTTTTTTCCACTTTTACTATGGGGACCGTTCACTGTGCAGCGCACCAAACCGAAAATTTGTCTATTGATTTGAGAGTGTTTCGACAAAAACTTGTGAACTCTCTTTCCTTCAAACGCGACAATTCTGCTTATTTACGTAGCCATTCAACCAGAAATGGGTTTCAACGGAAAGTAAAATTTTGAATAGATGAGTTTGACGAATAAAATAATTATGTGGAAAAAAAGTCTGGAGTAAGCCGATTCATAATGGAATTTTAGAGCATACTAGTCCCAGAGCAACTACCAGCTGTTAAATGAGTGCTCAACCAAAACAAGTGATGCCAACTAAAAACTGTGATGCTCTAAAAAAAAACGGTGTGTTATTGTGAAAATAAACTACGTATATTTAAACGTTTATTAATTTTACCTGCTTGTTCTTAAGTCGGGCTCTGAAGATTTTGAGGAAGCTTCCTGAGAGCCCATCACGCTATCTGTATGTGTGTGTGTGTGTGTGCGTGTGTGTGTGTGGCCGTGTGTGTTACTATGTGAGCCGCTTAAAACTTTTAAACGGCTGAACAGAATTATTGAAAACTGATGGTGTTCCTGAGCCTCGAAATCCTTTCAATTTGAACCGATTCTAACTGTTCCAAATTAGTTAAAAAAAATTGCTTTAATTTCATAAACACGGAAACTATATATCACAACGGATAGTGTTATCGATTCTTTATAGTAATCAAAAACTATATCAACCATCGTTTTTCACTTTGGAAATCGGTTGATTTGAAATTTGTGGCGTTATTGTTTTGAAAATATTTAAGATTTTTGTTCGATTTTCTTAAAATTGTTAAATTGTTTAAAAATCGTTTCAAACTAATAAACAGAATTATTTCGTTTCAATTAAGCTTTTTCTCAATGCAGCAGCATACGCTTATCCGAATGCGACTGCAAGTGGCAGGAAGAAAATTTAACTCTTTGGCAAACAATTCGTTCAATGCATTTTCCATAATGTGACAATTTATGAAACGATTTCTTCGAAAACAGCTGCAAACGAATTAATTACGCTGCATGTTTGATTGGACATACGACTGCTCGTTTTAATTAAAGGGATTATCATAAATTCGTTTATATCTTTTTATCACTTTTCCTTCCACATGGCGGTCGTCAAAAGTTTCTTTCTCACGTTGTGGGCTTTTTCTTTCATTTTTGCTATTAAATTGCATTTAGCGTGCAAATGAAGGCTGAAGACATGGGAAAGGATACGCTTTTTAAGAAGGAAGATATTAATTTTATATATGGAAAGGGTCTTACGTCCGTGACTTCCGAACTTTAAGGGTTAATAACGATCATCACCTTCGTCAGAAAGGCCTATAAATGGATGAATACGTAGGAAGACCAGAAATGCTGTTGAATTTGGCATAAAACTAATCGTGTAGATCCAAGATCGAATTTGACATAAAACCAATCGTGCAGATTCAAGAGCGTCTAGTGCAACCCGAAAAACTCACTGTTTGCCTGGCTGGGTCATCGGTTATTCGTTGAGAACGATGTCGATCAGGCCACCACTATCAAAGGCCAACTTCCTTTGATCGGAATTGGATGATGAGACACCAGCGAGATGGGGTTCAATAGAAGGGCGTTACTTTCCACACTCAACTCACGCCACATTGAATACTCGGCACGAGCAATTTCGAGACATGATCTTGTCAAGAAAAGATTGATGTGATCTGGCCACTTATGTCATACGATTTGAACCCGTTGGACTTTTTCTTCTTGCACTTTCTTAAAACGTAAATGTATGCAAATAAGCCATGTATGCAATAAGCCAAGCTTCCCCCGCGGCAGCAGCCACAGTCATGGACATTTCAGAAATGCTACGTTTAACCTTCACAGGGTCTTCGGGTCAGATTTGACTCATTTTGGTAGAAAATTTTTTCTCTAATTAGGGATTTTTCATGACATTATATGTCACGGTTTTTATAAAAAAATATTGGCAAAAAAAAACAGTTTACATAGTTTTTATCAATTAAGCTCTTGGGGTCAAATTTGACCCGGAACAAAATAGTTGTGTTTTCTAACGCACAATTTTATTAAAATAATTTATTTATTTATATAAATATGTATTGTTGGAGACATTGGCCAATGAAAGCCCTTACAAATAGTCAAGGAAGAATTCGGAGCGAGAATATTCTTACCATGACACCAGGATTGACCCGTTACTCTTGTTCAAGAATCCCAAGTAAAGAAATTTCCAGTTTTCAATTATTTTTCCCGCCGTCCGTTATGAATATTATTGTGGTATGAAGGTAAATGTGTATTTGGTGATGATTGGATCCAAATTGACAATACCTAAATGTTCACATATACCGGCTGTAGTATTCAGATCAAATACTGAAAGTATGGAAAGTTTATGGGACTTGGAGAAAGGAAGGCCAATTCTTAGAGCAATCATGCCACTGAAAAGATTGAAAACTATTTCTACAGCGATAAGATTTGACAATAAGGATGCTTAGATAAGTTTGCACCGATATGTGGGTTGAAATATTGCCCAAATTTTACAAGCCCTCACCAGATGTAACAGTAGATGAAATGCTTTTATATTATTTACATCGGCTAACAATGATTGGAAAGAGAAACAAAACATACAGTTTTAGTATTTCAATCAAACCTTAAAATAAAGCATTAACTTTTATAATGAACTTTATTTAAAAAAAAAAAATTATATTCGTATTGGATTTTCTGAGTGGGTCAAATTTGACTCAAACAACGTTAACGTAAGTAACATTTGAAGACCTTATGGGTTAAAAGAAGGCGTGTTTCTTACATAATGCCATTAATCGGTATTTCAAAAGATTAACTTGTTCTTACTTAAATCCAAAAATAGTAAGTTCTTAATGAAAGACCCTTTAAAATGCTAATTAAAATCTTGTGATATAATTTCTCTTGCACGTTAAATGCTTTATACTGGAATCGGGAGCACCAACTGGTGAACCAATTCGACGAGAAATTGATCTGTTATACTTAAAGTTATTTCTTCTCTTGAAAATATTCTTCATATTTTCTGGGCACGAGGGCAGCGAAGCCGTCCAGATGTGCCCTTTTGTTATATTTTCAACAATTTTGTTAGACTGGAAACTTCAGCCAACTCTTCCAAATTTTTAAAGATTTAAGCAATTTCCTCAATTCGTTTAATTTTACCCCAGTTTCAAATTGTTGTTTATTTTTGTTTTGCAGAAACTAAAAATGAGAAAATTATAACAACCAATACACGACTATTTTGTGAAGGGTTAAATTGCAAAAGGAAATTCGTACCATAAAATGAACTCAACAAAAACGTTTAACGAACCGGACCCAACTAGGAAAAGCAACAGTGAACCAACTGGCATTGGCTAAATCCACAACAACAACAACAAGAACAACAACAAGAGCATCTGAGGCAATAGCAGGCAGCAACAAACTAATTAGTTAATGAAAGTAATTTTCTTTGTTCATGAAAAATTAATCCGCTTCTTGTTCATTTTACTCGCAAGCGGAGTCGTTCGTTCGTGTGCTTTTTTATTTTGTTTTTTATTTCGTTTTCATCTTTTCATTATTTTTGCTTAATGCTTTTGTTTGTTGTTGTTGTCGTTGTTGTTGTTTTTTTGTTGCCAGCCAGTTTTTGGGTTGCTCCTTGCGCTGCTTTTTGTATGAAAGTGTTCGGTTCTTTGTTGCCTTTTCTGTTGTATATTTGGTCCAGTTCATTTCAATGCTGTTAATGTTATTCACGCAACAGAATAGTTTGAAACAAATTTAAATTAATTAAAGCATCTTAAATGCAAATGGCTGTTAGTGTCTTGTTCTGTTTATTTGCTGAAAACTGATTGAAATGAAAGCGGCGAGATGAGGGCGCTGTAAGACTGTAATTGTTTTGGGTGTTATTCATAAAAAAATATATTGAATGCTTATAAACTGCTTATAACATAGAGTTCGTTTATTAAATTTGGCTTGTAAGCAGTTTATCTTAGACCTATGAACGAGTATTTGAGCTGCAAGGTCTTAATATCTTATTCATAACCAACTATGATATGCTTATAAGTCATAGTCTCTATACAATATTGGTCTTATAAACAGTTTATAAGCATAAAATCTTTTATTGTTGATTGAAATCTATTATCGGAAAGTTATGAACGAGTATTTCAGCCATTAAGTCTTACTGTCTTATTCATAACAAAATACAATATGCTTATAAGTCAAGTTCTGTATGCAATAATTGTCTTATAAACAATTTATAAGCATCAATAATAATTAGTGAATGAGGCCTAATATCATAGGCTTATTAAAAAGTTTTTAAACTTTAAAGTTGTTTAATTTTTTATTCATAAGAAGTATTTTTATTTTATAAAAGAGGAATTATAAATCTGTTAATTACCGTTTTATAAATAATTGTTTTTTATGAATTAGATCTTAAACCTTTTAGCTTCTAGGATGTTTATTAAAACGCTTTAGGACATTTGAAAGGCATATTTCTCTAGGCTGTTCCGAAACAATTTCAATTGGACTAATCAGAAATAAGAGTTCTAGAGTCATATCCCCTGCAATAATACGGTTTCAGCCAGCCTAAATATTATCGCTCGTCGCTTTCATTGTAGCCACTAAAACAAGAACTAGAACAAAAACAGCACCAACTTTATTTTCCAGCAAACAAACTGATTCTTTTAATGAGTTAAACTTTCGAGCACTGCCTGTTCAACATGCTGATTTCAACTTTTAGGGTAATTTAACTCCTGCTTTTGTTGTTGTTTTGTATTTTGTATTATTAGGTCAATCATGCATGAATAAATTACCAGAAAATATTTCCATTTAATTGTTTGAAGTCAATTTGCCTTCGACGAAACGGAAAAAAGTGAACAAAAACAGCTTCTTGCTAAAAACTAAATTATTAAGTCGAACATATTTTGTAAACACTAAAGAGAACAACAACAAAAAAACAAGAAAAACTTAGAAATAAAATAAAACAAACAACAAATAAAAAGGGGTGAAAAAGATTTGAATGAATAGTGAATAAGAAGTTTTCAGGTTAATTAAAATATTTAAAAGAGTACCGGCCCTTTTGGGACAAATTCATGGTTTTAAGAAACAACTCTTTTCACGTTTTTACTTTTTCATTCAGGATTCTCAACCAACAAGAAGTTATTAACTCAAAATTTTTAAATTTTTTACATAAAACTTCTTTATTGTTTAGGTTTGGGAACCACTGCAATATTTTGATATATGAAATATTAAATAAATTAAAGAATAAGTTTTATTTTTTGCTGAGTTTTATTATTGTAGTGCAAACTGTTGTTTAAAGATCTTGAAATTTTGAAGGACCTATTTTCTATCCAAAGAGAAAATCTTTGCTTGATTTTCAATCAATATATACAGATTTATTCAAACATACTGATCGAACTAAGTCCAGACATAAAAATGTTATCACAAACGCATTCTTGCCAAAAACAACTACTTGTATCTCCGATAATAATAAAGCAACTTTTTCATTACTTTTTATACGCTATTTGTTAGCATCGATTCTATGTTCGTATCTAAATATCCTCTTATATTGTGCTTCCATGCGTATACTTAACATCGTTAATAATGTTACTCATACGTCGCATGGTACTTGTACAAAGATGATGGTTCATGTTCTTTCTCACCATCTCCCAAAGTATAAGTTGTGCAGGTTTTCGAAGTAAATAAAACTGAAAAATAAAAAATTTATTTTAAAAAAAATCGTTTTTTCTTGCACTGGCCCTCAGGGGATGTACAAGTACAAGAACGGAGGGGGCAGATAAAAACAGATGATAAGATCGAGAATTTATGTTGCAGCTATTTTAATGCCCTTCAAAAGAAAGTGAAGGGTTTGTCATTCCGTGTGTAATTTCTTCGATATCAAAATGAGACCCCTTAAAGTATATATATATATATATATATATATATATATATATATATATATATATACATATATATATATATATATATATATATATATATATAAATATGTCCGTCTGTCTGTACGTCTGTTTGTACATTAAATCGCTTTTCTCAAGCCCCCAGAAGAGATGGAGACTTGGCTGATAGATTGCAAATGCAATCTATGGTACAATGGTACAGAAACCTCCGAAACACGCTTCCAGAGCTGGGAGGCTTACACCTATTTCTCGACGCAAAATTAATACCATAAATCAACTCTTTTATTTTTTATTGTTTGTAAATTGAATCTATTTCATGCTTTGGGAAGCCTCAATTGTCTATTAAAAACTAAAAATATAAAAGAAAATTTCCAGGGATGGGAAACAAAATTTTTTTTCTGCACATTCAGTATTTTGTAGTACATGCATTAACTAAAATGTTGACAAATTTTGAGTTTTTCTAAAATAAAATCGCTTTATACATCATGAAGATTTGCAATGGATAACAACTTTGTTTCCAGGGGTGGGAAATTAATTTCTTTTTCATTCATAAAAGCAACCAAAAAAGCAACTGATATTTTTGTCTTTGCTGGCTAAAATTATTTTATAATTTAGAAAGAACAAAATTGGTACTTAAAAATATATGTAATGCCCAGGCGTGCGTTGGGGAAGGGTATATAAGATTCGGCCCAGCCGAATATAACACTTTTACTTGTTAGTTTTTATTTCGCCAGTGAATAGTTGCACTGCAAATACCAACGAAGGAGGGTGCTGTATTCTGCTCTCTAATTAAAGGATGGTGTTAATCGCTGTCAATGTTCAGCGGCGAGTTCTATGCTTCCAGCAAAGATAAAAGCAGTCAATAATCCCAATCTTCTTCTTATGTATTCGGCTGTACATCTCGTGATCTAAGGCAGCGCAGTCTTGTCTTCACTATTTTAAAAGTGTTAAATGTTTGAAATACTCTTGCGCAAAACAAGAGTGGCTGCATGTTCAGCCTAATCGCCGTGATATATTTTAAAATTATATAATACCAAATCAAAAACGGTATCCTTGGACTCCCACCGTTTTCTTCATTAAACTTGTGAAAGACTTATCTTCTTCATAAACAATCAGTCTTACATTTTAATATGCATCACAACGATCTGCCAAGCGGCATATGAGTGCCATTATTTCGCTCGTCTGATCCATTTTGAAATTTTATTTATTCATGGCAACTGAACGTATAAAATTATGGGTGTTTCAAACATTCAAGAATCTATAGTTGTTGTTCTTTTGTCTTCAAATGCAATTGTTGACTTCCATCCCAGGCGAAAAATCCAAAGAGATTCAGAAACTATTGCATGCACACTTGAGCGCAATTTGTTGTGTTGTGGAAATAAATTGAAATTGTGTAAGAAAAAAAAATAACTGTTGCAGTTTAATTCTAAATAAAGCAATCAATTGTTGGCAAAAGCGAACCGTTTAAATAGTTACAGATGAAAATTTGCCACCAGAATAGGATATCATATGAGTAGCGGGGTTGTACAATGAGGACATGAAAATTGTGTAAAAAAAATCGTTAAATTGTAGTTTTTCGTCATCAATTTATTGTACAAAAAAAATGTTTTGGTAAAATTTTTGACTGTCTCTGCTTACTACGGCTAAAATAAGGACAAAATAGATTGATAATAAATAAATAATATTAGTTATTTCGTCAGATTCTGTTTTTTTTAAATTATAGAGGCTTAATTTATTTTTATTTTCTTACTGATTTATAACAGGTTAATAAAACACATTTTGAAATAAAAAGCATTTCTTAAGCCTCTATGAATCATTATGTCCTATTTAAAACGCAAAATAGTTTGATTTTGTTATTATATTAAGAAATTCTGCCAATAAAAGAAACAAAGTGAAGTTATTTTGAATTTTTTAAATAAAAATAAAATAAAAAAGAATCTTAAGAATTTTTCGCAAAAATTAATCGGCATCTCAAATGACATGAAACAATAAGAACTTCAGCTGAAAAGTTATTAAATCGTATCAAGGGAGCATTAAGTGGACCGTTTGTACTTTTGGGTCTGTAGTTGTACTACAAGAAGTACAATAGAACCAACTTTTGCAACCCTGTTGGAAAACATTGACTATTCATTTACACTCTTTAATATCCATCGCATATTTGATTAATTGATCAGCTTGCCTCTTCAAGGCTTCACTGAGTTGGTGTTTTACGCGTTTCATTTTTTGTTTGTTAAACTCCTATTATTTTTATCAGATGAGAAAAATTCTTTTATGCTTAAAATTATTTTAATTAAATAGATTAGAAAATATATAGCGAGCGGTCTATGTGCTGCTTACGCTTATGCTGGATTCAGACATACATGTTTAATTGAGTTAGTCTAATATTAATTGCGCAATTAAATCTAGTGCTTACACATACTCAATTTAAGTGACTCAATTATCATTTGATAGCTGATAAAAACATTGTTTTTATTTGTTTCGTGGATATTCGGGTTTGTAAATTTTAAAACTGGATGCAAGTTTTGGTTAAAAAGAAATTTTACTTGCATTTAATAGAAATATGGAGCTCTTGGAGTCATTGCGGTCGATTTTTGATTAAAAATTATCGGTGTTTAGAAAAAAGAAAAAAGGAAAACTTGACAATTTTACCAAGTTTGAGAAAGCAGCAGCTGTTGCTCCTTTCATTATTCCAGCAAAAGGCTGGACCTCAAAGGTCACCTTCTTCACCCGCCATTTCGTTTTTGTTTATTTATTTTATATATTTTTTGACTCGCCATTATACAAAATTATTCTGCTCACGGAACACAGTTCTTAATAAACATACTTATGACCAGGGTTGCAATAAGAGTTTCACGCAATTAGTGATGCAATTAACAACTAATTGCTCAATTTATTAATTGACTTATTATATAATAAATTATGGTCAATTAAGGCCTAATTGCGCAATTACGTGGTATGTCTGAACACGTTATTAGACTTGATCAGTACTGCTGGGGCTTTATTGACTAGTTAATTTTAATATTGGTCGCTGAGGGTACGTTCACACTAACGAAACAATTAATGAAAAAATCTTAACCAGCAAATAATAATTAAGAATATTTTGATTCACATACTTTTTAATTACGGAAGACAGTTTCATACACAACTATTGGGCGGTTGCATAGTAGGTTCCCATATAGTTAAAAGTTGTTGCAACTAATACAGACAGTAAATCAGAAGCAAAATATCTGCTATCCTTTTGGAATACAGCGGTAATTGTGTAAACAACTCAACCAGCCACATAAATATTAATAACTTATATAAAAAATGTATGCCATTGCAGTCTAACTGATTGATTAATTTATCAGAAAAAAAGGGTCGTTTAGATATATGAGGGTTATACATTATATTCACGCTTAATAAAAACATGTAACAACAATAAACACCGAACAGTTTCATACATAAACAACCACCAGTTGTAAGTACAAATACAAATACAAAATGCTCTCTTTAAACGAACACAACTTGTTTGCAATCATTTCCATAAGCAGCAGCAGCAACAGCAGCATCAGCAGCCTCAGCATTATCTTAACCACGTGTAACTTTAACATGTTGCTGGGGAAACTTCTAAAAGGAATCAGGTGTTGAAGCCATAAACTTATAACAACAATCCATAAAGTGTAGGATTCAGATGAGCTGCGTATTTTATTTATGACTCTGTGATGAGTTTAAGTATAAAAAAAACCAAACAAACAAACAAACAAAAACAAAAGCATAACAAATGAACAATTTGTGTAAACAAGTGTGAAAGTAGCATCTTTTGAACAACAACAACACCGGGAGTGTTTGCGAACTCGCATGTTGCAAAAATTAAGAGCAGCCGTTTTTATTTATTTGCGTTACAAAAAGGAATCGAAATTTATGATCGGGCTGAATCAGTTTAAATAAAGAAAATAAATATATTAAAAAAATTGCTTGAGTTTTACAAACTGGCAAATGCAGCAACAATTCTCGAGGTGTTGGCAGACACCAACTGCATAGTGACACTTCCCCTAAATACCAACCTGAAGGAATTTTGCTGCATAAGTCTGAGAAAAGAATTTCTTTTTGCATCTTTTCAAAAATCCAAGGCAAATTTCCCTGGTATTGTAAAAGAGTTTCATGGAAATTCTTTCGTTGGCTTTCATAGTTTTTTATAAATTTGTCACTGGATTTGAAACAAAAAAGTTTGTGTCTTTTTAGAAACAACTTTATGTAGCGCGTGTTTTTTTTTATAGTGTGACTACTTTGAGTGGGAATCACGGCTTTGTTTGGTTTTATCAATCGACTTATGCCAGAACAATCGTGCAAATTGTTGAAATTTTTAATCAAAATAATTGTTCTATTCGTCAAATACAACCATTCAAAATTTTATTTTCCAATAAAGTCCATTTTTGTTTGAATGGGTACGTAAAAAAGCAGAATTGTCGCATTTGGAGTGGGAAGAATCCACAAGCTTTTGTGCGCAGGAAATTATTGTTTGGTGCCCAAATGACTTTAACAAAGATGATGGTCTGAAGGTTACTCTCAATGGTGAACGGTTCGGGAACATGATTCGAAATTTTCATACTTCAATTACGTGGCGTTAATTGCGCTACAACTGATTTACTCAAAGAAAGTTTTGATCAAAAGATTATTTCACATAATGACCCAATTAATTGGTCACCAAGATCGTGCGATTTAAGCCCATCGAATTGTTATACCTGTTAAAAGAAAGTGAAAGAGTTTGTCATTCATCGATTTTATGTTCGTATCTAAATATCCTTTTGTATTGTGCTTCCATGCGTATACTTAACATCGTTAATAGTGTTACTCATACGTCACATGGTACTTGTACAAAGATGTTGGTTCATGTTCTTTCTCACCATCTCCCAAAGTATAAGTTGTGCTTGTTTTCAAAGTAAATAAAACAAAAATAAAAACTTTATTTAAAAAAAATCGTTCTTTCTTGCACTGGCACTCAGGGGATGTACAAGTACAAGAACGGAGGGGGCAGATAAAAACAGATGATAAGATCGAGAATTTATGTTGCAGCTATTTTAATGCCCTTCAAAAGAAAGTGAAGGGTTTGTCATTCCGTGTGTAATTTCTTCGATATCAAAATGAGACCCCTTAAAGTATATATATATATATATATATATATATATATATATATATATGTATATATGCTGGATTCTTATGAACAGCGATGACGATTGAGCGATGTCCGTCTGTCTGTCCGTGTGTTTGTACATTAAATCGCTTTTCTCAAGACCCCAGAAGAGATGGAGACTTGGTTGTTGGACTGATAGATTGCAAATGCAATTAAATAGAGTGGTACAGAAACCTCCGAAACACGCTTCCAGAGCTGGGAGGCTTACACCTATTTCTCGACGCAAAATTAATACCATAAATCAATTCTTTTTTATTTATTGTTTGTAAATTGAATCTATTTCATGCTTTGGGAAGCCTCAATTGTCTATTAAAAACTAATAATATAAAAGAAAATTTCCAGGGATGGGAAACAAAATTTTTTTTCTGCACATTCAGTATTTTGTAGTACATGCATTAACTAAAATGTTGATAAATTTTGAGTTTTTCTAAAATAAAACCGCTTTATACATCATGAAGATTTGAAATGGTAAACAACTTTGTTTCCAGGGGTGGGAAATTAATATCTTTTTCATTCATAAAAGCAACCAAAAAGGCAACTGAGATTGTTTTTTTTTTTTTTTGCTAACTAAAACTATTTTATAACTTAGGAAGAACAAAATTGTTATTTGAAAATATGTAAAGTTCCTTCACCCTACGTTGGTGAAGGGTATATAAGATCCGTTACTGCCGAATATAGCACTTTTACTTGTTTGTTTGTGAAGACATTAAACTCTCCTTATTAGGACGTGGTGTCCAACAGAAATGTAAAAGATTTTAAGTCGTGCGAAAAAACCTTCACTCGAATCTCGAAAAAAAAGGTATTTCTTGATTTTTAAATATTAAGTAGAAAATATAATTATCAAATTTGTAATCATATCCTTTTATTTCTTATATCAGAAAATAGTTTTTGGTTTTATTCACTTTGAAAAATAAAGAAATAAATTTTGTTCTGTGATCGAAAAAGTCACAATTTAATTTCTATTTTCTCACATCGAAAGATAAAAGTTATAGTTAAATAAAAATTAACAATTAACTGTTATTTTCTGAGGAAAAAACCAGGCTCAGAAAATAAACTACGATTTAAATGGGCTATTTTGAATAAAATCTATAACCGTTACGGTCCACAATGGAAAATTTTAGTCCTTATCGGATCAAAAATCTGTGATTTTTTTGTTCTTAGAGATAGAGTTCTGAAATTTTGCCCGAGTAATCTTAAATGTATTTGCTATTTTTCTATAAAATATGAGCCAATTTTAAACCAGAACTTATTTCAGAATTAAGGCAAGAAGATTATTTTTTTTTTTTGCATATAGGGATGACTTGTACATGTATTTAGTACAAAATAGTAACTTTAAATAAGCTTTATTTCCATTTTTAGCTGGGTTTTGATTGAAATTTACATATTCAATGTATATGAAATTTATTTGTTGGCTGGTTAAGCAATGTCTATATGCATTTCATTGGCGCTTTTTTACCAAATCGTCAGTAGACTTCAGCCACAGTTTTGAAAAGTTTCAAACTTCTCAACTTATTCAAAGACTTTTAGAAACCATCTGAGAATTATGTTAATAAATTAACTATAAAAATTCACAAATGATTTCCAAAAAATCACATTATAATAAGTGCAGTAGGCTATGAAACTTATACAAACCAAAACCCAACAAACAACTTTTATTCGATATGACTCTGTTTTATTTTTCTACATCTTTATACAATTAGAAATCCTTTGGATAACAATGAAAGTATTTTTAAGGCAAAATGAAAAATAAAATCTCAATTTAATTGTTAATAAATGAACTATTTTACATACTGTCATTGTTCTATTATAATATGAAATTTATTATTATTATTATTATTATATTAATAAATTTCATATTATATTAGTACAATGACAGTATGTAAAATAGTTCATTTATTAACAATATATTAAATAATAATTTAGAGCTTAAGGCTTATTTTCCTAAAAAATTATTTATCTTTTATTAATACCGATATTTCGATATCCTCTGTATAAAAACATAAGATAACAAAAGATATTGAAATTTGTAATATATGAAAATTATTTTGTTTTTTTGTCAATAAATTTTAGTTAATTTTTGTTTCTTATCGTTATTAATAAAAGATAAATAATTTTTCAATAAAATTGAGCCTTAACCTCGAAATTATTATTTAATATGTTTAACAAAAATCATTTGTTAAATTTTCTAAATAACTGTGTTTCTTAACATTATTGAATGTAACTTCTGTTTCGGCACGAATATGCAGCTAATATTTTTATAATATTTTATTAAAATATTAAGCCTTAAAATTCTTTACATATGAGCGCAGAGCTCCTTAAAAAAACCCTCACCAAAGATTTTACATGCAGCAAAAGCAGCTAAAATTTCAAATGTTTTCACTAAAACCTGATCCGTTATGTAAATCGGAATCTACATAAAATTACCTTTCCAATAAGGTATATAACTCCTTAATTGTAATGTGAGTTATATTAAAAATACGCTCTGATTTATGTTTTATTTTTATTGGTAATAAATTGTTGTCGTAAAAAGATGTGAATACGGTCCTTATTTCTGAGTATTACTGTTGACCCAACATCAAATATTTTCCTCAAATTATTAAGTACGACATCTTAGCTGTTCGATAAAAAACAATTATGGTGTAATTCGAAGCTTTTTTAAAAAGGAATTATGGGCTGGTCCTACTCTACGATTTTCCACTGAGCGGTCTCTAGTCCAACATCTATAAAATCACTGTGTTGCCGTTTGATTGTATTCTTCATGACCTCTTTTGCTTTAAATCTTATTTCAGTAAAACAGTTTCCGTTTGACTTTTTTAAGGGAGCGTTAAATTTTATATTTTTCATAAACTTCAGTTGGAACAAGTTTGCCTTTAAGTACAGGACGACTATAGATTTAATGTAATCCAAATGGAGTTAGTATTTTTATTAATGTCTACACCGTGTGTACGTATGACGTGATGCAGTTTTATCCAGCACTAGAAATATCAAGAGCCTGGCAATTGTCCGCCAGTTTTTCTTTAATATTAAACAAGAGCGTGTGGAACAATCAAATACCCAACGTTTGTATTCTATTTCGGTTGTCAGACATTTTTTTATATTCAAATTGGCTCTCTGACTGGTTTTGATAACAGTTTTATAATGAAATTTCCATCGCAATAAACACCAAGCGGATGTTTAAAACAAATTTCAAAATCGCATAGAGTTTCAGCCTTAAAAAGTTACCCTCCTCTTATGCAAATTTGTCATCAAGTGTTGATTAAGTTTATTTATCTTCTTACCCTCAACAAAGTTCAAGGCGTTGGCCGACAGGAAATGGTGCACAGTAAATTGGATATATTTTGTATTTACATATTTAGCTAAAGTTTCAAAGTAATTTGAAAGCAAATCTGAAAGTGAAATTTTCTTAAAATAGAAAAAGTACTTAAAAAAAGAATTTCAAGAGAGAAGGCAACTCAAACAAAAGTAGAGAAGAAGTGAGTTCTGGCGTTTATAGATTTTCATATATTGAAATAAAGAAACAAGGCTACCGAATAGAGCGATGGATGGTCAAGTTATATATCCTGAAGTATAAAAGGTGTGCAACATGTTGAGTAGAAAAATTGTGTATTCAAAATTTGTCACAGGCCTAATAAAAGAATTTTTATTCTGTGAATGGTTAATTAGAAAAAAAAAATAAAAATTCTTAGTTACTGTTTGTTTATGAAAATAATATATTTTATTGGTTTTAATTTCCTAATGAAATTTTTAGGCAATTAAATGTCATCTAGATAAAAGTGTTATTGAAAAGTCTTCTTTCACAGGTAAATATAATTATGTGGGGGTGGTGTTCGCTGGAATGTATATCGAGTCAGTCGAAAGCTTATCCAGACACCAATTACATCAAATTATTAACGGTGTATAAGTATTTTAAAACATAAACCATTACGTTCTGGAACCACCGGTTTTTCGGAATAGTATAATACAAATTAGCAAGAAGGTCAAATATCCAGGAGTAATACTCGACTGGAGGTTATCCTGGAAGGACTATATAGAGAGTGGGGTAATCAAGACCCAAAGAGTCTGGACCAATTGTAGAAGGGCCAAATAGGGAATGAGTCCAAAGATGGCGAGTGTGGTAGGACCAATTGTGACGTACGCCTCGTTAGTATGGTGGACGTCATTAGAAAAGAAGGTGAATATCAAAAATCTTCAAAAAATACAGAGACGGTGCTGTATCGGCATCTGTGGCGCAATAAGAACCATATCAACTAAGGCGATGGAAAATATTTTATCAATACTGCCTATACAGGTTAAATATGAAGCAGCTCTGGCTGCTACAAGATTGATGGTGATGGGTGAGTGGCTGACGAGAGAACACATAACCAAACACCAGAGTATAATACACGTCTTACCCGGGAATAATGCTCGCACAGTTGTGTGCGACAGAATTCCTATAAGATATGTACAAAAACGCCGCATCACCATAATATCGGAAGGTATGGAATGGGAGAATGCAAAGACAACGGACTCCATGACTGATCTGTACACGGACGGGTCGAAAATTAGCGACCAACCGGGTGGAGGTTTCTATGACATGGGTCGTAACTTTCGCCTGCCGGATCATAACACGGTAT
This sequence comes from Linnaemya vulpina, assembly GCA_963675445.1. NCBI lineage: Eukaryota > Metazoa > Arthropoda > Insecta > Diptera > Tachinidae > Linnaemya > Linnaemya vulpina. Next base: position 62,599,785 of record OY776280.1, on the reverse strand, counting down.
TTCAATGTGAGATCATGGCTATTGCGGAAGGGATAAAATGGCTAAAGGAAATCGATAACAGACTACCGGTTCGTAACAGACTACCGGATAGTAGGAGAGTTATCCAGGCCTTAAGGAACCATGTGGTTCAATCTCGGTGTGTACTACAATACAAAGATGAGATTAACTCATACAAGCGATGTGGAAGCATAGAGATAATATGGATTCCAGGACATCAGGGAATACCTGGATATATTGAGGCAGATAGGCTAGCAAAGATGGGAGCATTAATGGCAAACATCACTCTAGATAATCCAAAGCCATTTCAGGCGTTTTGAAAACGAACTTAAACAATGGGCCATAGAACTGCACACAAGGGATTGGCAGCACTCTACCATAGGAAGGGTGACTACAATTCTATGGGGGGACCCAGATGGTAATAGGACAAAGGAGATCCTAACATTGAGTAGACCCCAGTACTACAGAGACTGGTTCCTTTAATAACGGGACATACAGAGTTGAGGACTTACCCGGCACGAATGGGTCTCGTTGGCGATATAACATGCAGAGCCTGTCAGGAGGAGGAGGAGGACGAAACACTGGAGCACTACTTGTGCTACTGTCCAGCTTTTGGCCAGGTCAGAAGACAGGCATTTAATCAGGGGATTATACAGGAGATGGATTTTCTTAGGGGCTCTATCTGGAGGGACTTAAGAAGATACATTGAAGAGACTGGGTTCTTAATGTAATCAAATTCTAAAGTTTTTTGAAGGTACGAAGGAGGTTTTATAGAACGGTGACTCCTACTTTAGAGCGCACAACAGGCCTGTCGCGGCCTAGGTGTTATCTTTGAGAGGATTGGGATGACTTATGCCCCTCTTTTCAACCTAACCTAACCTAACCTAAACCATTACGTTGGCTTGTTATAGAAAATGTATTAATTTTCAATTTTAAAAGTACCCATTTTTATTAGATGTTGTTGTGATCGAAAATGTAAATTTTCGCAATAAAGCTTCGTACCTCCATTTTTAAATTACAAATATCGTTTGTAATGCAACTCTATTATGACTTTATAACTTTTCATTTCCCAAGGCTGTTAACTCTTTTAGAAATGTGCAAGCAAACGTACAACAGCCAGTGTGCGATACAGCCCACATACTGGCAGTTGGCAACATGCTGGTGATTCCACCTAAATTATTTTGTATATGAGGACGATAGAAAATAACAACATATAAAATACCTGCATATACGCTTGATAATGACCATTCGATATTGCATGAAATACCTGCTTCCTTAATTATTTTCTATTTATCTTTCTTGGCTTTTGTATTTTCCAAAAATGAAAACAAAAAGAAAAAGAATTGGGTCTGAAGTATATCGAACGTGAGGTTTCCAATCAATCCCCTTCTTGTGGTCAATTAAAATAATTTTCTGTTTCAGATCAACGAATATCCAGTCATTGATTTTGAACAAAAAAAAAAAAGATAAAATTGACGTATGTGCAATTGTAGGCATTATTTTTGCTGCCAGAAGAGAAGAGAAAAATTTCAATCGTCCATATTATGAATCACGACGTCGACGTCACATCAATACGACAGCAAAAAATTGTCACGTATCAATTAATTGTGGACAATTATAAATTATTATGAACAGCCTTTTGGTATTCTCTAAGGCGTATAATATTAATAGAACACGTTACTAGAATTCAATTTCTGTCGACAAAGACTAGAGAAGTGGCAATTTTTCACTTTCGTGTTGATGTGACGTCGACGTCGTCAATCATAATACGGGCGAATATCTCTAAAAGTTGAAGAAATCAAAAGTTTCAACTTTTATACGGCCTTCAAGTCAATTTTTAGCAAAATGTTTGATATATTTTGGCTGAAAAGCTTCCAGATATATAATTTTGGAGTTTCTTAAATGAATCCCTCTTTTCGTTCAAGATATCTCACGAAAGGATGAGCCCGATATTGACCCAACTTTAGGTAATCAACCTAAGTTTTTTAAAGATCAGCAGCAACCGATCGGTGAAGTAGTTTCAAAGTTATTACAAAAAAAAAACACTTTTTCCAAATTTTTAGGAATACATTGAAATCTTATAGTTCGAATTGTTTAAATTTAACAGAAAATCTAAGATCAGGAGCGATCTTCCAAATGTAACAGGATTATTATGTTAAATCGAATTAAGACTCATGGGCTAATTGTTCGAAATTAATTAAAATCTCAGAAAGACATGATGATAAATATTCCAAGGAAAGTCAACATCAGTTTTATTCAACTTACACAGCAGAGCAGAACAGCTGTTTTCGAAAGTCGCAAACCATTCATCATCAGTGCTCATGTGTAACATGAGTGCGTGCGTTCAGCCAGTTATAGGTGGGTAAAATACTTACACCTACATACACACATACACATACACACATATGTATATATAAAAGACACACAGACACACTTTAAAATATTAGTCATAAGCACTTCCTAGAGATTTTATAATGTAGAGATCTGAGGAAAACTCTACGGAGTAAAACCGATTACGATCATGTATTTGAGGACTTAAAATTTTCCTAGAGGGAAGTTAAAAAATATTCAATATTTAAAACCGAATACTGTAGACTCCAAAGGAAACATCATAATCCCATAATACAAAAACCCGAATAAGTGGATGCTGTAATAAAAGTTCTTGTCTGTTAAACAACAACTCCAGTAAAATAATATTCTAATTATTGTAAAATTTTTTTAAATCTCTTTTTCATAATATAAAAAATAAACTATTTTTTCAACAACAAAAATTCTTGTTGAATATGTGTATCCATTGAATTTATTCTAAGCAAATGCCAATGATTCTTACCTTCTTGTATGTTTTTCCTCAACATTTTATAAAATAAAATTTCTAAACTTCAATGGTTCTGGTACAACAGATAAAAAGGAATTGGTTTTCTTTACAATTTCTATATGATTTTTTCCTAAACCTATTTAATTTTTATCTGATCGAAGTGCCATCTTCCGAAGCAAAAGAAAGAAAAAAGAAACTACTTTTTGCTTAACAAGTATCCGTATCTGTTTGCACTCTTAGAAACTGTCAAGTGCTGCTTTCCTTGCTATTCATGGCCAACAAATAATTTGTTGTGAGAAATGCGATTGTGACAAAGACTTGTACAAATTAAATCGTTATTAATGAAAAATAAATGAAATAAATTCTGAAACTGAAATATTTTATTACTGAATTTGAAAATAAAGGGAGTTACTAAAAATAAACTGTCTAGAGGATTTTGGCTCCATTGTTTTAAAGTTGCCACACAATGCGATATATATTTGGGCGATTCCATATAAAAGTGATCAGTGAGTTCTTGTTATGACTTTGATATTTGCTTCAGACTTCTCATTTATTTAAAGTGAAAGTTTGAAATAAATATCTTTAGTTATTCCAAGAAATGTTGCGTTAAGGTTCCCTGATGATCTGCATTAGCCCTAGTGAAATGCGCATGGGAACTGGCTAAAACCCCCTCAATTGATCACTTTGAATTTTTTAGTAAAATTTTTGGAATACTGATTACTTTATCAGCACGAAAATAAAAATTGAAGAGTTTTAAATATTATCTTTTTTTTTATAACTATTACAAATGAAATTACAAAGAATGAAAAGATTTTTCCTGGATATGGAAAATAATGAGCCAAAACGATTATGTTGTTGCCGAATACATCAAGAGCTTTCCTAAAACCAAAACCCTATATGTTTTAAATGCCTTTTTCATATATATTTATTTAGTCTATGGTTTAATCCTTACAGACTGATGCTAGGAAAAACCCCCGTGAAGTGCATAATATTTTACAACTTAATATCTATAGAAAATTTAAATAAAAAAAAAATAACTCAACCTTCCTTCATCTGCTGCTATTAATGACTTATATTCTGTACATTAATGTTTTTGTCATCGCACAGTTTCTTTCTGATTAGTTTTAGTAGAAACAATCTTTGGTAATACAAGAGTTGCAACAGTTTGTCTTAATTCGCTTTATATTGTGTTCAGACATGCATTTTTAATTGAGTCAATTTAATTTTAATAGAGCAATTGATAGAGCAATAATAGAGTTGGTATTGACGATAGGAAGCATTTTTGTAGTATCTGGTAAAATTTTTCTACACTTTTGTCTAAATCATTGCCACAACATAATTCATTTAACCATTGTAATTTGTTGATTTAAAATGAAAAATTAGCAAGTTTTTGGTATAAATTATGTCTGTATCCTTGTGTGTCTAGGCCAAAGATAAAACAAGTTTTTATAACAAGATTTAATTTTATTGAAACTAATGAAAAAAGAGAAAATGTTTTCAATTAATTCTTCCGGATTATTTATATGACAACATTTTTCAACACGTGACAATGTATGAAAACCTATTTTATATATTAAAAGATCTCTGTATTATCTCTGCATCGTCCACAAGTCCAATTCCTAGTTAAAGTTTTCTTCATAGATCATCTATCTCCATGTCCAACAGTTTCCACGGAATAGCATTTTTCAGCACGACAACTTTGAATGTCCGTTGATCCGAAATGACTCACGTGCAGAAGAGTTTATTTACATATTTCATTCTGTGATATATAAAACAAAAATTTTATATATACCCAAATACGAGTTTGCAGTTCATTAAATATTAAAAAAGAGTTTTAGATATCAACTTAATCTCCATTAAGAATTATTTACAATAAAAATGCTCATGCTGTAGTCGTCCATACGTGACGTTGGCTTAATGAGTTAGCGGGCTTGTAAACTGGCTGACATGTGCCCGTACGTTGTTCGCATGGTGCGTGACAAGGTCTCACACAAAAACCATTTCCCAAGAAAAAATTGCCGGTTTTCGCACACTTGAATTATATTAAAGATGAGGCATGTCATTACCCTTCATTATCCTTGTCTTGATCTTAAACGATTTATGTTTTGTTTACATGGAAATCTTGCTGTTTATTAACTCGAAAATGGGAAATGGATCTCAATATGAGAAATAGATGAAAATAAACAAATAAAATGTTCATAAAAATTTACAGATTCGACTCGAAAGTAACTCATAAGAGTCATAAAATTAATTTAAAATTATGATTGTTTGTGCTTCTTGTTTGTTGGTTTATTTATTTCGGTTACATAAAATGGATCTTAAATTTATGTGTCTGCTATTGGCAGCTGAGATTATGCGGCTTGTGAATTCTAATATTGACAAAGAATGGGATGCGGTTACTAGGAAAAACCCCCGGTGAAGTGGATAATATTTTACAACTTAATATCTATAGAAAATGTTAATTTTTAAAAAATAACTCCAACTTCCTCCACCTGCTGCTATTAATGACTTATATTCCTTACATTAATGTTGTTGTCATCGCGACAGTTTCTTTCTGATTAGTTTTAGTAGAAACAATCTTTGGTAATAAAAGAGTTGCAACAGTTTGTCTTTATTCGATTTATATTGTGTTCAGGCATGCATTTTTAATTGAGTCAATTTAATCTTAATAGAGCAATTAAATCTAGTGTTCATACATACTCAATTAGCTGACTAATTTATCATTTGACAGCTGCAAATAAAAATTGTTTTTATTTGTTTCGTGGATATTCGGGTTTGTAAATTTTAAAACTGGATGCACATTTTGGTTAAAAAGAAATTTTACTTGCATTTAATAGAAATATGGAGCTCTTGGAGTCATTGCGGTCGATTTTTGATTCAAAATTATCGGTGTTTAGAAGAAAGAAAAAAAGGAAAACTTGACAATTTCACAAAGTTTGAGAAAGCAGCAGCTGTTGCTCCTTTCATTCATTATTCCAGCAAAAGGCTGGACCTCAAAGGTCACCTTCTTCACCCGCCATTTCGTTTTTGTTTATTTATTTTTTTTATTCAGTCTATTTGAAAATTCAGTTTGTCTTGTTTATATGTTTATATATTTTTTGGCTCGCCATTATAAGAAATTTTTGTGCTCACTGTACACAGTTCTTCATAAACCAGGGTTGCAATTTGAGTTTTATACAATTAGTGATACAATTAACTACTAATTGCCCAATTTAATAATTGAATTTTTGTATGATAAATTGTGTTCAATTAAGGCCTTAATTGCAAAAAAAAACTCCTTAATTGCGCAATTAAGGAACACGAATTGCAATTAGGAACACGGTATAACTTGTAGGTTAACTAGTTTCGTTTTTATGTTTATTTGTATGCAACTCTCCTTTTATTTTGTGCTTCCATGCACAGTTGCCACTGTGGTACAATTGAACAAAAAATGATTGTTTTCTTACGTTTGGTTCGCTGGTTCATTTTTTTTTCTTTTATGAAAAGTTAACGATTATAATATAAATAAATTTTGAAAGTTTTATCATGCCTGCAAAAATGTATTTACGAAAATTATCACTCTTCACATAAAGTAAAAGATTTGATTCGTTTACAACACTTGATAGTAATCGATTATTACCTACCCACAGTAGTAAATCAAAAAGCTATATTGGCAACACTGATCGATGGTTACTTTTGTTTACAAGTCAGAAATTGACAATTTGACTTCAGTGTAAAAAGTATTGTATTATGCTGGTATGCAAATAAAATTCAAAAAATTAGTTCTCTTTTTTTATGGATTTTGGTCCCGAAGAAAAATTTAGAGTGGCAACCGTGCTTCCACGCGCATACTAAATATTATTAATTATATTAATCATACGTCACATTGTACCCGCAGTAAAAGAAATACCATTTCATTTCTTAGTTTTTCTAAATATTATTCTGAACTTCAATACAATTGAAATTAATTTCCAATCGATCAGTCCAAGATCGAAGTCTCTAGCTCTTCTGGGGGCTTGAGCAAACCTATTTCACGTACATACAGACAGGCAGGCAGACAGAAAGACAGACAGACAGACAGACGGACATCGTTCAATCGTCATCGCTTTTCATAAGAATCCAGAATATATATTTACTTTATGGGGTCCCATATTAATATCGAAGAAATTACATTCGGAATGACAAACTCTTTCACTTTTTTGTGAAGTCACTTTAATTCGTGTATTTTTATTTATTATTATTTTAAAATCCTTTGTGACCGTTTTACCTAAACTTTCTCAAATTTATTTTGAATATGTTTTAGTTTTATGTGCATCGAAAGCGTGTAAAAATACTTACACTTTATGAGAAGATAAGAACATGAAGCACAGCAACAATCTTGCACGTATACAATGCATGAATAAAAATGTGAAGCTAATAAGAACGTACAACAGGAGCGGGTCGGCTCTAAAAATTACACCCGTGTGCAGTTAAATTTCGAAATTTATAACCCTAGACACAAACCAAGCACGTTAACAGACCTCTGTTAACCTGTTAACAGAGCACCCTTAAGCCGGAAAAATCTTAGTGTATGTGTTCCAAATGGAATAATAACCACATTTTTGGACCAACCTTGAAAAAAATTAACAGAACATCCAACCAGGTCCTTAGCTATGATAATAAATTAGTACTTTGTTGTAGCTATACCGATAAGCTGTAGTTTTTTGTTTACAAAATTTGAAGATTCTTGAGAGGGTTTCGACTTTCGGGCGTTATAGAGGACCACAAGATCTTCGAAACAAAACAAAACTTAGTCGCCCACATACACTCCGATTAACAGGTTAACAGAGACCTGTTAACGTGCTTGGTTTGTGCCTAGGGTTATAAATTTCGAAATTTAACTTCACATGAGTAAAAATTACTTCTTTAAAAATTACTTCTTTAAAAATTACTCCATCTTTTGTATATGTTTGCGACAGCAGCTAAAAGCAACTTTGTTTTGCTGTTGGTTACACTCCATTCGCCATGGCTTCATAGCAAATATTTACTCGCTTATCCCTGCCCCATTTTTAAGTATCTGCATAAGTGTGACAAATGTTGGGACTCCTATTGTTTTTAGCAAAAAAAAAAAAAGTGTTTAATATCTCGGATTTAATAGCTGCTGTCTTTATGCTCAATTTCCAGGAATTGTCGATGATATTTTCTTTGGAAATGTTTTGTCAAATTGTAACAACCGCTATGAAAAGGATGGAGAATAAGAACAAGAAAAAAATAGAAAATTCTCCAGTTACCCAAGAACATATTTTTCTCATATTCCGTTTTGTCTTGGTGTTTCTCGTTAAAACCAAGTTCTGCGATTGTTAAGAAGTCACATGCTTGCCACAGAACTACGTGACTACCATTTATTTGTATAATGATTCATACTTACCGTCATACTTTTTATATGACAATAACACTGAGAGAAATCACTTTAGCAAATTAAGAGTAAATTGTAAGCTCCGCAACTCGTTTGGAATTCAGCAGTTTAAGTGTTAGTCCTTGAGGTGCAAATTCACTAGAAGATAACAAAAGACTTATGGAGCTCCCCAATTAAAGAGTGTGTTTTTTTTGTAGACGTTTGGAACTTTAAAATGAAATAAAGAAAAGATGAAAGTATAGAAATTTACTAAGCCCGGATGATAATCTCCTGGGACTATAATTCAAAGTTGATTTCCCTCTTCACGGCTGTCGTAGTTACAGTCCGATCTGGAAGTCCAATTATCGATGAAACCAAATGCTCAATTGCGCCGCCGCTTTTTATTAGCTTCAGTTGTATATTCTCCTCTTGTATCTTGCTTCCACGGCTATAATTAATTATGTTAATAATGTTACTCATTCGCCCGATTGTAGTCGTACGAGGGTGTTGGTGTGGTCCACAATCTTACCTCCTCATAGTAAGTATTTTCACAAGCTTTCGAATCAAATTAAACTAAAATATAAATAAAAATAAAAAAACAACAGGCTTCTTAAGAAAATTAAACTGAGATGAATATTGAATTAAGTTGAAAACTATTATAAACTAAAATACAAGTTCATTGCGAAAAAAAAGCTTCCATATAGCAGAAATAGGGCAACAATCGTGCCTTGTTCCACAGTAGTATTTTTGTTTGGATTCTTGTTTGTTTTAAGGTCAATTTAAAATTAATTTTTAACTCTTTATGTTCCCTTAAAAAGTGTGTGTTTATAATGGTTTCGTTGTAATTTTTTATTCTTTAGTTTAAGGTGTTTCGAAAACATGTAAAAATACTTGCACTCTATGACAAGATAAGAACATCAACTACACCAACAACCAATGTGATGGTATGAGTAACATTTTTAATAATATTAATTATACGCCAGGAAGCACAATACCTAACAAGCAAATACTTGAAGTTAATAAAAAGCTTGAAAATGCCAGTCAATTAATAATAAAAAAAGTGAGAAAGTCAACAAGCAGTAGTGATTAATAAGTCCTAGTTAATGACTTTAAAATAGTTTTTTTTTAATTTGTATTAATTTAAACAAAAGTTTGAAATAATATTTTTGCTGTTCTAATAAATGAAATAAATAAATGAAATCCTAGAGAAATGAGTATAAGAATTATTTTGATGGATCACTTTGAACTTTTTTAATTTGAGTGGCCAAATTCTACAGCAACCAAAACAAATACTGATTTAAGTCTGCTCTTTTTATTTTCAGAGCATCGTGCTTAAAACTTCCGAATGTTAATATGCAAATCCTGTGGTAAGTAGTGGACCAATTCTTTATGTAATGTAGGCATGAATACAGAAAATATTCTTCCCAAAACTGCTATTCTGAGTTAACCCATAAAAAAGTAGAAATTCTCTATCCGAATATTTAACGTAGTTCCGATAAGTTAAATATATTAAACGAGTATTCATACAAAACTTATTGCTAGCAACTGAAAATTTTTTTTTATTTATATTATACGTATATTAAAATTGTTTTACAAACATCAACAATACCCCAACATTAAGGACGCGTTATCCTTCTTCACAACACAGCTTTACAAATATTAAATTTTAAAAAATACCAAGAACCCCACATTCCTAGATAAGTTAATTCGGACCTCCTGAACACGAAAAGCGCTGTAATTTTTTTCTTTCTTATGTACAGTTTTTCAGATAACGGTACTTTTGTGTTTTTCGGTGTATGGTCGCCCACAAACCCTTGTGGAGCCCAACCGTAAAGTCCGATCGAGATCGCATATCGTTGAAAAGGTAATTGAATGCCTTTTTCGTCGATATACTTAAATTTTCCATGAGATAAGAAATGGCTGAGTTATGGCAACTCAAAAATTCAAAACTTGCCTAATTTTTAGGTTTTTTTTGAAAATTTTTCATTTTTATTTCCTTTTTTTATTAAGGATTTTGTGGAACGACAATATTTTCATTTTCATTGCTCACATACTATATTCGGCGAAAATAAAAAAAAATTTTATTTATTAGCTCAGTAACGCTGCCAGTGCCGCACTCAGTAGCGTGCCTCAAACCGCAGCTGATTGCAGCGGGGCCCACAGAAATACGAAAAAGGACAATAAGAGCTGATTCTTCAGGTGAGTGCAGTGAATCAGAAATGCAATCAAATAAGAAAACCCATTTACTTACACAAGCCGAGCTTAATGATTTGTGCCGAGATTTCTATTTGCCAAAGTCGAAATCTGAATTACTTGCATCACGATTGCAACAGTGGGGATATTGTGCTCCTGCGACATGTGTTACATATTGCCGTGATCGCAGCAAACAACTTGTAATTCTCTTCGCAAGAACGGCAAACTTTTGTTTTTGTGCCAACATAAGTGCTCTTTTCTAAGTCTATCTCCAACAGAATTATGACCCGGAGAAATGGCGTCTTTTTCTGGATGGAGGCAAGGACAGTTTGAAGGCAGTCTTGCTTCATGAAGGGAATACGAAACCATCAATTCCAATCGGATATGGAAATAATATAAAGGAAACATATGAGCAATGAAAGGACTTCTCGATCTCATACATTATGACATTATGACCAACATTATAATGAACGAAATTGATTGCAAATAAAACAAAAATTTTTCAAAGAATCTTATAAATATTTTTTTATTATGAAGGGTGAAGGCTCACTGATAATCATGTGCTAAATATCAGTCAAATTCTTGCCACGGGTTCGGTGCATAATTTTATATAATAAAATTAATAGCGATTTAAAATAATATCCAAAAATATAATAATAATAACAATAATAATTTTAATTTGATAACGTTCCCGAGTTAGGGTGAAATATGTCTACGTACCTGGCTAATTTAGGGACAAAAAATTGCCACGCCCATAAAAAAAAATCTGGACCTGATGGAAAAAAACCGAAAATGGATTCGAGTTTAGCGCATCAAAATCCATATAGTCCACATAGTTTTATTTAAAGGCGCGACAAAAAGTTATTTTTTGCAGAGCAGTGTAATTAATAATAATGGAATTGTTATTTCTTTCTTTCAAAATTTTTTGACAGTTAAAGCAACGATTTTTGACATCTCATTTTGCCTTTAGCAGCAATCAATCGCCGCTGATTTGTATTTAATCTTCTTCTTCTGTTCTACTATTGAAACACATAAATTTCTATTGGCTGAGATCATTATTTGAGGAAAAAGAAACAATTTAATTCACAAATTTTTATTCGTTGATTTTTGCCTACCACTTTTTATTAGGTGGCTTCGTTGAAGGTAATAATAGTTTTTCTTTCTGGCCCACGATATCATTTTATCAAAAAATATATTTAAAACTTAGAAAAATCCTAAAATATTTTTCTTGCGCTATCAAGTGGATTAAATAAAATACTTTTTATTTAAATAAAATACTTTTTCCAAATTCGTACATATTTTTGGGAATTGTCGTTTTTTAAACTTCTTTAATTTTAATTATGAGCTGATTCTTTTTTCCCAAAATGTTACTCAAAAATTGAAAGTGTTCAATATTTGCTAATTTGAAAATCAAAAAAGCAAGTGTTTGTGCAAAATAAAACAACTCGTGTTGTCAACACTCTAAATAAATTGTATTTATATTAAAGCAATTATTAGTTGTTGTTGTTGTTCGGAAAAAAGTCAACGAATTGTAGAAAAAGGAAAAGTGATCAGTGAATTCTGGTTATGACTTTCATATTCGTTTTAGACTTCTCATTTATTAAAAGGGAATTTTAAAATAAATATCTTGAGTTATTCTAAGAAATGTTGGGTCAAGGTTCCCTAATGATCTTCATTAGCTCCAGTGGAATGCGCAGAGGAACTGGCTAAAACCCCTCAACTGATCACTTTGATTTTTTTTAAGATTTTGGTAAAAAAGAATCAGCACACAATTCAAATTAAAAAGTTTGACTTAATGTATAATGGAACAGAAAATTCAGAAAAATGGGACATGAAGAAAATAACCAAACGGTAACACGGGTATTAAAAAGAAAAACGTGTTCACATCAGGTTGATACAGTTCTCGGATTCTTTTTCACAGTAAAATTTGTGTAAATAGGAACTGTTATCACATTCAACGAAGCCGCCTAAAAAGTGGTGACAAACACAATATGCCCATGAGCACTGATGATGAAAGTGCAGCGGCTATCGAAAACAGCTGTTCTGCTCGGCTGTATAAGTTGAATATTTATTTTTCAATATACACATGAGCACTAATAAGACTGATGTTGACTTTCCTGTGTGTCTTGGAATATTTATCATCATGTATTTTTAAGATTTTAATTAATTTCGAACAATTAGCCCATGAATCCTAATTCGATTTAAAATAAAATTAAAAAGGTTGAAAAATACTTAAAAACAAAATAGGAGACATTGAAATAAATTGGAATTGGCTTTTGTGGAACTACTTTTTCTTTACTTTCAAAGTTTAATTTTTTGTCATGTGGTGACTGTCAGGAACATGACTTCGGATTAATTGAAAAGGTGACAATAAAGAGAACTTTTCGCAACCGATTGTAAAAAGCGTTAGAAAATATCCAGTGTCTCGTTTCTGTAACTGATGTGAGAAGTTCTCACGTCGAAAAATTCAATAATTATGGTTGTCATCCTCTTTATTGTACATTTATCCATAGTATATTATGTTGATTGTTATAAGAATAAATGCTTTAGTATATCTTCTATATAATCTGCCCCAACCTGTGTTTCACAGAGTGGCGACAATTTCTTCGATGCGAGAAGTTCTCACTTCAGTTACAGAAACGAGACACAGATTTGCACTACTGCCGTAGCATAAATTATGAATCTTATTGACTTCTTTGGAGTATTTTATTTTACTGGAGATGGCTGACTGTTCCCAGGCCCAGCCTGTCTTTTGGTTTTAACTATCTCAAAACGATCATTATGGTCTCTTTTTTTTGTGTTGTACAGTGTTATGAAATAATGTTGAAATCTCAAAAAATTTTCACCAGAAAAACTTTCAATATTCGCAACACTTTCCCTACTATTAATTATAAATGTTTTAGCAAAAGATTTCTAAAGGATAAAATCAAAATCCTGCTGGCTTAATGGCAGCCTTTTTTTCGAAATATAATTAAATGAATTATGAATTGAAGGTGGGTCCAACTATAATACACGATATCGATGTTAAATAAAACAACAATTTTTCCGATAATTATCTTAATATATTTTATTATAAAAGGAGGATCCATGATGATGACAATTTTGTGTGTAATAAAATATCAGCCAAATGCACGCCCCGGCTTCGTTGGTTCCCATAAATATGAGGCACGAATTGGGGTTCAAGGTCGTTAATGTACTGAATGACATTGTTCTTTAGCTCTTAAATTGCTCTTGGTTTATTAATTGAAACTTTTTTTTATTTTTAAATATCCCCAAAGAAACCAATCCCTATCACACGGTGCTGGCGTCCAAATAACATCAGCACGACGTGAGATAACACGGCCATTGAATTTATTTCTCGTGTACAAAAGCCCCTGTTTCGTTAGGTGTAAAGCAATTGGCACCATGCCCTCTAAATCCATGTCCTTACCTTCTGGCTAAAAAAGAAGTCCGTTATTATATATCACAATACTGAGCATCAATCTAAATTTCAGGTAGACATTCCCTTAAAGGACAAGGAACATATATTTTATGGACATTTGAATATAATTTAGGTTAGGTTAGGTTGAAAAGAGGGGCATGAGTCATCCCAATCCTCTCAAGGATTACACCTAGGCCGCAATAGGCCTGTTGTGCGCTCCAAAGTAGGAGTCACCGTTCTATAAAACCTCCTTCGTACCTTCAAGAAACTTTAGAATTTGATTACATTAAGAACCCAGTCTCTTCAATGTATCTTCTTAAGTCCCTCCATTTAGAGCCCCTAAGAAAATCCATCTCCTGTATAGTCCCCTGATTAAATGCTTGTCTTCTGACCTGGCCAAAAGCTGGACAGTAGCACAAGTAGTGCTTTAGTATTTCGTCCTCCTCCTCCTGACAGGCTCTACATGTCGTATCGTCAACGATACCCATTCGTGCCAGGTGAGTCCTTAACTCTGTATGTCCCGGTATTAAATGAACCAGTCTCCGTAGTACTGGGGCCTACTCAATGTTAGGATCTCCTTTGCCCTATTACCATCTGGGACCCCCCATAAAATTCTAGTCACCCTACCTATGGTAGAGTGCTGCCAATTCCATTTGAATATAAGACGTCAAGTTTGTAGCATCAGCAGCCGAATGGAGAGGTTGAACCTCTTGTGAAATTAATAAAATACATTGAAAGAGAAAGCTTTAGAGTCTGGTACAGATGCTTAGAAGTCACTTGTTCTACGGAGAAATACACCCAACAAAATATGCTCAAGCCCATCCAAGAGAATAAATTTTAATAAAACTGTTTGTGGAAAAGATATTTCGAAACGATTTAGTAACCCTTGAAGTTCAGCATTAAAATCGAATAATCCTTAATATCACAAATAGTTCTGGTAACGTTTCGTTAGTTGTGGCGTTGCTTCAGTGTAAAATAGATATCCACTTGCATTTTTCGATGGCGTCGACATCTTGACTTCTCAGCTTGTAAATAAGTTTGTTAAGTGTATTTTCTGTTACAATTAATTTTGGCACGAATGTGCTGCTGCTCGGCGCGTATTATTTTATACATGCGAGTTTGTTTTATTGTTCTATTTCCAGCACCACAACGTATATTGTTGACATGATGGGAATTTTCAAGAGAATTTTTTTTATATATCCTTTTTTATAAAGCGTTAACTAGAACACACACACGCACACACAAACTTGGCCATCAAATATACACATCCATTTCAATTTATCCCAATAAACATAAAATTGAAAAGCATTAGAAATAAATATATCGCACAGCAAATCCTGAAGAGTCAAGACTCAAAATCAAATAAATTTTGGATATATAATTTCTGATGCCTTTAAAAGAAAACTCGTTTGTCTGAAACTTTTTACACTTTGGGAAACTAAAAATTTATCCTAAATAAAACCTTTAGGTTTGTCATTCCGTGTACAATTCCTTCGATATTAATATGGGACTCAATAAAGTATATATATATATATATATATATATATATATATATATATATTCTGGATTCTCATAAATAGCGATAACGATTGAGCGATGTCCGTCTGTCTGTCTGCACGTGAAATCGGTTACCCCAAGCCCTCAGCAGAGCTAGAAACTTCTTTCTTGAACTGATGGATTGCAATTGAACTTAAGTAGAGTGCTATTGAAAAATCCGAAATACTGTTCCAGAGTTGGGAAACTTACACCTATTTTTCGCAGCAATATCAATACCAAAAACCAATTATTTATTTGTTTGTTTGTAAATTGAATTTCTTTCATACTTTGGGAAGCCTCAATTGTCTATTAAAAACTAAAAGTACAAATTTATTTTCCAGGGATGGGAAACTAAAAGTTTTTTTTAACACACTTAGTATTTTGTGATACATGTAATAAATAAAATATTTAAAAATTTTAAGTTTTTCTTAAATCAAAAAAGAATAGACAATAAAAAAATTTCCAGGGATGGGAAATTAAGCGCTTTTTTGCACATTCGGTATTTTGTGGTGCCTATATTAACTAAGATATTTAAAAATTTTAAGTTTTTCTTAAATACAACCGCTTGAATACATCATAAAGATTTCCATTTAAAAAAAGAACAAAACAAAAATTTAATTTTCGCCTCCAGGGATGGAAAATTGAAATTTTGTTCATACATAAATGTAACCAAAAAATCAATGAACGTCTTTTTTAGTAATTAGAAATATTTTCTTAATTTAAGAAACAAAATTGGATTCAAAAATTAAAAAAAAATCCAGGAATGGAAAATTAAAAGTTTTTTTCTTGTGGTACTTGTAATAACTAAAATGTTTAAAGTTTTTTAAAATTTTCTAAAATAAAACCGCTTTATACATCATGAAGATTTGCATTGATAAAAAAAAATTTTATTTTCGCCTCCAGGGATGGGAAATTGAAATTTTCTTATACTTAAATGTAACCATAAACACAACTAACATCGTTTCTTACTAATAAAAACTATTTTTTTCAATTTAAGAAAAACAAAATTGGTATCAAAAATAAAAAAGAATATTTCGATTCCAGGTTTGGATAACTGCAATTTTTTATTGTACATGAAAGTGATCAAAATTGTTACAAATTTTAAGTTGATCTTAAATAAATCTATTTCATGCCTCATTAGAGTTGCATTGGCAAAAAAAAGATTTACAAAACAAACATACATTTTCTCTTCCAGAGATGGGAAATTGAACGTTTTTTTTTGCCACCTTCGGTATTTTTTAGTACTTATAATAACTAAAATATTTAAAAATTTCAAATTTTTCTTAAATAAAACCGCTTAATACATCATGAAGATTTGCATTGGTAAATTAAAAAAATTAAAATTTAGTTTCCAGGGTTGGGAAATTGATTTGTTTTTCATTCATACAAGTAACCAAATAGGCAAAAAGGCATTTTTACTTTTTTTATGAGTTTTAAACAAATCCACTGATTGATTTCACAAACCGGGTCACAATCGGATAATCTGTTCGAGAGATATCGTGACCGAAAGAATTCGAAAAAGTGAAACATTTTGAAATACTCCAAAATTATATATCTGATCAATTAGTGTTCTCGGTTATTTTATAGTATTGAAATCTATAACAATCACCTTTTATCACGTGGGAAGCGGGTGATTTGAAAATTAAAATAAAACAGAAACCAGGTGACGATAGTTTCGCGGTTAAAATTAGCGGGCAGTTACAGGGATCAGGCCTTTAGGGTCAAACTTCTTTTATATATTTTGTAAATGAACAATACAAAACATTATTATAAATATAATATATTAAAATAAAATTGCGATTACCTTTTTAATATGTTTTTCAATGTGTATTAAATACCTGAGGTGTCCGAATAATATTTCCTGCAACTGTATGCCCATACCTAAAACATGATTTCGCACGTCTGCTGTAGAAAATATTATGACTGAATTTGACTAGAAATGCTCTCTGGGGAGAAACCAAAATATAGGTGAAGCACACACATACACACACACACACACACAAAGGAAACTGACAAACACAATTGGCAAACACGGTTTCCAATGTTGCCAAAATGCGACTGCCAAGCTGCTGGCATTTTGTCATATAACACTTTCATTAAAAACAATTAAATTTTTAGCAGGCGACACGAGCTTTTCTAACGCCCCCATCTGGCGTTAGTTGATCCATTTAATATGTCAGTCCGTACTGATTTTGTTTTTCAAAAAGATATATAATTACATTTTTTATAACTCCTATACTGGAGATATGAGTGTTTGTATGCATGTACCACCCGTTCGTGGCTGTTCTCGCTTTTTATTATTATTATTATTATTATTCAAAATGTGTTGTGTTTCACTAAACAGGAAATGCATGAATTCAATTATTTGCTGCTGCTTTGCTGAGAAAAATAAATGTAAACGTGGGTGTGAGTGTGAGTGTGAGTGTGAGTGTGAGTGTGAGTGTGTTCGGGGCTAATTACCATTTAACTGCAATATTGTCATTCTTTTTGTATAAATTAAGTTCGTGACGTTACCGGGAAAATAAATGTGTGTGTGACGAGCGAAAATATTTTCTAGTTTTAATTAAATGTTGTTGCCACAGAAACCACTTGGATGACATTTGAAAGCATAGACTCGACGACAAGACAGTGACACCAAGACTTATGTTTTTTTATCTTGTGAATAATAAATTTTAATGTCCTGCGAAAACATCTACATACACTGGGAAACAAGATTTCGTTAATGTTATGATTAGAAATCACGTCATGAACATATTTTCACAGCTTGTTTGCTGGCAAATGACATATTTTGCTTCTTTCTGCTGAGTTTCAAGTGCTTTAAAGCCAAATTAATTACCATCAGAACAGCTTTACATGAAGATATGCTCACAGAAAAAGTAAAATAGAAAATAAGTCTGTACCAGGAATGCGTCCCGGAAAAGTACTAAAACGTTTTTTAAAAGATCTGCAGTCAACAATCAACGAAGTGTTATAAAATACAGGCCAAGAGATTTATTTCAATTCAGTTGTTTGTATTTTACCTTTATTATTTAAATATTATCTCATATAATTAACCTTGTAATAGATCTTCGGGTCTAGTTTGACCCAAATGAAAAAGTTTTAATAAATCGTTTGTGTGTTTGTAGTTGCACGAGAACTTGAAATGCGAATACAAGACAGAAATATTTCATAATATAATTTAATTGTTTGCAATTTCGCAATAAAATATCATTTGAAATAATTAACCTTAGAACCTTTCGGTCAAATATGACACAAATAAAAAAGCTTTATAAAAGAAATGCAATAGAACTTTAAATGTATAACGAAAACAGAAATTATAATTATAATTAAGTTTGCTTGTATTTTCCAATTATGATCTGAAATTTACCTGCAATAATTAACTTTGATCGGGTCAAATATGACCCAAATAAAAGGCGTTTTATAAAATAACTGTTTTGAAGAACCAACATGGGCTCTTCATTTGACAGATTAGTATCAGGTAAAAAAAACTGAGTGAAAGAATCTTCAAGGAGTCTAAAATAGCTTCTCTATTACGCTGCTGCACATCTCGTAAATACAACAAACGACGTATTCATGGTTAAATAAAATTATTTATAACATCCAGCACGTGTTGTGCATTACAGCTATCATTTTATCCTTTTTGTTAAATTATTATTTAACTGAAATATAGACGACTTGTATTTGTTTGTGGCGATGAAAAACTGCGCTACTGCCAGTATCATTCGCTGTTAGCTGTTTGAACGTTTTGTGTGTTTATCAATGACTGCTGCAGCAGTTTACATCGTCAAAAGTAAAATGGAATATAAATCATATATACAAACGTATTACGAGAACATATTGAAGCCATTGTGCAGAGGTAGATAACACTCTTCAGAGGTGTAAATAAAAAGCACACCGTAAGGATATCTTCACTTTTTTTTGTTTGCCTGTTCTCGTTATACCCTTCACAAAAATGTGACAGGGTATATTTAGGTTTGTCATTCCGTGTGTAATATCTTCGATATCAATATGCGACCCCATATAGTATACATATTCTGGATCTGGATCCTTATGAATAGCGATGACGATTGAGGGATGTCCGCCTGTCCGTCTGTGTGTACGTGAAATCGGGTTTCCCGAGGCCCCAGAAGAGCTAGAGACTTCATTGTGGGACTGATCGATTGGAAGTGAGCTAACTTAAAGTGGTATTGAAAAATCGGAAGGACGGTTCCAGAGCTGGGAAGCTTACACCTATTTCTCGACGCAAAATTAACACCAAAAACCGATTATTTTTTTGCTTATTTGCAAATCGAACCTATTTCATGCTTTGGGACTCCTCAATTGTCCATTTAAAACTTAAAAAAAATCCAGGGATGGGAAATTAATTTTTTTTGCACATTCGGTATTTTGTGGCACATATAATAAATAACTAAAACGTTTAAAAATTTCAAGTTTTTCTTAAATAAAACCGTCTTTGGTGTAATGAAGACTTGTATCGATGAAAAAAAACAAATTTAAAAATATAAAGTTCCCATCCAGGGTTAGGAAATTTAAATATTTTTTATGCAATAAGCTAACCGAAAATCAACTGACGTCGTTTTTTCCTGGTAAAAATTATTTTTTATTGCGGAAAAACAAAATTGGTATCAAAAATTTTAAAAAAATCTAAATTTCGATTCCAGGGTTGGATACCGCAATATTTTGTAGTACATGAAAGTGACAAAAATTGTTAAAAATTTGTAGTTTTTCTTAAATAAATCCGCTTTATACATCATGAAGACTTCCATGGGTAAAACATAATTTTAAAAAAATTCAATTTTTGCTTCCAGGGATCGGAAATTGAATATTTGTGGCACATTCGGTATTTCGTGGTACATATAATAACTAAAATGTTTAAAAATTTCAAGTTTTTCTTAAATAAAACCGTTTTATGCATCAGAAAAATTTGCGAAGATAGAAAAAAAGTTTAAAAGTTAAAAATTCTCATCCAGGGTTAGGAAATTTAAACTTTTCACACATTAACATAACCAAAAATGAACTAACTTCGTTTTTTCCTGGTAAAAATTATTTTCTATTCTGGCAAAACAAAATTGGTATCAAAAATTAAAAAAAAATCATAATTTCGATTCCAGGGTTGGATACCGCAATATTTTGTAGTACATAAAAGTAACAAAAGTGGTTAAAAATATGTAGTTTTTCTTAAATGAAACCGCTTCATACATCATGCAGACTTCCATTGGTAAAAAAAAAAATTAAAAAAAAATTATTGCTTCCAGGGATCGGAAATTGAATTTTTTTTTTGTACATTCGGTTTTTTGTGGTACATATAATAACTAAAATGTTTAAAAATTTCAAGTTTTTCTTAAATAAAACCGTTTTATACATCATGAAGATTTGCATTGATGAAAAAATTTTTCGGATCCAGGGGTGGGAAATTGAAATTTTATAAAAATCAAAGGGCAACTCACGCAGTTTTTTTTTTTTATTAATTAAGACTATTTTTTAATTCAGGAAAAGACAAAATTAATATCAAGTACTTAAAAAAATCTATATTTTGACTCCAATATGTTGTATAACATGAAAGTTGTCAAAATAGTTAAAAATCTGCAGTTTTGCCTAAATAAAACCGCTTTACACATTATGAAGAATTGTATTGGTAAAAAAAATTTTAAAAATTAAAGTTTCGTTTCCAGGCGTGGGAAATATTGAATATTTTTCATGTATAAAAGTAACCAAAATATGCGACTGAAGTTGTTTTTATTGCGCTTATAAAATGGAAGGGTATATAAGATTCGGCACAGCCGAATATAGCACTTTTACTTGTTTTTGTCTATGCTCGATTTACTGGCAGTTATTTTATATAAAAAGAAATATTTGAAGCGATCAGGGCCTTAAGAGAATCGATTGCTTTTCTATTTGGAAAAGTAAAATTAAAGTTGATTTTAAAAAGTTGCTTTCGAATATGAATTGATGTCAATGATGATCATGGGTCCATTAAAGTGGGTGTTTTTATAGAGTGACATGAGTTTAAATCATAACAAAACTAGCACATATATTTTTAATATCAATGACATGAGCTTTATTTGAAAGAAAATTTTATGAAATTAATTTTTAAATATGACTTTTGCCGAGTGGCTGCCACGGCTGGCAATTTTCAACAACTTGTTACAGCATTTGCGGCCGTATTTCGCTGATAAACTCTTGGGATGTTGACTTCCAGGAGTTAAATTACTGGTGGTTTATCAGCCCTAAAGAAAATAGTCCAATGGGCTTAAATCACACGATCTTCGTGGCCAATTATTTTAATTGACATAGAAAATTATGTTTTCATCAAGAGTTTCTTTGAGTAAATGAATTGTAGCAGCCCCAGTGTGGCGCGTGGCGCCTTCCTATTGGAACCACATGCCAGCAAGATTAATGCCACGTAATTGAGGCGCGATAGACTTTCGCAAGTTCCTCTACCGTTCACCATTAACAGTAACATTATGAATGTCAACATTTTTGAACACATACGGGACAATGACTCCGCCAGCCCGTTAAGCGCCCACTAATTTCCGGTGGATGAAGGGGTGCTTTGACGAAAGTTTGAGGATTTTCCTCCCTCTAAATGCGACAATTCTGCTGATTTACGTACCCACTCAATCAGAAAACAAAGTGTTAAATAGATAAATTTGCCATATAAAACAATTATTTTGAATAAAAATTTCAACAATTCGTATGCGTTGTAGTTTGATTCATAATGAAGTTTCAAAGAAAACTACAGAAAAGACAACTCTCAGATATAATTAATTTGTATTTCATATCGAACTATTCAAGAGTATTTTGAATTGAGAAAAATATGTTAAATATTCCAAAGATCACGGGATAGTCAACATAAATATTAACTATTTCAAAAAAATATTACATGTATATCTTTACGAAAATTTGTACAGTGAGTTCGAGAAATTCCAAAACAGCCTTCGAATGAAACTCTTACGAGAAAAGAGTCCTCAGAGCTGCTTGATTAAATGTGGGCAACCCAATCTTAAAATCTTTAAACTGAAAGAAGCGCTTCAGTGCCTAAATCCCGGCCTAAATCTGCGGCCATTTGCTCTTACCTATTCACAGTTTCGGATTGGCTGAATAAATCTGTACAGCTACTTCTTCAGCGGTTGTCGTCCGTCCGTGCACCATCTTAAATTCTTAAAGTCTATGGAAGGACCACGCTCTTCTTAAGTAGAGTCGAGTGAAACATTTTTTTAAAAACTTTTTTTCAAGTCCCCAGCTACTGTTTAGTAGCCTAAAACACGAATCGTGGAGTGCTGCTGCCTTCTTAATATATATTATGAACTTTTGCTTTAATCCAATCAAAAATTTTATTGAATTTTAAATTTCGTCACGCTTCGTTGGATTGATGAAACAATGTTACATTAACTTTGTCACATAACTGAAATACTTTCATCGATGCTATGAATTAATTTCATTGATGCAACGACACAATTTCGTGAAAACAATCCAGTAGTTGTATAGGCAGTTTTTTTATAGAGCGATACAACTTTGAGTTGGCATCACTGCTTTATTTGAGCACCCATTTAAATGCTGACAATTGTTTTTTGTTTAGTATGCCTTGACATTTTATCATAAATCGACTTACACCAAAGCAACGTGTGCAAATTGTGGACATTTTTAATCAAAATAATGTTTCTGTTCGTCAAACTTATCGTGAACTTCGTCCTCTTGATGGCGTACATAATCATCCTTCAGAGCTGCTAATTCGAGGAACAATAGATCGTGTTTTTTATAGAGTGATATATCTACAAAAAAAACACCCTATACAACTACTGGATTGTTTTGACGAAATTAATTAAATTAATAATTTCATTTAATACTGAGAAGTTAATGCAGACATGAGATAAAATAATTTCAGTGATTTCATTACACAGGATCATACCAGAAGACTATATATCTTCGATGAATCATGGACAGGATCACACAAAACAAATGTTTGGTTGGCAACAGCACAAGCAAAAAAAAAAACAATAAAGAGTTTTACTGCTTCAACGAAATCTTCCTTGAAACAACGAATATTTCATGGATGCTCTAAGACGCTTCCTAATATTTGCACTTACAAAAAACTTAATTGTGTTAGATTTTTATTTTTTATTTTTAATCAAAAAACTTAATAATGTTTTCTTTACTTCAAATTGTTTCTAAGATGATGCAAAATGTTGTTGTCATAAGGCCAATGAATTGGTTTTATGGAAATATGGAAGCGAATGAATCGACCTTAATGAAACTTTCAATGGATTTGTGATGAATATCTAATTAAATACTTTCATTGGATCTATGATGAAGCGAATATATTTTGGTGTGCCACACCTAAGAGCAAGTAAAGCAAAAATTAGCAGGGAACTTAATGGACATTGTCCAGATTGTAACATATTTTTCATTTTGTAGGTTGCTGGTATTATATTAATCATGTTAAATTCATTGATTATAGTTGCATATCAACCCTAAGGAGCTGCTAAGAATTGAGTCTTTTGAAGTTCTGTTATCGCTTCAAGTGTTTTACAGTTCCTGGATGTATAAATTCGTGCACCACATAGACGCAGTAAACACATGCTGCCTCCCATTCATATTTGAAATAAAATTGAAAAATAATGTTGAACTCTTTTTGAAATTTAAGAAATTCATGTCCGTAATGGGGCCAATTTATATGTTTAAGAATTTTCTTTTTCTTTTTATTATTTTTCTCGAAGGCAATTTATTTGATTTAAGCACTTGCGCTATTTGGGTTGGCTTCTGAGCAGTAACATGCTTCAGGCGTTAAAATGAAGAAGCATTAAGCAAAAATATCTGCGATATGCTTAAGCGTATTCATATTTTAATTCAACCACAATTTGGCAGAGTTAAAGTGGAGTTTATGACAATGCTAATGAAAATTCCTTTATTTATAGTCAAAATTTTATATAAAAATAAATATAAAAAACCGCAAAACATATTTACAATATTTCGGAAACTTTTGCAAAATGTATGATTTCTAGTATATTTTATTTATTTATTTATTTTACAGTCTATGAATTTACAATTCTTACAGACTATTTACATACATGCATATACACATATACAGATTATAATTCAAAGAAATATCAATTATTGGCTGTTATTTAATGCAAACAAAATATTTCGTTTAATCAAATTTTCACTGAAAGAGAAATCAACATAATAATATTTTTTGTTAAAGTCCTTACAGCATCTAATAAAAGGATCAGAATTAGCGTAATTTGTTCTTAGAAATTTAATATTAAGTAGACAGAAGAAACGGGTAGGACGTTGAGGAACACAAAATGATAAATTTTCTATTAAGAATTCAGAGCAGGTTTTACCATTAATTATATTTAAAATAAATAAAGTGTTTAACATACATCTTGGACTACTTAGGGATGGTAACTTAATAAGAGCTAGTCTAGCTTTATAAGAACGCAAACAAAATGGGTTCCATTGCAAACTTCGAAGATAAAATATCAAAAATTGTTTTTGTACAGATTCAATTGTGTTGATGTAAATCTTATATGTTGGATCCCTTATTAGTGATCCATATTCCAAAATGGGACGAACAAGCGATGTGAAAAACTGCTTAGTAACATAAGGATCTTTCAAATTCCTTTGCCCAGCGTTTGATGAACCCCAGTTGACTTCTGGCTTTTCTAACAGTTAGAGATATATGTTGAATAAAATTCAGTTTTGGATCTAGTAAAATTCCAAGATCTGTGAAAGTGCAAACATTTTCCACCTCACAACCACCCAAAAAATATTTAACCTTGAAATGGCTCCTCCGAAAGAAACACATATACTTGCATTTTTTAGATTCAATGTCATTAAATTCATTTCACACCAACAGTACAAAGAGCTTAAGTCTGCTTGAAGAAACGTCGTCAGCATACATAATAATGAATGAGTTTTTGATAACTGCAGGTAAGTCATTGATAAATAGTGAAAATAATAGGGGTCCCAGATGACTTCCCTGGGGAACACCAGACGTAACGGGGATCGGTTTAGATATAATGGGTGATTTTATAAGAACTATCGGAAATTAAAAAAAAAGAAAACACAAAATTCAGAAAAATGCATGAAATATTTATTTGGATTGATAGTTGGGTCGATATAATTTAATGTTTGAAGATTATTTCATGCAAATGTTGGCCGCGGCTGCGCCTCAAATGGTCCATCCGCTTAGTCCAATTTTGGCATACTCTTTCCAACATTTCGGCCGGTATCTCACGAATAATGTTGGCAATGTTGGCTTCCAGTGCGTCAATCGAAGCGGGCTTGTCGCTATAGACATTAGCCTTAACATAGCCCCACAAAAAATAGTCTAGAGGCGTTAAATCGCACGATCTGGGCGGCCAATTGACTGGTCCCAAGCGTGAAATAAACTGTTCACCGAACTCGCCTCTCAATTGGTCCATTGTTTCGCGTGCTGTGTGGCATGTGGCACCGTCTTGTTGAAACCACATGTCATGCAAGTCAAGCTCTTCCATTTTGGGCAAAAAAAAGTTTGTTATCATCGCACGGTAGCGCTCACCATTCACAGTAACGTTGTGATTCGCATCATCTTTGAAGAAATACGCCCCAATGATGCCGCCAGCTCATAATCCGCACCAAACGGTTGTTTTTTGTGGATGCATTGGTAGCTCTTGCAATGCTTCTGGCTGCTCTTCACTCCAAATACGGCAGTTTTGCTTGTTCACGTATCCATTCAACCAGAAATGAGCCTCGTCGCTGAACACAATTCTTCGATAAAAAAGTGGATCTTCATTTAACTTTTCAAGAGCCCATTCACCAAATATTTGGCGTTGTGGTAGGTCGTTTGGCTTCAATTCTTGCACCAGCTGTATCTTATAAGGCTTCACACCCAAATCCTTCCGCAAAATTTTCCACGTAGTGGAGTAACAGAGGCCCAATTGCTGCGAACGGCGCCGAATCGATAATTCACGGTCATCACCAACACTGGCCGATACGGCTGCGATATTTTCTTCAGTTCGCACTCTACGTAAGCGTGTTGGTGGTTTAATGTCCAACAATGTAAATTTGGTGCGAAATTTTTTTACAATAGCCCGAATAGAAGCCTCAGTAGGTCGATTAAACTGACCATAAAATGGAAGAAGCGCGCGATGAACTTTCTTAACAGAGCACGCATTTTGGTAATAAAATTCAATAATTTGCAAGCGTTGTTCGTTTGTAAGACGATTCATGATTAAATTATAGACCAAACTGAAGATGTTTGACAGTGACACAAGATACAAAACGTGCGCGAGCTGTCAAAACTAGTGTTGCCAAAAAGATAATAGCAAAAAAATCACTCGTTAGTACTTTTGAATAAAACATTTTGTTTCCTATTAGTAAGGTAGGAACTAATCCAATTCAAACAGCCACGTGTGAATCCCATATAATGCAGGTTACTCAATAGAAGTTTGCGGTTAACTTTATCAAATGCTTTACTGAAATCTGCGTAGACTACGTCAGTTTGTTTTTTATTGACAAAACCACGATTTACCAAAGTTGTAAATTGTATGAGGTTGGTTATAGTTGAGCAGCCTTTACGAAAACCATGTTGACTAGAACATAATGTTGATGACACCTGGTGGCACAAGCTACTTGTAATTAAATTTTCAAAGAGTTTCGGTATAATTTTAAAGAAGGTTTTGTCTTTAATTAGAATTCTTAAAGAGCACAGTTTCACAAGTGCTGTAAACATTTTTATTGGTTTTTTTACCCTTATGAAAAAAATAGATCTCATTCAGAAGGATTTTAAGATTAAATCGGATTAATAACAGGCAGCCTTGAGAGCTCCAGGTAACCAAAATTCAGTTTTTGTTTATACAGTCAAACATGAAATATTAAGTAGAATTTTTCACCAATTTTCAAAAAACTATTTAAGAAATAATTATTTTTGTATTTAATTCGACCTTGTCTAGGACCTAGAGCCTGAAGAATAATTATTACAAGAATTTATTTATGAAATATTAAAAATTTTCTATGAAAGAATTCAATTTCGCTTCTTTTGTTGTGTACAACAATTGTTAAAATAAGTAATAATAATATATTCGGCTGCGCCGAATCGTATATACCCTTCACCAACGTACGTCTGGCGTTACATATATTTTTAAGTACCAATTTTGTTTTATTTCAGTTATAAAAGAGTTTTAGTTACCAAAAAAAAAAAAAAGAAAACCACTTTAATGAATAAACATATATAAACAATTTCCCACCCCTGGAAACGAATTTTTAATTTTTTTTTTGCCAATGCAAATCTTCATGATTTATAACGCG
The DNA here is from genome assembly GCA_963675445.1 of Linnaemya vulpina. Lineage (NCBI taxonomy): Eukaryota > Metazoa > Arthropoda > Insecta > Diptera > Tachinidae > Linnaemya > Linnaemya vulpina. The sequence continues at coordinate 62,572,179 of OY776280.1, read as the reverse complement.
GTTTTATTTAAGAAAGGCTAAATTTTTTTAACATTTTAGCTATTACATGTACAACAAAATACTGAATGTGCAAAAGAAAATTTAGTTTCCCATCCTTGGAAATTTTCTTTTATATATTTAGTTTTTAATAGACAATTGAGGCTTCCCAAAGCATGAAATAGATTCAATTTACAAACAATAAAAATAAAAAAATTAATTGATTTATGGTATTAATTTTGCGTCGAGAAATAGGTGTAAGCCTCCCAGCTATGGAACCGTTTTTAGGAGGTTTCTGTATCACTCTATTTAAGTCCAAGAAGGAAGTCTGTAGCTTTTCTGGGTGCTTGGGAAAACGGATTTCACGTACAGACAGACGGACATCGCTCAATCGGGTCATCGCTATTCCTAAAACTAGATGAACTGAAAATAAACTTCAACTCTAAAAAATCCGATATACGGTTCCAGACCTGGGAAGCTTACACCTTTTTCCCGACGCAAAATTAACACCAAAAACCACTTATTTTTTAATTGTCTATTAAAAAGTAACAAAATTAGAAAAAAGAAATTTTTCCAGAGATGGAAAATTAAAAGTTTTTTTCTTGTGGTACTTGTAATAAGTAAAATGTTTAAAAATTTTTAAATTTTTCTAAAATAAAACCGCTTTATACATCATGAAGATTTGCATTGAAAAAAAAAAAACATTCATTTTCGCCTCCCGAGATGGGAAATTGAAATTTTTTTATACCTAAATGTAACCAAAACGACAACTAACTTCGTTTCTTACTAATAAAAACTATTTTTTAATTTAAGAAAAACAGAATTGGTATCAAAAGTAAAAAAAATAAAAAAGAAATTTCGATTCCAGGGTTGGATAACTGCAATTTTTTATTGTACATGAAAGTGAGCAAAATTGTTACAAATTTTAAGTTGTTCTTAAATAAATCTAAACCATGCCTTATTAGAGTTGCAGTGGTAAAAACAAAAATAAATTTTCACTTTCAAGGATGGGGAATTGAAACTTCGTTTTTGGCGCCTTCGGTATTTTGTGGAACAAGTAACAACTAACTTGTTTAAAAATTTAAAGTTTTTCTTAATTAAAACCGCTTTATACAGCATGAAAGTTTTGTTTGATATAAAAAACTAAAATTTCCTTTCCTGGGTTGGGAAATTTAAATATTTTTATACATAAATGTAAGCAAAAAGGCAACTGACGTCGTTTCTTACCAATAAAAACTATTTTTTAATTTAAGAAAAACGAAATTGGTATCAAAAGTAAAAAAAAATTTCGATTCCAGGTTTGGATAAGTGCAATTTTTTATTGTACATGAAAGTGAGCAAAATTGTTACAAATTTTAAGTTGTTCTTAAATAAAACTAAATCATGCCTTATCAGAGTTGCATTGATAAAAAAAAATAAAAAATGAAAAACTTTAATTTTCGCTTTCAGGGATGGGGAATTGAAACTTTTTTTAAAGTTTTTCTTAATTAAAACCGCTTTATACAGCATGAAAGTTTTCTTTGATATAAACAAATAAAATTTCCTTTCCAGGGTTGGGAAATTTAAATATTTTTATACATAAATGTAAGCAAAAAGGCAACTGACGTTGTTTCTTTTTTTTTTTTTTTTTGTTAACTAAAACTATTTCACAGCCCAGGAAGAACAAAATTGTAACGCCAGATGTACGTTTGTGAAGGTTTAGCATTTTTACTGGTTTTTTTATTTATTTATTTAATTTTTTTTTCTGTAAAAAAATAAAATTAAGTTTTACATTTAAAAGCTTAAAGATAAATGTTGCCAGCCAGACGTAACTTCTTCATAATGCACACGGTGTGTGTGTGTGCGTTGGTTTCACGCCGCACATTCAAGATTTACTGATGATACGTGCCTTTTTGATATTCTATTAGATTCGTATAGATTCAAAGCAGGACACCAAAACACTTAATAAAAATTACTTTTCGAGCCAGAAAGTGTTTACACCAGCATTACGATAATTGGATGCTTTTTAAATGTTGATCAGCCAGGGGTGGAATACAGCCAACAAGATTACAATTGTAATCACGCTTCTAGGATAGTTCAACTCCTCGCTATTTGCTATCGAAACGAAGAACGAAAATATAATCTGATTAGCAATTTTAACTTTCCTGTGTTTGTTTACTTCCGGAAAATTTAAATAAGATGATAACTTTTATTAAGTTTTGCGTTGTTGCGATTGTTTGCTCTGTAATAAAATTAAAACTTTGCGCACTTGCTGTAGGACAAACGTGCGTGTTGTAGCCGCACATGTTTGCTTCAGTTTGGCCAATTGGTTTTCCAACCAACTTGATTCCTTCTTTATTTTTTTTTTTAATTTTTCTAGCTGCGATAATGTGTGTTCCACAAAGCACCGCAATTTTTGCTTAAATTAATGTAAATTTTTAAGTTGCTTTTATGTTTGTTTGGTCTTTGAATAAAACCAAAATAAAACAGAAACTTGCTAAATTGTTCTTGTTTGCACTTTGAATATGAATAAAAAAACAAACAACAAAAAAATACCCCCAAGCTAAATGGCCAGGAATGGGCGCAATTCTCTGCTTAACCTGTTTAAGTCAACGAGAATCAAGCGAAATATACGGAAAAAATTATGCAAATTTTTTATGGAGTTTTAACATAAAATTTATTCAATGAGTGTATGTTAGTAAGTAAGTATGTGTGTATTTACATGCATGTGTGTGCGGGCATATTTAACAATAACCATAAAGTTTATAATCAAACACACGCGTACCCATACATCTGTTTGCATATAATTAGAAAGAACATATAAAAACAAGGCGGCAGCAGCAGCAGCAGCAAAACAGATACTAACCCGTCTAACAGAATCGAATGTGAAGATCGTGGTCTTTGTTTTGCCTGGAATAAATTATTCAAATTTGAACATTATGCGAGCCCCTTCGGCCATGTGTTGTCGCATTTTCCGTAGTTCCATTTCCATTTTACTTTCGCCGCACATGGGGATTTTTCGCACACGGACATTAAATAAAAATCATAAGATACATACATAAATAAAACACGACTTTACACAGCTGGATAGACAACAACAGGAAAACTCTGCATCCTATATAGTGAATTGTCAAGGCTTTTCCTTAAAATCGATTAGTTTTGGAATGCAGTTCAAGTCAGCAGCAAAATTAAGAAAATTGCAAGCGTTTGCATTGACTACGATTTTGAGAGGTTTACAAAATATTTGTTTGTGGCTAAACGGATATATATTTTCCATTGATTCTTTTGTTCGTGAAAGATTATAACAACAGCAGTAATAAAAAAAATTTATTACATATATGGGGTATTCACACTGTGTGCTACTCAGTCATATTGTCATAAGGTCATAATCAGGTGAAAGATTATACCAACAGCAGTAATAAAAAAAATTTATTACATATATAGGGTATTCACACTGTGTGCTACTCAGTCATATTGTCATAAGGTCATAATCAGGTGAAAGATTATACCAACAGCAGTAATAAAAAAAATTTATTACATATATAGGGTATTCACACTGTGTGCTATTCAGTCATATTGTCATAAGGTCATAATCAGGTGAAAGATTATACCAACAGCAGTAATAAAAAAAATTTATTACATATATGGGGTATTCACACTGTGTGCTATTCAGTCATATTGTCATAAGGTCATAATCACCCTAATCGTGTTTGGCGTTGCGCGCCCTTAAGTTCGACATATTGTAGTAGATTAAAGAAAACCTTTACTTCCTTTACAAAATAATTCAGAAAAATGGGGCATGAAGAAAATAATCAAACGGTAACACGGGTCTTAAAACAAAAACGTTTTAACATCAGGTTGATACAGTTCTCGGATTGCTAAAAGTATTTTGACGACGGAGCGATATCAAGTGGAGGACCAGGACATTTTCCAAATTAGTACATATTTTTGGGAATTGTCGTTTCTTAAACCTCTTTAATTTTAATTATGAGCTGATTCTTTTTTCCCAAAATGTTACTCAAAAATTGAAAGTGATCCATATTTGCTAATTTGAAAATCAAAAAAGCAAGTGCTTGCGCAAAATAAAACAACTCGTGTTGTCAACATTCTAAATAAATCGTTTTTATATTAAAGCAATTATTAGTTGTTGTTGTTGTACGGAAAAAATCCAACGAATTGTAGAATGAAAAGATAAGAAAATAAAAAAGGAAAAGTGATCAGTGAATTCTGGTTATGACTTTCATATTCGTTTTAGACTTCTCATTTATTAAAAGGGAATTTTGAAATAAATATCTTGAGTTATTCTAAGAAATGTTGGGTCAAGGTTCCCTAATGATCTTCATTAGCTCCAGTGGAATGCGCAGAGGAACTGGCTAAGACCCCTCAACTGATCACTTTGATTTTTTTTAAGATTTTGGTAAAAAAGAATCAGCACACAATTAAAATTAAGAAGTTTGATTTAATGTATAATGGAACAAAAAAGTCAGATAAATGGGACCTGAAGAAAATAAACAAACGGTAACACGGGTATTAAAAAGAAAAACGTGTTCACATAAGGTTGTTACAGTTCTCGGATTCTTTTTCACAATTAAATTTGTGTAAATACGAACTGTTATCACATTGAGCCTCCTAAATATAAGAAATATATAACATAAAAACAATCACGAGTTGTAGTAATCAAAGTGCAGCGGCTATCGAAAACAGCTGTTCTGCTCGGCTGTATAAGTTGAATATTTATTTTTCACAATAAAATTTGTGAAAATAGCAACTGTTATCACATTCAATTAAGAAAGCAAAAGGCAAATCATAGGTTACCTTCTTCACCCGCCATTTCGTTTTTGTTTATTTATTTTTTTTATTCAGTCTATTTGAAAGTTCAGTTTGTCTTGTTTATATGTTTGTATATTCTTTGGCTCGCCATTATGGGAAATTTTTCTGCTCACTGAACACAGTTCTTAATAAACTTACTTCCGACCAGGGTTGCAATTCGAGTTTTACGCAATTAGTGATACAATTAACTTAGAATTGCTCAATTTACTAATTGACGTATTGTATGATAAATTGTGTTAAATTAAGGCCTTAATTGCGCATTTAAGGGGTATGTCTGAAGACGATACAAAGCAGGTTAGATAAATTCGACAGATATTCATGACTGCACACTCAGCCGAACCCGGGACTTAAAGCATCGTAGGCTGCACTACTTCAACCAAAGGTTTTTCATTATTGCAAAGTAGTTGCGCATTTTTTGTAAATATTTGAGATGTGCTTAAGTCTTATGAGTGTTAATACGCTCTAAAGTAATATATTAAATATTAAAAAAAAAAATTCAATGCCACAACGAAAGGAATTATATCACATGCTGAACATTTGAGATTAAATCACGTTCCTAAGGAAGCTATCCAGCTCATGGTTTTTCCCATATTTAAGTAGAAATTTAAATTCACAATATCCAGAAAACAAAATTGAAATTTATATAACGAATTTGCTAATCCACAGTACCAGCAATTCGAAGCAGCTTTCAGTTGGATATTTTCATTAATTGCTGAAAAAGCAAATATGTACTCTAAGCAAAAGTGTTAACTACAGTGTGTGTGTGTGTGCGACAAAGTATTATCACAATATAAATATAAAATGTTCAAGTATTTAGAGAAAGACATCACTTTACATAGTGGCAAGTGTCTGCTACAAGTGCTTTTCAAACTTAAAATTACAATGAAACTAGGAAAAATAGTTTTCCCATTCTCAAGACAATATGAAAACGATGCCAACATCCCGCCACCCAAGTCTCAGCAGCAAAGCAGAAAGTCACCAATGTACACGAAGAAAGAAGCTGAAGATGACGAAGAGGAAGAGTGTAATGTGAAGGACTAAATGCATACACACAATGCATCTTGACTATTTGCAGATACATAGACAGATAGATCCTTTGGATATAGTCGAGTGGATATATATGAAATATTTGCTTGTAGACTTGAGCCAAAAGTGAAAAAGGACGGGGGAGTAGTCAACTATTTATGTAAAAGTTTTTGTGCATTTTGTGTTTACAATATAGCAAAAATACTTCAAACTTTAAGAAGTTAAAGTGTGGCACAAAAGATATAAAAAACCCCAAGAGCTGTGAGCAAAACTAAATTGCTTTTGCTTCAAACGAAATAAACTATTATGACATTAAATATATTGAAACTGGTCGAAGGAGCGTAGCTGTGCTTCGACCTTCTCCTTATAAACTTGGCAACACAAAACGCAGTTCAAACCAGCCATAACGGCATCGCAAGGCGGTACAAATTTGGTAGTTGTAAAAGGTTCAACTGCTGCATAGAATTAATACGTCAAATCCTTCAATTTGAATCAATATCCAAGCAAAAACAACTCTCTGGTTATGCTGAATACCGGGATGCTACTTTTGAGAACAACTCCTTGAAATCATATGTTTTGTTAGTGGCGTTATTTGGATTGCAGGATAAATTTACCACAAACGATAAAGATGTTATCGTCACAGCAAATGCCAAAGGCCTTATTAAAGATGTCATACGTTAAAAAGGCGAAGCAATAAAATAAGTAAATGGGTGGAAAATCTTGCAGTGCTTTTAAAAAAGCACCTACAAATTTATATAATTATACAGGGTGGCGTAACACTACCGTTAGGATTTAACTGTTTAAAAGCTTTTTGAAATTTTTTTAGTTTTAACTTAAATTGTAAATCCAAAGCTTTCAATAGGCCAACATTGTAAAGTAGTATTCAGATCAAATATCAAAGAGCAAAGAAAATTTTAAGAAAAACTTAATAGTTTAAAATGCAGAACGCTATAGAAAATCAAAGTTCTCGGAACTCACTATACTCCCATCATCAGCTCTCGTTACAACGCGTCTATTCAAGCAAAGAAATAGGCTGTGATACTTCAATATGCTTCTATCATTGCATGATAGTGGAACTGAAAGAAGTTTTAGAAATGATAACGGGTCTGTTTATGAAAATTCAAATAATAAAATATGTTTTGAATTTTGATTCTAGTGCCACTGTCACGGCCAATAAATCGCTAGAATAAAATTTAAAAAGCCCCCATCACCAACTTCACAATTTTTCGTGACTATTAATCGAAAACGCAGTTAAAAAGGTGCGCAACGTTGCTTCTGACGGTTCCGTTAACGAATTATTAAAGTATGGCAACATTTTTGCCAGACCGGGTACAGAGAGGTAAGAGCATAAAGCTTTGAACACAATAACGACAGCAGGCTACACGAACACCGAGTACAAAATTCGTTGGCTACAATCGTTGCCTCGTAGTCAGCTACTTAATTATATTTAAGACGACACCACCAGATCAATAACCATGTGTTATTGTTTGTAGTAGAACTCTCTTCAAACGCCAGTGTAGCCGCTTCCATATATTTAATACTCTTAAAAAGTGTTATTCCAACAAAATATATTTAAAGTCAACAATATATGACAAGAAATCATTTCATTAGCTGGGATGTATAGTTCGTTCTTTCTGTTTGTAAAATAAAACAACATAATTCCAAGTTTACAATAATTGAATATATTTATCTTATGCTGGCAACATTGCATCTACTTATTGTCGTTAAATTTGACTACAACCACAAAAACAGCAGGGACAACAACCGGTAGCCGTGTTGCCCGTAGTAGTATAGTATAGTATTCTCATATAGATACGCACAAGTATTCTATTTTTGACAAGTTGTAGTCTGTAGTCTGCTGTCGTTATTGTGTTTAATGCCTAAGAAAAATTGCTGCTAAAAATAAAATAGACTGCGTTTCAAAAAAGCACAATTTCTGGTAAAGTTTTTTATTGAATTATTGGACAAAAAACGTTCAGCCTCAGCTTTTTTTTTGTTATCAACAATTTTATTTTCTAAAATTTCAACCAAGACTTGCGTGTATTCAAATTATTTGCTGTAGGGTACATGTAAACGATGTTTCGTTTTCTGTTTTTCTTCTTCGATTGGTTAAGCCAAAGAAGACAAACATGAACGCTCAAAAATATATATTCACACCCAAATCAACATGCATTTCAATATATCCGCAAACATTTATAATTTCCAACCAAAAACCCACAGATATATTGCTGTTGATATGCAACTATAAAGCGACAATTTTATTTAAAATACAAAACACTATGGGCCCACCCATGATGACAAAATAAAGAAAAATTTTTTAGAAAATATTTAAATCGTTTGAGGCCATAGAAAAGCTTTGAAATGAAAATTTGTTTTATTAACCTGTTATTAATTGCGAAAAGAACTAATAAATTACACGATAAATTTTAAAGAAGATTTTTTTTTAAATATTCATTAATTCTTGAGTGACAATAAGAACTCAGGAGCTTGCAACCTGTGTCTGTGTTCCTACGGCTCGGTTACAACTTTAATGAAGTATTTAACACAACAATAATGCTGTTTTCTTTGCTAAAAAATAATGCAACATTTCTTGCACTTTTTAATAGAAAACGGGCAGTATTATGTGATTTTAAAATAGCGAATTTATTAGAGTGAATCCGACGTGCTTTACGAAAAACTATTTCTAATTAATAACTCCTCTAAACTGTTGCTTTCTAGAGAAGAAGTGCCAAAATGTTACACGTTTTCCAGAAAAGAAAACGCCATAAGAATATCTTTAGTTCCGATCCAAAAACCATTGTTGTAAATATTTTAGGTTGGATTCCATGGAATTCATCAATTTCGTGCAGTTGCCTCGAAATATAGTGATCAAGAACCGCCAGTTTTATGAAGGCCAGAGTACTTGTATTTACATTCAGCGTATTATGGGAAGAGCAATAAAATCCCAAGATCAAGAAATTAATCCACCAACTCCAGCAATTGAATAATTAACAAGTCTAATTACTTCCTTCAAATTTTAATCATTCATTAATATTTTTTTTAAATCAGGTTCAGGAAAAAAATTTAAGATCAATTTCAAGATAGATATACATAGTCAGCTGAGCTGGAGGCCCGTGTTAGTCTTATATCCTGTTCTTATATCCAAGTCCAAAACAAAAATATAAAATTTGTTCTTTAATTTTTAATTTCCTGCTGATTCTCTTTCCCCAAAGTTTTATTAAATTTCGAAGTGATCAAATGAGGGGTTTCAGCCAGTTCCCATGCGCATTTCACTGGGGCCAATGCAGATCATCAGGGAACCTTTACCCAACATTTCTAAGAATAACTCAAGATATTAATTTCAAACTTCCACTTGAATGAATGAGAAGTCTGAAACAAATATCAAAGTCATAACAAGAACACACTGATCACCTTGCATTTCTAATTTTCTTATGTTTATTGATTAACAATATATATAAGGCAATGAACCGTCATATAGTTTGGTTGGAGTACCCTTTAGCTTGCCTACCTTCCCCTTTCCTTATAAAACGACAATTCTTTGGAATATTCCTTGTAACTTTTAGGCATTAAACACAATAACGACAGCAGGCTACAGACGACAACTTGTCAAAAATAGAATCCATGTGCTTATATACGAATGATTATATTTTCTACTACAGGCAACACGGCTACGGGTTGTTGTCCCTGCTGTTTCTGTGGTTGTAGTCAAATTAAACTGATTTCTTTTTTGGTGACCGACAATGAGTAGATACAATATTGCCAGTATAATAAAAATAAATTTATTTATTGTAAACTTGAAATTATACTGTTTTATTATACAAAACGAAACAACAAACTAAATTCCAAGTTAATGAAATGATTCTTGTCATAGATTCTGGACTTTAAATATATTTGATTGGAATAACACTATTTAAGAGTATTAAATATATGAAAGCGGCTACACTGGCGTATGAAGAGAATTCTACTACAAACAACAACCCATGGTTGCTGATTTGGTGGTGTTGTTGTCGTTATTGTAATTAAAGCTTTAGTTTAATACGACTACGTGACAAAAGTAGCATGGACAACAACCAGAAGTCGTGTTGCTTTGCTGACGTTAAAATAATTGTATTCATTTAAACAACAACACCTGGTTATTGATTTGGTGGTGTCGTTTTAAAAATAATTAAGTAGCTGACTACGAGACGAGGATTGTAGCCAACGGCTTTTGTAGTCGGAGTTCGTGTAGCCTGCTGTCATTATTGTGTTTAAAGCTTTAGCCAAATCCACTTGATAAAATTTAAATTTCATTCCCTTAATTCACACAGCTCCTCACACCATTATCACTTCCGCATAACCCTTTTCTTTTGGAATTGAAATGCGAAAGACTTGGAAGTGCACAGGCCCGCTTTTCGAAACTACAAGTTTAAAGCCTACAAAAACAAGTAAAAGTGCTACATTCGTCTGTGCCGAATCTTATATACCCTTCACCAACATACGTCTGGCGTTACATATATTTTTAAGTGCCAATTTTGTTCTTTCCAAGTTATAAAATAGTTTAAGTTAGAAAAAAACAACGTCAGTTGCCTTTTTGGTTATTTTTATTAATGAAAATAAAATGAATTTTCCACCCCTGGAAACGAAATTTTTTATATTTTTTTATCAGCGGCTTTATTTCAGAAAAACTTAAAATTGTTAAGTATTTTAGTTAATTTATGTACTACAAAATACTGAATGTGCCAAAAAAAAATTAGTTTTCCATCCCTGGAAAAAAATTTATTTTTTTAGCTTTTAATAGACAATTGGGGCTTCCCAAAGCATGAAATTGTTTCAATTTACAAACAACCAAGAAAATAATTGGTTTTTGGTATTGATATTGCGTCGAGAAAGAGGTGTAAGCTTCCCAGCTCTGGAACCGTATTTCGGATTTTTCAATACTACTCTATTTAAGCTCATTTCCAATCCATCAGTCCACGAATGAATTCTCTAGCGCTTTCGGGGGGCTTGGGAAAACCGATTTCACGTACAGACAGACGGACAGACGAACAAACAGACTTGCGGACATTTCCGCTCACTCGTCATTGCTATTCATAAGAATCCAGGATATATATACTTAATAAGGTCTCATATTAATATCGAAGAAATTATACATGGAATGGCGAAAACTTTCACTTTTTTGTCAAGGATATAAAAACAGCCACGAGTCAAAAATGTGATTTAAAAAAACTGCTGTGGTTTTATAGGTATTTTTGCTTGTAGAGCTGAAACTTGCAGTTTTGAGAAACGTATTCCAGCTGGACGGTTTTCTACGAATCTGTGGACTGGTCAAAACGAATGATCTCATTAAATGTTCTGCTGTCATACGAAAACTCGAAAAAGTATGGTGACAATCAAGGAGTCAAAAAGTTCGACACAGGCATCTTGCGACTTTGAGTTAAAAGGCAATAAAAGTTGTTTAATTTTATTTTTTATATTCATAAAAATAATTGTTTTGGTTGCTAGTTTATTAAGTAATTAAAAGTATTTAAAATATGTATTTCAAGTTTGGCTGAAAAGCTCTATTTTAACACACTAAAAAATTATAATTTATTAATTTTTTGTTTTTGCCTCAAAATTTGTTAAATAAAGCGGCAGAATTGAATACTTAAAAGTTAATATTAATTATTAATAATAATCAAATATATTTCATTGTAAGCTGCTGGCCCATTGTGCACTAGCAGTGCTGAATTTGGAACAACCATGCATACACACAAAATAAAAAAAAGAAAGAGTATTACTGTGCCAAAGTTAAAGAGTAGCATTCCTCGGGGTAGAGCAACAGTGCTACAAGTCGCTCAATTACTGCAAAAATGTCATAACTCAAATTAAGCAAAAAATATTACCAGCGTATGGCGTCTCAGATTTTGTAAATCGCCTTGCTAGAACTTTTGCAGAAGAGCAGCTTTTATTTTATGTTAAACCATAATAAATGGAAGTTTTGGAACGTGTTTCCCGGCCTGTTTTGAGTTATGACAGCCTTGCAGCAAACGAGCGTTATATGTTTGCATTCAGGCTACGGTTCAGTTGGTTAGTTGCACTTTTGGCAGTGGCAATAAGTAATTACCAACAAGATGAAATTAACAAATGAAAAGCTATTGTGCTGGAGCGAGAACAGTAAACGAAGATCAGTGGGTTGCTGCTTTTCCCTTAAGGATATTTGACTATCGTTGGACTACCAACTGCAACCGGTGCTGCAGATGATTTTGCTGAGGATGCGGATATTTTTACAGCTCCTGTTGTTGCTGTTGTCGTCAACAATCTGGGATCTGGATGTGATGGCGAGTTGTGCTGTTTGTTGCCTGCTAGAATGGTGGTGGTGGTGGTGGCCGATGTTGGTGGATGATAGAGATGAGTACCATAACGTATACCACCGTTGGCATGGAGATATGGTATGGATTCAGCGCTGCCAGCAACAGCTGTTCCAATTTCCGGCGTTTGATAGGGCGCATGATGGCCTACAAAAGGTTGCAGTAAGACATTTGAAAATGATGTCACTTTGCTTGGCACTCCCAGCGGTGCAAAAGACGGCTGAAAGCCTCCCGAGATAAATGTTGGTGGTATGACATGTGGCGTTATCGCATTTAAGTTGTACAAAGAAGAATCACCAGTAACTGCTGGGAAGCGCAGGAATGACGGCAAAGGTGTTGGACCATGGATGCCCTGAGAAAATGGAAAACTATTTAAATGGTCTACAAAAGGCGAGTGCTGAGGTGTTGGCAATTGAAGTCGATGGGGTTGGCGTTGATGCTGTTGGGGTTGATACTGGGGCTGGGGCTGGTACTGGTACTGGTGCTGAGGCTGGGGCTGGGGCTGGGGCTGATACTGAGGCTGAATCTGGGGCTGGTGCTTGGGTTGGTACTGATGCTGAGGCTGGGGCTGGGGCTGGGGCTGGTACTGAGGTTGGTGCTGAGGCTGAGGTTGTTCTTGATAGTGCTGTACATACTGGGGATTATAGTGAGCAACATGGTCATAGGACGCGGGTGTTTGCAACTGTACTACCTGCTGTGGTGGAGTGGATTCTTGCTGTCGTGCTAGAGGAGCTTGTGCTAGATAATGAGGAGTGTGTGCATTTGTGTGCGTGTGTGCATTTAGATTTATTTGTGCTGGTGCTTGCAATGTGGCAAATTGTGCTTTTTCTTCACTTCCATACGCTGCAAGTGGCGCGTCATACTGTTGGTGTGGTGTTATATTTTCGGTTGGTCTGACACCGCGCACGTGAAGCGTTTGTTTACCTACATTTAACTGTTGTGGCTCCGTCAATTGCTGCAATGGCTGTTGTTGCTGCTGTAGCTGATTGACATGAAATCCTTTGTTGCAAGTGAGCAGAAACAATGAAAATAATATATAAAAGAAAACAATAAGATATTGAATTTATTACTTTCGCAAGTATTTTAATTAGTGTGTTGTGCGTTTCATAATAAGTAAATGCTTCACTATTTTGTTGCAATAAAGTTGTAGAGAAACAATTTTCGCAGAAATATTATCTATAAAATTAATTTTTTTCGGACAGGAATGTTGCTGCAGCAGATTGAATTCAATAAAGTATGATAATGAAATATTTATTTAAAAAAAAATAGCAGGCGTGTTTTGTAATTTAATAAACATTTTTGTGAAACATAAACTTTTCTCACAAACAAAAAAACCATTGGTTTTTATAAAAAAAAAATATTCAAATTGAAGTTTAAGTTAACGTTAATATTAACAACAAAAATCGAACAAAAATCGAACAAAAAGCGACAGGCAACGTGTACAACTCCTCATCCCTTTCACATGGTGTACGTTTGGAAGCATTCAATTTATTTCTTTCAATTTTATTTAAAAAAATACTTTATTTTAGCGATTCTTTTTTTGAGTTTTATCTACTCCTCAGATTTGCTGTAGTCTTTAGCAAGTAAAGTTTCGTCAAAACTCTATAATTTTAATTATGAGCTGATTCTTTTTTCCCAAAATCTTTGAGGGGCTAATGCAGATCACCAGTGAACCTTTACCCAACATTTTTCGGAATAACTAAATATATTTATTTCAAACTTCCACTTTAATAAATGAGAAGCTTAAAGGCGAACATCACAGTCATAAAAGAAAACTTACTGATCACTTTTCCTTTTTTATTTTTTACGTTCTTCTAATTTCATTCCACAATTGCATGGCTTTTTTCCGACTTCAAGTTGCAGTTGTAAGAGACATCAAGGACAACCACAACTTATAATTATTTTAATATAAAAACCGACTCAATTGATCACTTTGAATTTTAAATCGAATTCAGATTCATACACTAATTGTTCGAACTTAATTTAAATCTCAGAAAGACATGATGATAAATGAAAATGAAAGTGTTGCGACTTTCGAAAACAGCTGTTCTGCTCTGCTGTATAAGTTCAATAAAACTGATGCTGACTTTCCAGAATATGGTCTTTTATGATCTGGAAGTTGCACTTAAGGATAAGTGGAGAAAGTGACGAGAAGGTGAGAAGTCTGTGTCGATAAGTGACACAGATTTATGCGACAAAGTAAAAAGTTCAGTGCAGACAAAAAACTATCTGTAAAAGCTTTCAAAAATTTCTTAGGTCAGGATCTAGGCAATGGCTAACTGAAACATACAGTCCGTGTGGTGTAGCAGAAGAGCTATTTTGTACAAGACAACATTCAATTAAAGGATAAGATAAGTTCGCTAGACTGCAGGCTAAATGTAGTAAAAGCGAATGAGAAGTATGATAGAGACAATTTTAAGCCCGATCTCTTAAATAGTGATTCCATATATCCTCATTCAATGAGGCCACCTGACTGACAAGTGGTGATAGATAACTAAAAGCTGATTTCAATAATTTTGGAATAATAAAAAATCTATATATGTGGTAAAAAATGTATGAAGGCACAATTGTACCTACGCCGTCATTTAGTGTTGTAAATTTGTTCAGTTCGTCGAGGGTTTTACAAAGAACGCTGATGAGATGGCGTAGCCTCCTCGAAATTAGTACTGATATTGAATATTTCACTCTTGATTAAAAAAAACTTAAATTTATTATATATTAAAAATAATTCTTCTGTTCGCGGGTTTGAACTTGAGGTTGATTAATTATATTTGTCGTAATAATTAACCCGATAAGATGGAATAATCAGATACACCTTCATGTGTAAAACATTCTCTGCTTATCTTTTGCAGATTATCAATTAATAATAAATTCTATAACACAAACCTCTTGTTCTATAACACAAACATATTGTTGTTATATGTTTCTTTTATAAAATTGGGGCTCAAATTTTGTAAATCGCCTTGCGCTTATGATATTTAATTGAAAAATGTCTAAAAAGTCAATAAGAAAACTTTAATGGACACACAAAAATTATATATCCAAATTATTTTGTAATATTGTGTTTGAACTCTTTTTGATTTAGTAACAGATACAACGGACGTTTTCGGCTTTCCTTGGGAGATCGTTAGCATTTTGCCTTGGCAGGTTGAGTAGTCTGGCTCCAATTATTGTTATTGAAGTCGCCAATCAGACATTAAATTTGTATGTTGAATAGCAGCCAAAGTTAGCGCTTGCAAACATCAATTTAAGTCCAATTTTTTTTAATCTCTCTTCCCCCCTCCCTTTTCAAATGTGTTAAAATATAACCCCGGTTAATTTGCATAACCGATTTTAATATTTAAATTCGTTAATATGCTCCTGTTGTTAAACCTTATCACATCACATCACATTTTCAATTGACATTGAAGCAAATTGCAGTGTTTGGAATGGCATTAAATCTCTGCTCCGTTGAGCCCGGCATGCATAAGACAGTGTAAAGTTAATCAAAACTGTGGCAACAGAAGAAAATTTTAATCGAAACTTCGATAAGAATAATTACCATAAACAGGTGGTGATGTCAAGGCATGTGATGGCGGAGAGTGTTTCAGTTGAACTTGTTGTTGCTGCTGTGGCTGATAATAATAGAGTGGAGGTGATTGTGTTGGCAATTGTTGTTGCTGTTGATGTATGGGTTGCTGTAACTGCAGCTGGATTTGTGGCTGCGGCTGCTGTTGATATAGTTGCTGTGGTAATTGTATAGGGCGCTGCTGTTGTTGTTGCTGATGTTGTTGCTGTTGCTGTTGCTGTTGCTGTTGCTGTTGTGCTTGAGCTGCCTGCATGGCTGATAGTAAAACATTAACCGGTATTTGTACATATTGTGTTGTATAGCCAGGTGCTGCTGCGGCAGAGCTTGACACCAAAGGCTGTGTTATGGCTGATGCGGGGGCAGTTTGTTGTTGAGGAGCAGGAGCAGGAGCAGTTGAGACATCATTGACAGCTGGTAAAGCAAAACGATGAAATGGACGATAAGAACCCTGATGGTCTCTAGCTAAAGGTCCTGCTATTTGATATACTGGCACTGGTACTGCCAGTGGCTGTAGTTGCTGTTGCTGTTGCTGTTGCTGTTGATATTGTGGCTGTTGTTGCCCTTTGTAAGCTTGCAAATTTGCTGGTTGTTCTTGTTGCTGCTGGTGTAAAACTTGTTGCTGTAATTGACGCAAATATGTCATAGGGATGGCAATAATGTATTGTATTTGCTTTTGTTGGCCACGTTGTTGTTGCAGCAGTGGAGATGCTGCTGGCAATGGTATATGTTGTTGCTGCTGTTGTGGTGTGCGCTCATAATGATATGCTGGATTTTGTGGCTCAGCATAAAGAATGTTTCCTTGATTATGTTGCTGTTGTTGTGGCAGTTGTTGTTGCTGCTGTGTGACCACATTTTTTGTATCGACTCTCAAGTGATTCTTATTCGGTTGTTGTTGCTGCTGCTGTTGTGTCACTTGACTGTATTGTGCTCGGTAATTAGTTGCAGCTTGAGGACTTGTACCGACCTTCACGTTTCTTCCACCGGATGTCACACGGTTTTTATCGTAATAAACCTGTAAATAAATGAACGTAATTATCGTGAAATGCATACTGATTTTGAAGGAGGTTTTGTAGTTAAAACCCTACAATAGGCAATTACGGCTAACATTCTTGGAATTTCTTTACACAGTGGGTATGTGGGCCTTCATTTGTTTAGCGGCATCTTGTGATCACTATCGATAATTGTGTTACTGGGCTTCACAAAATATCAATAAATGAGATCACTGTGAAGTTGCAACCACTTTTTTATATTGAATTTGACAGCTTGTAATTTTTTATATTGAATTTGGGCTCATTTCATAAAAATATATTAAACAATGGGAGTTTTTATAGTCTCGTACAGAAAAGAAAATGAGCAGGAAAAAAAATTATTTTCCAAAATTTTTGTTTGTTGTCGGGACTAAAACCTTGTACACAAACATTCTCAACTGATCAGTCTTGAGCAGGAGCTGGCGAGTATTCCCCAACTCAGCGAAATTTATTTTTCCGTAAACGATGATGGTGGCTAATACTTGACTACAGAACCCATTTGAGGTCTTTTATGATCTGCGAGTTGTCTGAAGGATGAATAAGAGTTGGAAAATGATACGAAACGATTTCAATACTAAAAATGATGCTGGAAACTGTTCATACTTATTTAACGCATGACAATTAATTCTGACCAAGTCCTAAAAGGCGGGGAAAGTGACGAGAAGGTTAGAAGTCCGTGTCAATAAGTGACACAGATTTATGCGACAAAGTAAAAAGTTCAGAGCAGACAAAAAACTATCTGTAAAAGCTTTCAAAAATCTCTTAGATCAGGATCTGGCAATGGCTAACTGAAACATACAGTCCGTGTGGAGTAGCAGAAGAGCTATTTTGTACAAGACAACATTCAATTAAAGGATAAGATAAGTTCGCTAGACTGCAGGCTAAATGTAGTAAAGGTGAATGAGAAGTATGATAGAGACAATTTTAAGCCCGATCTCTTAAATAGTGATTCCATATATCCTCATTCAATGAGGCCACCTGACAAGTGGGGTGATAGACAAAAATACGCTTGAATACTGATGATAAAAGTGTAGCGGCTTACGAAGACAGCTGTTTTGCTCTGCCTTGAAAGTAGACTATTTTAAACTGATGTTTACTTTCCCTTGCACCTTCGAATACTTATAATGTCTTACGGAATTGAAAATACTTCTAAAACAATTATCTTATCAAAATTTCATTTCATATCTACTGATGCAGTTTTTCTAGAAAAATGTAATTGATCGGATATACAATTGAGGAATTCTTTTTAAATAGATCACTTTAATATCGAATTTTTCCTTCACGACATCTCACTAACTGATCACTTGTTGGTGGCCCCGGAAGTACAAGGATAATTTGTCGGTACGGGTGTGAAACTACAGTTTGTCAACTAACAGTTTGCACATATTTTCCCAGCAGCGAAACTTGCTTGCAAGTATAATCTTGAGCAACCAATCAACCATCAAGAGTCTTAGAATCTTTCAGATAGACCATTCCCTGGACAGAATGGACACACGTCCTTTGGGAAATACCGATCACAAGCACTATTTATATAATCCAGCCAGTCACCAGGACTGCAAGTAGTGCTTCACCAAAGTCGTCCTTTATTGTACGCAGACTAGACAAAATTTATTTCTTTCTTTATCTCAATTTTCCATTAAACTTGTTCTATTTTTTTGCTACTGATTTTCATAGTTTTAGTCACATGCATTTCATAGGATGTTGTTGCATTAAAGTGTATGTGTGTGTGTGTGTGTGTGTGTGTGTATGTGAATTTGTATACTAGATTTAATGTGTTTGTAAATGTTAATGTTGCAAGATGGCGGGAAAATGGTTCCCAAATGCTAAATTTGCATAAAATCTGTTGCTTCAGTTCCAGCTTATTTGCACAGTTACAAGATAAAATGAAATTAAATTTAAATATCCTTCATTCGAAGGATGAAAATCAAATAAAATATTTTTGAATAAAGTTTGTTTCTTCTATTTTAAATGAAGAATGATTTAAGCCAACCGACAAGGCTGCCTTCAATTTACTTAATTACGTTTTAGTTTAAAACAAAACTGAAATTAATTTGCAGTAGATTTAAGATAATGGGTGTTTATTTTAGAGCGACACATGTTTAGAAAATAATAAAAAACAGGATATATATTTTTAATATCAATAGAATTTTAAAGAAACTTTTATGAAATTCATGTTTGAATACGGTTCCTGCTGTGTGGCCGCTTCGCCTGGAGTGTACAAGAGGCAATCTGGAACACCAATTTTTAACAACTTTTTCAAATATTGGCGGCCCTATTTCGCCGATAACTCTTTGAATATTAATTTCCAGGTGTTCAATTCTTTGTGTTTTATTTTCGACGTAGATAAGTGACTTGAACTTAAGCCCAAAGAAAATAATCTAATCGGGTTAAATCACATGGTCCTGATGGCCAATTAATCAGTTAATTACATGAAATTATTTACTCATCAAAACTTTCTTTGAGTTAATCAATTGTGGCGACCAGTGTGTGGCATGTGGCTCCGTCCTAATGGAGCCACATGTCAGCAAGATTAATCCTACGTAATTGAGGTCCTATTCCATTCTCCATTGATAGTAATGTTCTGACCATCATCATTTTTGAAGACACATGGGCCAATGACTCCGCCAGCCCATAAAGCGCCCCAAAGAATAATTTTCTGCAGTTGAAATAGTAGTTCGAACAAAGCTTGTGTATTCTATCCACTCCAAATGCAACAATTTTGCTGATTTACGTACCCACTCATCCAGAAATGGAATTGATGGGAAAATAAATTTTTTAATTGTATGAGTTTGACAAATAGAACAATTATTTTGATCAAAAATTTCTACAATTTGTACGCGTAGCCCGGGTGTAAGTCGATTTATAATGAAATTTCACAGCCAACTAAAGAAAAAGCAACCATCAGCTGTTTCTTAAATCAGCTGGGTGCTCAAATAAGGCAGTGATGCCAAATCAAAATTAACACACTCTAAAAGAACACGCTGTATTTAAATATTTTTTTGTGAATCTTATTAAAAATGAAGCTCAATTTTGCACTAAATTTCGATCGTGTTTTTCGCTATTTACAGAAATAAATTTACAATTAATTTTTGCATATATTTTGGTAACTAAAGTTGATTTCTTTTCTACAAAAGAGTGCAACATTTTTTACACTTTCTAGTAGATAATGGCCACACTGTCATTTCAAAAGAAAGAATTTATTCGAAATTTATTCAACATCCGTTACGAAAAGCACTTTTACTATTTTAAAACTCCTCCAAACTGTTACTATTTAGAAAACAATTGAAAAAAGGCAAAATTTTTTCCGAGAGAAGAAAACGCCATAAGTTCAGGAGATTTTGACAAAAGCGAGACTGCTTTAATGGAAATATTTCTCACGACAATTTCAAATTGCTTAAGGAGTTTATTGTTATTCAACAAAATTATATGTGATCAATTCATGAATTTTTTGGGGTTAAATGATGGAATTTAAATAATTGAAATTCTTATTGTTTTCTTTTAACAAACATAAATCCTTCACTAATATCAGCATGATTTTTTTCATTCCTGTTCTTTTATATATAAATTTATATATATATATATATATATATATATATATATATTTATTTATTTATAATATGAAATTTATTTGTTAGGTGGTTAAGCAATGTCTATATGCATTTCATTGGCGCTTTTTTACCAAATCGTCAGTAGACGTCAACCACAGTTTTGAAAAGTTTCAAACTTCTCAACTTATTCAAAGACTTTTAGAAACCATCTGAGAATTATGTTAATAAATTAACTATAAAAATTCTTAAATGATTTCAAAAAATCACATTATAATAAGTCTAGTAGGCTATGAAACGTATAAAAACCTAAACCCAACAAACAACTTTTATTCGGTATGACTCTATTATTGTTTTCTATACCTTTAATAAATATATTTATTTATTATTATAGTTTGTTGATTTATCTTTATTGACCTTATCAGTTTATTATAATATTAACATAATTTTTTTTTCTTTTTCTTAGATCGACACCGATGCACTGCCTCGGTTGGGAACTGTGAAAGTAGGGGATAGTGTTGAGAGGACAGATGCGAACATAGAGAACTTTTTGTAGTCATTTAATTTCTCACTTTGCCATCGAGTTTTTATTTTTATTTTTGAACTTTCCACCAAAAAAATTTTCTGAAATCGGGAAGTTTTTAGCTTTATCCCGTTACGCAAATATGAATTTCTCATCAGATCTCAAAGATCTCTTAAAATTAGTTCGTTGACTAATTTTAAGAGGCTTTTTATGTGTGTGAGTGTAAAGTATGTGTGGATATTAATTAGCTTGTAACTTTTAAATAACTGCAGTAAATAGTTCCAAGGAGTTTAGCCATATTCAGATTTCTTATGGATTTGAACCGATTTGGAACAAGAGATTTTAAGAGATTCAAAAAAATTTATACTGAAAATGTTTTTTTATAACCTTAAATCTATTTCAAAATCTAATCAGCTCTTGACGTTCAAAAGTCAGTTTCGATTCGGTTTATCGTGAGATATCGTGAATTTGTATTCTCCGAAGTTATATATCTGATCAGTAACTATTATTTTACAGTAACCGAAAATTCTATCAATCATGGCTTACCACGTTGGATATCGGTAGATATCAATCCCTGTCGCATAGTTTCTTATACAACTTCTAAAATACTAAATGACCTTAAATCAAAACTGAAATGGTTGACAAGGGAAAGAATCAGGCTTACATAATCGATTGTTTAAGAATCGTTAGCCATGCTACTGGTCGGATAAGACACAACTGGACTCACCTACTTACCAACAACAATCGAAGGAAATTTCGATACAGAAATGGATGTGGAGAATCATCGACTTGAAGAAATTGCTAAGGAGCTCAGCATATCGCTTGGCTTATGTCCTACAATTTCTTTGGAACTTTCCGATATCCTTGAATTTTTACTCTGAAGAGTAAAAGTCGAATAGCTGAAAAGCTCAAGGACATACTAAAAAGTTCTTATATTTTTGATTTATTTGAAAAATTACTAACGCCAGGCTTTAGAAAGCGATCAATAAATAAATTTATGTTGAGAAATATGAGAATTAAGAAAATTTTTTGAGTAGACCTCGTATACACAAGAACATGTATAATAGCAATCGATTATATTAATGAGACTTAAGTTTAAATTTATTTCATTTTCCCTTTTAAGGATATATTTTGGCAGCAATTAAAAAAAAAAAAACGGTGGCCTGAACGAACACCCCAACACCAACACTAACTTTAAATAATTGCGATAATGTGCACTTGACTACGTACGTGTATGCTTGAAGTTTCATGCTTCAGGGTTATTAAAACCAAAGTGAAATTGTCAGTTTTCCATGCACACATGGAAACACATAATGAGTGCGATGACGATGATGATATGATGATAATAAAACTCATGAATTGCATGCGGAATGGTTGTCATGCATCTGCTATTTTATGCTTGAAATACACGACCGTTTGTTTTCGAGTATTTATAGGGTTTGCCAAAAATGTCGCTCCTAAATAGGAAATTCCTAATTCATGAAAAATATATTGAAATTGTACAAAAATTTCCAAATATAAGAAATATTAGGTCCACTCTATATTCCGCAAAAAGAGATTGAAGGAGTGATAGATTGTGGGAGACATGGGCATACCACATACTGTGTTTTCTCATAGTTGGCCACAATTGCAAATATGGGTGGGACTGCCTTTTTTATTTTTCCAATGTATGCGGTGTAAATCAAAGTGACTTTTTTCCAAAGGAAAAATGCCCACTTGGAAGGTGGATTTAAGAACTACTGCATTCGACCACGAAAATAGTTGGACTCCACTCAATTATTTACATGCTCGAAGCAGAGATATCCACAAATGAGGCTACAATATATACTCCCTTGTATGAACTCTACCTCGTATTTTTTTTATTTCCAATCTTTTATGAGGACTCTGGAGACGAAGCATCGTACTAGAGTTTGGCTATGCTACAACAGTCTTCTGTAAAGTTCTTCAAATTCTTCTGCAAGCGGTCGAGTAACTTGAGAATATCCTTTGAAGCTTCTTCTCCTATATGGAAGTTGTACTGCCATTTTTTGGTCGTTTGTAGGTGATAGAATTTGAGACGCGGATCGAGATATATTGGATTTTTTTATATTTTTTTTTTGAGAAAAAAAAAATCTTTAGTTGGTCTTTTTGTAAAAAAAGGTCCGATTTTAAAGGAGATGAAAATAAATAGTTTATAAAAGGAAAGATTACAAAAGCACTCCTTCAATTTCTGCAAATCAATCGAAATGCTTCCATAAATCCTTGAGTCCTTATTTATTTCGTTTTGGTTTCTAGGACTACAAACACTTTTGAATCGCTTCATTTATTTAATAAGCCAGCAGCATGGCACTCTTGATGTAAACTATATCGTGGGGTTTTAATTTTTGAATCTTAAAATTAGTTGAAAAGCTCACAAGACAAGACATTGCCCTAACTGAAGCTTCTCCCAGTATTGAAGGGGTCTGTGAGGTTTTTTCCAATTTTAACAGAGCTGCGAATGTTTTTTGATGATCTCCACCAATTTATTTGCAGGAATTAACAATTTAAAGACATAAAACTCACAGGGTATAGTTCCCAAAGATTAAAAAAAAAAGATCAGGGAGTAGTTCATTTGCTCTCTTATTAAATAAATGAAGCGATTCAAAAGTGTTTGTGGTCCTAGAAACGAAAACGAAATAAATAAAGAATCAAGGATTTATGGAAGCATTTCGATTGATTTGCAGAAATTCAAGGAGTGCTTTTGTAATCTTTCCTTTTATAAACTATTTACTTTCATCTCCTTAAAAATCGGACTTTTTGTTACAAAAAGACCAACTAAAGATTTCAAGAATTTTGGAAGAAATAAATATTTTCCGTATTTGAATGCTACTTCATATTACAAAGAGGAATATAGTCTAGTGTTAATAGTGGGTAGATATTTGTCTTCTCGGACTAGGACTCAGGGAATGACCCTTACATAAACACAGGATTAGTGAATTTTTTGCTTTAGGCGGCGACCAAGGAGGGTGTTGCTTTCTGATCTTTTAGCACATGACGTTCTTGGTCGCTGTGGGTAATGTTCAGCGACCAGTACTATGCGTACGTCATTGCCACTATCCTGCAACAATTAAATCCTGCACTAAGGAAGAGCACTAAAATTTGTCACCATATTCATGACTGAGAACGGAGTCGAATTCGGCAACTAAGATTTTGTAGTCTTGTGTTCACTACTTTAGCCAACAACACTTTCCACAGATGTGACCACTTTGTATCACATTCTGGCAAAAAAGAGAGTATTAAAAAATTGTTGTTGACTCCCTCAGGAACATAAAGTCCAACTTAAAGTTAGACATACACTAAACGTAAAATGTTACTACCGAACACCCTATACATTTACGGTTAAAACAGTTGAACGTAGTGCAACTACTCACTCTTGTATAGCACATCGAGTACACTTGTTTATAACTATATCCAGCAGACTTTCAGTTAAAATGGAAAAAAGTTAAGCTTCTCTGCAGGTCAAGTTATTTAAGGAGAAGTAGCTTCAGTCTTTATAATTCGATTTATGTTTTTGATGGAGGTGAAATGCTTAAATCTTTTCACAAAATAAATTTAATCATTAGCTTGGAGTTTATTCAAATATTTATGTAAATATATAGTTTTAAAGAAAGATGTACAGGGTGCAAATTTCATATTGGCAAAATGATTTTTGGCAGTTCAGCTGTTTCCTTGTGCATATTGAAAAATAATAAGTCTGCAACTTAAGGCGAAAAACGCGTCAATAATAATTTTCTTTTGGTTCGTCACTGTTTTAAACCCATTCCAAAATATATTTTCAGCTTTTCAGTACGAGTTTCTTAATTTTCTTTAATGTAATTTTATTTCTTAGTTGAATAAGCATTAGAAGCGTGTAAAAATACTTACACATTATAAGAAGATAAGAACAAGAATCACCCCAGCAACATTGTATGAATACAGTGTGGTGTATAAGTACTCGTATAATATTAAGTGCACGCGTGCAAGCATAGTTAATGCAAAAGGAGAGTTATTACATGTTCAGAAATACCTGTTAATTGCGCAATTAGGGCATTCTTTTCAGTTAGGGCATTAATTGAGCACAATTTATCATACAATAAGTCAACTAATAAATTGAGCAATTAGTAGTTAATCGTATCACTAATTGCATAAAACTCGAATTTCAACCCTAGTCAAAAGTATGTTTTGTAAGAACTGTGTTTAGTGAGCAGAAAAATAGCATATAATGTAAAAAATTATATAAACATATTAACAACACAAGCTTAATTTTCAAACAGACTGAAGAAAAAATAAATAAACAAAAACGAAATGGCTGGTGAAGATGGTGACCGACCTTTGAGGTCCAGCCTTTTGCTGGAATAATGAAAGGAGCAACAGCTGCTGCTTTCTCAAACTTTGTGAAATTGTCAAGTTTTCCTTTTTTAAGCACCGATAATTCGGAATCAAAACTCGGTCGCAATGGCTCCAAGAGCTCTATATTTCTATTATATGCAAGTAAAAGTTCTTTTAACCAAAATTTGCAATCTAGTTAACCTACAAGTTATACCGTTTTCAGACATATTCCTTAATTGCGCAATTAGGGAGTTTTTTGCAATTAAAGCCTTAATTGAACACAATTTAGCATACAAAAATTCAATTGATAAATTGGGCAATTAGTAGTTAATTGTATTACTAGTTGTATAAAACTCAAACTGTAAGCCTGGCTTATGAAGAACTGTGTACATTGAGCACAAAAATTTCCTATAATGGCGAGCCAAAAAATATACAAACATATAAACAAGACAAACTGAATTTTCAAATAGACTGAATAAAAAAATAAATAAACAAAAACTAAAGAAGGTGACCTTTGAGGTCCAGCCTTTTGCTGCAATAGTAATTTTGAATCCAAAATCGATCGCAATGATTCCAAGAGCTCCAAAGTTCTGTTATATGCAAGTAAAATTTCTTTTAACCACTTTTAAAATTTAAAAACACGAATATCCACAAAACAAATAAAAACAACATTTTTTCCAGCTGTCAAATGATAATTGAGTCAGCTAAATTGAGTATGGGTGAACACTAAATTTAATTGCTCCATTAAAATGAAATTGACTCAATTAAATAAACATGTCTGAACACAGTATTAGACTCACACAAGCAAACAAGCAGACCAGCGAAACTAATAAGAAGTGGAAATTAGTTGGAAATGTTTTTATTCTAAGAAGTTTCGCGTAAAGATCCCCTGATAATCCGCATTTGCTCTGGAGGTACGCATAGAAATTGTCTAAAACCTCTCAACTGATCACTTTGAAATTGAATAAAATTTAGCAAATAGTCAGCACGATTAAAATTAAAGTTTAAGAGCTCAACACGCCAAATTATAAAACAAATACTAGTTAAATTAATTCTTATTTTAAATTGTGTTGAAAAATATTTCAAAAAATAAGAGAGTGCTATTTCTATGAGAAATTATGTAACAACTATTGAACAAATTGTGTAGAATCCTGTGTTTAATACACTGGACATGTGAATTCCAAGTCACATGTTTTAGATATCAATTTTAAAAACAGATTCAAGTTTTTCTGCAATTATAGTTCAACTGTTTTCTAAGCATTCTGGTTACTTTGATAAAAATAAATAATATCTGTCTCATTGTTGTATAAATTTATCGATATTCACTTCTTATCCTGACCTTCGAGTGGAATTAATAACATTGAAATTTAAAAAAAAAAAAATTATAGCTTTAATTATATCTAAAAAGCTCTGTTGTAAAATTTATTAAAATCAAAGAGGTGGAGTTTCTCATAAGCGCCTTATTATTAATAACTGAACCGAAACTTATGGCGTTTTCTTTTCTCGAAAGAAATGTTGCCTTTTTTCAATTGTTTTCTAAAAAGTAACAGTTTGGAGGAGTTTTAAAATAGAAAGAGTTTTTCGTAACGGATGTTGAATAAATTTCGAATAAATTCTTTCTTTTGAAAGGACACAGTGTGGCCATTATCTACTAGAAAGTGTAAAAAATGTTGCACTCTTTTGTAGAAAAGAAATCAATTTTAATAACAAATTTCAATAAAAAGAATCGTATAAATTTCTTTTCGTGCTTTTTCAAGCAGAAAAATTCTGTGAACTAAAAACTGATACACTTCACATCTCTTTCAAAATTCAGAATTCATTCCGTTTTACGCGAAGAATATTTATTAATTTAACTCACATAATTTATTGTTATTTATGAGCGTGAAAAAGTTTTGTTTTATCCTGTCATTTTGCCAGCATGATTGTACTCGTTTTCCAATTTTGAATAATTGGCAATTTATTGAAAATACTTTTAGCCGGGACATCGTTTTCAATAACTTCTACTCAGTATTCAATGCTCACGCACTTTTGCAATAAAAAACATAAATAAATACAAAAAAAAAGAAAAATCATTATTTCCGCTGCTGCAAATCATATTAAATTCTCAACTACAACAACAAGAACAATGATTATAGAGAATAAGTGTTTGCCAGTGATGGGAAAAGAGTGTTTTAATTTCAATTCTGAAGAATTTTAAAATAATCGATTATATCACAGGTTTGTATCGGAATGGGTTTTATTCCATGTTTCCTTTCCGAATGAATTTATTTATTTATTTATTTTATGTTTGAAAAATTGCATGAGTTAAGCCAGTGGATATACCGACATTTTCAATAAACTCTCTTATAATAACCTTCCATAATAGTTTTCTTAGCATTCTTAACATTTTCACCTGCTCCTGACATTATAAGGCATCCAGAATAAGCGTCATTACTCAGAATCAAAAGTCAAAATTTTAAAAACATTATGTTATATATTCGCCAAACAGGCAAAACACTGTCGATCTCAAAACATCTCCAATTTAAAGGACTCTCAAAAACGAATAGTTGAGACTCTGTACCAACGATTGTAGCAAAAAAAAATTCATTTTAATATCCTGATGTTTGTTTTTCTTTGAAAATGTCAGCATGAAAACTTCAGCTGGTTTCTATGCGCATATAACGTAGGCTAACGCAGAGCATCAGGGAACTTTTGCGCCACATTTCATAGAATAACCAAAAGTATTATTTTAAACTTTCACTTAAATAAAGAAGAAGTTATAAAATCTCTATCAACGATAAAAACAAAATAGACTTTTTTCTAATTCTAATTGTAGTTGCAAAAGAAAAAACGAAAACCAGAACATAAATTAAATAAATTTATTTCCCTTACAACTATCGTGTGTTTCTTAAAGAGTGATACAACTTTGAGTTGGCATCACTGCTTTATTTGAGCACCCCTTTAAATGCTGACAATTGTTTTTTGTTTAGTTTGCTTTGACATTTTATTATGAATCGACTTACACCAAAGCAACGTGTGCAAATTGTGGAAATTTTTAATCAAAATAATGAATCTGTTCGTCAAACTTATCGTGCACTTCGTCCTCTTGATGGCGTACATAATCGTCCTTTAGAGCTGCTAATTCGAGGAACAATACATCGTTTGCGGACCACATTTACTGTTACTGATAATGTGCATCCCGTGAAACACCGCACAGTGCGCACTGAAGAATCTATAGCTGCTGTACAGCAAAGCATTGAAGATGATCCTAATCAATCAATTCGTCGTCGTTATGAGCAACTGGGGTTGTGTCCTTGCACTTTATAAAAGATTTTACGCAAAGATCTTGTCTTAAAAGCTTTCAAGATTCAACTTGTGCAGGAATTAAAGCTAAACGAGCATCGTATGAGCCGCCAATTCGGCGAATGGGCTGAAGCACAAATTGATATTGATTTTGAATTTCCATTCAAAATTTTATTTTCCGATGAAGCCCATTTTTGGTTGAATGGGTACGTAAAAAAAACAGAATTGTCGCATTTGCAGTGAGGAGAATCCGCAAGCTTTTGTCGAAACACCATTTCCATCCACAGAAAATTACTGTTTGGTGCGATTTACGGCCTGGCGGAGTCGTCATTGGCCCATGTGTCTTCAAAAACGATGATGTTCAGAATGTTACTGTTAATGGTGAACGGTATGGGAACATGATTCGAAGTTTTTTCGTACCTCAATTAGCTGGCATTAATCTTGCTGATATGTGGTTCCATTAGGACGGAGCCACATGCCACACAGCAGGCGCTACAATTGATTTACTCAAGACAACTTTTGACGAAAAAATAATTTCACGAAATGGCCCAATTAATTGGTTCCCAAGATCGTGTGATTTAATTCCGTTGGATTATTTTCTTTGGGGTTATGCTAAGTCTACTATAATAAATACCGTTTCACTGATATTAAAAATATATTACTATGTTATATACCCGAAATACTATAGGTAACACGGCTACTAGTTGTTGTTGTCCGTGATGTTTTAGTGGTTGTAGCCAAATTAAACGAATTTCTATTTTAGTGAGCGACAATGAGCAGATGCAGTGTTGCCAGCATAATATAAATAAATTCAATTATTGTAAACTTGAAAATATGCTGTTTTATTATACAAAAAGAAACAACGAACTATACATCCCAGCTAATGAAACGATTTCTTGTCATATATTGTTGACTTTAAATATATTTTGTTGGAATAACACTTTTTAAGAGTATTAAATATATGAAAGCGGCTACACTGGCGTATGAAGAGAATTCTACTACAAACAACAACTCATGGTTATTGATTTGGTGGTGTCGTTTTAAAAATAATTAAGTAGCTGACTACGAGGCAACGATTGTAGCCAACGGCTTTTGCAGTCGGTGTTCATGTAGCCTGCTGTCGTTATTGTGTTTAATGCTTTATAAAATATATATATATATATTATGTATTCATTTTAATCTAACGCAAAACTCACAAAGCTACATGTGTGCCAGTGTGTATAGTTCAGTTACACTATAAAAAAAAATCTGCTATTTATTTCACTGTTCGAAGTTCACATCAGGAAAGTGTAAATGTTTACTCCACTCGTAAAAGCCACTATAAAATGATTTCCATCTCTGCTGTTTATCCGAAAGTATCGCTCTTTACTTTTAAATTCAAATACCTTCACATGTACACAGTACACATACATACGCACTTTCATAAATATCTATGATTGTGTGTGTGTGTGTGTGTGTGTGTATATTTCCAATCAATTTTTATCCTTTAAATTTAACAAACAATTGAAATAAAAAGAATAGTGGAAGAGAAAAGAGAAAACATATTTCATTGTTGACATTTACATTATGTTATTGCTGTTGACGACTTTTTGTTGTTGTTGTTTTTGCTTTTGTTTTTGTTCTTGTTTTTTTACTCTTGTTATTGTTGATATTGTCGTTATTTCATGTTCATACAAAATATTAAAATTCTTTTCAGTTGTTTGGCATTTCAGCCAATTTTTCATATAGATTTTTGTAAATAGTATATTTTTGCTGGAAAGCACTTTTAACACAGTCAATATCAATAGCAGCTAGCAAACTCAACGATGCAGCGGACAATAGGTGTGTTCCACAAAAAGTATTTACGAAGTATTTAGTTGTTATATACACCTGGAGAAACTTTGTTATATATGTACATACATAATAAAGAAATGGACAACATAAATGGAAGCAGAAGGAAATATTTGAAACAAATAAGATATTAAGTCCTATTTCTGTTGTAGCCGTTACCGGCGTCTTTAATTTTAACTTATTTTTTTAGGTTAGCTTAGGTTACCCGGTTGCTGCTTGAAGAAGCAATAAGAAGGAGTTCCCGCTGACTGCGGCTGCTTATGATCCCTTTGTGATAGCTTTGGAAGAGTAAAAGAAAAGAGAACAATTGAAATGGAGGTTAGAGAGAGAGAGAGAGAGAGAGAGAGAGAGGGAGAGAGAGAAAATTAAGAGGAGCAAAAAGAAGATGTTAGCTGTTCTTAGGGAATGGTCTTAGGACCTGAGACTGACTCCTGATAACTTTGATAAGATGCTAAAGAGATCTTCGCCAATGAATTGTAGATGTCGATCCTCCAGAGCAGAATAGGGCCAGTGTAGATGTGTAATGCTCTCCACCCCTGACTCCTCGTTGCAGCCAATGCAGATTACGTTGTAGGGGAGGCACATACGTAGAGAGGTACTCACCAGAATGCGTATATGCCTTCTATTGAAGTCCATAAGATTTGTAGCTCTGCTATGATTTGGGAAAGGTCATTGTGTCCTCACAATATCACAGTTAGATTCTCTGAACAACCTGTTCAGAACTGTCTAGTAGAGTCCCTATTTTCGCTAAATCATGTATTTAGCTACAATATTCCTGTGTACCCCTAGTTAAAGGTAATGCGTAAATGTTTTTCAGGTCCATCAAGGCCCTTGTGGCAATCTTGGTCAAGGTGGGACAAGCTGGCCATCCTTTTTGTGAACCCGATTACTGACAAACTGCCCCACATATTTGCTGTTATAATGGAGTATAAGTTTCCCCAGCGAGTATCTTACACCGCTTGGAGCCGTCTGTGGACACCTATACGAATCCATGCAACGGGAAGAACCCTTTTTAAAAAAAGAGCTTAAACTTTCTATTGGAGTAGGATTTCGGAGTACAGTCGTCCATGGCGTCCGGTACTGTGTTCTGTTATATGCAGTCTGATTGAAGTACGTAAGCCAGAGGTCAGGATCTCATAGCAAACTCCACCCTTGTCGCCGTCGTTTGAAGTAATCACAAATGCCATTTGGAGAAGAGACTCTTCTGTACCGAAGAAAATTTTTTTTATCGACACACTTAAACCATGTTGTTGCACTTTAAAGGTCCTGGTACCATACATATGTATATTCATACTGATGTTTGGAAAACTTTTTGAGTCCAAGGAACACAACTAATAACTTTGCATTTTCTTTTTCTCCTACAAAACAAAAATGAAAATATACTTTGAGGAATGTTGACAGGTGTTGGAGAAAAATACATGGAATATTCATGCATAATATTTCATGCCGATTTGACAAGAAATAAACTGCCTCCCATTTTTCAAAAAAATGAATTTTATTGAAAAGATAGATTGAAAAAAAAATCCCAACAATAGTTGCAATTTGTTATTAGAAATTGTTTGGCTCAACAGAATATATAAAAGGGAATGACAGCAAGCGGCTGACAGTGATTGAAGTGCTTTAAAGTGCGTTTGTTACTTTTCGTTTGTTTGGGAACAAATGAGACGCAAAAAGCAGCGGCGTAAAACTTATAATATAGCGAATATTCAGTGTGATATATGCATCGTATTTCCTCATAAAGAGTGGGCCATCTATTGGCTTAAATGTCAACACCTTTTATATCGAATCTAGAAATACTTATGTCATAGTATTCTGCCTCAAAATTGAGTACATGCAGAGTTATTATGGTTGGCGTAGTCGTAGAGGAATCGTTCAAAAGTTGCCGTATGTTTAACATAACAAACGTCTACTGTTGACACAGAAAAAGTATGCAACTTCAGCGAAAAATGCTGCCTGATAAATGAAGGCCATAAGTAAATCAACAGCAGGAGCTTTAAAAGCTCTCTCATATATATTTTTATACCCTTACCAAAAAAGTGAAAGCGTTTGTCATTCCATGTGTAATTTATTCGCTATTAATATGGGACGCCATAAAGTATATATATATATATATATATATATATATATATATATTCTGGATTCTTTATGAATAGCTGTGACGTGAAATCGGTTTTCCCAAGCCCCAAAAGAGCTAGAGACTTCCTTCTTGGACTGATAGATTAGAAATCAAATTGAATAGAGAGGCATTGAAATTCACAAATACGGTTCCAGAGCTGGGAAGCTTACACCTATTACTCGACCCAAAATTAATACCAAAAACCAATTACTTTAATTAATTGTCTTTAATTTTTTTTTTTTTTTTGCCTTAATTGTCTTTTAAAAAGTAAAAGAATAAAAATTTGTTTTCAGAGATGGAAAATTAAAAGTTTTCTTTGCACACTCAGTATTTTGTAGTAAATGTAAAACTAAAATTTTTAAAAATTTCAAGTTATTTTTTCAAATAAAACCGCTTTATACATTATGAAGATTTGCATTGGGAAAATATGTATTAAAAGAATAATCTTTTGTGTCCAGGGTTGGGAAATTGTACCCCGTTTTGAAAAATTCCAGCTCTCATTATATCTCTGTATTTTGAGGTGTTCGGAAGCATCCATGACTAATTCTGAGAGCCCGTCACTATGGTGTGTGTGTGTGTGTGTAAGTGTGTGCAAGTATTTGACCCGCTTAAAACTAAGCCGAATCAAATCACACTGATGGCGTTCTGAAAAGTGCTCCTGAATTTAGATTTTCTGCCAATTCAAATTGATTCTATATCGGAAAAAGCTTAGTAAAAAGGATTTTTCAAAGTGGGTTTTCAAGAATAACTCTTAAACGGCTTCACTGATCGAATACAAAAACTTATCAATTTTTGACAATTAAAAACCAAATCGGCCAACGTAAATTGGATTAAACTCGGTTATACTGTGTTCAGATATAAATTTTTAATTGAGTCAATTTCATTTTAATGGTGCAATTAAATCTAGTGTTCACCCATACTCAATTTAGCTGACTCAATTATCATTTGACAGCTGGAAAAAATTTTGTTTTTATTTGTTTTGTGAATATTCGTGTTTTTAAATTTTAAAAATGGATGCAAATTTTGGTTAAAAGAAATTTTACTGGCATATAATAGAAATTTGGAGCTCTTGGAGTCATTGCCATCGATTTTTGATTCCAAATAATCGGTGCTTAAAAAAAGAAAAAGGAAAAATTGACAACTTTTTTTTGTTTTTGTTTATTTATTTATTTATTCAGTCTGAAAATTCAGTGTGTTTTGTTTATGTGTTTGTTTATATTTTTTTGACATTTGGCTTGCCATTATAGGAAATTTTTCTGCCCACAGAACGCAGTTATCAATAAACATACTTATGACCAGGGTGGCAATTCGAGTTTTACGCAATTAGCAATACAATTAAATACTAATTGCTCAATTTATTAATTGACTTATTGTATGATAAATTGTGTTCAATTAAGGCTTTGATTGCAAAAAATTACCTACTTGCGCAATTAATGGAAATGTTTGAATACGGGTATTAATCTATTTGTGAGATATCGGGAAGGAAAGACTTCGAATAATGTGATTTTTTTTATTTTAGAAACTCCGAAATTATAAATCTCATCAGTTAATGCTCTCTCGATTCTTTTGTGGTAATCGAAAAATACATCAATGACCGCCTTTTACGTGGAAATTTATTTATTTGAAATTTAAAATAATAATATTTTAGAGTTGCACAAAAATCAGGTCACAATAGTTTTGCGGTTAAAATTAACGGGAAGTTACAGGGATTGCCGTCAGGGTCAGCCATTTTCCATATATTTTTTAATTTGTTTATTTGATTTCTTGAAGTAGAACCACCATTCATGGGATGACCCTCCATGTACAGTGTGTAGTACTGGAACTAGAGAGTATGGGATAGTGTTTAGAAGCCAGATAAAAAGAGACTAAAAGAGAGAGAGAGAGAGAGAGTTGTGGGCGTTTCAATTTTTACTTATTCGGAGAATTTTCGCCACAGTGCACAGTGAACGGTCCCCATAGTAAAATGGGAAAAAAGTCGAAGGAGTTATGGTAGCTTAATGAAATTGTTGGCCCATATCTCTCTTGGTCCTACTATTTGCGAAAATGAATTAAAATATTTAGAAATCCTTTTATTTTTCCGGTGGGGGGACAATGAAACACCAGAAATTCCCCCATTTCAGTAATTATTATTATTTTTTTAATTTTAATTTGTCATTTCACATACAAAATGATATAACGTGATAGTTTTCTTATGAAATAGAACCAATGTCTAATTATTTAGTGTTGCCGCATACATTTTTTCAATTAGGGTTGCCAAATTGACAACACTAAATATTTCAAAATTAAACTATTATTTAATATAAAGAATATATTTATATAAAGATTAATAATAAAAAACAAACAAATTCAAATAACACAACAATTTTAAACAATTTCTTAATCACTAAAATAAGTTTCTGAGTATGAATCAGTGTTGAAAGATTCCTCTACTATAATGTAATTCCTAATTTCTTGATTATTGTAGAAAGAGTTGCTTGTATTTATTGTATTTCTATTAGATGAAATTAATGGCTCAGCAGAAATTAGGAGTTTATTCATTAAATCTTGATTACAATTTTCTCTGCTATTTTCTGAATTCGTTAAAAAAATTTCGAGCTGCATTGCCATCATTACTAGTGCCAAAATTAGACTTGACTTTATTAACTGTTAATCCCGTCTCAGATCGAAAAATATCTTAAATTCGTTTTTTTCTTTTATTATACAGTTTTTTCTTATCGTTCCTAACTTGCCAAGTCTTAAAAGGCAATCGACACGCAGTGTGTAATATGCTCTCAAAGCATCTAAGCAAACAATGTAGAGGTGGAGTTCCATATCTATACTGGTCTTCGTTGGGAGAATAAATAATGCTAAGTTGGTTCATATCTCTAGGCTTAGCTGGTCATATCAAGCACTTCGACCCCGACTTTTTGACGGTTCTCGCTTAAGTACGTATTTGTATCAATAAAGGGTTGGTTTCACATGGTGTCCAGATATGTGAGAATAAATTTTATATGTGTTAGAGTCATCCTACTTAGTATTCTTTGGTTTAGAGCATCATACATTAAAAATGTCAAGTGATAATTTTAACAAAAATATAAAATATGGATGATTTTTAAAATCATTATATCGCAAAAGTTGGCATAGAAAACACCTAAACCTTCCTATACATATTTTAGTATATATATCAGGAAATAAGATTATTGATTCATAAAAGTCGTTTTGTGATGTGCCTAGTTTTTTGGGTCCAATGAAGCTGACTATTTTTATTTATTTCTTTTTGTTTAAGTACATATTTCGGCTAATTTCTTCACATTTTTTCTTACAGTGTTGCTATAAATATTAGAATTTTAGGAATTTTTCATTGTTTCTGCTACATTCCTGAATAAAACAAAGACAATTGCAAGCATTTTTATTGAAAAATGAATTTTTTATATGCATTTTTCCAAACCCATTTTTGGTTACTTAAAAGATTCGAAAAAATTATGAAAATAGTTCGACTTTAAGGCCGTATAACTTTTTATATGTGTAACGCACATGAAAAACCAAACAACCTCTGGAATCATGGGAGTGTCAGTTTTCATCTCATACGTATTTTAGTGATAAATTCGAAACGTTTTCTTTTGATTTTTTTTCCACTACACAACTTACTGTGCGGTGCTGATGAACGAGAGACTTACGGAGTTTCAAATACAATGAAGGGAATATCCGTCTTTAAAAATATTTTTGGATTGTTCTTATTAGTTGTACACCAGCTTTCAGCATCCTGGTTATTGCATAATAACCCCATAATTGTTGTGTCACTATGTGACTTTAATATGCTGTTGTTACACTTTCACATATACTCGTATATATATATATATATATATATATATATATATGTGTGTATATATATATATATATATATATATATATATATATATGTATATATATATATATATATATATATATATATAT
This sequence comes from Linnaemya vulpina, assembly GCA_963675445.1. Classification (NCBI taxonomy): domain Eukaryota; kingdom Metazoa; phylum Arthropoda; class Insecta; order Diptera; family Tachinidae; genus Linnaemya; species Linnaemya vulpina. The sequence goes on along the minus strand of OY776280.1, from coordinate 62,535,891 downwards.
ATCGGAAACGTTTGATAATAGAACTTATAGCGCCTGTGAGATCAGTATTGGCTCCAAACATTTCAAAATTTAATAAAATGCAACTGAACCATAAACTTTTTCTATCACTTCAATTAAAAAGAAAAAAAGAAATGTCCCGCAGTTTAATATATTTAATTTTCAACGATTTCTATTATGAGCTGATGCAATCGTTTGGCACTTCAATGTCATGCTAACACACATACACACACTAGTCAGTTATAAAATGAATATAAATTTAATAAATGAATGGAATTATTCATTTATAACATCTAAATGGCAAAAAGTTAAATACCCAACAAACACAAATACATGTGTGAATGTGTTGAGAGTGCTTATAACGTATATATGTATCTTGGCTCGCAATAACGAGAATAAATTAAAACCATCTTGAAAATCAGTTAACACACATGCACATCATCAATTATTGTGGCACACTTTTGGTACATGAAGCCACTGACAGTGCAACGAATGTTTGCAAGTGCACTCGTTGTATGGCATGATTTATTTGTATAAAACATCACCAAGTATTCTAACTATACATGTATGTGTTTGTGTGTGTGTGTGTGTGAGAGTTGAAAATCTATAAGTTCATGCCTTTAAGCTAGAAAAACTGTGGCAACAAAATTTGTCTACAATGTGACCACAATTTGTGGTTGCCGAAATTTGAAGTAAAGAAATTTTCCATGGCACTCGTAAATTTTCTCTTGTCTTCTTCACATGTGAGCGATGCTTATTAAATTGACCATTGTGATATCAAGCACATGCACACAGACACAAATTGCATTTAGATTGTGGGTGAGAAGCAGGCATACATCGATAAACGTATTTACTTAACCAACAAACATTGCGGTTGGACGCTAAATAAAGTTTGACTTTGAGGCCAACACTTCAACACTTCTTTCTCCGTTTAGGACTCTGTAGAACTGAAATGTGTAAAATGGTTGGCGAATGCTTGTGTTTTCTTGTAAAAAATATTTCAATAGCTCGATGTTAGAATCTTTGTGGAGTTAAAATGATAAGTAGATCTAACCAATATTGTTGGTTGCAATTACACGAATCAATAAAAATGCCAAAAACGTCTGAGTGGAAAAATTGGAAATTATTTCGGGGCAACTACACTTTTTCTTTACTTCCAAAAGTATCAATTCTTTTGTATCAGCCAACACTTATTGACAACATTCAGATAATCGATTAGGAAATTATTAATAAATTAACTATTTGACATACTGTCATTGTACTACTATAATGTGAAATTTATTTGTTGTTTGGTTAAGCAATGTCTATATGCATTTCATTATTATTTCACATTGTAGTAGTACAATGAGATTTTATTTTTCATTTATTACTAATTAAATTGAGATTTTGTTTTTCATTTTGCCTTATAAATACTTTCAGTGTTATCCAAAGGATTTCTAATTGTATAAAGATGTAGAAAAATAAAACAGAGTCATATCGAATAAAAGTTGTTTGTTGGGTTTTGGTTTGTATAAGTTTCATAGCCTACTGCACTTATTATAATGTGATTTTTTGGAAATCATTTGTGAATTTTTATAGTTAATTTATTAACATAATTCTCAGATGGTTTCTAAAAGTCTTTGAATAAGTTGAGAAGCTTGAAACTTTTCAAAACTGTGGCTGAAGTCTACTGACGATTTGGTAAAAAGCGCCATTGAAATGCATATAGACATTGCCTAACCACCCAACAAATAAATTTCAGATTAGGAAGTTATTTTACTTAAAGAAAGGTGGAAGTTAGTTAAAGTTTTATTAAGTATTACATTTTTAGTCATAAAAAATATATATATATATTTTAATAAAAATATAATTGAATTAAAAGACATTAATTAAAGATTTATACAAAATAGATCAATAAACATAAATTATTTGGCAGAAGTCTGCAGTTGGAAATGTGTATTGCGAGCCTTCAGAGACTGGGCAATAAGTGACTTTTCTAAACCAATTTAAGAAGTATAATAATAAAAAATCAGATTTAATTCAAGTCAGAAACCTGACAGATTAATTGAAAAGGTGACAACAAAGAGAACCTCTTGCAATGACAACCTGTTATAAAAAGCATTAGAAAAGAACCAGATTCGCACTGCTTCTGGATCATAAGTCTAGGATCTTATTGACCTGTTTGGAATGTCTTTTTAACATAGTTGTAAAATAAAAATTTACAAAAAAAATGGTAGCGGTAAAAGTGTAATGGTTTGGCTACAACTAAAACGGTTAAATGCAGTTTGTTTACAATTGTAAACAACATATTTTTATAAAAAAAAAAAAATTTTATTAAGAAAAATCGACAAAAAAAATTAACAGAAAACGACAATTCCGAAAAATGCAGACCCAAAGACCCAGAGACTTCATTCTTGGACTGATGGATTGGAAATTAACTTAGACTGGTATCAGAAAAATGTGTTATACAGTTTCAGAGCTGGGAAGCCCTTGGTACCAAAAACCGATTTTTTTTTTTGTAAATAGAATATCATTCAGCTTTGGAAAGCTGAATAAAAAGTTAGCATTTTTTTTTCCAGGGTTGGGAAATTAAGAGTTTTTTCTTACACATTCAGTATTTTGTGGTACATGTAATAACTAATATGTTTGAAAATTTTCAAGTTTTTCTTAAATTCTTGATAAATAGTTTTTCCTTCCAGGGATGGGAAATTAAAATTTTTTTTATACATAAACTTCACCAAAAAGGTTCTTGATGGTGTTTTTTTTTATTTTATAACTTAAGAAGAACAAAATTGGTACTTAAAAATATATGTAACGCCAGACGTACGTTGGTGAAGGTTATACAGGATTCGGCACAGCCTGAATATATCAATTTTACTTGTTTACAATAAAATTTTTGTAGGAACTGTTATAAAAAAATGGCGGCGAATTATAAATTCTTTTTTTCAATTTGAGCAAACTTTTTGTCAATAGAACAGTTAAAAAACAACTTGCCCAAGATCAAAGAATATCGTAAAATGTGTGACCTGTCACAGGACACGTTACGTGACTGTTTCGATTTTCGGAACCTTACAGCAGTGGTATCCGTTACCTCTAGGTAGTTGCTTTGCATTGTATCTTGGATACCACACTAAATTAAAGTTTCATAAGAACCGGTAGTAAAACTATCGTGGAGCAGCTTGTCAAGAATTATATGCCCAACGAAGCTACTCCCAGGCGGAATTTCTTAAGCACTTTTAAGGTAGTTTTATGACATGCACTCCTTTCACCAGTCACACGTGTCAAGAACTTTTTATATCTTCAAGAGACCTAGAGAACAATTCAAATTACCAAGATTTGATTGTGTTCATGTACGTGACTGTGTGTGCGTGAGTACTTCTTTATGTGCTCGTGTTTGTTATAACTTTTGTTTTTGTAAAGTGAAATAGTTGGCACAAAAGTCTAGTTTATGTTGCTGCTTTAGAGCCAATACGGAAATTAAAATCTGCTTGTCCTTTCTTTTTATTTCCATTCACTTTGATTGTTTAATTTTTAAACAAAATTTAAGCTAAGAAAAGTATAAAACTTTAATATTGAAAAATAATGTGAGAATATATTTGTTTTTGTTTTTAGGCTGGATAATTATGGTGATCGTTTGCTGCTTAACGCCAGAGAAACGCTTTTAAATTGCAGATGGTTTAAATGTAAGTACCTGCACAATATTTCTACTTATAATTATATTTATCATCTATGCCCGTGGGTGGGCATTAATGCTTCAAGTATTTTATAAGCCAGTCACAATATGCGAACCAACAAACATCAACAAAATTATATGACTGGGAAAAATTTAGGCAAAAACATAATTAATGCGAAAGAATTTCTCTGTAATCTCGGCTTGATTTCCCAATCTACATCCGAAGATTTTATTTTGAAAATCTTGACTTATGGCGTTTTCTTTTGTAGAAAATGTGGACAATTTTTTCAATTATTTTCGAAAAAGTAGAAGTTTGAAAAAGTCATGAGGGACGTTGGATTCATTTCTAATAAATTTCTTATTTTGAAATGGCAAAATGTTGCCATTTTCTGCTAAAAGGTGTGAAAAATGTTGCATTATTTTCTAGAGAAGAAAACGACATTAAACACTATTTTTTGGATCATACAAATTCGCAGCGACAAAAATTGGAAGTAATTTTTGGGGAACACTTCTTTCTTTACTTCTAACGTATCAAAGAGTACGTGTTTTCGACTTATTACCATCCTGATAATTAATTAAAACGTTATTTTACTTATGTTGATTTCTTTTCTAAAAAATAGTGCAACATTTTTTACACTTTTTAACAGAAAATGTCAACATTTTGCCATTTCAAAATAAGGAATTTGTTAGAAATTAATCTATCACTCCTCACGAAAAATAGTTTCTGTTTTAAAACTCTTCCAAACTGCCACCTTTTAGAAAATAAAGGAAAAAATGTTCCATGTTTTTCAGAACAGAAAACGCCATTAGAGAACGTTGGCAGTTATTTGAAGTTCTTTAGCGAACGAGATATTTCGCGCAGAAGCGATTTCAACTGGCCTCCAAGTTCACCAGATTTAACAGCGACAAATTGATTTCTTCGTGGTTATTAAAAAGAAATGAAACACGTGAATAAGCCAGCGACCATTTCACACCTAAATTAAAAAACTTCCCAATAAAGTTCCACAACCAGCACCGTAAATTTTACGAAAATTTATGAAACATATAAGAAAAAGTGTTGAGTAGCCAAAAATAGCACACTTAAGACAAAAATATGCTCTATTAAAATATTAATAAATGAACTATTTGACATACTGTCATTGTACTATTATAATATGAAATTTATTAACATAATTCTCAGAGGGTTTCTAAAAGTCTTTGAATAAGTTGAGAAGTTTGAAATTTTTCAAAACTGTATTTGAAGCCTACTGACGATTTGGTAAAAAGCGCCAATGAAATGCATATAGACAAATAAACTTCATTCTATTAAAATATTTTATTTAAAAAAAAAAAAATTGACAAACATGCACGTGCATGTTAAGCTTAAACAAAATATTTATGTTTGTATTTTCACAAATACATTCTAAACTATTTTAATTCATATTTATACAGACCACTTTAAATATATATTCGCAGCTATTCACATATTAATTAAATGCATGGTCTGTGAGTGTGTGAGTGTGTGTGTGTGTGCCTGTAATATTTGCATATATTAAGCCATATTCATAATTAAAGATCAACAGAACAACTACGACTGCCATAAATATTCCTGTTGGCATGATTGTCTGCATTTCAGGTGCAAAGTAAGTAATTAACTGGTTTCGTGCTTAATTGCAAAATAAAAAAAATTAGTTTTAACAAGATAAGTACACAACACAAGGACAGTCTGAAATATGTTTGTATATGTACATAAATGTCTGTGAATTAATATATACGATGCAACATGCACGCAGAGAAAAGAAATTCTTTTGTTATGGAGTCTGCAGAATTGTTTAAATATGAAAATATTATCAACATGAAATAAATTGTGATAAACAATGTCGGGCGTACAACAGATTGAATTAAATTATGGAAGTTGCTATTCATAAAAATAACAATATATTTGCAAATGACAATTTAAAAGAATTTTGATTATCTACATAAATAATACAGCAAAACTATTTTAAATATTTATTTATATTATGCTTCGAAATTTATATATATAAAAACTATTTACCTGAGGAGTTATTAATTCATAAAAAATATATTTTCACTTTCTCTTTACTTTCTTTAAATGTACAGGCTTTTGTGTTTCTTTAACACTCTGAAGGGCGAAGCAACTCCATTTATTTGCAAAACAAATTCTGGACAAGACAAAAATAAATCTTGAAAACAACTCAATTGATCACTTTTTGAGTTTTTCGTAAGATTTTGGGAAAAAAGAATCAGCACATATTTGAAGTTAAAGCATTAAACACAATAACGACAGCAGACCACAGACTACAACTTGTCAAAAACAGAATAAACGAATAATTATTTTTACTACTACAGACAACACGGCTACTGGTTGTTGTCTCTGCTGTTTTTGTGGCCGGAGTCAAATTAAACGAATTTATATTTTGGTAAACGACAATGAGTCGATTCAATGTTGCCAGCATAACATAAATAAACTCAATTATTGTAAACTTGAAACAACAAACTATATTTCCAAGCTAATAAAGTGATTTCTTTTCATATACTGTGACCTGTAAATATATTTTACTGGAATAACACTATTTAAGAGTATTAAATACATGAAAGCGGCTACACTGGCGTATGAAGAGAATTCTACTACAAACAACAACTCATGGTTGCTGATTTGGTGGTATCGTTGTCGTTATTTTAATTAAAGCTTTAGTTTAATACGACTACGTGACAATAGTAGCATGGACAACAACCAGAAGGCGTGTTGCTTTGCTGTCGTTAAAATAATTGTATGCATTTAAACAACAACACCTGGTTATTGATTTGGTGGTGTCGTTTTAAAAATAATTAAGTAGCTGACTACGAGGCGACGATTGTAGCCAACGACTTTTGTAGTCGGTATTTGTGTAGCCTGCTGTCGTTATTGTATTTAATGCTTCATCTGCATATTTTTCGATTTTCTCGGCCCGAAAAAGTCTATCCTATTGGAATTACCTACAAGTTGTTGACAACGATGTTTGTTTGTTTTACGTTATGACACCTGATTTTGTAGTAGAAAACGATTTAGACACGCAATCGAGTTGCAATAAATAAAAGGGTTGAGGTGTTGGCCATTGTTTCCAAATTTATTTTTAAAAGTTTTTTCCGTCCCTTTTAAAAAATTGTTTATCAAAGTTCTGCTCCATTTTGATATATATATATATATATATATATATATATATATATTATCTCGTAGTGTATTTTTAGACACCTTTTATTGTATTGTGCTGCCACACGTCTACTTAATATTATTAATAATATTATTCATACGTCTCATTGTGCTCGTATGATTCGTGTTCTTATCCTCTAAAAAGTGTAAGTATTTTTACACGCTTTCGAAGCTTGTTAACTTAAAAATAAAAACAAAACCAAAAAACACGCTACTTAAATTAAATATATTAAAAAAAATTATTTTTATATATTTTTATTTTTATTAAATAATAAAAAAAAATTAGTACATACTTTGGGAATTGTCGTTTAAACCCTTTTAATTTTTATGTTCGTGCTGATTTTTTTCCCCAAAGTCTTATTAAAATTCAAAGTGATCAATTGAGAGGTTTTAGCCAGTTCTTCTTCGCATTTCACGGGGGCTATTGCAGATCATCAGGGATCGTTTACCCAACATTTCTTGGAATAATTAAAGATATTGATTTCAAACTTCCTTTAAATAAGTGAGAAGTCTAAAACAACTATCAAAGTCATAACAAGAACTCACTGATTACCTTGCCTTTTTTAATTGAAAAATAATTTTAAATTAAGCTTTATTAAGCTAAAAGAAGTATTATTTTTAAAAGATCTAGGCGCTTTGTGCTTTATATTTCCTATATCGTGCGCCCGACGCCTTTTTTCACAACATTATTTTCATTTCAGTTTATTATTTCTTAAATTCATTTAAGTTTTTCTCGTTCTTAAGATTTTACTTCGATTCATTAAAAAGTTGTGTATAATTGTTATTAACTGTATTTATTTAAAAGTCTGAGACTGCTGTTGGCTGAGGTAGTGAGCATAAGAGTACTTTGCCTTAGATCCAAAGTTCGACTTTTCATATTTTTGATCTGCTATACTGCATGATTATATTGAATTTTGACGACTTGTCCCAATGACGCAGGTGGAGCTTTACCGACAGTGATTAATACCGCCATTAAAAAGCAGAATGTAGCACCCTCTTGTTTTTTTAAGAAGCAAAAATAGCTGCACTGAAACTCGTTGCCTTCTGAACTGTCTTCATCTGCCTTGTTAAACTGTTCCTTATCCTGGCATAATGCACTGCCTATGTAAGGTTACTCCCTGAGTTTTAGTCCAAGACAAAAACAAAAAAATAAAAAAATAAAAAATAAAACAAGTCCGTAGGTTGAACCAAAATTAGCTGTCCAAATCAGGTGAAACTTATTACAACTATTCTAAATAATCTTTTGAATACAGTGGTTTTCCCTCTCTTACAATGTGAATAAATATCTGTTTGAAATATATATAATAATCCTGTGTGTGTGTGTGTGTGTGTATAGTTATTATACTTCTTTGATTATGGTCATGTCATAAATATTTTCTTTGCGTTTTACAGCAGTCGAATGCAGTTGTTGCAGTAAAATCGCTTGTGCGAATGTTTTAATCATGTTTAACGAAATAGTTTAATTGTACATTTAATGATATGAGAACTAAAATTTGAATCTACCAACAATTCAAATTAAATGATTTCTCAATTATTCTACTCGTATAACTGCAGATTCAGTGACTGAAGGCTTTATTGCAAATTTGCATGAGAATATTTTATTGATTTAAATCATTCTGGTAAATCTGTACGTATTCTTCTTGCACATGCAATTAATAAAGTTAATTTTGTTTCAAACATATTTAACAGATTTTAATTAAATTGTATTGTCAGCATAACAAAAAGTGTACAGTGTGTTCATACAGTTTGCCTGCAAAATCGACATCTGTTTTAAGTTCATGCATAAAAAAAAAAAAAAAAAAAGATCTCATTTCTTATTACTCTCGCACTAATTAATTAAAATTATTGCCTGTTTTCCGTTAACAAATTACAATTAAGTGCAACAATTTCATTTTCCGTATATAGATTGAAACGTCTACGAAAATAAATTTCACTTGATTTAATTTATATGGAACAGCTACAAATTTATTTACAATTAATCTTCGCATAATTACCTTAAGGTTTTTTTTCCTTTTTCATACCATTCACGTCCTCTTGTCGTTTGCTATTTTCGGCGCAATTTAAAATCAATCATCACCTTCTTATGATTAATTATAAATAAAGATTAATTGCCTGTGTATGATGCTGGTGGCTGACAACGTTGATTGATTATTTATTCATGTCTAGATAGTGTGACTGAAATTGGCGTATACAAAAAAAGAAAACGTTTTAAAAATGCTAAAATGCAGCCGCCTCCAGAGTAGAGCATTTCGATTGCTACTCATATAAGCAGAAGATTTACTTCTGGAAGGCTTCAATCGAATTTAGTTACATCGACGTGAGGAGTCCAATTGCAATAAAGTTTGGCTCCTCTTTTCTTTAGCGTTAATATGTATGCGTGTTCAGACATGAGTTTGAATTAATTCAATGTTCTTTCCATTCCCCCCGGGGGGTACAATAGGCAACTTGGTTAGCATTCCGCCTCGTTGCTGTGCTTTCTGGAGAAAATATAAGAAAATTAGGTGGAAGGATACCTGGGTCCCGTCATATAATTGATCAAAAATCAATAGTAGGTGGCAAGCTTATGTTGGTTTGACCTGCTAGGCGTAACCAGTTTGCTTACACTGGTACCACGGGATTTGGTTGAGCCCACAGATGAGATTTCGGTTGATTCTGTGGCCAGAAATTTGGTTGAGGTCTCTTCATGAGTCCACATAGTGGCTGTGGTTTAATATCAAGAGTCGCTGGTAGAGATGTCAGAAGAGGGTTGATGTTCCGGCATATGTATTATGTTGGACATTGACCCAGCTGATGGCAGCCTCTATGGGCTGCGAATCAGCAGATGTTAACAAAATGTTAACAAGTATTTAAGATAGTTAAGGAACACCTTAGCAAGGTGTATGAAGTTGGTATATATGGCGATACTAAATGATTAAGATTGCAACCTGTGTGTCCTCGAGGGATACTCAGGTAGCCCCTGAGGGCGACAGGGGTGGCGGTAAACATTAATTTCACCCGGTGTTAGGACCACCGTCGGATAGGCCGTAATGGTAGGAGCCGATGTTAATTTAAGACACAATCTGTTCTTTCCATTGCCGTTTTCATATAAAAAAAAATTAATTAATTATTTTATTAACAAGGGCTCAGGTTAAAATCCGCAATCCCCGCTAGGAAAATTTAGAAACTTCTTGGCATCGGGAAGTTATTGGTTGCATCCCGTTTTTTAAAAATCAAGTTCTTGTCGACATTTTGAGTCCTTGAGGAAGCATTCCTGTTTAGTTTTGAATTGTATTTAAGTGTGTGTATAAGTAGTCCTTGGCCCATTTGTAACTGGTGGACTTATGAAGAGCGTTCCTGAACCGATCGATTCGAACCGGTAGATTTCAAGGTACTCCAAGAAAAATCTTTAAATAAAACAACTCTTAAACACCTTCAGGGCTAAATTCCAAAAACTAACCAGCTCTTGATATTGAAAGACCACATCGATAAACACACAAAGCAGATGAAAATCTGATGAATAATACCAGATGGTAATAGGACAAAGGAGATGCTAACATTGAGTAGGCTAGTACCTACGGAGACTGGTTCATTTAATAATGGGACATACAGAGTTGAGGACTTACCTGGCACGAATGGGTATCGTTGACGATACGACATGTAGAGCCTGTCAGGAGGAGGAGGACGAAATACTGAAGCACTACTTGTGCTACTGTCCAGCTTTTGGCCAGGTCAGAAGACAGGCATTTAATCAGGGGATTATACAGGAGATGGATTTTCTTAGGGGCTCTAACTGGAGGGACTTAAGAAGCTACATTGAAGAGACTGGGTTCTTAATGTAATCAAATTCTAAGGTTTTTTGAAGGTACGAAGGAGGTCTTATAGAACGGTGACTCCTACTTTGGAGCGCACAACAGGCCTATTGCTGACTAGGTGTAATCCTTGAGAGGATTGGGATGACTTATGCCCCTCGTTTCAACTTAACGTCGAAAACTACATTAGTTACATTAAATGTCTGCAGAATATTTGGTCTAGTGTATTTGACAAAGGAGTGACATATAAAGTTTTGAACAAACTGGCGTGTTACGTTCTACAAAATGCACGTGGAACTAAATTGCAAGAGGAAAATAAAACAAACATTGACTTTAAGTCTGTTGTTGTCACTTGAATATATATCTTTTTTAATTGAAAAACAACAGCCATTAAAACTCTATGCTAAGATTTTTTTTTTTTTTTCTCGAAGAAATAAAGTTTTCTTAATGATCTTTATTTCATTTAATCGCTAGATAATATCACATTTGGCTAAGTTAAGGTACAACGAAGTTTTCAATAACCATATACAGAAGTTATGTAATTTTTCCTATAAGATTAAAGATAGTTGTCATTAAGAGATTTCAACTTTAGTACAATTGTATCCAGTCCTTTTGCAATAGTGATAATCTCATGAGAGGAGTCACAAAGTTCATACATAATTTGAGAAAATTGGAATTAGTTTTTCCATTCATTTGTTGTTGATTAAGTCCCGACATCGCTTCCTTTTTCTTTTAAAAATTGAAATTAATAAAAATAATAAAAAGTTTATAAAGGTTTTCAAATCCATGTGGAATTTCCACAATATCAATATACGATACCATAAAGTATTTATGTTATGGGTTCTTATAGTGTTTTGGCATTGACATGGTTTGAATAAATTGTGGTTTTAACATTAAAAAGATCTATTATAATTTCACCATACAAAATGATTCTGTTAAAACCAACTTAAAACCATTTTAAAACTTCTTTTAAAATTTAAACTTAAATAGAATAAAATCTAAGCTTCTCTCATGAGAAGCTTAGAAACAAACATCAAAGCCATAACAAAAACTCATTGATCACTTTTCCTTTTTTATTTTCTTCTAAATATATATCTTTAGTAGTTCTAAGAAATGTTGAGCTCCAGTGAAATTCGCATAGGAACTGGCTGAGACCCCTCAATTGATCACTTTGAATTTTTTAGTAAGATTTTGGGAAAAAGCAAACAGCACATAATTAAAATTGAAGTGCTTTTAAGTAGGTTTTGTGAAATGCAACCTTCTCTTTGTCTATGCTAAGTTGGGTGCTGCCAAGTTTTGCGTTGAAAACATCTGATAACTTTTGAAGAACACACAAATGTTCACCACATTTGTGTGTTAATGTGATATTCAAGTATTTAGTTACTTTTCATTAGTATTTTCATAAATTCAAAATATTTAGTTGAAAAACAAAAAGCAACTATCAGCTGTTTCTCAAATCAGCTGGGTGCTTAAATAAAACAGTGATGCCAACTCAAAGTTTTGGTTCTAAAAAAAAGAAACACTCTGTATTATGGTTTATTATGGTTTCAAGCTCATTAGAAACAATTTTTTTTTTATTTTTTAATTATATTTATATAAAAAGCATGTTTTGTAGTTATAAAGCGTATAAAAATAACAGACTTGTAACTTACAAGACCAGCTATCAAAAATTTGACAGTTGATAACTGACATGTTGTTGAAACCATATTTTGTCAAATGAGTTGTCATATATTTAATACATTTTCTCAAAATTACTATGCACATAACAAAATTATTTGATTGCTCTTCGCTCATAGTACTGCCCCCATTTAGTTCATACTACATGTCATACTTTTACAGCTCTGACAGTTGCTATTAAGTTACCTTTTGCCAAAACATTTTTTTTTCTTTTAAATCCTTCTTGTATTCTTTTTATTGAATTAATAAAGCGAGCAATCTTGTGTGTGCACTTGAAATTAATTTTTAATTACTTTTCATGTGATTTCAAAGTAATTAAACACCATCAGTTAAAAGGAATTATATATATATTCTTTTTTTTTCTTTCTTCTCCAAAACGTATAACAAAAAATGTAGCGAAAGAAAGAGTTTTTCAATTCTGTTTTAATCAGTCAGTTAACGCTGCAACAAAGAAACAACAATCACTTACGTTTAAAAGAATACGACTTAGTTTAGGGGCATGTAATAGTTTTTATTATTATTATTTTTTTTCTTTTCTTCTTTTAAACGCAGCAAAAAGTTAAATGAACTAATTCGTTCATTCTGGCTGCATGTACTTCTACTTCATTTCAGTAGAAGTATTTAAGTTATAAATTTTCCCGCCATTTCCGCACTGTTAAACACTTCCAGTTTTATGTCTTTTCCCCGTCTTTTATTTCATTTTTCTTTCTGGCGTTTGGGATTTTTTTTAATAAACTACTTTATAAATTATGCCATTTTGCAGAAATTTTCTTAAGGCGTAAAAGATTCTTTAGGAATTTTTATATATATTTTTATTTTATTTTATTATTTTAATTTTTTTTTCTTCTCCAAGAACTTTTATCCACGTTATTGTCTTAAGCCAATGAAAAGAATATCCACACTTACTTACTTACACTTTGCCACAATGCAATGAATGCACACACCAGTGAGAGGCACTTTCAGAAAGTTGCTGTTGCAGTTTCACTTGTGGCATAATACTATGATTAAATGACTCTAAATGGAAAACACATCCAGAAAGCATGATGATGTTGACGGCTTGAAACCATAGAACAACAAGTGCAATTTTCATTTTTCTTTAACATAAATCACATAAAATATGTTATGCTGCTTTAGATAGTTTCGGCGGCAAGTACGACTGCAAGATGCCCTATAATATAAAAGTCATTCATCTACGTTTCGTGGTACTATTTATAATTTATTTTATTGGAGTGGAATACATCTCAGAACTAATAGCATTAGCATTTGCTTTGAAATATTATCTAGCTGTACTGGAGACTTTTTTAAATCCAGCTGGACATTAAAGAAAACACCACATTTGAGCATATTTTCAAGTTTACACTTTTACGTCTCGATAGACAACAAAATTCTGCAGCTTAAGGCTATTACGTTTTAGGCATTGGAAAGGACAATTCTGTATTTATAATCCTATAGGCAGCCACCAATTCAAAAAAATTACATCATTCGCCATGAAACCAACAACGAAACAGGGTGACGTCTTGTGAAAGTTCATGGAAATTATTTTGGAAAGAGCACAAATTTGCAGAAGCAGAAAATATCGACTTTTTGGAATATTTAATTTCTCATAATAAATACAAAATATTCTTCAATAATCTACCGCATTTAAAAGGTTAATTAATAGTCACTTCCTAAAGAAAAAGTTACAATGAACTCAAGTCCCTTCTGCCGTTTTAGGCCACCCTGGTTGAAAACTGATATTCTGAATAATTTCCCTTTCAACACCTGACGAAAAAAGTATTCCTTACAAAATACTATTAAATAATTGGGGGATTCATACTTCGTGCTATTTGGTCATATTGTCATAGAGTCATAAAATTTTAGACAAGATTTAAAAAAGTTGTTGTTGTGCTGCATATAAAAAGTCATAAAATAATAGCACTCTTGCAGGTATTATCTTTTTCTGTTGTCCTAAAATAGCTCTGGAGATCTAAGCTGAACTCTGAAAATCTTTAAGCGAGACGGCGGTATTATATGTTTGCCGCCGGTACTTATATATGTTTCACGACTAGAAAGCGGATCTAAAATTATTCATATCTATATGTCTGTATATTAAATCAGATTTTTATAACATAAAATATATTAAAGGAGCAATTGAAAAATTATTCTCGTTTAAATTACGTAGCTGGCAGCCACTGAACGTTTTTCCATATGCCGCCGCAAAAAAATTTATTCAGCTCATAACCAGGCAGCAGCTGTTAGAGTTTATATATACAACTTTATTTAGCAGACCAAGTTATGACGGGTTGTACACACTTGTCCTGGTTTAAGTGCTATTATTTTATTACTTATGACTAGTGTGAATCCCCCAAATAATTTTCTTTGCATGGCAAAGGTCGCCTCTAATTGAAGACTTCATCAAAATTATGGTCTATTGCTTTTGCGCGCATTAGCCGTGCTATCCTGTAAAAGTTGTAACAAAAATGTTTTACTACTTTAAGAGCCTGGATCATTTAAATATACCAGAAAACAAAGATTCTTTTCCATATCTATAACTAGGAGAATACAGGAAAATCAAATAGAACAGGATGTTTTTGTGAAACTGTTGAAATTTTGAAAATGAATAAAACATCGATTAAAATTAACTTCATTTTGTTCGGGCTTAAGGTCTAAGACTTGTAAATAAAACTCTTTTTGTGGTCTGAATTAATCTTTCGCTCTCACTTAAAGTGGACGGACTTACTCAAAATTTTGTCCGCAGAAGAACACCGAAGGTATTCGAAATATTGAAAAAAAAATTTAAATAATTTAATGATATTAAAAAGCAATAAGAGGTTTATTTAAAAGTCTCAGACCGAAAGCAGGAACAAAAAGAATTTAATATGAAAATAAGAACGAGTAAAAAATATAAATTAATTGAAGATGAATATTAAAAATTGACATGAAATTCAATTTAATTTAAAGAAAATCTTTTGCAAATGTAATTAAAATAGTCTAATAATCTGGAAGAACAATTGTCGATTACTTCCTCCAAAGTATGTGGCCATGTATCGCGGCAATAATGCGGGGAATGATGTCCTCCAATCGTTTCGGGCTTTTCAACAAGGACTAGCGACTTCGCAGATACCGACAGAAAATAGACTAGCGATATTATAACTTGCAAGATCTTTCAGACCAATTCATGGGTCCACAATTTTAAATTGTGCGACTACCAAATGTTACCTCCAATAAATCATTTGTGGCAACAGTCGTGTGACATGTTGTGCCGTCATTCTGAAGCCACATCGTGGTTTGCT
Source organism: Linnaemya vulpina (assembly GCA_963675445.1). Lineage (NCBI taxonomy): Eukaryota > Metazoa > Arthropoda > Insecta > Diptera > Tachinidae > Linnaemya > Linnaemya vulpina. The sequence continues at coordinate 62,520,315 of OY776280.1, read as the reverse complement.
CCATTTATGAACGAAAAAGTCTCTCGAACGTACTATCCAGCTTCGATTTTAATGAACTACGTACCAATGATTCCTCTAGTCCATAAAGCACACCAAGCAGTCCGAATTTTTCGATATAACGATGTCTCAGCATAGACTTGAAAATTATCGGCTCTCCGATTACGGCAGTTTTGTTGATTGACGTATCCATTTAAGTTAAAGTGGACTTCAATGCTAAATAAATCCGCTTATGAACATCAGGATCAACTGTAATCTTAGTTTGGACCCCTTCACCGATTTTACATCTTGATGATGGGTGATCTTCAATTGTTGGAGCGAGTGGAATTTTGTATACACGCAAAACAGGATCTTTTTCGCAAAATCTATCACAAAGTCGGTTGGAACATGTCCAAGTCCTGCGCTTGATGGCGTATGCACTGAGTGTTACTGTACGCAATTGCTTCTTCTACACGCACTGTAGTCTTTTCATTTTTTTATGTTATACGACGAATTCCACTCATCGTCGTGTTGTAATCATTTCGAAGTAACCACAGTAAAATATTTTCGGAAGACTACAAACCTTTACCACTTGAAATATATGCAAAACTTGCCGTTTTCTTTTCTGGAAAACGAGCAACATTTTTTCACTTCTTTTCTAAAAGGCGGCAGTTTAGAGGAGCTTAAAAATTAAAACAATTATTCGTTGTTGTAGTAATTTCTAACAAATTTCATTTATTTTCAAATGACATCAAGTTGCGTTCTTCCATTAAAAAGTGTAAGAAATGTAACATTCTTTTTTTAGAAAAGAAAACAGCAAAACACAACCTGGTTTTTATGCTATTCTCTGCTCTTGAGCTCTACGCCCTAAACCACTTTTATATTAAACCTCAAATCAACCGATTCCCTTGCGATAAGCGGTGAAGACACTGACTCTTTGTAATATTGTAGGGTGTATTGAAAACATGGCGTTTTACTGTTATTTCTTTTATATTAAACTGTCAGTTTCGGACCATAATATTTTCTCCTCTGATATGAAGTGCACGAAATTAAACCAAACTAAACTCAAAGACGTGGCTGCGGTATTACTGAACCCAACGCAAATGTATAAAGATTCCAAGCAGTCAGAGACCACGTTCCACACAAATAAATGTTGAGAATTTGAACAAGATGATAAATTTGAAAGAAAATTGCCTCAAATATCTTGAATAGATATCAAATGGATTATAAATGAGCAAAAAAGTAAAGGGCGCTAAAAGTAATTTATTATTCGCAAAAAATGTTTTAAGCATTTAAATTAAGTGATGAAAATATGTTGTGCCAGTCTACTACAGTCTTATATTTGCATTCTTATCCGTTGTAACAGTTTAAAATCAAATTATATTGGTTTTAGCTTAAGTTTTTGTTTTTCTCTACATAAACTGGAACTTAAGTTAATGCGGAGATATTTAAATTAGAGGAGGACGCATTATGAAGACGATGAGTCAATCGTTTTGTGCAAATTGCCGAGATGAATTATATGACTCAGAATTCTATTAGACACTGGGTTTTTCCAATGAAATGAAAATTTAACTGGAGAGCGAACATACTTATTTATTTTAAGACACCTAAGAGCAGTAATTAAGACTTTATTTTACAACAGTTTTCGAACATTAAAAAACTTCTTTATTATCTTCTATAATAAGCATTTGTATTGAGAGTATGAAAACCATCAATAACTATTGCTTGACAACTCAGAATGTCAAACTTTGTTGACTTTTCTGTACAGTGCGATTCCAAAAGTCATCACTCAACACAAAATTAACGCTTTGAAATTGTCCAGTTCTATCAAATCTTTTTCTGGACTCAATAGAACGCTTTGTTAATTTTACGAACAACTTTATCGTCCTAGCAAGCGGGCAATTCATTGGGTAGTGTTATTTATAAAATAAACCAAATATATACCGAGTCCGAGTCCGAGTCCAAAGCAAATAAACAACAGTATTCTGAGGCCTCATATAGAAATGCAGAAAAGTCTGTTGGCAGCATCAGAGGATAACGTCCGTATATTTATTTTATGGTCAACATAATCACTCATCGGAGCGATTAACTCGATTAAAATTATAGAACGCTTTGGCACCACTTTTACACTGAATGCGCAACTTCAAATATTTCGTACAGTGCGTACCGAAAGTATCATTGCAGCTGTCGAGCATAGTAATTGAATATGTATCACTTTATGGTGACTTTGGTGAGAAAAAAAATCTTAGTTTTCGTGCTTATAAAATCACGCTCAACTCTCGATATGAATTCATACGAAATTGAAGTCATATGATCGCCGGGGATGGCACAGAATCGGTGAATGGGTCCAAAACAAGATTACGGTTGATCCCGGTGTTTATAAATCAATTATTTCAATTTCAACAACTCCACAAAAATACCCTGTGCTATTCGATTTTCCTGTATTCTCCTAGTTATAGATATGGAGAAGAATCTTTATTTTCTGGTATATTTAAATGATCCAGGCTCTTAAAGTAGTAAAACATTTTTGTTACAACTTTTACAGGATAGCACGGCTAATGCGCGCAAAAGCAATAGACCATAATTTTGATGAAGTATTCAATTAGAGGCGACCTTTGCCATGCAAAGAAAATTATTTGGGCGATTCACACTGCAGTCATAGAGTCATAAGTCATAAAATAATAGCACTTAAGCTAGGACAAGTGTGAACAGCCCGTCATAACTTGGTCTGCTAAATAAAGTTGTATATATAAACTCTAACAGCTGCTGCCTGGTTATGAGCTGAATAAATTTTTTTGCGGCGGCATATGGAAAAACGTTCAGTGGCTGCCAGCTACGTAATTTAAACGAGAATAATTTTTCAATTGCTCCTTTAATATATTTTATGTTATAAAAATCTGATTTAATATACAGACATATAGATATGAATAATTTTAGATCCGCTTTCTAGTCGTGAAACATATATAAGTACCGGCGGCAAACATATAATACCGCCGTCTCGCTTAAAGATTTTCAGAGTTCAGCTTAGATCTCTAGAGATATTTTATGACAACACAAAAAGATAATACCTGCAAGAGTGCTATTATTTTATGACTTTTTATATGCAGCACAACAACAACTTGTTTAAATCTTGTCTAAAATTTTATGACTCTATGACAATATGACTAAATAGCACGAAGTATGAATCCCCCAATTATTTAATAGTATTTTGTAAGGAATACTTTTTTTCGTCAGGTGTTGAAAGGGAAATTATTCAGAATATCAGTTTTCAACCAGGGTGGCCTAAAACGGCAGAAGGGACTTGAGTTCATTGTAACTTTTTCTTTAGGAAGTGACTACTAATTAACCTTTTAAATGCGATAGATATTATTATTATTATTATTATTATTATTATTATTATTATTATTATTATTATTACTCTTATTATAAGTATTATTATTTCTTTTAGTGTACATGAGCTGTAACTGATTTTATATTTTATTATTTAACATTTGAAACAACTGCTTTGACCTCTCTCGTCTTTGACTTGCACAGCTAAAATTCACTTAATATTATTTATTGATTTATTTCTCTACGCTGCGCTTTCCATTTGTCATTTCATAGTTGCTAAAAATCTTTAGTTTATTTCGCAATAATAACTTATCGCCATGACATTGTAAAAGTGAGATTATTTGTTAAGTGTTTATGTGCTGGTGCTGGTGCTTTTAAATGAGAGCACTTCGGAATACGAATAATGATTAAAAAAAAATTATTTTACTTGACTTGATTTAAAGTTTTACATTTTGTCTTATTTTGTATTGAAATGCATGACAGAAATCATGACGGGATATCCCTGAAGGAGTAGCAGTAGGAAAATGAATGATACCAGCAGTAGAGGCGAACAAATTGTGTACGTCTGGTTGTGTTTGTTTGTTGCTGAGCGCTCTTCATTAAAGTGATTTATGTCATAAGAAAGTTATTAAAATTAATTTGTTTCTTCAAATCACTTGAATACACTCATAGAAAGCGATTCAATAAGACTGCACAGTAGGAATGGGCAATTGCAAAATATATATCGATATTGATATTTAAAAATAAAGCGACTTCTATTGTCGTGAACTATCAGATTTTGTATGGAAGCAACTCCGGGCTAAGCTGGGAACATTAAGTATTTGAGGAGGACTTCTGCAAGTACTGGATTGAACTGCTGGTTAGTTATACAAAACTTTATTAAATCATTCGATATCGATGGATATTTCAATATAATTTACATACAAACTCCGATCGATATCGAGTGCCGTAACTTGTCGCCCAACTTTTCTCTCAAGTAGAGGATCGAATAGTTTTAACTTTCGCTAACCCGTTTCAAAAATCAAGTTGTTATCAGTTTTCCATGTTGTGTGGTCAACTTGAACAGATAAAGGAATTTTCAAAATTGTTATTTCAGGACAACTTTCAAACCACCGTAAACTGGGTCAAAATCGTTCCATTCGTTCGTTAGATATTGTGAATGAAACCATTTGAAAAAAGTGATTTATTTTGAAGAACTCCAAAATTATATAACTGATCAGGGATTACTTTCGATTCTTTTGTAGTAACCGAAAACTACTTCAATCACCGCTGATTATGTGTGAATCGGTTGATTTGGGAATTAAAATAATATGGCCGTTTTCATATTTATATATTTGTTATTGTGAATTAGCGGATCACAAAGATACTGTTTGATTGCAGATCGATTTTTGGTTCAACAATCTTTGATATGGCTTTCGTTTACATGTTTTTAACTTCCCCCTGGTAAAATGAAAAATTTAAAAGAAATTGGAAAATTGTTGTTTTAAGTCGTTTTGAAAATAAATCGAGTTCTCTTATCAGATCTCGACGTTTCAACTATTTCTGAGAGCCGGTCACTTTTACTGTATGTGTGTATGATTGTGTGGGTGTTTGTGTAATTATGTGACCCGCTTAAAACTGTTTGACTACGGAATGCAACTGAATCAGGCTGGAAGCGCTCTGAAGAGCATTCTGAAACTTAGATTTCCTGTACATTTAAACCGATTCGAAATGGTAGATTTCAAGATTTCTTAAAAAAACTTAAAAAAATAAAATTTTCCATGTCAGTTTTTCGGGAGACATATTGAACCAAACAAATTTTAAGCAAAATTACGAAATTATATATCTGAGCAAGTTGGTGTTATCGTTTCTTTTATAGTATTCGGTTATCATGTGGCAATCGGTTGGTTTTAAAAGTTAAAAAATAGTGTTCTAGCCCCCAGAGCTCAGAAGTATAGAAAAGCACAAAAGCCAGGTTACAATAGTTTTGCAATTCAAATTAGCGGGAAGTTGCTTTTAGGGTCAAAGGTGTTCCCTATATGTTTTTTTTGTTTCAATCAGGGAAAAGGTTACAAAATTAAATATTATCTCTTGAAAAGAGAAAAGTAAATAGTAGTATATTTGTGGGGTTTCTGGACCGAATTTCCCATACAAGACGGCTGCTCATGCTGACAGTGCTGCCAATTTTTTATTAAAATGGTTTTTGTCTGTGCTAAGTTCTGACAAGAACTTAGGGCAGACAACAACTGACCTGATACCTATTAAACTGATCAGATCAGTTTAACAGGTATTAGGTCAGTTTATCAGGTATCAGATCAGCTTGTGAGGTTAGTTTAACAGGTATCAGATCAGCTTATCAGAACTTAGCACAGACAACAACCATTTTTCATACAAAAAATACTTGGCAGCACTGTCAGCCTAAGCAGCCGTTTTGTATGGGAAATTTGGTCCAGAAACCCCACAAATATACTACTGTAAATTTTATATCATCGATAACTTTCTGTTTTTATGATGTGATCGAGATTCTAAATATTGCAAAATGATCTGCACAAGTTGCTGCACGACATAAATTTGGTCATTTCGAATTTACTTTTTTCACTGTTACACAGTGTAATTAACTCAATTAGCAATTGAAAAGTCCGGATGGTTCCCTTTCTGTTGGGTGGATACAAACAATATTTTTTTTTTGTATTCATGAGTTTGCCCATAATCAAATGAAAATGTTCATTTTTATTCTTCCTTTCCAGCTTCTCTACAATTTTATGGGTTACGAGTTCATTTTTCTAATCAATTATAAAATCTCATTGCAATCTGTTATTCTTGTTCTGCTGTCTTATTGTTTCTATTCTACATGGATTCATGTTAGCAAATTTTGCCTTTTATGAAATTTGTTGCTCATTGTTGGCAACAAAGGAGTTGTAACAACATTTCATATATCAAAAAATTAAAAATGATATTTGGAAAAGTTTTCCATCTTCTGCAAACCAAAATGAATAAATGCAAATGAAAGGGCAGAGAAAAACTGTGGAGCCGAATGAATGGATGAATGGCTGCAATTTATTACTGTAACAATCAACTGAGTTAACAGCAGAAGAAAAAATATTTACTTTTTTGCCCAGTTTTGGCCACAAGAGCATAAAACAGAGCCTTTATTGGCTTAGTAGCCTTTAGATTTCAACTTTATTGCAAATATATTGTTACCACTTTAAGTTCACACAGAGAAAAAAAATGTTCAACATCTTTATTCACATAAAAGAAAAATATAACAAAAAATAAATTGCCTTAAATGGCTGTGTGAACGTTTTAATATTTTTAACAAACTTTTAAACGGCTTTCTTATATAAATCTTTTTTTTTAGAATTTTTTTCTTATATTCATACTCCTGTTTATGGCATTTCTGTTAAACGCTAAAACGATAATAGTCCCAAATCGGCCAATAAAAAACTTGTAGCCGTCAACCAGCCATCGTAGCTGGTAAACAGGTTGTGTTTTAAGAAGAAAGAAAACAGGAATTAATAAAAAGAATATGGAAAGCCAAGAAATAAATAAAACCATCTTAACACTTAAAACTGTTTGAAATCAGCCCATTTAACTTTGCTAACTTTTTCAAATGTTCCTCCTCAACCACCACATTCATTTCAAATGTCTCAATCATCTTTTAGTTCTGCATTTTATGGCTTTTGGGAAATGATATAATAAAAAAAAATTCAAGCGTTTATCTGCGGATATTTGAAAAAAGAATCAAAGAATCATATTGCAAAAGTAATTAAGGAAAATTATTTATAATCAGGACAATCTGAAGCCTGCGAGTTTTTCCTTTTGTTCTCTGTCTCATATCCTTCATTCATTGTTGCCTTCTCCATTTAATTCGAGGAGATAAAATTTAAAAATTAATTGTCTTTTTACAAAACACATGACTTCATCACTTTTGCTTCTTTCATTTGTTTCCTTGTAATTTTTTATGCTTTTTTGAAAAAAACAAAAAAACATTTCTGCCCCACTGTGCAAATGGAATTCCGTCATTCCGCTCTTTTTTTCTTTTAAACATACATTATGTGCATACATATGTACATATATATTATGTATATATTTATGATATGCAGAACAGTTACCTCGGATATAAACATGGTATTTCATCATAAACGGACTGGCACTTGACATACTGGCAGAAACACACGTTGTCTTAAGTTAATTACCTAATATAAGTTATAAGTTAAATAAATATTGATTGAACTACTGCGTAAACGATGTTTCTTAATTAAATCTTCCGGATTTAATAATTTCCTTGTCTGAAACTAGATCCATGCGATATATATGATTGTGATGAATATCCCTACAGTTTATTAGCAGTTTCATGGATGGCATATATATATATATATATATATATATATGTGGATATATTGTTCACCTAATCGGTCTGAAATCAAACTATAAAACGTGTTTGCAGTTACCTAAAAATGAGCTATAAATTTTGTAGAATGACTAGAGACCAGTGGGCAACCTATTCCTGATTTCCATCAGTTTTAACTTTGTGTTTGCATTACCGGCAGCTTGATTATCGTGAAGATTTCGAAATTATTAAAATTTTCTTATCCACAGATTTTTGAGTTCCTGCTAAGAAAATTCAAAATTCCCGACCACGGTTGCCACTCTAAATTTTTCTTCGGGACCAAAATCCGTAAAAAAAGAGAACCAATTTTTTCAATTTTATTTGCATACCAGGATAATACAATACTTTTTACACTGAAGTCAAATTGCCAATTTCTGACTTGTAAACAAAAGTAACAATCGATCAGTGTTGCCAATATAGCTTTTTGATTTACTACTGTGCGTAGGTAATAATCGATTACTATCCAGTGTTGTAAACGAATCAAATCTTTTACTTTATGTGAAGAGTAATAATTTTCGTAAATACTTTTTTACAGGCATGATAAAAGTTTCAAAATTTATTTATATTATAATCGTTAGCTTTTCATAAAAGACCACAGTGGCAACTGTGATCCCGTCTACAACTATTCACTATTTGTGTAGGAGATGTGCTCTTATTTTTAGTAACTTTCAAAACTGTTGTCAGGAATATCTTCACAATTGCCAAATTATTTGTTTAATACAGACGAACTTCCTTAAATAATGAACTTCTATATAATGAAATTCTCCCTATTATGAACTAAAATCAAGAACACAGCTTTTTCGTTCCACTTTCAATGTATATTAATCTACGTTAAATGAATTTCCATACAGTGAATTTTTCTTTACAAAAATACATTTTGCGTGTGTGTTTTTGTCTCCATATAGTGAACTATTTTTAGCAGCTTTATTTTACACCTGTTAGCAACACTATAGGGTATATAAGTAATATATTTGGGATTCCCAAAATATGAAAATGAAAACAACTGGAAGAAAACAAGTCTGTAATAGCTATAGATTTCCTTCAAGCTATTCGAAATTTGAAGCACTGTGTGGAATATCTACGTTAAGACCGAGACTATTGAAAACTGTTTTCAAAAGGCAGGATTTTCAGAAGATGACATGCAGATTCAACCTAGTAATTGGAATGAAGAAGATTTTTCCCCCCTATCAGATTTAGCTGTTCTACAGGCTTCCTTTAGAAAAGTAGCTAACATCGATGCATCATTTGAAGACTATGTCAGTGTAGATGTTGATGTACCAAACCATGGGCATTCCGTCCGATGAAGATATTCATGCTAAGCAGTGTTTTAGAAAGTCGTGGATTACAGCAGATTTTATCAGATGACGATGAAGAGGAACTGGATAGTGAAGTAATGAATTAATAATATTAATAAAACATCCACCTACATTAGAACACGATTCCTCTTCACTTGATGCAATTCGAACTTTTTTTTTTGGAGATGGAGAGCAACGTTTCCACAAACATATTTCAATGTCTTAATGCAATTTGGAGCTTTTATTGATAAAGAAAAATGGAAAATGTGGTTCAAACACAAATAGCTGATTATTTTTAAATAAATAACAAAAAGAAACTAAAAATATTTCTGTATAATGAAGTTTCTATATAGTGAAATAATTGTCTGTCGCCGTGGAGATTCACTATAGGGAAGTTCCACTGTATTTTCTTATAAATTTTTAAGCTAAAAATTCATAGTAAAACTTTTAATTTATTAAGATCTTTTGACTGACAAATAATAAGAGCTAGAGATAAATCTCACACAATACGTTTGTCTGTACAGATGCAGGGCTTGTTCGCCTATATCGTAGGCTATCTTGCGCATAAGCCGCGCGATCGAACGATAGCCTGCATTGACGGCGAAAGGGCTGTTAATCACATGCTATTTCTTATAACAAAACTAAACTCATTATAAATTTATTTATAAGCTAAAATAGATTTGTAGAATATATATATATATATATATATATATATATATATATATGTTTTCATAAAAGAGTGGAGAGGGTGCGTCAGTTTGTAATGAGAAATAGAAAAATTGCTAATCACTTCCAATTGAATTTCTTAAATAGAGATCGGAGGTCTCTAACAGTTTGCTTAAGCCTGTTGTAGTTCGATACAAAGAACCAGAATCAATCAAGAACTCGATTTCGAATTATTGTACAGTTACGTCTGTATACATTTAAGCTAACGATACATATTTTTGTCAACCCCACAAGGTTGAGGTTTGATTGGAGGAGAGTATATTCCTCTCGAATTTAAATAGATTTATTGACTTGATTGCTGTCATTAAAATATATAATTTAAGGCGAGCAGATGTACACGTACACATAAATATGATGATAATTGTGGACGACACAATGAGCTGCTGTTTGGCATAAAAATAAAATCACATCGATTTCATAAAATGTGATTATATCTATGATTTCACATACTTATTTTTAAGGAGAGACAAAAGTTTTAACTCACAATAAAAGGCACACATAAGAACCAAGAAAACAATAAAATCAAGTTATTAAAATTTATATCCTGCACGTTTTGCAAACGTAATAAATACATACACAAATAACTCCTGCTACAAGACACGTATTGTTAAAAAAAAATGTTTTTACAAACTTCAATATTTTATATAGATTTAAAAAACGAGGTAAAGAAAATAGCTTTTATTACTTGACTCCACATTTGAATTCTGAGATTCTTCAAAAAATATTTTGCAATAAAATTCTTTTTCTCTTGTTCATACAACGAACACATGCAGGTTAAGAAGGTCTTTAACAAAAAATGGTAGAAAGTTTGCCCATAAAAAATAATCTTAAACCCTATGGGCTTAAATAAAGTACTTTTAAAAATATTTTACACATGACGTTTTTGTAGCAGCAAATTTTCCTGAATTCAATAGTTTTCGCATAGAGCCAGTAGTCACTTACCTGTTGAGGATCGGAAGCTGCAGCTATAAACGGTGCTGGGCTATTAAGCATTGGCTTGAACGGTGCATCATTTGGATTTGCTCCAAATGCAGCTTAAATGAAATAGCGTTATCTCTATTATATAGATTCCTTGGAATCATAATAGCCACTTACCGGTTTGAACCGATGAGTCTCGTTTGCCAGTTTTACTTTTGGTTTCATCGAGCGATTTCTTAACTTCTTTTTTATCTTCAAGTTTTTTATCAGCATTTTTGGTGATTTGTTCCTCTGCAAGAACAGCAGCACTCACAAATAATATTAATAAAAGAAACTGAAAACGAAAATGAAAAAAACAATTATTATTTAGCAATTATTTAGCTGAGATGTCTCAAATTATTTGTTAGTATTGTTCTGTTTGTTACGGGTCAAGTATGTCGATATGCTGCATTTCATGGGTTATAGATCTGCAACAAGCAGAGCAGAATATTATTATCAGTAACTAAATGATTTGGGAATTGTGAGCCAACCACAATGATTATGAGGATCTTGTAAAAAAAAGACGATTTTTGAGCAAAGTGATACATATAATCACAGTTGCCACTGTGGTACAATTGAATCAAAAATGGTTGTGTTTTTTTACGTTTGGTGCGCAGATAAAGTCTGCTGTAATCCACGACTTTCTAAAACACTGCTTAGCATGAATATCTTCATCGGACGGAATGCCCATGGTTTGGTACATCAGCATCTACACTGACATAGTCTTCAAATGATGCATCGATGTTAGCTACTTTTCTAAAGGAAGCCTGTAGAACAGCTAAATCTGATAGGGGGGAAAAATCTTCTTCATTCCAATTACTAGGTTCAATCTGCATGTCATCTTCTGAAAATCCTGCCTTTTGGAAACAGTTTCCAATAGTCTCGGGCTTGACATAGATATTCCACACTGTGCTTCAAATTTCGAATTGCTTGAAGCAAATATATAGCTATTACAGATTTATTTTCTTCCATTTATTTTCATTTTCATATTTTGGGAATCCCAAAAATATTACTTATATACCTTATAGTGGTGCTAACAGGTGTAAAATAAAGCTGCTAAAAATAGTTCACTATATGGAGACAAAAACACACAGGAAAAATGTATTTTTGTTTTCAAAATTTTGTTCATTGTAAAGAAAAATTCACTGTATGGAAATTCATTTAACGTAGATTAATATACATTGAAAGTGGAACGAAAAAGCTGTGTTCTTGCTTTTAGTTTATAATAGGGAGAATTTCATTATACAGAAGTTCATTATTTAAGGAAGTTCGTCTGTATTAAATAAATAATTTGGCAATTGTGAAGATATTCCTGACAACAGTTTTGAAAGTTACTAAAAATAAGAGCACATCTCCTACACAAATAGTGAATAGTTGTAGTCGGGATCACAGTTGCCACTGTGGTACAATTGAACCGAAAATGGTTGTGTTTTTTTACTTTTGGTTCGCTGGTTAATTTTTTTTCTTTTATGAAAAGTTAACGATTATAATATAAATAAGTTTTGAAAGTTGTATCATGCCTGTAAAAAAGTATTTACGAAAATTATTACTCTTCACATAAAGTAAAAGATTTGATTCGTTTACAACACTGGATAGTAATCGATTATTACCTACCCACAGTAGTAAATCAAAAAGCTATATTGGCAACACTGATCGATTGTTACTTTTGTTTGCAAGTCAGAAATTGACAATTTGACTTCAGTGTAAAAAGTATTGTATTATGCTGGTATGCAAATAAAATTTAAAAAATTAGTTCTACTTTTTTATTTTGATTCTTTTTTTTATGGATTTTGGTCCCGAAGAAAAATTTAGAGGGGCAACCGTGCATATAATCCAACATATTTGGGGCATAAATATGATATAAATAACTGCTACATATCGCCACAGAAAATGCAAAACGCCTTATCTAACAAAAGTTCCAAATTCACTTCTTATAAGTAATAATCTGTTAAGTCGAAAAAATAAGCCATCAATTAACAGGATAGTTTTTTCAACTTTCCATTAGGAAATTTTAAAATTTTTAATAACCGAGAAGTTATTAGTTTTACCCCGTTTTGAAACAATCGAGTTCCCATTACATTTCCATATTTTGAGGTCCCAGCAAGCTTCTGTGGCTAATTCTGAGAGAACAGCTGAGTCGAACAGCTGAACTGAACTCGTAGCGTTGTGAAAAGCATTTATGCACTTCAGTTTTGAATCGGTTCAAACTCCCAGGAAATCTGAGTTCAAGAATCTTCTTCAGAAAGCCTCCAATTTGCTTGTGTTCGTTTCAGCCATTCAGAAGTAGTTATTGGTCACATATTACAAGTACACTTGTGTATAAGTACATACACACAGACATTGTGACACGGTACTCAGATTTAGTCAAGAAAGCAAATGTTTTTTTTTGAACCGGGAGTTAAAAATATGAATCATATCGGTACTGACGTAACTAAATAGCACAATCATACATCCAACCAAATCGAAGCTGCAAATAGGCCTTTCCAAAGGAAAACTGATTGATCGGAATGTCATGCAAACAATATTGAGAGTTGAATTTGAGCTTTGCATTGTGCTTGCATGCGCATGCTTAATCGTGTTACTAATTTGACTCATACATACTTCACATATTGTACTCGCACAAGGTTGTTGGTGTTGTTCATGTTTATATCGCTTTAAAATGTCTTTCGAAAATGTTTTTAATTCAGTGCTACACAGCACAAGGGGAAAGCCAGCTTCAGTTTTATATACATATTTAAATTACACAGCAGAGCAGAACAGCCGTTTTCGGAAGCTGCTACACTTTCATCATTAAAGCTCATGTGTATATTTTTGTTGTGCCCTTCAAAAAAAGGGCTTCTCATACCGTGTGTAATTTCTTCGATATCAATATGGGACCCCATAAAGTATATATATTCTGGATCTGGATCCTTATGAATAGTGATGACGATTGAGCGATTTCCGTCTGTATGTACGTGAAAAGGGTTTTCCCAAGCTCCCAGAAAAGCTAGAGACTTTGTTCTTGAGCTGATGGATTTTAAAAGGGACTTAAATAGAGTGGTATCGAAATCCAATATACGTTTCCAGAGGTGGGAAGCTGACACCTATTTTACTACACAAAATTAATACCAAAAACCAATTATTTTTTTGTTTGTTTGCAAATTTAACTTTTTCCATGCTCTTGTCTATTAAAAATTAAAGAAATAAAAAAATGTTTCCTGAAATTGAAAATTAAAATATATATTTGTTAACACATTCGGTATATTGAGGTACATGTAATAAAAAGAATTGAAAAACATTTTAACTTTATTAATATTTATATAGGCCAATAGTTCTAACTTTGTTAAAATCTCAGAAAGACATGATGATAAAAACTCCTAGGCATACAGAAAAGTCAACATCAATTTTATTCAACTTACACAGCAGAGCAGAACAGCTGTTTTCGAAAGTCGCAACATTTTCATCATCAGTGCTCATGGTCATATTGTGTTTGTCACCACTTTTTAGGCGGCTCAATTGAATGTGATAACAGTTCGTATTTACACAAATTTTATTGTGAAAAATAAATATTCAACTTATACAGCAAAGCAGAACAGCTGTTTTCGATAGCCGCTGCACTTTGATTATTAAAACTCGTGATTATTTTTATTTTATATATTTCTTATGCTTAGGAGGCTCAATTGAATGTAATAACAGTTCCTATTTTACACAAATTTTATTATGAAAAACAATCCGAGAATTGTATCAACCTGATGTTTACACGTTTTTGTTTTAATACCCGTGTTACCGTTTCATTATTTTCTTCATGTCCCATTTTAAATTTTTCTTAAATAAAACCGCTTTATACATCACGAAGACTTGGTAAAAAAAATTTTTTAATTTTAATTTCTTTTCTATTTCATTCATAAAAGTAAACAAAGAGGCAACTGAAGTTGTTTTATAACTTGGGAAGAACAAGACATATGTACGTTGGTGAAGGGTATATAAAATTCGGCACAGCCGAATATAGCAATTTTACTTGTTCTATTATCATGTATAAAGTAGCATAAATGAATGTGAAAACAGTTTCCATTTGTAACAATTTTGTTATGAAAATGCATACGAGAAGTGTATCAAACCGATGGTCCCTGTTGTTCTGTTCGATTATTTTCTTCATGTTCTCTTATTGTTCCCTGACTTTGTTGTTCCGTGTTTCTTAAGTTAAGCTTTCGTTCTTACAAATTACTGAGAACTAAAATAAATTTAATTGAAAAATAAAATATAGCATTTTTAAGAGAATTTTAATAAGAACTCAAAAGTAAAATTATCTTAAAACTGTCCTGTAAGTATAATGAACCAAAAGACAACACCGGTATAACGTTTTTTTCTCTACAAGCAGCTGGTAAAGATGACTTTATTTTATTTGTGTGTGTGTGTGTGTGTGTATATACATACATGCATACATACATACATATATAATAGTGATTTTTCAGTAAGCAATAAGAGCATTAATACTCTGGGGTTTAGTAAAATATTTACGCTTTGAAATACATAAATCACTTGCTCAATTTAGCTGCCCATTATCCTCAAAACTGTGTTTGAATTATTTACTTGACAAGTGCAAATACCTCTACACTTATGTAAATATGTATATATGAATGTACATATGTATGTATGGTTAATATATTGCGTGCCCTTTCACCTTTCGTGTCATTCATTCCAAAATTAATGATATTAGATATGAAGGATTCTTTTTTTCTATTTTAATAAAAAGTGTATGGCAGAAAACATTTTTATTCATGCTTAAAGCTTTAAACACAATAACGACAGCAGGCTACAGACTACAACTTGTCAAAAATAGAATTTATGGGCGTATATGAGAATGATTAATTTCACCACCACAGGCTACGGGTTGTTGTCCATGCTGTTTTTGTGGTTATAGCCAAATTAAACGAATTTCTATTTTGTTGAGCGACAATGAGTATATCCAATATTGCCAGCATAATATAAATAAATTTAATTATTGAAAACTTGAAAATATGTTGTTTTATTATACAAAAAGAAACAACAATATATATTTCCTAGCAAATGAAACGATTTCTTGTCATATATTGTTGACTTTAAATAAATTTTATTGGAATAACACTATTTTAAGAGTACTAAATATATGAAAGCGGCTACACTGGCATTTGAACAGAATTCTACTACAAACAACAACGCATGGTTATTGTTTTAGTGGTATGGTTCTAAAAATAATTAAGTAGCTGACTACGAGGCGACGATTGTAGCCCATGACTTTTGCAGTCGGTGTTCGTGTAGCCTGCTGTCGTTATTGTGTTTAATGCTTAAAGTAAAATGGCAGAGAACACAATTTTTACTGCAATTTAATATGAAAATTTGTTAGAGAGTTCGATGCGAGGAGTAGGTATTGCACAATAAATACAACAACAACAACACCAACTCAATTTTCTTCATTATAAATCACAGCGCTGTTAAAAGCGATTTAAATATTTGAAATTGCAATTTCTTTTATTGCTTTTCACACAAAAAACAAATTGATTGGAATAATTTACAAACTGGGTTGCAATATTTGAACACCCGAGTGTTTATATAAACGAACGTGTTGGTAGCCAACCGCAGTAGCAAAAATTAAACAATATTTTTAATCATATTTAAATTATTATTTATTTGTCGTAACTGTCGTTTTTCTATGTCATAATTAATATTATGCAATACAAAATTTTGTTCAGCAACAATTTGGAAATGTTGAACCTTGAACTTTCACTTTGGCCTTGCAATTTGTGTTGTCATACACTCGATTTGACTTTGATGAACGTAGCGGGGTGCAATGCCGAATCTCTAGGGAAGGCCCACCGATATTGCAATTTGATATGTTAATCTCTGCAATCGTGCATTAAGAAAAACTGTTTTGCAACAAGAACTTCCAAACACTCATTAAAACTGAGCGTATCAAACAATCAGCGTATTTAAAGAATAAAACAGAGTTTAAGTTCAAAGAAAGTTACAGTAAATTACCGGAGAAATCTATCTAATCCTTACATCTTAACTAAATAGCCTCCATATTTTGGAGGCATAAATATTTTTTTTTGTAAATATTTTGAAAAGCTTTAAACACAATAACGACAGCAGGCTACACGAACACCGACTATAAAAGCCGTTGGCTACAATCGCTGCCTCGTAGTCAGCTACTTAAGCTTATTTACAATTTTTAAGGAATTGTAAATTAAATTTTTGCGTTTCAAAAATTAAAACAACTTATTTTCCATTAAAAAATGTTAAAGTAAAAATTTGGAAAGGGTGACTTCTCTCCAAAAGTCAATATATCAAACATTTTCTTAATTTTATTTTCTTGGAACAGGCTAAAAAGCTTGAGTTATAAATTAATTTTTGCGTTTCACAAATAAAGCAACTTGTTTTTGATTAAACAATGTTAATAAAGTAAAAATTTGTAAAGGGTTACTGCTCTCCAAATATCAATATATCAATCATTTTCTTGGGGATATCAATTTTTTTATTATTATTTTCTTGAAACAGGCTGAAAGCTCGAATTCTAAATTAATTCTTGCGTTTCAAAAATAAAGCAACTTATTTTCCATTAAAAACTGTTAAAGTTAAAATTTTAAAATCCAAAAATAATTATTATATCAAACATTTTCTTGGAGGAATCAAATCCTTTTTTTCATTTTCTTGGAGCAGGCTGAAGGCTTGTTAGCACCCTCCTCTTTGTTAGTGGTTTCCAAACTAAGAAACCTTTAATAAAAATTTGCTAAAAACGAAAAAATAAAAATTTTTTAAATAAAATAAATAATGCTCAAATTAAATTCTGTCACTAACGATCTTAATTCAAACGGATTAAATGTTTCATATTGTAAAGGAAATTATTTGTATTTGACTGGCAAATCTTATTAATAAAATTCATCAATGAAAAATATAAAAGCAAACAAAATAGAATTCGATCACAAATTCACAAAATTAAACTTGCCAGTTTTCTTCTTGTTCATGCAAGTTAATGATAATTAGTTATTTATTTATTCAAGTCTTTACATGCACATACAGTGTATGCATGTACATACTGAATATCCATTCCTGTGTGTACATATTTATGTGTGTACCCAACGAATAAGTATGTAAGTATGTACACACTTCTGCTCACTTCCAATTGCCTGAGCAGCAAAACATCATACGATCAGAGTTGCCGTTTAAAATTTGGCACTCAAACAAAAATAGAGTAAAAGAAAGAGTTTTTATATAAAGAAAGGTCAACTTTAATATAAAAAAATCAAGTAATATTGCAAAGAAAAGCTAAAAATTCGATCAATTAATTATTTATTAAGACTGCAAACCATATAAATTAAAAATCTTTCCAGCGTTGGAAATTTTTTGTATTAATCGTCATACTGTTTGCTGTGTCAAGCTCTAAACACTTAGACGACAGCAGACTTCACAACTTCACGGCTTCAAATGCTGCCAACTTCAAATGCTGCTCTGAGTCAGCTTCATAATTATTTTGAAGACAGCAACAACATAATAATCAGCTGGTGTGTAATTTAGCAATACAAATCTTAGGGATGCCGCATTTATATTTTATAATGAATAATATTAAAGTTATTGATAAAAACTGTAATAATATCAAAAAAAAACTATAAAAACATATACATTTATTTCTTTATTGTATTTTTGTAATGTTCTTTTATGTTTAATATTAAGAAATAAAGTTTTTGTTCTAATTTGTCCAATTTATATATATAATGGCAACTCTATATTTGCTTATTGCTGCCCGTCAAAATAGAAAATAGCCTAAGTTGGCAGCAGCAGCAAATGCTGTTGTGCAGTCCTGCTGCTGTGCTGCCGTCAAAATAATCGTTTTCATTTAAACACGTGCATTTTATTTTTGACATATTGCTGCTTGCTGTCTGCTGTCGTCTATGTGTTTAGAGTTTAACATGGGGGTTACACGATCAAGTTTTGCCTTTGAATTTTTAATACACTCACGCTTTTTTACCAATACACTCATACTTTTAAAAATTGAAACGAGCTTGCTTCCAATTTCTCTTTCCAGCTGAGTGTTTCAATATGCGTTCAAGAAAACAGCTGATTACAATTCTTTGGTATTATTTTTCTTGTTAATATTGCCGCCATAAGTTTTTGTATTGCCTTTATGTACATATTCTGCCACAATTTTAACATTTAAGTGCAATATTATAAATAAATAAAAGAGTGAAATATGATTGCGAATAAAAATACTATATATAATTATGTGTTGCGGCTTATAGAGCTATACAGAAGTCATGATATCCTATGGAACATGAATCTCTCATCATAAAGGCGGAACAATTTAAAAGTGAAGCCCTAGGAATCTATTGTTTTCTTCGTGATGCCATCTTGAAACTAAATTGCTTTAAAGTTGCGTGCAGCCAACGTCATAGTTGTCAATTTAAATGAATTTTGACGAGCAGTATGTGTGAAAAACTTGATCGTGGGGCTGCAGGGTGAGTGAAAGTCATTGGTAAAGTTTCAGGTTCGACAATTATCTCAAAATATGTAGTCTTATATTTGATGTGTCAATTCTTGATATAATTTTGTAGGCATGCAAAGAGGGCAAAAGTAATTCTTTAGTGTCATAACGGCAACTCTGCACTCAATTGTCCGAATTATCAACAAAGAATTATTCTCTTAATAAATAATTAATTGATCGAATTCTTCGCTTTTCATTGCAATATTACTTGATTTTTTTATATTAAAGTTGACCTTTCTTTATATAAAAACTCTTTCTTTTACTCTATTTTTGTTTGAGTGCCAAATTTTAAACGGCAACTCTGATCGTATGATGTTTTGCTGCTCAGGCAATTGGAAGTGAGCAGAAGTGTGTACATACTTACATACTTATTCGTTGGGTACACACATAAATATGTACACACAGGAATGGATATTCAGTATGTACATGCATACACTGTATGTGCATGTAAAGACTTGAATAAATAAATAACTAATTATCATTAACTTGCATGAACAAGAAGAAAACTGGCAAGTTTAATTTTGTGAATTTGTGATCGAATTCTATTTTGTTTGCTTTTATATTTTTCATTGATGAATTTTATTAATAAGATTTGCCAGTCAAATACAAATAATTTCCTTTACAATATGAAACATTTAATCCGTTTGAATTAAGATCGTTAGCGACAGAATTTAATTTGAGCATTATTTATTTTATTTTAAAAATTTTTATTTTTTCGTTTTTAGCAAATTTTTATTAAAGCTTTTTTAGTTTTGAAACCACTAACAAAGAGGAGGGTGCTAACAAGCCTTCAGCCTGCTCCAAGAAAATGAAAAAAAGGATTTGATTCCTCCAAGAAAATGTTTGATATAATAATTATTTTTGGATTTTAACATTTTAACTTTAACAGTTTTTAATGGAAAATAAGTTGCTTTATTTTTGAAACGCAAGAATTAATTTAGAATTCAAGCTTTCAGCCTGTTTCAAGAAAATAATAATAAAAATAAATAGATATCCCCAAGAAAATGTTTGATATATTGATTTTTGGAGAGAAGTAACCCCTTACAAATTTTTACAAGACAAGTTAAAACGCTAAAATTCAATACAGAATTCTTTAAAAATTGTAAATAAATTCCTTTGTGTTTGAAACTGTGCTGTATGTAGGCTACGATGCCTTGAAACCCGAGTTCGCGCCCGCCCTCAGTCGCCAATATGGTGGCGAATTTTTTCTAATTTACATTTCCCAAAATGTTATTAAAAAATTCAATTGATCTTTTTAAATTTTTTTAATAACATTTTGGGCAAAAAGAATCAGAACGAAATTAAAAATTAAAGAGTCTTAAGACAACAAATTCTCAAAGATGTTATAATTTGATGAATACAATTAAAATTTAGAAGGGATACTTTTAGCAAAAAAAAAAGTTTAATTTTCTTGGAAAAGACAGAGTTTTTTCTTAGTTTCTTCCTTTTGGCCAGTAGTTGCCAAACTAAAATTCTTAAAAGAAGTGAAAAATCTTAAACGTCGTAAGAAAAAAATTAAATAAAAATTTAGAAAAATAATCAGCTGAAGTTTCACATCCTTTTTTATATGTACATATATGCTCTTCGCTTTCTAGCTGCTTTAGAAACTCTAATTTCTGTTTTTAAATATTACAAAATTTTACATAAATATTTGGGGGATTCACACTTCGTGCTATTTAGTCATATTGTGAGAGTCTTAAAATTTTAGACTGGTTTAAAAAAATTGTTGTTGGGCTGCATATAAAAAAGTCATAAAATAATAGCACTCTTTCAGGTATTATCTTTTTGTGTTGTCCTAAAATAGCTCTGGAGATCGAAGCCGAACTCTGAAAATCTTTAGGCGAGACGGCGGTAGTATATCTTTGCCGCCGTTACTTACATATGTATATATGTTTCAGCTGCCAATCGAAATATTCTTCGTACATCCATACATGCTTTACCTGCTACTAACATTGAACTGGAATTATTTATTAACTTCTTTTATATTAAATTACTAAGAGTTTTTTGGAAAAAAAATTCACAAGTTCTTAACGGCGTTTTCTTTTCTAGAAAACATGTAA
Organism: Linnaemya vulpina; assembly: GCA_963675445.1. Taxonomy (NCBI): domain Eukaryota; kingdom Metazoa; phylum Arthropoda; class Insecta; order Diptera; family Tachinidae; genus Linnaemya; species Linnaemya vulpina. Next base: position 62,499,108 of record OY776280.1, on the reverse strand, counting down.
CATTTTTTCCAATTATTTTCTAAATGTTGGAAGTTTGGAAACATTTTAAAGCGGAAACTATTTTTCGTGAGGGATGTTGGCTTCATTTCTAATAAATTCCTTATTTTGAAATGGCAAAATGTTTCCAATTTCTGTTAAAAAGTGTGAAAAATGTTGCATTATTTTCTAGAAAAGAAATCGACATAAGTTTAATGTAAAAACCAGACATTCTGAATTTAAGATACAAAAAAAGATCCCTGTTAGCGAGATTATGTTAATACGAGTAGAATATCTCAAAGACCTTTACTACGAAATTACGGAAAATTTTTTGCAATTCGGTATCGCTTTAAGACTTCAAATATTTGGACAACAACTTACTTTACAACCGCAGTTGGCTAATCATCTCAAAATGAAGTTGAAAGCGAAAAGGTTTGTTTCGGAGATTGTTGCCGCAAAAGCCACATCTACGTCACTTTTTTAGAAAAAAATAGCTCCTGGTGCAACAGAGGATTTCATCCACATGGGTTGCATGGAAGTAGAGTGTCTTATGGGCGATCAACGAAATAAACATGAATTAAAAGTTTCAGGAGAGCAGGATGTTAAAAAGTGATTTAACACAAGAAACAAAAACAAAAATCACAGACTGTGTGCTACAATCATGTGGAGTTAAGTTCTTTCCATTTCCAAAAATAAATTCTAGTAATTTTTTCAATCCAATAAAAATAGAAAGATTTGATAAACGTTTGAAAGACAAATTGGATGGCATTTGAAAATATGAACAATCTTGCCAATCTTGGTCAAGTTTAGCTCTAATTGGTTCATATTATCGAGAGTACACTGTATTAAGATTCTTTGAAACTCAAACGTTTTACGTTCAGAAAGACATGATAATTATTTCAAAGTTGGAAAGTGAATTTCAAACGACTACGCCAACTTACGCAGGATGTTTTCTTGTTAAAGGAAACGTTTGTTAAGTCTCCGAATAATCTGCCGCAAATAAGTTATAATATTTTTAGTTTCATTAAATATTTAAGCTGCCAAAACGCCAGTTGCACTTTCCACACCCACTTCTTACGAACAGAGGGCGGGCGATGTCAGAAATAGATTTAAATTTATTTAAAAAATTCAGTTTGTATCTTATTCGATTATTTATATATATAATCAATTCGAATTCATTTAAATCAGTGATAAACTGCTTTTATTGTTGAAGGAAACTGAAGTCGTTTAAATTCAAATTCAAATATATCAGACGGAATCATTGGGATACGTGGCATGAAGACATCTTCGCCTTTTAATTTTCCAGTTAAAATATTAGCTTCAATTACATAAGCCATCAACGGAGTTGATTGATATTACGAAGCATAATAATAGTGGCTCCAACTTTCCATTGGAGTTTAGGCGTAGGCAATCCTGGTAAGTCCAACGAATTCGAAAATTCTGTTGGATAATTCAAAACAGCTTCTTCATTGGCAACAGTATCATTGGACTTGTACAACACCACTTCGCCAGGAATCTTTGATTGTCTAGCCATGCTTAATTCAGTAACATCTTTGTTCTTTGCCGCCAAAAGAACTCTGGCACTCAACCATGCCTGGCATGTATATTGTTGTGTCATGTAAGTGAAAACATATTCAATCAATTCCTCTTTTGACTGTACGAAACGGCAAACATCATTTGGCAGTGTTATCTATCAATCCAGTGTCATCAATAGGCATTGCACCGTTCCCAATTTTCGGCAGTTGCTTAGAGAGCTTATCAGCAGATGGATCATTCTGCAACTGAACACGAACGTTGTTGATAGTGAGTTTCGATGTTTTAACAAATCTCCATAAATATGAAGACTTTAAGCAAGCGTTAATTTTATCGGCAGCTGTCGGTCTAGGAATGTCGGGGAATGTTTGCCTAAAATCGCCTGACAATAAAATCAACGCACCACCCAACAACTCTGAGTTATCTCGGAGATCTTTCATTGATCTTTCCAAAGCTTCAACAGATTTCTAATTCGCGTACTCAAGCATATGACGTGGGCTGTGCATGGACCGTGTATCATATTTTGCACAACAACATCATATAATTCAGGATCACTTATTTGATCTGGAATTTCCGAACTTATAACATTGTCAGCTTCATGCGATGTGATTTTATTCACCAACCATATTGAAATGTGAGCGTGTGGCAAACCATGCTTTTGCCACTCCACACAATACATCCAGAACTTCACTTCACCAAACACTTTAGATTTCGCGCTAAAACCCATAAGAGCTTTAAATTTTTGCTTAAAAACACGGGAAGTGATATCATGGCGGTCGGCAGGACTTTGGCCAGCGAATAAATTATCTTTAGTGTTGTATTTATATGTAATTTATTTTATAGATCCCCGAAGTTGTGATTCAGAATAGCCAAGCATATAAATTGAATCAATGGTTTGACTCTAAAAACGAATTGTATTTCAGTTTTTCAAAATAATAACTCAAATATTTCGAAATGTGTTCACTAAGATGGCTATAACTCATGAACCAACACACATACAAACCGTATATTTAAATAAAAACCTTGGTATTGACGAAACCTTGCGTATAAACTTTGCAGAAACAAAATCGGTTCCCGCATTCCAGAGAACATCAATTACTAACACAATGCAACTTATTTTTATATATAAAGATTTCACTTGATTTTAATCTCTTCCAGTTGATATTCAAAAACAAATTCAATACGTCTGTTTTTAGAAAACACTTTCCTCTCTTAACTACTTGATATGAATTAGCGCATGCCAGCATCAAATCAGTAATCTATTTTGTTCTAATAACTATGAAATTGGCTTCTTATCGAACGTCCATCTCATGTTAGTAACTGAGACGTACCCACTTCTACTTTCCCATGAATTCATCTGTAGCAAACTTTTATCTGCCAGTCAGAAATGTCAGATTCCAGTTGAGTAATTTTTTGATATTTTTAATTTAAATAAATCACATAAATAAATTTAAACCCTTCAAAATTTTATCTCAACTGTAACAGCTTTAATTTATACAACAAGTCTTGTTTTTTTTCTCTCTTGCAATAATACACTCGCATTTGATTTATTCCAAACATATGGATTCGCTTTTAGTGAACTTCTGTTACACTGAACAATTATAGTTTGTATTTAATTTTTTTTTTATTTATTTTTATTTTCCTATTTTAGCCTAATAGTAAAGATTTATGACTTCAAGCATGTTGCGTGTACAGAGATTTACAAATACATGCAAGACTGCATTGTTAAGTTTTGCTGCAGTCGATTTAGCAAAGTGGCCATCTCCAGTCAAGCCAAAGTAATTCACAGAAATGAATTCATAAATTTCCTCGAGTGCAATTTCGTCTGAAATAAATCTATTCGGTATTAAATCGAATTCAGATTCATGGGCTACTTGTTCGAAACTTAATTTAAATCTCAGAAAGATATTCCAAGACACAAAGGAAAGTCAACATCAGTTTTATTCAACTTAAACAGCAGAGCAGAACACCTGTTTGCGAAAGTCGCAACACCTTCATCATCAGTGCTCAAGGGTATATTGTGTTTGTCACCACTTTTTAGGCGGCTTATGGCGTGTTCTTTTCTAGGAAACATGCAAAATTTTTTTCATTTTTTTTTTTAAGTGGCGGCTTAAAAAAGTTTTAAAAGAGAAATTATTTTTCATAAGGAATTTTGCATCTATTTCTAATAAATTCCTTATTTTTAAATAACAATATGTTGCCATTTTCTGTTGGAAAGTGTAAAAAATGTTGCACTTTTTTCCAGAAAAGAAATCAGCTGTAGTTGAATGTGATAACAGTTCCAATTTACACAAATTTTATTGTGAAAAAGAATCCGAGAACTGTATCAAGCTGATGTTAAAACGTTTTTGTTTTAATACCCGCGTTACCGTTTGAATATTTTCTTCATGTCCCATTTTTCTGAATTTTTTTTTTTTTTGTCTCATTATACATTAAGCCAAACTTTTGATACAGTTCTCGGATTGTTTTTTTAAATAGAAACTGTTATCTTATTCAACTGAGCCACCTAAAAAAGTGGTGACAAACACAATATGCCCATGAGCACTGATGATGAAAGTGTAGCGACTTTCGAAAACAGCTGTTCTGCTCTGCTGTGTAAGTTGAATAACAACTGATGTTGACTTTCCTTTGTGCCTAGGAATATTTATTATCATGTCCTTCTGAGATTTTAACTAAGAACAATTAGCCTGTATAAATATTGATATTTATTATGTTTTTTTAATATGGAGATAAGGCCTGCTTAGGAAATGCCTTGTCCTGTGCAACGTTATGGCAATAAGCCTTGCAAACCAATGGCATTGGATGTATTGAAATCTAGATGAAGTAGCCACAAGTATATATTCCTTTTCTGACAGAGCCTTACACACACAATCACACACACATACACACACACACACAAACGTAGTTAGACACATTAATACAAATAGCCAACAATTTAGTTTTGATGGGTTCTTAAGTATGTTCTTAACTATATTATTTATAGTGCTGTAATATTCTTTCTGCTCGATAGTTTTCATGTACGATTTCATGTGTCTTTTAAAATGTTTTGCTTTGCCTGTCAGACCAACTGCTGGAATGTTTTAAAATGGAATGGTAAAATAACTGCCAATTCCAACCATGTTATTTGTTCCTTTTGTTTGTATGTAATTTTTTTTTTTTGTCTTCTTTTTTTTTGTTTTCCTTTTTAATACCCATTGAACCAGAGTGCTTCATCGGCCAATATCCTTTTGTTAGTTCTGTGTTTGGTATGGGTTGGTTTTATTACTTTTAGTGCTTCTCAATTTCTGTTGTGGCAGCAAAGAGTTACAAGAGTTACATCAGTGTTATCCATCCGCCAAAAGTACATTTCTGTATCTCGAGCGTTCAATATTTGTTGGATGTTTTGGGGTCATAAAATGCTGGTACATGCCATTTATCAATTTTAAAAGTATACGAGTGTATGCAGGCGAAGATGTAGTTTATTGTCTATACACTCGTGGATACGTTTATGTTTTTGTGTGTACATGAATGCACTTTACATTGTATGTATGTTTTGTTTTTGTCACTATCCTTTAAACGTTTCTGTAGGACACTGTCACTTAACATGGATTATGAAGTTCAGCTCATCAGTATTTCTTTTATGTGTCTATAAAAGGCTTTAGTGTCGTTGCTAAATATATTTAAACAACAAACTTTGTAAGAAAGATGACAATAAAATAAATAATTGAAAATGCGAGTTTTTTGTTTAGAACGGAAAATTATTGCGCAACAACATTTTTTTAATTCGAGTTTTTGTTGCCTGAATTTGCTAAAGACCAGTGGCGGACAACTTTGAAGATAATTGATTAACCCTGGAGCACTAACACTATTTAATACTACGTTAATGCTAACGTCGTATAAAGTTTACGTACTAAAAAGTTTAAAATAATATTTTAAAAGAAGTTCCAAACAAGGAAAATGAACCGAAATAAAAATATTATTGTAAAAAAAAAAAAACCGTGGACTGCTCGAGATACGACAAATACTTGTATTTTGTTAAATTATTTATTTTTATTTAATTTGAAAAATTTAGTTTTCGCTTTCTACTACGATTTTTGTAAAATGCGTGTTTCTTATGGCGTTTTCTTTTCTCGAAAATATGTTGCCCTCTTTCAATTGTCTTCCAAAAAGTAACACGTTTGGAGGTGTTTTAAAATGGAAATAGTTTTTCGTAACGGATGTTGAATAAATTTCGAATAAATTCTTTCTTTTGAAATGACAGAGTGTGGCCATTATCTACTAAAAAGTGTAATAAATGTTGCACTCTTTTGTTGAAAAGAAATCAACTTTAATTATATTGAATTGTTTATATTTTATATGTATTATTTTAATGCACTTTGAAAGCGTCGAAAAATTCGTACACATAATGGAAAGTTAAGAACATAAATCACACCAACAACACTGTATGGGTACAATGTGGCGTATGAGCAATGTTATTAATGATATTAAGTATACGCGTGGAAGCACAACAGAAAAGGAGAGTTGTATAAGTACAAACAAACATATAAGTGAACTTAGTAAAAAAGCGTTTAACCTTACTTATTTATTTATTTATTTATTTTACAGTCTATGAATTTACAATTCTTACAGACTATTTACATACATGCATATACACATATACAGATTATAATTCAAAGAAATATCAATTATTGGCTGTTATTTAATGCAAACAAAATATTTCGTTTAATCAAATTTTCACTGAAAGAGAAATCAACATAATAATATATCTTGTTAAAGTCCTTACAGCATCTAATAAAAGGATCCGAATTAGCGTAATTTGTTCTTAGAAATTCAATATTAAGTAGACAGAAGAAACGAGTAGGACGTTGAGGAACACAAAATGATAAATTTTCTATTAAGAACTCAGAGCAGGTTTTACCATTAATTATATTTAAAATAAATAAAGTGTTTAACATAGATCTTCGACTACTTGGGGATGGTAACTTTATAAGAGCTAGTCTAGCTTTATAAGAAGGCAAACAAAATGGGTTCCATTGCAAACTTCGAAGACAAAATATTAAAAATTGTTTTTGTACAGATTCAATTGTGTTGATGTAAACCTTATACGTTGGATCCCATATTATTGACCCATATTCCAAAATGGGACGAACAAGCGATGTGAAAAGCTGCTTAGTAACATAAGGATCTTCAAATTCCTTTGCCCAGCGTTTGATGACTTCTGGCTTTTCTAACAGTTAGAGATATATGTTGAATAAAATTCAGTTTTGGATCTAGTAAAATTCCAAGATCTGTGAAAGTGCAAACATTTTCCAGCTCACAACCACCCAAAAAATATTTAACGTTGAAATGGCTCCTCCGAAAGAAACACATATACTTGCATTTTTTAGATTCAATGTCATTAAATTCATTTCACACCAAGAGTACAAAGAGTTTAAATCTGCTTAAAGAAACTTATGATCATCAAAGATATTGTAGGGAAAAAATATTTTTACGTCATCAACATACATAAGAATGAATGAGTTTTTGATAACTGCAGGTAAGTCATTGATAAATAGTGAAAATAGTAGGGGTCCCAGATGACTTCCCTGGGGAACTCCAGACGCAACGGGGTAGAGCGGGGAAAATTTAGAGTTAAAAGTATACGAGCAGTAGTAAATTTTTCGAGGCTTTAGCATTTATATTTTCGTATACATCGATATGTGTGTCCTTGTCCTGTTTAACGCATAAAAAAATCTCTATTTAACAATTAATATGTTTGAAATTTTTTAAAATTAAATTTTTGAACTGTTATTGACTCCGCTTAAGAATATCACGATTAAATTTCCGTTAAATTCTTTTAAACTTCAAATATGTATTAATAAAAATGTGGGATTATATTGTTTCTATGAAATGAATTCGTTATTATAATGAAGATTTTCTCGAAGTTTTGAAAACCTGATAAAATAAAATGAACACCTGTCAAACAAAAGCTGGACATACAAACACATCAGTGGAGTTATTTTATTGTGTTAACGATAGTGCTTCATTAAGTCAATCAATTGTTTAAATGCCTTAGCTAACTTTTATCAATTCTCAAATAGTTTGTGAAAGGTTATGGATAACAGAAGGAGAGTTAAGCAAGTAGAAACAAACTTACAAGTGAAGTTAATAAAAAAGCGTTTGAGAGCGGGGAGAATTTAGAGTTAAAAATATACGACCAGTAGTAAATTTTTCGAGGCTTCAGCATTTATATTTTCGTATACATCGATATGTGTGTCCTTGTCCTGGTTAACGCATAAAAAAATCTCTATAAAACAATTAATATGTTTTAAATTTTTTAAAATTAAAGCTTTGAACTTTTATTGACTCTAGTATTTTCTTTGCCTTCCTCTTTGTAAACCTTTCCACTTTACACAACTACTAAACAAATTCGCTGGAATAGACACAACAAATTAGAGTCCGGCAAAAACGTATTGCAAAAGAACAGGATCAATCTAAATCTACTAACCGTTCCGAGCACAAACTAAGCATTTCATTGCAAACAAAATTTATAATATAAAAAACAAGAAGTTGTTCTGGTAACTCTTCCCATTAATCACACCCACCATTTCGTAAAATTCTTAACTTATTTTTCAATAAATACTTTGTTAAGACTTCAGTTTAATTTGTTTTGTGATGAAGATAAATTAAAATTTAACAAAAATTGTTTAATATTTACCCGCATTTTTGAACTCAATTATTTTGTAGTTGTTTCTGCTCCCGATAATGTTGTTTTATAATTGCTGATGGTAATTTTCTCTGTTGCAGGTATATATTAAAATAAAAAAACAAACAAACAAACACACTCGAATATATATTTATGCACATATAATAACACAATAGCAAAATAGCCAATCAACGTTACAGATTCAATTAATAAAAAAATCTCTTAACCCTGCGTTGTTGCTCCTGGTGGACCGCATTTTGGATATATTAAATATGAATAAAACGAAGGGAAAATAAAATATTAATTAATTAAACAATAATAAGTAAAAATATTGCCAAGCATATAAATGCACACACACACACACACACAACCACTCTCACACACACACACAAACACCTGCATGCTCTGTTCTGTAATAACCAACAACATTTCAACTGAAATTAATTTAAAATCCTGCCAGTATTATTGTGCATTGTTGTTGCTTTTATCGTTAAATTTATGTAAATCAGTATCTTTATGTTGATGGAAGCTAATAGGCCATGAAAATCCACAATAAATGATAATATTCAATTATTATTTTACACAAAAAAAAAGGTAAAAGAATGTTACTGATATACTCCAACGCTCATTAGCTGCAGTCGTAATTTATGAAGACGAAACTTCTTCCAAGAGTTCAGTATACTAGGAAGTCCTTAAAAGGATATGCCACTTAAATCGGGATTATAAATTGAAAATACAATCTTCTAATTTTCGTCACGGTGCACAGTGAACGATCCCCATAGTAAAAGTGGAAAAAAATCGAAGGAGTTATGGTAGCTTAATGAAATTTTTGGCCCATATCTCTCTTGGTCTACTATTTGCGAGAATGAATTAAAATATTTAGAAATCCTTTTATTTTTCCGGTGGGGGGACAATGAAATACCAGAAATTCCCCCATTTCAGTAATTATTATTATTTTTTTAATTTTAATTTGTCATTTCACACACAAAATGATATAACGTGATAGTTTTCTTATAAAATAGAACCAATCTCTAATTATTTAGTGTTGCCGTATACATTTTTTCAATTAGGGTTGCCAAATTGACAACAGTAAATATTTAAAAACTAAATTATTATTTAAGATAAAGAACATATTTATATAAAGATTAATAATAAAGTAACAAACAAATTCAAACAACACAACAATTTTAAACAATTTCTTAATCACTAAAATAAGTTTCTGAGTCTGAATCAGTGTTAAAAGATTCCTCTACTATAATGAAATTACTAATTTCTTGATTATTGTAGAAGAAGTTGCTTATATTTACTGTATTTCTATTAGATGAAATTAATGGCTCAGCAGAAATTAGGAGTTTATTCATTAAATCTTGATTACAATTTTCTCTGCTATTTTCTGAATTCGTTAAAAAATCTTCGAGCTGTATTGCCATCATTACTAGTGCCAGAATTAGACTTCACTTTATTAACTGTTAATCCCATCTCAGATCGAAATTTATCTTAAATTCGTTTTTTTCTTTTATTATACAGTATTTTCTTGTCATTCCTAACTTGCCAAGTCTTAAAAGGCAATCGACACGCAGTGCGTAATATGCTCTCAAAGCATCTAAGCAAGCAATGTAAAGGTGGAATTCCATATCTATAATGGTCTTCGTTGGGAGAATAAATAATGCTAAGTTGGTTCATATCTCTAGGCTTAGCTGGTCATATCAACCGCTTCGACCCCGACTTTTTGACGATTCTCGCTTAAATACGTATTTGTATCAATAAAGGGTTGGTTTCACATGGTGTCCAGATATGTGAGAATAAATTTTATATGTGTTAGAGTCATCCTACTTGGTATTCTTTGGTTTAGAGCATCATACATTAAAAATATCAAGTGATAATTTTAACAAAAATATAAAATATGGAAGATTTTTAAAATCATTATATCGCAAAAGTTGGCATAGAAAACACCTAAACCTTCGTATGCATATTTTAGTATATATATCAGGAAATAAGATTATTGATTCATAAAAGTCGTTTTGTGATGTGCCTAGTTTTTCGGGTCCAATGAAGCTGACTATTTTTTTCTGTTTAAGTACATATTTTGGCTAATTTCTTCACATTTTTTCTTACAGTGTTGCTATAAATATTTGAGTTTTTAGGAATTTTTCATTGTTTCTGCTACATTCCTGAATAAAACATATACAATTGCAAGCATTTTTATTGAAAAATGAATTTTTTATATGCATTTTTCCAAACCCATTTTTTGTTACTTAAAAGTTTTGAAAAAATTATGAAAATAGTTCGACTTTAAGGCCGTATAACTTTTTATATGTGTAACGCACATGAAAAACCAAACCACCTCTGGAATCATGGGAGTGTCAGCTTTCATCTCATATGTATTTTATTGATAAATTTTTTTTACAACAAATTATCATTATATAGATTGTCCTTATCTATTGTTTTGATGAATTGCCTTGTAATACACAGAGAGAAAAAACTGCAACAACCGCAAATAACTATAGTTTTATTAAATTACAAGAACTTATTTTGTAATCCCTGGCATCAAACAGTCTTATGCTGTAGAGAATTTGATAGATAATATCCAACCCATTTATAGAAGCCGATATAAAGTATCGATAAACAGGTTCCTAATATAAATCGGGGAAGGGATATCGCATTTTTATCAAATTTTTTCTAATAGTTATATTAAAATATAACTGTTGGCGGATAGTCATCACGTCATGTCACTGTTATTTTTATTTACATGTGATCTTTTTAGCCGCCTACAATACAGAAATAATGTTGGAATAAAAATTTTAGACTGCAAACTGATAGATAATGTCATGATTGTTAGTTTTAATATGACGTCGGGAATATGTCCCCTGCGGCTAAGATTTACATGGTCCATTCGATCAGTTTGGCTACTTTTTCGAAACTATCAGGCAGGTCGGTTCGATCAGTTGGTCTACTCTTCCCAACATGTATGGCTTCAATAGTGGGTTGAATATCGGCTCTCCAGCCTCAAGAGTTGCTGGTTTATTGCCAACAATCAATGATTTTGAATTGTTCCATTAAAGGTAATCTAGAGGCGTTCAAGCATATGAAAAGGGGATCACTTATATAAATAAGAAAATCTATTATATAGCCCGCTATTTGGATATGATTAATGTTGAACTGATTAACTTTTGGAACCAACATTTCGGTCAGAGCGAATTTATCCTAAATGCAGCTTCTGAGTAATTCAAAAGATATGAGGATCCATGAATCCTTCAGCGGAACAAAGAGTAAATTTTCACGGATTTGGTGGTAATCGGACAAAACCTTAAGGATTTGCTTACCAGCTATTCAAACTAACCCACTATTGATTTTTACTTTGTATGATGATGAATGCTCACAACCATAATGTGGTAAATATCTACATCCCAACCACTTTTCTAGAGTGTTTGGTTTATAGAATTAGTTTTCCATTTTCAAATGTAAAAAAAACCATATGTTCTTGTACAATCTTAGAAAAAGAAAATGGTAGTACAACTTTGTACAGGAAATGACTGGATCAAAGCTCTCGTCGGAAAGTATCTTTGAGTCAGTCAACAAAATGGTTCTCTTGTAAAATTTTTTTTGGAAGGACCAGCACTCAAAAGAAGACTCTTATTTCATTTATGCAATAAAGCGCAACGTTGGCTGAATTGTAATGAAATTTCTCGTTAGAATAATGTCTAAATTCATAGAATTCATGAAACAAATTCTTTCAGTGTAAAAGCATAAAATTTTATTGGTCTCTTGAGGAAATTAATCTTTACCAATTAATAATCCGTGTTGTATTTATTGCTCTGGGAAACATTTACATAATTGGTTGTCATATAAATTTTTGACAAAATAAGAGTTATTTCCTTTTTGACTTTTATTTTTTGGTCAGAGCTTAGAAGTTATATCTTGAAATCTATTTAGGCACCAGAAAAAAAACATTATTTCTGTAGTCTTTTTTTTTTTTGAGTTAATATAAAACGATTGAAGATTAATATCTTCAATTAAAACTTTGTCAGATAAATTAAATACTTTCGTTGACACTACGAACTAATTTCATTGATGCAACAGCACAATTGAAATGTTACAATAAAGTAATTTCATCAAAAAAATTAAATAATTGTAGTTTTAAATCGAATTCAGATTCATGGGCTAAATGTTCGAAACTTAATTTAAATCTCAGAAAGATATTTCAAGGCACACGGGAAAGTCAACATTAGTTTTATTCAACTTAAACAGCAGAGCAGAACAGCTGTTTTCGAAAGTCGCAACACTTTCATCATCAGTGCTCAAGGATATATTGTGTTTGTCACCACTTTTTAGGTGGCTTATGGCGTTTTCTTTTCTAGAAAACATGCAAGATTTTTTTAATATTTTTTTTTTAAGTGGCGGCTTAAAAAAGTTTTAAAAGAGAAACTATTTTTCATAAGGAATGTTGCATCTATTTCTAATAAATTCCTTATTTTTAAATAACAATATGTTGCCATTTTCTGTTGGAAAGTGTAAAAAATGTTGCACTTTTTTCCAGAAAAGAAATCAGCTTTAGTTGAATGTGATAACAGTTCCAATTTACACAAACTTTATTGTGAAAAAGAATCCGAGAAGTGTATCAACCTGATGTTAACACGTTTTTGTTTTAATACCCGCGTTACCGTTTGATTATTTTCTTCATGACCCATTTTTCTGAATTTTTTGTTCCATCATTCCTTAAGTCAAACTTTTTTGGTTTGAATTTTGTAATTAAGTATGACATTGATATTACAAGAAGCTAAAGAGGAAAGTCGCCAGCTAATATTCGATATCAGCTTAATATATAAAAAATAAATGATTTTTAAACATGTTAATGCATGCTCACATATATTTACAATTATCTTAAAACTCAAAAGTCTTCTGACTTTGCTTATGTTTCCTTGATTGTGTTGGACTGAATATAAGCCCCAGTTTAAAAAGAAAAAAGTTAAGAAAATGTTTCCATTAACAATGAAACTATTCTCAACGCTACAAGTGCTCGCAATCTAAATTCAAGTATTTGCATGATTGTGTTAACTGAATCTCCGTCCTCACCAGCACTTTGCATAAACTAAATTGTTCTTTTTTATTTATATTCTTTATTTTTATTTTCTTAAAGTCACTCTTTCAGTTTGTCTGAACAGTCGCTGAAATGTATGCAACCATGATTCTTTCACTCACTTTGTGAGTTTTAATATCAAACTTAGCACTACAACAAACACTGCAGCACTTTTGACTTGTTGTGTTGTTGATGCGGCTTTTTGTTTAAACGGAAACTGCAATTGGTCGTACGTGCGCAACTTGAGAGCAATTTTTAGAATATGTTTTTCTTTCTTGCGACAGCCAGCTAACCTCTTGACAACAATGCACAACATACTGCTTAATAAACACAAACACACATGCACACATGCACACATGCACACATGCACACATACTAGCACATACTAAAAATTCCCATACAGAAGACGTTTAACGCATTCGCTACTCAACTACACCAGACTTGAGTTTTCTTACAGTTTCACAAATTGCATGCGTTGTATTTTTATTGTGTTTATTTTATTTATTATTTATTTTATTTTTTTTGTATTTTTGGTTTATTTATGATGCACCAGGTGCTGCCTTTTGGAATGATATACCAGAAACTGTTTCGAGTTTTGCAAATTCACTTAAGAAACTTTGCGTGATTTTCTTCTATTCCGGATTACACTTGAGCGGAAGATTTCATTTATTAATGTATTTTGTAAATTATATATTTTTAAACTGCTTTAATTTTCTTGATGCAATTCCAAACGCGTGTTAGTTGTATTTTGTTACACTTTGCCGACGAAAGTGAAAATGGTTCAGTCTTAAAGTTTGGTTTTATACGGCCCCAAAATAATAGTTGCTTCCCATTCGCACAACATCCACTAACATGCATCCGAATTATTTAATAGTGTTGTAGCTATTTGTTTGTAGATTGCACAGTGGCTTGTGCAGTGGCTGACGATTAATATTCGTTTATAGGCCATGGTTATAAGAACAGCATTAGCAATGGACTATATTATCATGCAATTCTTGAGCTGATGGAAATTATGACACTCCCCATCTCAACTACGCTAAACTCCGGGCCAGAAGGGTGCAGATCTAACCTAACATTTTATGCTATAGGCTACTGTTCCGATGTTGCTTGATCTTAGGATATTATTTTCTAAAGGCTCATTAATTATACGTTACGTTATATTGACATCCCTGGTCAAAAAATTAACGGAAATAAAATAATCAGAAAACATCAAGAAGTGGTAACAGTTGTAGGCAACAAAACAGAAAAAAATAAACTTAGACATTAAACACAATAAAGACAGCAGGCTACAGACTACAACTTGTCAAAAATAAAATACATGAGCGTATACAAGAATGATTATTTTTACTACTACAGGCAACACGGCTAATGGTTGTTGTCCACGCTGTTTTTGTGGTTGTAGTCAAATTAAAATAATTTATATTTGGGTGAGCGACAAGGAGTAGTTCCAATGTTGCCAGCTTAATATAAATAAATTCAATTATTATAAACTTAAAAATATATTGTTTTATTTTACAAAAAGAAACAACAAACTATATTTCCAAACTAATGAAATGATTTCTTATCATATATTATGGACTTTAAATATATTTGATTGGAACAACGCTATTTAAGAGTATTAAATATATTTAAGCGTCTACACTGGCATATGAAGAGAATTCTACTACAAACAACAACTGATGGGCTGTTGATTTGGTGGTGTTGTTTGAAAAATAATTAAGTAGCTGAGACTACGAGTCAACGATTGTAGCCAACGGCTTTTATAGTCGGTGTTCGTGTAGCCTGCTGTCGTTATTGTGTTTAATGCCTAAGTGACCAGAATGGTGTCATATTTTAAGATTTATGTCATGACACTATTTTAATTAAAAGTTTTAGGCAAAAAGAAACGCTGCATTGACTTTCTTAACAGAGAAAGACATTAAAAACTTCACTAACTTGGGGGTTACACGATCAAGTTTTGCCTTTGAATTTTTAATACACTCACACTTTTTTACCAATACACTCATACTTTTAAAAATTGAAACGAGCTTGCTTCCAATTTCTCTTTCCAGCTGAGTGTTTCAATATGCGTTCAAGAAAACAGCTGATTACAATTCTTTAGTATTATTTTTCTTGTTAATAATGCCGCCATAAGTTTTTGCATTGCCTTTATGTACATATTCTGCCACAATTTTAAATATTTAAGTGCAATATTATAAATAAATAAAAGAGTGAAATATGATTGTGAATAAAAATACTATATATAATCATGTGTGTTGCGGTTCATAGAGCTGTACAGAAGTCATGATATCCTATGGAACATGAATCTCTCATCATAAAGGCGAAACAATTTAAAAGTGAAGGCCTAGGAATCTATTGTTTTCTTGGTGATGCCATCTTGAAACTAAATTGCTTTAAAGTTGCGTGCAGCCTACGTCACAGTTGTCAATTTAAATGAATTTTGACGAGCAGTATGTGTGAAAAACTTGAAAGGAAAACTTGATCGTGTGGCTGCAGGGTAAAAAAAAAAATTCAATAAATTTGTGTTCATAAATTTTTTAATATCTTATATCAGTAACAAATACGCTTTGCAAGTAATCAGTGTGGGCCAGGATCTGATAAGCCCAATATCCGAAATACCTACCACACCCCTGGGGGAGCCACAATAGATTTGTTCGAGATTAACGTGGGTACCTGCCTCTGCCATTACCTGTGAAGTTGAGTATGCAGCAGCACTTCGGACATTCTTGGAAGCCACACCAGTGCGACTTCTTATAAATGGACGGATACTGACGCAGAGCTATAGCAGCCTTCCCCAGAGCAAACATTACAGCTCTACTTTCTGTTACTCACAGCTGTAAATTGCTACTACCGGTTAGATGGAAGCGTAAGCAGCGTTTGCCAATTTCCAAGCAGAATTAATTCGTGCCGACATTATTATCGGCGATAAACCCATGTGAATTCCTCAAAGTGACCTCCCCAGTAGCCCACCACCGAGCCAGCCAACCAGTGGAAAAGGCAACCAAGTCTGTTCCCACGATATCAGGGCACGTGCAGAAGCGCAAACATAATTGCAAAGGATTTTTTATGTTGCCAGCACATTTTCACTAGCGAACATCATGGCTTTACGCTCTGGAAGGCAAGTCACCTAAATGGCATACAAAATTAAAGCTGAAGCTTCAAAAGGTAACTTTCAGACGTCTTTGGTTTAGTGGGGAACCTTGGCTACCTTCCGCCTTATATATTCTTTATGTGCTCATTTTGCGGATATTGAGCCAAAACGCATACATTTTTTAGATTACCAGCAACAGTTTGTCTGGGAAAACTGTGCAATTCTCTCTCCGGGTTTGCACTGCAACAAAGTCACAGCTATAACAGTGAGACTCCAAATTCTACTTCTTCGTCTAGAGTATCATAGAATTTTTTAAATCAAAGGGACAACATCTATTTACAATCTTATCACATATTGCGGCACAATATTCTGTTTTTTTGCAGAAAAAGCCACAAATACTGCACACAGCAAACCACTTTGCAGCAAATTTATTGCGGCAGTTTTTCTATAAAACGTTTTACTAGTTTTTCTAATTGATAGTAAACGAGTATGTGTGTTTTTCTCGCACATGGCTGCCTTCTCGGGGCAACTATACGAGCAATAAAGTTAGCAACTGCAGTAACAGCAAGTAACATCAACAAAAATCCAACCACAATCTGTGCAACAGCAACTATTTAGCACCACATTTTCTTGCACGCAATCTCCTTTTGTTTTGTAATGCACACTTGCATACTCACATATACAAATGTATGTGAGTGTGTGTGTGTGTGTGCAAATATATGTATATATAATGTTTTGGCGTACAAATACCTGACAATCCAGCTGACTCTATAACCGAACGGCGTTATTGTAGCAAAACAAAAGAAAAGCATAACTTGTGCTTCACTGTCAGGTGTAGTTTTCAATTCCTTCTTGCAATTTGGAGCATTTTTCTGCTTCATCTTCGCTGGTGTTTGTTCAACGGGAAGTGAATTGAAAACTCATAACAAGACCAGCCACATCTAAAAGCTAAAAATTAAAACAACAAAAACTGAAAAGTCTCTACTCGTTTGTTGTTATAATTTATGGAAAACTTTGTGTGTATGTGTGTGTGTTTGTTGTTACTTTTCGGCGTTGGATTGGTGTATCAGGGATGGATATTAAATATTTTCAAAGAGCGGCATTTATTAATGCAGCCTTGGCAACTCGGTGCATTTTGTGTCGTCTTGGGTACGTTTTAAAATTTTTTGTACGAAAAATTTCCTAGTCTTTTAAGATTTAGACTCATTTTCAATTTGTGGTAGCATATTCAACACAAATATTTTAACTTCCCGCTAGGGAAACTAAAAATTTCCAAAAATCGGGAAGTTATTGGATCTAAGGCAGTTTTGAAAAAAATCGAGTTCTCATTAGCTCGATTCGGTTTTAGGTCCAGAAAGCTACCCTGACTAATTCTGAGAATCCGTTACTGTGTCTGTGTTTATGTAAGAATGTGTGTGTGTGTGTCTAACCCGCTCATAACTTCTGTACGGCTGAAAGGAATCAAACCAAACTGGTGGCATTCTGCAAAAAAACCCCCTTTAAACTTATGGCGTTTTCTTTTCTGGGTAAAATGTGCCATTTTTTCAGTTGTTTTTTAAAAAGTGTCACTTTGGAGGACCTTTAGAACAGAAATTATTTTTCATAAAAGATGGATGTTGGATTAATTTGGAATAAATTCTTTATTGGCAAATGCCACAGTGTGGCCATTTTTTACTAAAGAGTGTAAAAAATTTTGAATTTTTTCTTAGAAAAGAAATCAACTTTTGATATCCTGTCAGTTGAAACCAATTCGAATCGGTAAATTATAAAACATATTATATTCTAAATTTCAGAAAACTGGCTGAATAGTATTTCTATTATAAAATCTAGTGTATTTAATAATATAACTAATTTGTAGACATCCTTTTGCGTTTAGTAAAGCTCGAAATGTTTTATCCTGTTAACCAAGAAAATGCTACTCAGTTTTGCACTATCCATCCCTGGGCTTCACGTATGAATGCAAGTAATTAAGTATCTGTGAAAATTGTATGTTTGTACAGGGAGAGTTTTTTTCTTTTGTATGACACATACTGCCGTATCTGACACATACTGCCGTATCCGACACATTCGCCGTATCTGTTGGCTGAAGAGCTGACGCTTAATTGGCTGTTGCCACCATTTGTTTAGCTTTGCTGCAGTTGTTAAACAATCGGATGTACAAAAGAGTTAAACAAAATGTTTGAAACGCTTCAGCAAATGTGTTGGAAACATTTCACACGCTTAAACAACAAAATATCTATGGGAATAAGCATTCAAGCCAATGCCTTTGAATGATTTTCTTATAACAAATTTTCATTATAACCATGAAAGTTTTGCATGAATAAATATTTTATGCAAAGTTGTGCTAAAGATTTAACGATCGAAATTAATCGTCGCTTCCTACTGAATTGCGCGAAGCAAAAAAAAAAAAAAAAAGGGAGGATGGCTAATGAATTTGAGTTGCACGTTTACTAAAATAAAATGCAGTCATTCGTGATATGAAATTAAGCCAATAAAGGAAAAAAATCATATTTTTTATTAGCAGGCCGGCTTGAGTATGATTTATTTTTACGTATGATACGTAGACGATGATCAGCACTCATGCAATGCACGGCGCCGCAACTATAAGCAAAGGTGGTTAATGTTGGAAAGACAATTGGGGAAAGTTGAGGAAGAGATAGAATCAGTGATAAATACTTTATTAATTAGTTCACGTCAATACTAGATTTGCTGCAATAACGACAAGGAAGGTCGTTGTAACGTTCGGCATATCTTATAAAGAATATATGAATTTCTATTTAGTAACCAACATGATCATCGAAACGATTTGTCTCTTATGGTGAATATATTTAGAGGATCTGCGGCAGTTTATCGCTTGAAAACATCATTTATGTTCGTGTTAAAAAGCTTGGCTTGCCTGCCACTCGATACAGAGGCAAAAACAATCGAAATGGATTCAATTGAGATCGTTTAGATACACCACTTCAGACTAACGGTCACAAGCTTTCAAATATAGAAAGCATGTTTGTATTTGTAATTGTAATTGTAAAGCATTAAACACAATAACGAACACCGACTACAAACGTTGACTCGTAGTCAGCTACTTATTTATTTTTGAAACGACACCACCAAATCAATAGCCCATCATTTGTTGTTTATAATAGAATTCTCTTCATACGCCAGTGTAGACGCTTAAATATATTTAATACTCTTAAATAGTGTTATTCCAATCAAATATATTTAAAGACCACAGTATATGACAAGAAATCATTTCATTAGTTTGGAAATATAGTTTGTTGTTTCTTTTTCTTAAATAAAACAATATATTTTTAAGTTTATAATAATTGAATTTATTTATATTAAGCTGGCAACATTGGAACTACTCCTTGTCGCTCACCAAAATAGAAATTATTTTAATTTAACTACAACCACAAAAACAGCGTGGACAACAACCAGTAGCCGTGTTTCCTGTAGTAGTAAAAATAATCATTCTTGTATACGCACATGTATTCTATTTTTTACAAGTTGTAGTCTGTAGCCTGCTGCGTTATTGTGTTTAAACCTAATGACGGCATATTAACGCCATTTACCCGCAAGCGTCAAAATTTCAAAAATACTGTAAAGTTTCGAAAAACGTCAACCGGGAAATATATTAAATTTTATATAAATTATTTTATAGTGTTTTAGCAACAAGCAGAAAAATTTTTTTGGTTAATTTTTTGGTGTGTAGAATTATTTAAAATCAATAACTCTTCAGTGTTGACAGCGTCAATTTGGGTACTTCCCAGAACTTCATTTTTAGCTTGAGCTGCAGAAACTATGACAATCCTCAACACCACAAAATTGTTTTGTTATTCGTTAGTGGCAAGTTTGTGAGTTGTTCACGGTTTATTTTAAAAATTGTACAAGTAGAAGAAATCATCAGAGTAGATTTGCAGCAGAAATTGGTCATTTTAAAAAAGCTTGATGAAAATATTCTTGGAAAACGGTTGGCGTTGAATTATGCCGCCTCCAAACTTGTTATTTCAAATATATATATATATATATATATATATATAAAATGCGCAGTGAAATGTCAGCCGCCGTATGATTCATATGAATATGTCAATCAAAAGCGTTTTTTTTTTTGTTATTTTATATAGTATTTATTTCTTTTGTTATTGAAAGAAATGCTTAAAAAGGCTCAAAGCAACATTTCCGTTAACTTTTTCGAGATTCCACTGTATACAAAGAAACACATAATTAACTGTTCCCAAGAAAAGGAGTGAAATTACATTTCAGCCATGTATTGCAAGTGTTTTTATTGTCTAAAGGCGTTAGTGGCTATTTTATATAAAACTTTCTTGTAGAACTTTAATTAAAAAAAATTGTTTTTTTCACATTTTTAACTTCGCGCTAAGAAGATTTAAAATCTTCTCCTTCGAGTTCCCATCAGATCTTCACGTTTTCAGGTCCTAATAAGCCTCCCTGAATAAACGGTGTCGCTCTGAAGAGTGTTCCTGAGCTTAAACTGTCTGTAAGTTTGAAACGATTCTACTCGGTAGATTCCAAGATATCCCAAAACAACTTTAGAACAAGTTTAAAATAACTTCTAAAGGGTGTCATCGATCGATTTTATTCTTGATATTCGATTACACGGCGATTAAGCTGGCACAAAAGCGTTTAATCCGATCGTGAGATATCTCGAACTAAAAAATTCAAAAAAAAAAGTGAATTGTTTGAAAAACTCCGAAATTTTATATCTGATCTGTTAGTTTTTTTATAGTATCCAAAACGTGCATCACTTGTTAATCGATTGATTTGAAAATTTAAAAAAAAAGAAGTTTTAGCTCGAATAGAATATGATAAAATGTAGGTTACGATAGTTGTGTAGCAGTTACCAAGATGGCCTTTACGGTCCAACGTCTTCCATAGTCAGGTGACTTAGTTGAATGTCTTAGTTGCTAGTCTCTATCCAAAAATTAATTTCAGTAAGCAAAATTGTTGGCCCTATTTTATTAAGCCGCTGTTTAGTTCTGAATGAAAAGAGCAAAAATTCTAGATAAAAGTCTAGAAACACATTTGGGGGATTCACACTTCGTGCTATTTAGTCATATTGTCATAGAGTCATAACATTTTAGACTGATTTAAAAAGGTTGTTGTTGTGCTGCATATAAAAAAGTCCTGCACTCTTGCAGGTATGTTTTTGTGTTGTCATAAAACAGCTCTGGAGATCTAAGTCGAACTCTGAAAATCTTTAAGCCAGACGGCGGTATTATAAGTTTGCCGCCGTTACTTATATATATATTTCACGACTAAAAAGCGGATCTAAAATTATTCATGTCTATATGTCTATATTAAATCAGATTTTTATAACATAAAATATATTAAAGGAGCACTAAAACGCAAAAACTAAATATATACAATTGAAAAATTTTTCTCGTTTAAATTGCGTAGCTGGCAGCCACTGAACGTTGTTCCATATGCCGCCGCAAAAAAAAATTTATTCAGCTGATAACCAGGCTGCAGCTGTTAGAGTTTATATATACAACTTTATTTAGCAGACCAAGTTATGACGGGTTGTTCACACTTGTCATAGTTTAAGTGCTATTATCTTATGACTTATGACTCTATGACTACAGTGTGAATCCCCCAATTATTGTTTATGAAAATATTCCTAAATTTATTACCTTCCCTTTAGCGACTCCGACTATATAACTTTCCCTTTCCATAATCATTTGAGAAATTCCTGTTGTTACGATTTGTCTTAAACCGCATTTTATTACTGCTCCATAACAAGTAACTGATTAAATAAGACTATTTACTTATTACGTACAAATCTCCTACTTGTTTTATTAATTATAACACTCGTTGTTTACTTTTCTTTATTATATCGTTTATGTACGTACATTTTACCATGATATAACAAAACTTAATTTACTAATTCAGTTTTCTTGCCCGAAAGGCATTCGCTTCCATCCGCCCAAACTTGTTGTCGTATTTATTATGTCACATAATTTCTGCTTTTAGTCGTATAAAACTTTTTAATCCATACGCCTTTAAATTAATCGCCAGCATAATATAAATTAGTGGCAAAAAGAAAATTGAATACAAAACTTCCAGAAGAAATTAAAACTTAATACACAAAAGCAATAAAATAAACGACGGACACAAGAAAAAGGCCAACGTCGATTTAATATGACGCTACTTGTAGAGGAGTTTTTGAAGAAAATTAAATCACATTAACAACAGGCACTCCAAAGAAGGCAATCAGATCCTAAGCTTAAGATCAGGAAGTAGTGTAAATTATTGTATGTTGTTTCTAATAAATTTTCAAATTAATTTGGACAACAACTACAGACCTCTACCAAACGCCTCTATAATTTACAATAATTACACTATGTACAAATAATTACACTGTGCGACAAATGAACTATCAAAATGTAGTAAAAACCCTATACTCAGTTTGATCCAGTTGGTGACCGTTTTCTTTTTATGGGCCTCCAAAGTTTCCCAATATTGGCATGATGCCCAAAAAAAGGTCTTCTCAGTTTTTGTCAAATAACTAATGATTTTAATGGTCATAAAAAATACTAGTTAACATATTTTTCTTGTCTTCTTGCAGTCAAATCTGTTAAATATAGTGTGACAATTAAAAGCAACTTTTAAGAAACTGCAGCAGTCTACACGTTCCTCATAAAGCTGAGCTGCTTCACATTTATATATTGCAGGGGTTAACTCCGGAAAATGGTACGCGAAGTACTCGATCTCATTTGTTACTGAATGCTTATATATACGGCAGGCAGGTATGTACCATAAAATATATATATATATATTCTACAGAGTTGGAAAATTTAAGATTAGGAAACAAACGAACTCCCAAAGGATGAAATTTCAAGAATTTAGCTGTCAGCCTTCAATATTTATTTATTAAAAACTTGGGATATTTTAACCCTGAAACGGTAGGCCCTTGAACAAAGAATTTTAATTGTGAAAATTCATCAAAATGCTGAGAAATGTCCTCTATTATTTTGTTAACTTCGTACAGATTTCCGTCGTGATCAGTCGTCTTCAGAGATCGCTGTGCATGTTATAATCGCTTAACTCGAAGGTCACGGCACTGTTGCCTTCTTTATTGTCTCAATAAAGAAGGCATAGCACTGAGTGCTGAACATGAACGACAATAGTTTAACACCGTCATATTTTACAGTTTCAAGTACTCTGTTGGTACTTCCCCCCGGGGGGCACAATAGGCAACTTGGTCAGTCGTAGCGCCTTGTTGCAGTGCTTTCTCGGGAAAAGATAAGAAATACAAGTGGAAGGATACCTGGATCCCGCTAGATTACAAACCTATATTGGTTTGACCCGCGAGGCGTAACCAATTTCGTTACACTGGTGCCGCAGGATCTGGTTGAGCCCCACAGATGATGTTTGCTTGGGGGTGAAGCGACGATGTTGCCATATACGTAAACTTTTAGCTGGGCATGTGTGAAACATCTGCTTCACTGGCGAAGCTCGTTCGTCTAATTGATGGTGTGTGGCGGACCTCGTTCTTCCCCTATGTCTTATTGATTCTGTGGCCAGATGTTAGTTGACGTACTCTTCATTGAGTCCACGTGGTGGCTGTGGTTTAATACCAAGAGTAGCTGCGAGAGGTGTCAGATAACAGTTGATGCTCTGGCATATTCATACTAGGCTGGGACTTCGACCCAGCTGATGGTGGCCTCTATGGGCTGCTGCAAATCAGCAGATGTTGCAGAAGTGGTGGTGTGTTGTGATGCTGGGAGTGTCAGGAGGGATAAGTCTTACGACTTTGAACTTTGGTTCCTCTTACTGCTGACGACATGCTTTCCTCGGAAGTAACAAGGGTTTAAGATAGGGCCGAACACCTTAGCAAGGTGTATGAATATGGTTCAATAGCAAGAACCATATGAGCGAAGCTGCAACCTGTGTAAGCCCTAGGGGGCTGTTCTGTGTGGCCCCTGAGAGTGATAGGGGTGGTGGTGGACACCTAATTTCACTCGAGTGCTCGGAAGCATCGTCAGCTAAGGCCGAAAGGCAGGTACTGATGTAAACTTGCGCATTCTCTGTTGGCTGATGGAAAATAGTGGATTTCATTCACCGAAATCATCTTTAGTAATGAGGCCCATCTTTAATTAGGCGGTTGTGTAAAACAAACCAAATTGTCGAAATCCACGAACAGTCCTGGAAAAGCTATCGGTCCGTATATTCATTTTCCAAAATGAGCATACGAAACCATGATACCGAATTTTTGTGGCCGCATTTGGCTAATAATGCCACCAGGGACCTTTGGTATCCCACAGCCGGCCACATTTCTCGATTTGGTAGTGCCAAATGGCCGCCTCATTCTTGTGATTTAACACCGCTTATTATATTAATTCCCATATACATATATACTTTGCTTTGGTATCAATAAAAATAAATTTGCCAAAAAATTTATCTGTCTTGAAGCCAATTTATTTTGAACCTCAAATTTGCTAATCGTTAATTTTGACAACAGCCGAATGTGTCCATCAGCAAGCAGTATTCAGTACTCTCACAAGAAGTTAGAAATCACGTCTGTTCAGGTATAATGCTGCAGATCTAGATATTATCGAATTATAAGAGCAGCTTATGATGTTAGAAGTTACACAAGTTTTCATATCTTTCTTTCAAATAAGCCGCTGTTAAGTCCGAAGAACGCGTGGGCCAATTGAAATCACTCAGTAATGAAATGTTACAATTTAGCTGTTGTTGGTAGCCCAACGGCTTCAATTCTTGCGCAAGCTGAATCTTCTGAATAAACCTCCGGGATAGCTACAGTTGTGTCAAACGTCTTCTCGTTCATGTTCCTCGACTATCTTGCACACTAACCACGACCCGTTGGAAATATTCTTTCGGTACATGGAAACTGTCTTACTGAGCCACGTTGCCGTCTGTTAAAAAGACGATTAGTTATTGGTACTGAGGGTCCCCGTACGCACCAGAGAACGAAATAGTGTACTTTTTTAGTCTTTGTGTACACAAGTTTACATCAACGACATCGAAAAAAGAGACATTGAAAAATGTATACATGCCACACTTTATACACAAGTACATCTTGAGTGTACAGGACTGTGCATTGAAGACATTGAAAAAATTGAAGACATTGAAGACATTGAAGCCTTTGAAGACATTGAATTCACTTTATGTCCGTATACACATTTGCGGTGATTTTATTTATTATATTTGTTTTTGTATCTTCATAAAATTAATGGATGTGTGCGAGGCAGAAAATATTAGTTTTTGCGTCTTCAAAAAATTAGTGTGTGTGTGTGTGTGCGCAGTAGAAAGAAATAACCCTCTACCATGCGTGTGTTTGTGTGCCGGAATTTGAGGTAACCATAAGGCAACTTATGGTCGATTATGCGTTAGTTCACAAAATCCCATCAGGGCATTTACACGAGATGTACACAAGTACAGGCCGAAGGTGTACACAACGAAAAGTGTACACAACGAAAGAAAGGCAATGACTTCAATGTATTGAGGGTGTACATTAAATTTTCTTGCACACTATTTCGTTCTCTGGTACGCACTTTGAAAAAATGACATTAAGACCGCTGTGTCAAAACATTTGATCGCTGCTTAAAAAAGATCGAAGAATTTCGTCGCTGTTCCCCAAGTTTTTTTTCTTAATAAATTTCTGAAATTAAAATAAGAAATATAAAATAAATTTAAAAGTTACTCAGCATTCAATCAGTAACGATAGTTTTTTTCTTTCCCCTCATCCTGTTGAAAACTGTGTAACGAATATATTGAAAAAGAAAAAGGTGTAGCATCTATTTCCTGAAGACTCGTAAACCCAAGCTAAATTTGTTCGGACTAACACTTTAGAAACTAAAAAACTAATTCCATTTGGATTTGTAATTAATAATTATAAAATATAAGAAAATATATAATACTGTAATATAAGGCTTACATATCAATTTGTTATTAATAAGGGAACTAGTAAAATAAAAATGCCTGCCTGCAGTATTTTTTATTGCAAAAAACTACTGTCCTCTTCGCTGTATCGGTTCCAGTGTAGGGCGCCGAGGAAAACAAAACTAAACAAAACAAAACTAATCAGTGCCAATTATTTTGAGATGTTTTAGAACTTAAATGCTGTTGGCTGAGTTGTGAACAATTGTTTGAATTGTTGTGCAAATAAGCCAGGATAAGAAGAAGTCATGGAAGATTGGCTGTTGCTTTGAATATTTTGCTAAAACAGCCTGTGGTTGTTTACAGTTCAGCGTGAAAAATCGCTAACTCAAGAAAACTTTTCGTACTGTTTCCAGTTGTTTATTTATTTTAGTTTTTTTCACGTTTTTGTTTTTTTTTGTTTTTACTTTTGGCTCGTTTCCAAACTGACGTTGCAAAGTTCTGCAACACTCTAAATGCAAAAAGTGAAAACAAACTCATCGCTGTCGTATTTGCAACTCATTCCTCTAGTTAAATTTGTACGGAAAGCCAATCGGCTGCAGCAGCGTCAGAGTTACGGGCATCTGAACTGAAATAAAGTTTTATATTTTAATAAATGTCGTCCCTTCTTTTTTTTTTTTTTTTTTTTGGCTTCTGGAAATATTATTTTAATTTTTCGTTAAAATTTATATTCAATCTCAATAGAATTCGGTTTAGGTCGTTATTTAATATTAACCAACAGAAGTGCTGAAGGGGTGTTTGGAAAGAAGGAAATATAATACGGATGCTGTTCTAATGGGAGTATAGCAATAATTGAAATACGATGAAATAAAGTTTTTTGAAACACACTTTTCAGTGGAAGAAAAGTTGGAAATTTTATATAGAGAATATGTTTGGAATAAATAAAATAGGTTGTTTCATATTTTTTTATAAAAATCCCATGCAACTTTTAGTAAAAATGTGCTCAAACAATATTTCAGCGAGGATATCAATACGGCCAAGATATAATTAAAAATTAAAAATATATTTAACTTCAGCCAGCAATATACGAGGTCTACTTAGAAATCAGGTGGATTTTAAATCTTTGTGGGCCTTGTACATTCGATTTCATTAATGATGATTTTCAACGATTTTCTGGCGCCAAAAAAAAAATGTAATAGAAAAATTTATATCTAATTTTGTGTTAAAAATATGACAAAGAGTTGAATACAAAGACCATCCCTGCAAATTCTCGCTAATTTTTGTGCTCTTCTATATCTTTAAGGTCTTCGAGCTAAAACGCCATTATTAAATTAATTTTCCAACTGCTAGGAATCATCCCACGTTATGAGCTTCGTTTAAAAGAATTGAAAACATTAACTGATCAGTGATATAATTTGGAAAGTTTTTATAAAGAAAATTATTTTCGAATTTCTTTGTTCGAGATGTTCTACGAACAGTTTAAACCTGATTTTAACCTGGTTCGCGCTGATCGACGTAATTAGAAGTTGATTAGTTTGTGAAACCGATCGTTAAAGCCGTTCAAAACTTATTAAAGAATCGCTTCTCACTTATTAAAGCGGAAGTTTGAAATTAATATCTTTAGTTGTTCTAAGAAATGTTGGGTAAAGGTTCCCTGATGATCTGCATAAGCCCCAGTGAAATACGCACAGGAATTAGCTAAAACCCCTCTATTGATCACTTTGAATTTTTTAGTAAGATTTTGGGAAAAAGAATCAACAACACAAAGTTAAAACTAAAGATGTTAACAAACCGGCAAATTTCAAAAATATTGACTAATTTGAAAAATAGAAGCTGAAACAGTTCAAAATTTATTAAAGAAACGCCTAAAATAATTGGGGGATTCATACTTTGTGCTATTTAGTCATATTGTCATAGAGTCATAAAATTTTAGGCTGATTTAAAAAAGTTGTTGTTGTGCTGCATATAAAAAAGTCATAAAATAATAACACTCTTGCAGGTATTATCTTTTTGTGTTGTCATAAAATAGCTCTGGAGATCTAAGTCGAACTCTGAAAATCTTTAAACGAGACGGCGGTAGTATATCTTTGCCGCCGTTACTTATATATGATTCACGACTAAAAAGCGGATCTAAAATTATTCATGTCTATATGTCTGTATATTAAATCAGATTTTTATAACATAAAATATATTAAAGGAGCACTAAAACGCAAAAACTAAATATATACAATTGAAAATTGTTTCTCGTTTAAATTGCGTAGCTGGCAGCCACTGAACGTTGTTCCATATGCCGCCGCAAAAAAATTTATTCAGCTCATAACAAGGCAGCAGCTGTTAGAGTTTATATATACAACTTTATTTAGCGGACCAAGTTATGACGGGTTGTTCACACTTGTCATAGTTTCAGTGCTATTATTTTATGACTAATAACTCTATGACTACAGTGTGAATCCCCCAAATATATTTATTTTTTCTAAATATTTTGGGTTTTTCTCATATCTTTGGAATCTACTCGTTCATAAGGGTTCAAATTGTCAAGAGTTTGGGAACGCCATCGGTTTATTTGGTCACATATTTAAGTACACACACATACGTAGTTACACACACTCTCTGAAAATAAGTTAGGAACGCTTCTTCTAGGCTCAAAACGTCGAGATAGGTTTTTGGAAAACGTTGTAAAACCAATAACTTTCCGATTTATGAAAATTTTTAATATTCCAAGCGGAAAGTTTAAAAAAGAATTGATTGCTAAGAACCATTTGAAATGTTGGCAGTAGCATACGTTGAGTGTAGGGGATCAAAAAGTCATCACAAGCTGTACAGCCGATGAAATTTGTGGACAAAAGATATAAAATTGTTGTAGAGAATCTTTGAGTCACTATGTTGGCATTGACGCGACGTGCAGTGCATTTAAAAAAGAAAGTTTATGATTGTCAAATCTGCCAAAAGTTGTGTGCCTTTGAACGAATATATTGGCCCAGTTGCAGGTACTCTATTAAGCCCTAACCCTGGCCGCAGCTTTCCAGGCAGTAGGAATTACGGCCTGCTTGAATCTCTGTAGTATAGCCTGGAGTTTTTGATTTAAAGAAGCTATAGAATATAGTTAAATTAGTTTTAAACTTGATTACAGTGGAAATTTAATTAAAATTGTTCAAATTTAATTGAACATTGAAAAGTGAATCTAAAGATACACTGAGCCTTTAAGGGTTAATATAATAACAGGATGATGGAATGCATTTAGCAATACCTGTGACACGCTCTTCTACTATAATCAGGAGATAAATATTCAGTTAAGGAATCTCATTAGTTAGTCCGCTACTAATTGGGACAGCTAGTTGCTGCCCCTCTTTAAAACCTAATTTAGCCTTTATGAGCTGACATAAGAAGTTGTTGAAAAAATATGTTACTCTATAACTCGAGAAATCCTGTTATGAAATCATTAAAATTTAATTCATTTCTGCGATGTGATGAGCGCTTTATAAAATTCAATTCCTTGTTGGGATAAATTCGTCAAAGCGAAGAAGCCATAATTCATTGCCTGAATGATTCAAAATTTGTTAAAGAGTTAAATGGAAACGATAAAATTAAATAAATCATATCTGAAAGTAGTGGCGCTGGTATTCTTCAGTCTCAGGTTTTTTTTTGTATAAATTATGTTTCAATAAACGAATCAATCCGCTTTAACACTAATATTCAACTTTTTGTTGTTAACTGTTGAGGATAAGTTCAGGTATAGAGATGAACGATTGAATATGATTATCATAAACTTTTCGAAAAGTCAAACGCAGACAATGGGAAATCATTTGTGGAAGAAATTTCGCCTGCAACAATACGTGGTGCCGTACAAAATTCATTTATTTCTCTTTTTTTATTTGTATGTGTGCAAAAGTTTGGTGTAATTTAATCTTTGCTATTGGTTTACAATTTATCTCCTCTTGCATTGTTTGCTGTTTTCAATCGAACCGACTGTTCGTACCCAGCAAACATTTACTAGTCGCTTTTGGCCAGAAAGCATGCAAAAGTGTGGCACGGCCCTACCAGAGAACGAACTAGTGTACAAGAAAATTTAATGTACACCCGCTGTACAGTGTACACCCTCAATACATTGAAGGCATTGTCTTTCTTTCGTTGTGTATGCTTTCGGCCTGTACTTGTGTACATCTCGTGTAAATGCCCTGATGGGATTTTTTGAGCTAACGCATAATCGACCATGAGTTGCCTTATGGTTAGCGCAAATTCCAGCACACACACACACGAATGGTGGAGGGTTATTTCTTTCTACTGCGCACAAACAACACACTAATATTTTGAAGACGCAAACACTAATATTCTCTGCTGCGCACACATCCATTAATTTTATGAAGATACAAAAACAAATATAATAAATAAAATCACCGCAAATGTGTATACGGACATAAAGTGAATTCAATGTCTTCAAAGTCTTCCCTGTCTTCAATTTTTTCAATGTCTTCAATGCACAGTCCTGTACACAGAAGATGTACTTGTGTATAAAGTGTGGCATGTATACATTTTTCAATGCCTTCTTTTTTTTCGATGTCGTTGATGTAAACTTGTGTACACAAATGCTAAAAAACTACACTATTTCGTTCTCTCGTTCCTACTCCAGTTAAGCCAGAAAGCGTAAAGCAAAAGAAATTTTTAATTTTGAAAAGACAGCATTTTATGGCTAAACCGCTTGCTATGCGGTGAATAACAAAAAGCTCTTCGCGTTTCTCTAAAGGCGTTAAGAATAAATGAACGTACATCCTCAATTACAAATTTTAAAGGGTAACGATATTCGTAGTAATACCTTTCACAAAGCTAAGCTACTTTTTAAATCGGACGTAATTCCTAGTGCCTGGAAAGCTGCGGCCAGGGTTAGGGCTTAATAGAGTACCTACAACTGGGCCAATATAGCGTTCAAAGGCACACAACTTTTGGCAGATTGACAATAATAAACTTTCTTTTTTAAATGCACTGGACGTCGCTTCAATACCAACGTAGTGACTCAAAGATTCTCTACAACAATTTTATACTTTTGTCCTCCACATTTTCATCGGCTGTACAGCTTCTGATGACTTTTTGATCCCCTACAATCAACCACCACTTCCGCAACATCTGCTGATTCGCAACAGCCCATAGAGACCACCATCAGCTGGGTCTAGGTGAATTAAATTTTTATCCGACCACGGATAATTCTGCATACTAGTGCAGTGTGCAGTATGCAGGATTAAGTATCTAAAAGAGTTTTCGACAATTTTAATATTCTTCTCAGTCGACAAAACAAAATGTTCACTGGGTAATTGATGTACATAATATTGTGTAAATGTGTAATATCTGCTGTAATTATCTTGCCACATAGTCATTTGCTTGTTGCGAAATGGTTTAACAAAAAAAGAAACAAAAATCAACTGAATTCGGTACAATTAAGTTCAAAAACTTGCCAACGCCATGATAGTTAAGTGCAGTTTTTTCCGCATCACTACGGAACCCAATGGTTGCGCGTGTTGTCATCGTTACACATTAGAGTGATTCAATTGTACAGATGCAAACCCGTTTGTTGCCCGACTACATGTTGTGCAAGTTGTCAGGCAGGAAAACAGCACGGCTGGTTAATACTTTGACAAACCAACTGTTTGAGTGCCAAAAAAGTTATAAATATTTGGACGCAGGATTGTTATAGAAGTGCACTGCATGCCATTGTTTCGGCCTCTTTATTTATAATGAATGTTTTCACAATATCTGGTAATTGTTTATTTTTTCCTTTAATCACAAACTTTTAAACAAAAGAAATTTCAAAAAAGAAATCAAATACTCCTTATATGCTTTTATATTAAGGGGATACCTGCTTTTTGGCCGAAATTTCGCCAACTCCAACATTATTTTGGAATAGGAATCATCTACGCAGCAATCAATGACTAGACATTACAAATTGCTAAGGGCCTATCCCTCAATCCTTGTTGCATCCGAGGACATGCATGTCGCTAGCACTAAGAAGAACCACAGTTCCAAGTCATAAGACTAATGTTTCGAGATCGTCCCACCGCTAACAACACACCACCCATTCCGTAACATCTGCTGATTCGCAGCAGCCCATAGAAGTCGGTATCAGCTGGGACGAAGTTCTAACATACTTTTGATATGTCAGAACATCAACCATTGTCTGAAACCTCTCCCAGTGACTCTTGGTGTCAAACCAGAGCCACCGCGTGGACTCCGCAAAGAGACCTCATCCAACATCAGGCCACAGAATTAATCAATCAAGAAGAAGAAATTAACGAAGTCCGTCACACGAAAGTACTTGAATGAACGTGCGCTAAACAGAGCTTCAACAATGAAGCAGAAGTTCCAAGCACACCCATACAAATAATCCCGGTGCTATAAACACATCGTCGCTTCACCCTCCGATCACGCC
Organism: Linnaemya vulpina; assembly: GCA_963675445.1. NCBI lineage: Eukaryota > Metazoa > Arthropoda > Insecta > Diptera > Tachinidae > Linnaemya > Linnaemya vulpina. The sequence continues at coordinate 62,466,494 of OY776280.1, read as the reverse complement.
TCACAGGTCCAACCAGTATTAAGCCCACTTGATTTCTTATATTTTTCTTGGCTGGAACCAATTATTTTTCGACCTGCATTTCTTATCTTAACACGTACTTTTTATATACCTACATGCACTCCCGTTGCTCTATTAATTCAAAGATTGGGCAGGAACAGTATAAGTTATGTGGGCTATCAGTAAAAGGAACGTTAATAAAACTGAATTGTCCTTTCCCCCCGGGTCTGCACTGCAACGTGTGCCCCGGGGGGGTGAGGCAAGTCGACAGCAATAGTCCAGCTCAGAATTATGTCACACCATATTCTTGACTAAACGCCGAGTCGAACTCGGAATCTAATTCATCCAACTTCAGCCAACATAACCCTCAAATATACTATATATATATCCTTCTTACAATAGAAATTCTAGTGCTTCAAAATTAACAGCCATCGAGATTTCTATATGAATTGTACTTAAATCTCGATCCATATCGTATGCGGTAACTTGGGCCCGGGCTTACTTTTTCTGCCATGTTCAGTAAAATTTCCTCGTTTTAACCCTCAATATTGTCCGCATTATACTTTCAGTCGAATGGCCTTGATAAGGTTGTTTTTTTCTCGGAATGTATGTGGAACCAACTGGTTACTTCATTTTTAATACGTAGATGAAAGTAAACTAGTTATGCTGCAAATTCATACTTAAATCGTGGTATATCTGCATTATATTTAAAAATGAATAACTTAACGATTAAACGTTAAATGAAATTTAAGTGTTGGTTTACTAATCAATGTCTAAAAGCATTTGGCGCACAAAATAATTCAACCACAGATCGAAGGAGTTTCAAACCTCTCATCTTATGTAAAGACTTTCACAAACCATTTGAGAATTTACAAATGATCTTTAAGAATTACGTATTAATAATTAAGTGTAAAAGGCTATGAAATTCATAAAAACTTAACCCAGCAAGGAAATATCATTCCATATGAAACTCTTTTATTATCCTGCAGCTTTTATACAATTAAAAATTCATCCGGGTAACAATGCAAGTATTTATAGGTCAAATTGAAAAATAAAATCCAAAATGTATTCTTATGAAACTATTTCTAGAAATAATTTATTAATTATCAAATAATTGATAAAAGTCCTTGCATAATTTGAGAGATTGGAAACTTTTTAAAACTTTGATCGATATCTATTGATGACTTGGTAAGGCTGCAATAAAATGAATTTGTATCGAAGATGCAATTGGCGAAGAATGCGTCAATGGAAGGCGTCTGATCTGTATGAGTGTGTGAGTGCAGGGAATTGTTAAATTTGGTGGGCTTGTTTCAATAACGAAAGCATAGCACTGGCAGCTGATCATTATCGATTGACACTATCACGCACAGTAACAAAAATCACCGGCAGAGCAGAAGGTAAAAATGGCTGCAACAAAAATTCTCTAACTTCCCCAATAGTTAAGTGTAGGCACGTTGCAAGTGATTGTTCAAAAAAACTCAATACACCCCCCCACGTTTTCACTAACACATTTACAATTTCGCCACTTGCAGTCAACTTTCAACTCACATGGCAGTGGTGTGTTGACATTTACTGCAAGTAAATAACAAATCAAAAACGTTGCCCTTTTGCGGTATAATTCTTCTGTAAACTCTACTTATTTTAAACATAATTTAAAGCTAATTTCTTTTAATGGGTGATTTTATAAGAACTATCGGAAATTAAAAAAAAAGAAAACACAAAATTCAGAAAAATGCATGAAATATTTATTTGGATTGATAGTTGGGTCGATATAATTTAATGTTTGAAGATTATTTCATGCAAATGTTGGCCGCGGTTGCGCCTCAAATGGTCCATCCGCTTAGTCCAATTTTGGCATACTCTTTCCAACATTTCGGCCGGTATCTCACGAATAATGTTGGCAATGTTGGCTTCCAGTGCGTCCATCGAAGCGGGCTTGTCGCTATAGACATTAGCCTTAACATAGCCCCACAAAAAATAGTCTAGAGGCGTTAAATCGCACGATCTGGGCGGCCAATTGACTGGTCCCAAGCGTGAAATAAACTGTTCACCGAACTCGCCTCTCAATTGGTCCATTGTTTCGCGTGCTGTGTGGCATGTGGCACCATCTTGTTGAAACCACATGTCATGCAAGTCAAGCTCTTCCATTTTGGGCAAAAAAAAGTTTGTTATCATCGCACGGTAGCGCTCACCATTCACAGTAACGTTGTGATTCGCATCATCTTTGAAGAAATACGGCCCAATGATGCCGCCAGCCCATAATCCGCACCAAACGGTTGTCTTCTGGCTGCTCTTCACTCCAAATACGGCAGTTTTGCTTGTTCACGTATCCATTCAACCAGAAATGAGCCTCGTCGCTGAACACAATTCTTCGATAAAAAAGTGGATCTTCATTTAACTTTTCAAGAGCCCATTCACCAAATATTTGGCGTTGTGGTAGCTCGTTTGGCTTCAATTCTTGCACCAGCTGTATCTTATAAGGCTTCACACCCAAATCCTTCCGCAAAATTTTCCACGTAGTGGAGTAACAGAGGCCCAATTGCTGCGAACGGCGCCGAATCGATAATTCACGATCATCACCAACACTGGCCGATACGGCTGCGATATTTTCTTCAGTTCGCACTCTACGTAAGCGTGTTGGTGGTTTAATGTCCAACAATGTAAATTTGGTGCGAAATTTTTTTACAATAGCCCGAATAGAAGCCTCAGTAGGTCGATTAAACTGACCATAAAATGGAAGAAGCGCGCGATGAACTTTCTTAACAGAGCACGCATTTTGGTAATAAAATTCAATAATTTGCAAGCGTTGTTCGTTTGTAAGACGATTCATGATTAAATTATAGACCAAACTGAAGATGTTTGACAGTGACACAAGATACAAAACGTGCGCGAGCTGTCAAAACTAGTGTTGCCAAAAAGATAATAGCAAAAAAATCACTCGTTATATATTTTAAAATAAACTTTAATCTAGTATTTAAGAAGTCGTAAAAGAATATTAACTTGAAAGAAATAATAATAAAGTTAAATACAATCAGGTGTTCTCAAAACTAAACCCAGTTTATGTCATGGACTATTCTGTAATACAAGGACCTTGCGAGCACTCATGTAGCTTTTGGAATTTGAGATTTGCGTTGATATACGTATACAGAGCTTTCATGTAAGGAGCAAGAGACTTGGAAATAATTATGTTCTCAACGCTTAAATTCTATTGTTAACATTTTTTGTTTGTTCGCCGATCTCAACTAAATAACATTTAAAGCAAAAAGAATTATTAAAATATTTAAAATATTTTAAATTTGATTTTGTTTTTAATGTTATTTATTCGAACGAACGTTATTTATTTCGACATCGACAAATATTTACATATTTGCTCGTTACGAAATAGTGTTTCAAGTTTATGTTCAAGAAATTATTGGCTTTTATTTGATGAAGGAAGTTTCGATGCAATTATTTTTATTAAAACGCGATAAAGTGTTTGTCAAACAAAAAAACACAGTAGACCATTATTTATATTACAATACGATCGTTCCTATTGAATTTTTCCTCATTAAAATTCTCTTCACAATATGTTTCCCCAGCCTCAGATGACAAGATTGTAAATTGCTGTTATGATCGGAAATAAGAGTTTTTAGTTCTCATCAATGTAGTATTTTATATATAAAAGAAAATTTTAAACAGTCACCACCCTATTGTTGTTAAATATGTTACATCAAGTATTATGTTGAGGACCTTTTTTGGAGTTACTTTTGCGTGCGCTGCTTTTGGTGCCCTACTTAATATAAATAAATTGTATTCTAGCACTTTGTATGTAACACATGAGAATGGGGACTTCAGCAGCATAAAATAGTCAGGAATGTAAGAAGTAGCCCCGCTTCTTTGATTGTAAGAAGTGGTATTATTTATAAAGATAAGATACTATATTATTCAGGTTCCAAACCGCAAACTTACAAGTAATTTTTCGTTTGTAATAATTTCGAATTACGTACTAAGAGTGAAATTTACAAGATATATATCACAACCATTATATAGCAGAAAGGATTAGGACAGATTTCGACGCTGCTACTCCATATCATCAGCGTTCTGTGTTAATTTTTTTATATTTTCACGGTGGTACAACTCATTAGGAATATCCAGTATTTAAACAATGTTTTTTAAAGAAATCTTCTTCTTCTATATATATAAAAATAAAATGCATTGTGTTAGTAATTGATGTTCTCTGGAATGCGGGAACCGATTTTGTTTCTGAAAAATTTATGTGAAAGCTGACGTCAATACCAAGGTTTTTGTGTAAATACAGTTTCTGTATGTGTATTGGTTCGTGAGTTATAGCCATCTTAGTGAACACATTTCGAAATATTTGAGTTATTATTTTGAAAAACTGAAATACAATTCGTTTTCAAATTCATTACAATTCAATTTTAGAGTCAAACCATTAATTCAGTTTATATACTTGGCTATTCTGAATCACAACTTCGGGGATCTATAAAATAAATTACATATAAATACAACACTAAAGATAATTTACTCGCTGGCCAAAGTCCTGCCGACCGCCATGATATCACTTCCCATGTTTTTAAGCAAAAATTTAAAGCGCTTATGGGTTTTAGCGTGAAATCTAAAGTGTTTGGTGAAGTGAAGTTCTGGATGTATTCTGTGGAGTGGCAAAAGCGTGGTTTGCCACACGCTCACATTTCAATATGGTTGGTGAATAAAATCACATCGCATGAAGTTGACAGTGTTATAAGTTCTGAAATTCCAGATCAAATAAGTGATCCTGAATTATATGATGTTGTTGTGCAAAATATGATACACGGTCCATGCACAGCCCACGTCATATGCTTGAGTACGCGAATAAGAAATCTGTTGAATCTTTGGAAAGATCAATGAAAGATCTCCGAGATAATTTAGAGTTGTTGGGTGGTGCGTTGATCTTATTGTCAGGCGATTTTAGGCAAACATTGCCCGACATTCCTAGACCGACAGCTGCCGATGAAATTAACGCTTGCTTAAAGTCTTCATATTTCTGGAGATTTGTTAAAACATCGAAACTCACTATCAACAACGTTCGTGTTCAGTTGCAGAATGATGCATCTGCTGATAAGCTCTCTAAGCAACTGCCGAAAATTGGGAACGGTGCAATGCCTATTGATGACACTGGATTGACAGATAACACTGCCAAATGATGTTTGCCGTTTCGTACAGTCAAAAGAGGAATTCATTGAATGCCTTTTCACTTACATATGAGTGCCAGAGTTATTTTAGCGGCAAAGAACAAGGATGTTACTGAATTAAGCATGGCTAGACAATCAAAAATTCCTGACGTAGTGGTGTTGTACAAGTCTAACGATATTGTTGCCAGTGAAGAAGCTGTTTTGAATTATCCAACGGAATTTTAGAATTCGTTGGACTTACCAGGATTGCCTACGCCTAAACTCCAACAGAAAGTTGGAACCACTATTATTATGCTTCGTAATATCAATCAACTCCGTTGATGGCTTATGTAATTGAAGCTGCTATTTTAACTGGAAAATTAAAAGGCGAAGATGTATTCATGCCACGTATCCCAATGATTCCGTCTGATATACTATTTGAATTTAAACGACTTCAGTTCCCTTCAACAATAAAAGCAGTTTATCGCTGATTTAAATGAATTCGAATTAATTGTTTTCTTTTCTTTTTTGCACTAAGAAGTGTGCAGGGGGTTCGCTAGTATTATATTAAAGATTCAAAGTGATCAATTGAGGGGTTTTGGCTAGTTTATATGCGCATTTCACCAGGGCTATTGCAGATCATCAGGGATCGTTTACCCAACATTTCTCAGAATAATCAAAAATATTTATTTCAAATTTCCACTTTAATAAGTGAGAAGTCTAAAACAAATATCAAAGTCATAACAAGTGAACACACTGATCACTTTTCCTCTTTTATTTTCTTACGTTTTTATTCTACAATTGGTTGGCTTGTAAAAGACATAGAGAACAACAACAACTAATAATTGTTTTAATGTAAATACAATTTATTTATAATTTAAAATTGATTTTTAAAATAAATTTAAAATATGTATAAAATTGTTTTCATGTTATTTACAAAAGCCAAACATCAGACATTGTATCTGAATATATTAAGTTAATACATGTTTGCCGTAGCGTGCAACTAGTAGTCATCTTGACCAGCTTTATAAAATACACTGATTCCAGTTTTCAATCGCTGCTTTCTAATTTGGGTTGATGCTGGTATTGTTGGCTAACAGTGCGTTAACAGCCAGTCGATATTAAAATTATGCAACACTTGTGAACTTTGCAATACAATAATTTCTGAATTAATAATATTTTTTTATTTTATTTATAATTGATAGCGCCACTAGCACTTTTGTGTGTGTGTGTTAACAAGGTTTATGGTAATGCGTGCACTTCCCGTTCAATAATCAAACTTGGCAACTGGATATTATATTTTTGTGTATTTATTTTTTATAAATTTCTTTTGTACACAGATAACGTCTGATCGTCAACACGTAACTCGCAATGCATTTCACATCGATTCGACAATATAAATTTATTGTTCCGTTTGTTAATGGCATTGACATGAATGTAATTGTGCTTGAGCTTTAATATTGTTTAATATTTCGAAAAACTAAAGTTGCGATAAGAAAATGCGCAACCGACTAAAAATGTTTTGTTTTTTGCTACACACAATAGAAAGATAAATTGTATTTTATATGATGACATCCTAAATCCTTTTTGTATATCTGCTGGTTAGCTATTTTTGTTGTGGGCATTGGCGTAAAGAATATAATTTACATGCACTCTCCCTTAACTTAATTAAGAAAAGTGTTTATTTTTTATTCTTAAATACACATTTACAACATAATTAAAATACGTATACATAAATCACAATGTTATTAAGATTTATCAAATTCCCCACACTAGCAGACATTCACACAAATTCAAAAAGGGGGAGGTTGTGGCTTTCAGTGCCAGCAAAATTAATCGTCCCAAGAACAAGAAAATCCAGCACATACCCTAGAGAATATACGCAGGCATATAAATTATTTTAAATAAACACAAATAAATTCTCACTCTCGCGTAAAAGCAATTAAACATTATGAAAAGATAAGAAAGAGCATTAGTACAATGTGGCGTATGAGTAACATTATAGATAATATTAAGTATACGCATGGAAGCACAATACAAATATAATAATAGAATAGAACTTTAAAAGAAATTCTCTAAAAAATTATTCAAAAAACTATTCAAAACTTTTTTAAATTAGTACATATTTTGGAGAATTGTCGTTTTTTCCCCTAAATCTTACTAAAAAATCACAAAGTGATCAATTAAGGGTTTTTGACTAGTTCCCATGCGTATTTATATAGTTGTTTTTATATTAAAATAATTATTAGCTCTATTTCTCTTACAACTACAATTAGAGTCGGCAAAAAACCAACCAGTTGAAGAATAAAAACGTAAGAAAATAAAAAAGGAGATCAGTGTGTTCACTTGTTATGAGTTTGATAATTGTTTTAGACTTCTCAATTATTTAAAAGGAAGTTTGAAATAAATATCTTGAGTTATTCTAAGAAATTTTGGGTCAAGGCTCCCTGATGGTCTGCATTAGAGCCAGTGAAATGTGCATAGGAACTGGCTAAAACCCCTCAATTGATCAGTTTGAATGTCGTAGTGAGATTTTGAGAAAAACGAATCAGCACAGATATTCAAAACATTCAGACGATTTTATTCATAATAACACTTGCATTTTGTTTTATTATTGTTTTAGTTTTATTTAATATTTTACCGTGTTTCGAAAATAGTTACACATTATGAAACGATAACAACATTTGTGCAATGTGACGTATGAGTAACATTGTTGATAATATTAAGTATACGCAGAGAAGCACAATACACAAAAAAGGAGCCATGAATACCAACAAACAAACCTACAACTGATACTAATAAAAAGCTTATAATATACGCTAGAAGCTAATATGTATAAAATAATAAACTAGATCTTTCAAAAGAAATTTGCTAAAAATGATGTAAAAAACTTTCAACACTATTTTGAAAGTTGTGACAAAACGACTACAGCGGGCACAACACAACTTTTATCGTTTGCCTTAAAATTTCAGGTCCAAATTGCTATTTCATCACATAACTGATCAGCACGAAATTGAAATGAAAGAGTTTAAACAACAATTCCCAAAACAATTAATGTTGATTTCTTTTCTAGAAAATAATGCAACATTTTTTGCACTTTTTAACAGAAAATGTCACGTTTCTGTCATTTGAAAATAAAAAATTTATAAGAAATTAATCCAACACTCGCCATGAAATTAAATTTCTATTTTAAGACTTCTACAAAGTGCCATTTTTCTTAGAAAAAGTAAAAAAAATTTTACATGTTTTTGAGAAAAGAAAACGTCATAAGTAAAACCAATTTCTTGTTTTTTATTTTTTTATTGATTTAACGAATTTAACACTTTAGGTATTAGAAATCATCACAAAATTATATAAACAATTCGAGGGTTGGACAGGCGTAATTTTTTTTACGTAAATAGAATTTGGCACAACCGAAATTCTATATAGTTTTACTTGTTTTAGCTACACCCTACACTAATGAAAAACACTCGTAGAAAGGAAGGTATAGCGTTGAGAGAACAGACGGAGGACTAGAAAAGAGAAGTTCTTGTGGCCATTTAGTACTTCTCCACGGTACTGACAAAGGTCGGTGTTATAATGCCATCTCTTGAAATGGTGGTGCTCTGCCGTTATCACTAAAACAGGCTGACAGTACCCAACGCAACCATTCGCTAAGGCAGATCAGAAAAATTTATACTTTAAGTTTTATCCTGAATTTAATAAATGTGTCAAATAAAACAATTTGATTTTAACTCGGGATTGGCACATGCCTGACTAGATTTTATTTGAAAGCACTTGGGTTTGTTTAGAAAAATACACGAGTTTATGTTTCCAAAGATGTTTCGAGAAAGAGAGTGATGATATTTAACTTTTTCAATTTTTCGGTTTCTTTATGGTGTTTTCTTCATATTCTATTCTTACGACTTTTTGTACAGTGACAGTTATCTTTAATAAAGTAACTTGTTTAGGTATTACTTTGATACGAGAATATACGATGGTCGCCACAATACCATATTCATGGCTGAGTACGGAGTGATCTCGGAACCCAAGGATTCGTTGCCTTGTGTGCATTACTGGACTACTACTTCTGATGAAAAAGGGTTTTTATTCTTGCCTGCTTGAACTTCAGCTTGATATATATGAACAGCTCAAAAGCCTTCTATTCAGGAAGTTTTCATTTATATCGCTTTTGCTGAATATCCTCGACTATTCGTTTTGAATATGAACTGGACAAGAATGATTTAAATGTCAAGATTGTCTGCTTCATTAAAGTATTCTTATTTATATTTGGACTAACGTGTTACATGAATTCAGCAGTGTAATCCATATTCTTCGATTTTCTCAGCTTCAAAATATCTGGTGTAGTACATTTCCCTAAAATTTCTATTGATCGATCATTTTTCATTGCAGGCAATGACATCTTATTTTATAATACAATATATCAGATGTGTGATGAAAAGCAATTTGGACATGAAATTTTAAGCAAACGATAAAAGTTATTATGTGCCCACTGTAGTCGTTATCTCACAAATTTCAAAATTGTTTTGAAAGTTTTTTACATAATTTTTAGCAAATTTCTTTTGAAAGTTCTATTCTATTATTTTATACATATTAGCTTCTAGCGTATATTATAAGCTTTTTATTAGTATCAGTTGTAGATTTGTTTGTTGGTATTCAAGTCTCCTTTTTTGTGTATTGTGCTTCCCTGCGTATACTTAATATTATCAACAATGTTACTCATACGTCACATTGCACAAATGTTGTTATCGTTTCATAATGTGTAACTATTTTCGAAACACGGTAAAATATTAAATAAAACTAAAACAATAATGAAACAAAATGCAAGTGTTATTATGAATAAAAGCGTGCGAGGTTTTTTTTTCATACTACATTTTGATTCATTATTGTTTTGGGCTTGTTTTAGAATTTGTTTTCAACTTTTTAGCTCGATTTTCTTTGTTTTTAACTATTTTAAAAGGATAGTAATTAAAATCGTTTGGAATTCATCACACCTTTAAAAAAAAAAACAGCGTTTCTAAACCGATAGTTTTCCCTCACATGCCATGCCGCATTATTTCGAACTTCCACTGTAATAAGTGAGAAGTTTAAATCCAATATCAAAGTCATAACAAGAAATCACTGATCACTTTTTCTCTTGTACTTTCTTTCGTTTTTAATCTACAATTGATTGACATTTTGCCGACTCTAATTGTGTAGTTGTAAGAGAAATAAAGAACAACAACAACAACTAACAATTGTTTTGATTTAAAAGGAATTTATTTACAACTGTCTGTCGTTTTAAGCTCTTTGATCTTAATTTCGTGCTGTTTCTTTTTTTTTCTCCTAAACGCAAATTACTTTTCCACACCGAAAATAAGATTAAGCTTTCCAGTTCTGGAACCGTATGTCGTATATGCTGATTTTTAAAAGTAATTTAGCTTTTAAAAAATAATAATTAGACTTTAATCTGATATCGAAAAATCTAGCTTTTCTGGAACCTACTCAGAACTGATTTCATGTACACACAGATTTGCAGACGAAATTCGCTTATTCCACTTATCTGTTCCTAGAGATCGATGAAATATATACTTTCCGGACTCGCATAATAATATTGTGGAGACTAACCTATAAATACAAACATTTCTTACTGTATTTGATAAAGGGAATAACCCCTTTGCTGTTACTTAAACAATGACTGAAAAGGTGAACTCGATCCGTGTTCTAGACAAGTCATCAACATTAGGAATGATGTGCATGGGAATGCCAAAATGTTGACTGTTGCTGAATTGTTTAGCGAAAAGAATTTTATAGAATTCAAACAGTACCGGCACTAACGGGTGCTCTCTTCTATGCTAACGCATATGAAAACACGCTCCTTTGTCGACTTTGTTGCAGAAATCTAGTGTAAAAATATGTTTTTGAATTTTTCTGGTCTGCAGTGGTCTCTCTCAATGATGAAGGCATAGTACCGGTCAGTCATGATTGACACCATCACATGTACTTAAATAAACCGTCCTCCGTCGATGCTGGTAGCAAAATATTCACAAGGCAAAGTAGCAAAAGTGTCCTAAGTGTCCTAAGTGCTGGTCCTGGCTGCACGTGATGAAATAAAAATGGGTTGGGAAATATGAATCCGCTAAACAGGAACCACTACATTTTTTTATCTCAAATTAAGCCTTAAACTTTTGAGAACTCCAATTATAAATTCTAGGAACACATTTGAAAACTTCGGCCAGATTTAATTGGGAGGAACAGCAACAACAAGAATTAAGCACCACACAACACTTTGCAACCCCACAAATTTCCAGCAGATATTGTATTAAAACTGCGCTACTTTTTGAAATAAAGTTGAAATTAATGTTTGTTGGTTAGACAAAAAATACTATTAAAAGCAACAAATTATTAAGACATAAAAAAAAAGAAATTTGTAGCAAAAATGGAAGTAGTTTTTATATTCAATCAATATATTCATACATAAACACATATTTCCGCAGTAGACATATTAATACGCATTTAAATTTGTTAGTTCAATTCGCACTTTAAATTAATTCAAGAATAACAATGACAACTAGAACGACGACACATGCCCATCCAGTGCTTCAATTGTAAACAATACAAGTGGCAGCGTGGATGATGGGGATGATAACGTGACAATTCGCGACACAAATCCCTGTCCATGGCTATAGCCCGTGATTTAATTGAAGCTATAGGCAACTCCTCTGCCTCAGCATTGTCATTGTCGTCAGTGTCATTGAAACCAGTGTCGTCTTCAAACGATTCATCACCGTCGATATCTTCCGTATCACGACGCACCACAGTTGCTGCACTGGCAATTGCAACCATTCCAGTTAATATTAAAATTATGTGGAACAACTTCATATTCTGCTTTTGAAATACTTTTTATAGTCTTTTCTTTTTTTTTAATAGATGAAATGTTGTTTATGATTGCAAGTTTGTTTTAAAACTAAAAAAGTAAAAGAAACGTTCGCAGTTTGTTTGTGTTTTCAAATGCTGGTTTTGAAATAAATTTATTAAAAAAAAAAAAACAATGAGATTAGTTTGGTTTAGTTTTCTTATCAGTTCAATGTCGCAAAAGTGCGATTTGTTTGTAAAACAGAAACAACAAAAAAAACAAAAAAATAACAAAGAAATTAAAAAACTAAAATCATAAATATCAAGAGGAATGGATTGTTGGAGAAGTTTAAAAGTGCAGCTAAAAATAGATTGAGAAACGGCGCAGATATTGTTAAGCCACTGATTTATGTGCGGCATATTGAGTTGCAATGAAATATTTTTTAGAGAACTCGTATATACGCCGACTGTTAGAGAAGCTTTTAAAGCGAATATAGGAAAAAATTGTTCACAAAAAGAGGTTTTCTTTAATGAGCAAAATCTCAAAATTTAAACTAAATAAAATTAAATTGCGTAAATTCACCTAAAATTTACTTTCATATGAAAGATAATTGTTTCAGATGTGATAAAACACACACAACACAATATTCCATGACTTCTACTTTTTTTTTTTTTTTTGCAGTGAAAGCTCTCATAGGCGAACACTCTCTGTCGACGAAGATTTTGTCCGCGAGATGGAGATGTCCGGTTATTGGATCGGTTCTGGAGACTTCAGAATTGTGCGTTTTAAAGAAATGTCCGCTTATAAGAGCTGTCCGCAAAGAGAGTGTTCACTGTATTTACTTTTTATTATACTGGTATTGAATTTCAGCAAAATTGGGAATGCTGTTACAGAGTTGGCAAACTTAAACTGAATTTTGGTGTGAAAAGATTAACTAGTTAAAGGTAATTTGCGAGTTTGTTAATTAATTTTAATTTATACTTTAGCAAAAATTAAGTTTTTTTTTTTGGAAGCCAAACAAAAATTCGCTTCCAGGGTTGAACAATTGAAATATTTTTTGTGTTTAAACGCAATCAACTTAAAAGTTTCATTGTGTTCTTAATATTCGATATTATGAAAGAAATTTATTTCAACTAAAACTTAAAAATTTCAAAAGCCCTATTAAAGTAACTAAATAATATATGATTCTTGAATCTAACTATACCCTTCACAAAAAGGTCAAAGGGTATATGTATATAGTTATGTCTTCGATATTAATATGGAACCCCATAGAGTATATATATTCTGGATTTTTATGAATAGCGATGTCCGTCCATCTGTCTGTACATGAAATTGGTTTTGCCAAGCCTCTAGAAGAACTAGAAACTTCCCTCAGGGACTGATGGATTTGAAATGAACATAAATAGAGTGATATTCCGAAATACGCTGCCAGAGCTGGGAAGCTTACACGTGTTTCTCGATGCAAAATTAATACCAAAAACCAATTATTTTTTGTTTGTTTGTAAATTGAACCTTTTTCATGCTTTGGGAAACCTCAATTGTCTATTAAAAACTAAAATAACATAATTTTTCTTGCAGGGATGGGAAATTAAAAGTTTCTTTTTTTGCACATTCAGTATTTTGTGGTACATGTAATAACTAAAATGTTTAAAAATTTTAAGTTTTTCTTAAATAGAACAACTTTATATCTTACGAAGAGTTTGTATTGATAAAAGAAAATAAAAACAAAATTAAATTTCACTTTCAGGTTTGGGAAATTGAAATTTTTTTTATACTTATGGCGTTTTCTTTTGTAGAAAACATGCAAAAATTTTTTTTACTTTTTTTTTAAGTGGCGGCTTAAAAAAGTTTTAAAAGAGAAATTATTTTTCATAAGGAACGTTGCATCTATTTCTAATAAATTCCTTATTTTTAAATAACAATATGTTGCCATTTTCTGTTGAAAAGTGTAAAAAATTTTGCACTTTTTTCCAGAAAAGAAATCAGCTGTAGTTGAATGTGATAACAGTTCCCATTCTACACAAATTTTATTGTGAAAAAGTATCCGAGAACTGTATCAACCTGATGTTAAGACGTTTTTCTTTTTAATACCCGTGTTACCGTTTGGTTATTTTCTTCATGTCCCATTTTTCTGAATTTTTTGTTCCATCCTAAGTCAAACTTTTTTGCTCTCCAATAATATTTTTAATACTTGAACGAAAATCTCATTGTCCATCATCTGTTTATATGTTACACTGTGTTCTCAACTAATATTTTAAATGTTAATATTCAAATGTTTTAATCGTTTTCTTAAATATATTTTATATTTTATTTATTATTGGCTTGAAAGAAAAAAGCTTTAAAAGAGATTTTGATTTGTTTATGTTCTTTAAAGCTGGAGAAATTTTATATATTGAGCAAATTGTGTATATCGGCAAAACTCACCTGAATGTTTACAGTGAATATTTTAACAAAACTGAATTATTATTATTGTCTGAATGCCTTTGAAAGTGAGACAATGTCGTTGACAACTCATACTTATGCTTTATTGCCATGACAGTATGGCCGGGTATACATTAAAGCAACGTTAGGCTTGACACTGTATTATAATGCCATTCATATCACAGCGAGTATTATAAAGTTTCTTCAAACGCAAACATTCATGTCGTTCTCGGAATTTGCGTTCAACTGGCTCATCACTTCAATAGTTCATACGAAGGAAGCTCTGGAAAAGGGTCATCTAATTTAACTGCAGGGCACGACATTAAAGCTAAAAGGCTTACGTTTATGAATGGAGTGTATGAACGTATGCTTTCTATGATTTGATGACTATTGAAATCATTGATTGTTCGTTCATACACACATCTGTGGTCTTATCGCAACTAAAAATGTGTGCACGAGTACGTTTCGATTTGATAAACACTCGCAACAGTATGAGACAGCTTAAGTACATGCTTTCACATGATGTAACTCGTATTGCAATTTCAAGATCTCATACGCATATCATTGATATGAAAAGATACAATCTCCTTTTATACAGATTAAGGTAATAAACAGAAGCTGGATGGGCATTCAACCGTTCACGTAGTAATCATGTTCATTCGCACACATGCACAAAAACATGCGTTTATTGCTCAGCACAGATTCATTGATCCTTATATGAACGTTTTCATACTCAAATACACGCATAATGCACATTAAGCAGAAGATGAATGTTCGTATGTACACGCCTGTATGAATGCTGCATTAACATTTAACTATATTTTAAAATAATTACCGGCGATGAAAATATTTCATATAAACTTAATGGTCCTTATCATCAAAGTGTACGAGTAAAAAAAATTTTAAATGATGATATTAAAAATGTATTTACATATAAAGTTTACACTCTATTTAAATTGCTCCAGGCACGCTTTTATATTATTTCCAAGCACGACGATGCGTGCGAATATCAAAATGGGAATGTTTGTTAATCTTAGAGAATATATGGATGTGTGTACATATAAGCCTTAAAGCTTATGGTCCTCGTAAATAGTTTTTTTGGCAAAAACCAATTATATACCTTAAGTTGGATCATCTGTCAAACAACCAAAGTCGTGGCATGTGCCACAACGGAAAAAGGGCAGAAGAAATTTCAGTTTAAGAACATGTTCCCTTTAAATCTTAAATTTGTTAACACATTTTAGTCACCGCAAAATGTTGGTTGAACTAAAATTATATATAATAATATGAAATTTATTTGTTGGGTGGTTAAAGCAATGTCTATATGCATTTCATTGGCGCTTTTTACCAAACCGTCAGTAGACTTCAAATACAGTTTTGAAAAGTTCCAAACTTCTCAACTTATTCAAAGACTTTTATAAACCATCTGAGAATTATGTTAATAAATTAACTATAAAAATTCTCAAATGATTTAAAAAAAAATCACATTATAATAAGTGTAGCAGGCTATGAAATTAAAATTGTTAATTTTTTTTTATGAATAAGTGAAAGGTCATATATATTAAATATTTGACAAAATAAGTGCAACCACTATTTTTGAGTCACTTTTCTATATATGGTGTTTGAAACCACGTGACACGATAGAAACAATAATAATTGTATTGTTTTTAAGAACTTTTAAAATACATATATATTGGTAAAATGAAAACATACAAAATATTAAACAGAAAAACTAAAGATATTTATAAATCACAAATCACATACAATTTGAGCTTAGGCTTGAGCTACCAATGAAAATTGGAAAAACGTTCACATATACTTAAGTATAAAATTCAAACCAAAAAAGTTTGACTTAATGTATAATGGAACAAAAAATTCAGAAAAATGGGACATGAAGAAAATAATCAAACGGTAACACGGGTATTAAAAAGAAAAACGTGTTAACATCAGGTTGATACAGTTCTCGGATTCTTTTTCACAATAAAATTTGTGTAGAATGGGAACTGTTATCACATTCAACTACAGCTGATTTCTTTTCTGGAAAAAAGTGCAACATTTTTTACACATTTCAACAGAAAATGGCAACATATTGTTATTTAAAAATAAGGAATTTATTAGAAATAGATGCAACATTCCTTATGAAAATAATTTCTCTTTTAAAACTTTTATAAACCGCCACTTTAAAAAAAAAGTAAAAAAATGTTGCATGTTTTCTAGAAAAGAAAACGCCATAAGCCACCTAAAAAGTGGTGACAAACACAATATGCACATGAGCACTGATGATGAAAGTGTTGCGACTTTCGAAAACAGCTGTTCTGCTCTGCTGTATAAGTTGAATACAACTGATGTTGACTTTCCTGTGTGCCTAGGAATATTTATCATCATGTCTTTCTGAGATTTTAACTAAGTTAGAACAGTTAGCCTATATAAATATTAATATAGCAAAAATAAAATGTTCATAAAATGAAGAAATCACATAAAGATATTTATTTCAAATTTCCACTTTAATAAGTGAGAAGTCTAACACAAAAATATCAAAGTCATAACAAGAACTCACTGATCACTTTTCCATTTTTATTTTCTTACGATTTTATTTCATTCTACAATTGGCTGGCTTTTGTCCAACTCGAATTGTAGTTGTAAGAGAAATAAAGAACAACAACAACTAATAATTGCTTTAATAAAAAAACAATTTATTTAGAGTGTTAACAACATGTGTTTTTTTTTTTTTTGACTTAAATTTATAATTAATTTTATGCTTAGACTTTCTTAAAAGACGTGCTTCTCTAGTTTTTATTTAATTTTAGTTTAATACGCTTCGAAGCCAAATCTTCTGATAAGGTTTTCATACAGTCAAAATTGCCTGCAATTTATTGTATGATTTTTCTCTTGAATCAAGGCAAAACAAAAACAATCACTAGACATAAAATACTACAAATAATTGCCTTCTCCAAACTTTCTTTGTAATTGAATATAATTTTGTTTTTAATGTATTTCGCCTGCAAATTGTACATTAAAAACTTTCATAATTGCCAGCAATTCCATGATTATCTTCAAGAATCAAAACGAAAAGTGTTTAACAAGTGGCAAATAGCAGTTACCAATTGTTAGTAATTGGCTTAATGCGTGAAGAATTGCAGCTGATTGTAATTTGCACGTTCACTTGGTAAATTGCTGCACAAGCGAAATGAGTGTAAAAAGACTATGAGTTGATGGTAACAAGGCAGCATTAAAAAGTTAAAAAATTTTTCTTTTTTTTTGTAATTTTTAAGGTACAAATTTTTCTATCAAGGATAAGTTTATACTTTTCCTGTTTTCAATTGCTAAATTCTGAATTATTAGTTAGGCTCTAGTCAAAATCATTCAATTCCCAAACTTCTTACAATATTTGAAAATGCGTTCTTTTCTCAGTCTTGTTCCACTCTATAAGATGGCATTAGTCGGTAGGAATATCGGCTAGTGGTGTTAGGAAATATTTCATAACTGGGCAATTTAATTAATACAACTTCGCTTTAATCGGTAACACTGTGCAACAGTGAAAAAAGTGCAAGATCGTGATTATGTGGGTTCGATTCTACTATCAAAATGTAATAAAAACCCTATACTCAGTTTGGTCCAGTTGGTGACCGTTTTCTTTTTATGGGTCTCCAAGGTTTCGTAATAGTGGCATGATGCCCAAAAAAAGGTGCTACCAGTTTTTGCCAAATAGCTAATCAGCATTTAAAAATATCGCTTAACTATGTTCGGCAAAAATGTAGCCAAGAGTAGGTTGAATATTTCTTGCTAACATTTTATGACAGAAATGTTTTTTATCTCAGAGATTTTTTAAAAAAGGTGTAGAGAAAAAAAATTTTATCGGTTTTTTGATCATAACGTTTAGGAAATCCTGATTTTTCATTCACTATATTTAGAAAAATTGTAGCCACTGTAAAGCTGAACAACTTTTGTAAACATTCCAATATAATCTGAATGTGTCTAGATACCAAAAACAGGGCATAAAAACTCCCTTGTGTCTACAAATTAAAATTTTTAACTAAAATTTTATGGTCTATATATATATATATATATATATATATATAAATAAGTTGCATTGTGTTAGTAATTGGTGTTCTCTGGAATGCGGGAACCGATTTTGTTTCTGCAAAGTTTATACGCAAGGTTACGTCAATACCAATGTTTTTATTTAAATATACGGTTTGTATGTGTGTTGGTTCATGAGTTATAGCCATCTTAGTGAACACATTTCGAAATATTTGAGTTATTATTTTGAAAAACTGAAATACAATTCGTTTTTAGAGTCAAACCATTGATTCAATTTATATGCTTGGCTATTCTGAATCACAACTTCGGGGATCTATAAAATAAATTACATATAAATACAACACTAAAGATAATTTATTCGCTGGCCAAAGTCCTGCCGACCGCCATGCTATCACTTCCCATGTTTTTAAGCAAAAATTAAAAGCGCTTATGGGTTTTAGCGTGAAATCTAAAGTGTTTGGTGAAGTGAAGTTCTGGATGTATTCTGTGGAGTGGCAAAAGCGTGGTTTGCCACACGCTCACATTTCAATATGGTTGGTGAATAAAATCACATCGCATGAAGTTGACAATGTTATATGTTCTGAAATTCCAGATCAAATAAGTGATCCTGAATTATATGATGTTGTTGTGCAAAATATGATACACGGTCCTTGCACAGCCCACGTCATATGCTTGAGTACGCGAATTAGAAATCTGTTGAAGCTTTGGAAAGATCAATGAAAGATC
Organism: Linnaemya vulpina; assembly: GCA_963675445.1. Classification (NCBI taxonomy): domain Eukaryota; kingdom Metazoa; phylum Arthropoda; class Insecta; order Diptera; family Tachinidae; genus Linnaemya; species Linnaemya vulpina. The sequence continues at coordinate 62,447,324 of OY776280.1, read as the reverse complement.
TCCGAGATAATTTAGAGTTGTTGGGTGGTGCGTTGATTTTATTGCCAGTCGATTTTAGGCAAACATTGCCCGACATTCCTAGACCGACAGCTGCCGATGAAATTAACGCTTGCTTAAAGTCTTCATATTTCTGGAGATTTGTTAAAACATCGAAACTCACTATCAACAACGTTCGTGTTCAGTTACAGAATGATGCATCTGCTGATAAGCTCTCTAAGCAACTGCCGAAAATTGGGAACGGTGCAATGCCTATTGATGACACTGGATTGATAGATAACATTGCCAAATGATGTTTGCCGTTTCGTACAGTCAAAAGAGGAATTGATTGAATATGTTTTCACTTACATGACACAACAATATACATGCCAGGCATGGCTGAGTGCTAGAGTTGTTTTGGCGGCAGAGAACAAAGATGTTACTGACTTAAGCATGGCTAGACAATCAAAGATTCCTGGCGAAGTGGTGTTGTACAAGTCTAACGCTACTGTTGCCAATCAAGAAGCTGTTTTGAATTATCCAACCGAATTTTAGAATTCGTTGGACTTACCAGGATTGCCCACGCCTAAACTCCAACAGAAAGTTGGAGCCACTATTATTATGCTTCGTAATATCAATCAACTCCGTTTGTGTAATGATACAAGACTGGCTATTAAAGGGTTGATGGCTTATGTAATTGAAGCTGGAAAATTAAAAGGCGAAGATGTCTTCATGCCACGTATCCCAATGATTCCGTCTGATATATTTGAATTTGAATTTAAACGACTTCAGTTTCCTTCAACAATAAAAGCAGTTTATCACTGATTTAAATTAATTCGAATTAATTTTTTTATTGTCTTTTTTGCACTACGAAGTGTGCAGGGGGTGCGCTAGTTTTATATACATTTTTTGGAGAATAATTTAATAAAGTCTTTGTTTCGTTATTTATATCTTATATATTAATTTTAAACTTTGTTTTCGGCTTTCTGTGAACAGACACCATTCGTTAATATCGTACGCAATTTTCATCTGATCCCTGAGCATCTTTGTGTCCTTACAATAGGAAAACGGTTTTGAGTCATCAACAGTAAAATATTTTGGAAGGCCTGACTGTCGTCTTCTATATTTTGTGACCTTTGACCCAGGTTGCAGCTCTTCAGATATCCGTTGTGATAGCTGCAACTCAGAAACAATGTAATCCAGTCGGTCTTTCGTAATTAAGATTGATGCACGCGGTGGTCCATGTTTCTAGTTTTTTCCTATAGTTCGACCTTTTAAATAAATATGAATGTGTTAGTAAAGAAAATACGTGGAAAATTCACTAATTCCAAAATTATATAACTTTTGACCGTATTATATTGTTTTAATAAATATTTAATTTGGAATATTTAAACTTCTTATTTATTTTAGACTTAATTTACAAATGAAAATCTTGTCTTGATTTCTTTTCTCGAAAATAGTGCAACAATTTTTAACCCTTTCCTATAGAAAATTGCAGCATTCTGTGAATTGAAATTAAGGAATTTATGAGAACTTAATCCAACATTCGTAATGAAAAATAATTTTACTAAAAAGTGGCTTCTTTAAGCTGCCACTTTTTAGAAAAATAGTGAAAAAATGTTGCACTTTTTCTAGAAAAGAAAACGTCGTTATATTTGATGGGCGTTCTTTTTGGAAAATAATGATCAAGTATTCACCTTTTTTAAACTTTCATTGGAATTCTACAGAAATTGTATCCTTTTTCAGCTATAGAATGCAAAAATCTAGGTGTATATAATCTTATCTCTCATCAGCTTGGCACAGGCTGGAATTTTTCGTCATATCGCGCTGCTTAGAAACATGCGGATGTATTCTTCAACTTAAGTCCTTCGACTAAAGTCCTTCGACTTAAGTCCTTCGACTTAGTTGCACTACTCCGACTTGCCTACTTGTTGGCGGGGAAAGCACAAAAGTTTAACACTATTCACTCGTTTTTTTTTCTTCTATATTTTGCCTACTCTGGCATACACGCTGTCTGTTATTAAGAACGTGATGAATAAGTGTAAGACTAGAGGTTGTTATATATATAAAATTTGTTTCGCAACTTTTTTTATTTTGTAGCCAAGCCAACTGCCAACGTTTGGGAAATTCTGATAATTAGCATTTTTCGCTTAAATAAATAGCTGTACTTTTCTGCCAAAGACATTCATTACGGTTTCAGTTTTATTGCCATACGTTGAGGAGTGAAAATACAAGAAGTTTTAATATAAAAATAAAAAGGGCAGAGAAGAAAAGTTCCAGCAAATTATATGCCTTTAAAATAAGTCAAATATATCTTATAGTATTTTAAAATGTAAGTAAATTTGAAGAAAAATAAGAAATCAAACATCAAACTTAAAACGTATGCCGATTTCTTTTCTCGAAAAAAGTGCAACATTTTTTACACTTTTCGCTAGAAAATGGCAACATTTTGTAAATTGAAAATAAGAAATTTATTAGAAATTAATCCACCAAACGAGGCGGAAAATAATTTCGGTTTTAAAACTTCTGCAAACTGCCGCTTTTTAGAAAAATAGTGAAAAAATTCTGCACTTTTTTTAGAAAAGAAAACGCCATTAATTATGTAAAGCACGTTAACACACTGAAATTATTATGGAACACAAAAACAAAATTCTATATTAATTTTGCTTTTCATATATATATTTTAAACATTTTTATATGTTAAGCAACTCCTAAATATCAGGGTTATTGTTCAGTTAACAAATTGTTGTTCATTTGGCGGTTACTTGCCATGTGAGTAAAAGTTTTTTTGTAACAAATAAAATATCTACATCCGTTAGTGCCGAATCGTATATACCAGTCGTCAACTTAGGTCGGGAGTATATATAGAAAAACATTGAGAACCAGATAATTTATTAAGACGTTATTTTATTACCAGGCGAAAAACTTGAAATATTAATTTGTTCGGTGAAACATCTTTGAAATTGTAGCTTTCTTTGCTTATTTTATTGGATAACTGATCATGCAGAATGTCTATATATATATATATACATGTTTCTAGCTAAAAATCGCGGCGTTTGGTACCACGTGGCCGCTCGTGGCTCTGCCTTTAAAAATTCAAAGTGTTCAATTAACAACCAAAATAGTTTATGACTACCCAGAATTTTATTAATTGATTTTACAAAATTCCCCACTGTGCACAAAGTTAATTTAATATAATTTTCGCTTTATTTGTCTGTAAAAAAAACCATTTCGAAAAGACTACTGGCGTTTTCTTTTCTAGAAAACATGCAACATTTTTTCACTTATTTTCTTAAAAGTGGCGGTTTGGAAAAGTTATAAAACAACAATTATTTTTCGTGCTGGCTGTTGGATTCATTTCCAATAAATTCCTTATTTTGAAATGGCAAAATGTTGCCATTTGCTGTTAAAAAGTGTGAAAAATGTTGCATTATTTTGTGGAAAAGAAATCGCTCTAAATAAGTATTTAACTTTTGCCTTTGCTTAAAGAAATTCTCAAAAAAGTTGCTGGACAACAACATGCCGGTGGATACCACCCAGGCGGTCGAGTATCACTGGCTTATTTTGAAAGCATTTGGCTTGGATCCACCCAAACGTAACTCTAAATGGTTTAAGCCCTACATTGTTTATGCCATCATATTAAACATGTCAATATTATTATTTCCGCTAAGTCTCATCGTAAATGTAGCACTTTCGCAAAATATGGTGGAGTTGTGTGAAAATCTTTACAATACAATAACGGATTTGATATGCAACATAAAGTTTTTCAACATACTTGTGATTAGGCCAAAAATGCTCAAAGTGCGCAACATATTAGAACGTTTGGATGCCAGAGCCAAGACACAACAAGATGTGACCATTTTAGAGGAAGGCATTGCATCGGCTAAAAAGCTTTTCGTTATATTTGTACGTTTATGTTTCTGTGCCTTAACCACAAGTCAAATGATTGTGTTTTTGTCCAAAGAACGAATACTTATGTATCCAGCCTGGTTTCCGTGGGACTGGAAGGCATCAAAGAGAAATTACCTCTTCGCACACTCATACCAATTGTATGGCCTGATTTTACAAACCACACAAAATATGGTTAATGACACGTATCCACCAGCGTATCTCATAATACTTTCGGCTCACATAAAAGCATTAGCTGCACGTATCAAGCACTTGGGATGTGATGGCATAAGTTGCGAGGAGACTTTATATAGAGAGCTGAAGGATTGCATCAAGGATCATAATACTATACACGAGTATGCCATTCATTTCGTAGATAAACAAGTTTAAACAAGAGCACTCAAATTTGAAGCCAGACTCATCCGCATAATCACGATATACATAATCCACAAAACGCATTTGTATTCTCTGTTTCTTTTATTTTCTTGCCACACAATGAAATAGGAAAGTCTTCTAATGGAGTTAGAGAATGTTAGCTGTGATAGGCTGGTGTAGGTAATTGCGGGCTTTTCGTAAACCATATAATCCATGGTAATATTGTTTACCCGACTGCAGAGATTAACTCTATTCCAAACACAATGGGAATTATCAAACTGTCTTTTATCTTCTTCATTGCAAAAATGTTCACAGTTTCACAAAGTTTTGAGAGTCACAAAAGTTATGAGTGTCTGTCTTTTGAGTTCGCATGTCGAACAAATCTATCAAATTATTTGCATAAAATTTTGTGAAAAAAGTGTAAAAAATTATGCCAAAAGTGTACTTTATCAAAACAAAAAATTCTTTGGAATTCTCACATCCAGGATAACTATCAGGAGTGCGTTGCAAGAGAGACCACAATAGACAATTAAAATCGACAGAAATCAATTGATTAGCGACTAAAGCAAAGTCCGATTAATTAAATTGCCCAACCACTAGTTGCTATTTCTACTGACTAGTGTCATCTTAAAAAGTGCATCAAATCGTAATTTAGAAATTTTCAAATTTTGACTTGATGCTGGAAATATTTTAGAATTTAGAAATTTCTGCTGTGAAACGTAAAAAATTATCTCTGATAAGAAAAAAAAAGAAAAAAGAAATATTTTTAATCCCGCCGTATTGCTTTCTATTTACAGACTTTTTACACTTATTTTGCTCTCAGTTATTCACTTTTTATTTTAATTTTTTTTTTAATAATTGTGAAATCAAACTTAGCACGATTGAAATAAGTTAAAGTATTAAAAAGAGCTTTTCTGAATCACTTATATTGTGGAAAGAAATTATTTATTATTGAAAATCAGACCGATCAAAAAGACGGTTCATGGTTACTGTAGCAAAAAAAAATCGCCGCTACAACGATAAGTAAAATTGCTACAACATATTCTATATCATATGAAATTTATTTGTTGGATGGTTAAGCAATGTCTATATGCATTTCATTGGCTCTTCATACCAAATCGTCAGTAGACTTCGGCCACAATTTTGAAAAGTTTCAAACTTCTCAACTTATTCAAAGACTTTTAGAAACCATCTGAGAATTATGTTAATAAATTAACTATAAAAATTCTCAAATGATTTTAAAAAATCACATTATAATAAGTGTAGTAGGCTATGAAACTTAGACAAACCAAAACCCAGCAAACAACTTTTATTCGATAGGAATCTATTTTATTTTTCTTCACCTTTATACAATTAGAAATCCTTTGGATAACACTGAAAGTATTTATAAGGCAAAATGAAAAACAAAATCTCAATTTAATTGTTAATAAATTAACTCCATTTGACATACTGTCATTGTACTATTATAATATTATAATATGCATATAGACATTGCTTAGCTACCCAACAAATAAATTTCATATTAAATAGATATTTTATATTTAACTTTGCATTTGGATTTTCCTAAAAGGTGTGGCTTTTAGTTATATTTGAAACGTACATATTTATTTCTTATTTTTGAGTGTCATGTGCTTTGAAATAGTGTAAAAATACTTGCACGTTATGAGAAGACAAGAACATGTGACGCATGAGTAGCGTTGTTAAGTATACGAATGAGCTGAAGCTAATAAGAAGCGTATAAATAGGGAAAGTAACAAAATTAGTGTCATCTTATAAGGAAAAATTAATCTTCTCACAAACATTAAAACTCGGAGAGAATTGACATGCTCTTTTTGGGATTTAAACGGAAAAATAAAACTCTTTAAAAAAGTTTCATTCGATAATAGTAAAATAAAACTCACTTTTTAACAGTTTCATCTGAAGTTTTATATCTTGTTTGAAGGGTAACTCCTAAATATGGAGGTGAGAGCATATTTTGAGATGTCCTATTGATTGGTTCATGAGAGCAGTTATTGGCTTTCGAGGATTCTAAGATGGACTGCCGATTTGCCCATACTACAAGCTATCGTTCGATCGTACAAATAACATTTAAAAGAAAAACAATTTTTAAGTGTTAAAAGTTATTTTTTCGATCGAACGATAACTTGCGGCATCTGAGAATAGGCAGGAATAGTATTTGAGTTTGTACTCTTCGGATAAATGTTGTTTATGATCTGCGAAAATATCTGATTAAGTGCTTAAAAGCACCTGGACTATTGATGCATGGCATGCTGGTTTTTTCTTGTCTTGGACCAGCACTGTGGGCATGACATGCAGCGCACGGTGCCAGCACTAGAAGAAATGTTGTTCAGTTGTAACTATTTCCAGTTGTTACTTCGTCGATGAATCTTTTGTCACTGGCAAAGATATATGATAGTGCTGTATACTGCTCTTTTAGTACATGACGGTGTTAATGACTGTCGCTTATATGCAGCGACCAGTTTTATGCCTTCGTCATTGACACAAGCCGACAACATTTCAATCGACTTGAATGGAGATTATGAAAATTCCACACCATATTCATAACTGAGGTCGGAGTCGAACCCGGGCTTTAAGGCATGACTGGATCATTACTTAAGCCAACCGCAAGCTCTGATTGTACTCTGAGTAAGAATAATTTTTACAATTAATAAAAAGTGTTCAAGTAACATCGACAAAATTCTGCTCATCCTGACCCTCCTTCGAACATCAGCAATCGGCAAGAGTATGAGGAAAGTTATGGAGAATCGTCGAGTGGTTATTAGGAAAGTTGCTCAGTATATCGACACTTGACTCTCATGGCATGTTGTTTCTGATACCGAAATTCATATCGCAATAGCAAAATTATGCCAAAAGAACATCAGGATACTTTTCTTTAAATAGTGATAGGCGAGTAATAATTTTTTTTTTTTAATAATTCTGTTGTTGAAATTTGAATTTTTAACAATATATCACACAATAATATGAATCTATAACAAAAATATGCAAAAATATGCATTTTCATCAAAATATGCCAAAATACACACCAACAAATCGATGTCCTTTTTAATCGAATTTAATAATTCGTAAAGATATTTCAGTTTTTCCATAATCCGGCTTAAGGGAAAAAACATGCATTTGCAGGAAACTCCTGTCCTGGCGATTTTTTTCCGCCAACATGAAAGTTACATGAAAAACGCCGGTTTTAGCTGTTTTTACCGAGATAAAGGCCACAATAAATTTGTTGTTGTATAAACGTTCGAAGAGTGGGATATGGTTGAACGTGCTGATTTGTTCTACAACCACGTGCACACCAAAACGGAACAGTTACTCTTGATATCGGTTGAAAAAAGAACTTAATTATTTTCCATGGCAAATTGTGAAAGAAAATCATAAAATAGAAGAAGGTCTTGGTTGAATTTTAGGCGCATGCGTAACATAATCGCCCATATTCTATTTGGCAGCGTTCACATCGTCGTCAATATTATGTCAACATCACTTTTGCTCAACATCAACATCGCGTCAACACTAATTTCATATTCTATAAGAGTTGAAATGTCAGCTTTTAATTATATATTTATAATCGCCCATATTCTGTTTGACGGCGTCAACTTTGTCGTCAATATTATGTCAACATCACTTTTGCTCAACATCAACATCGCGTCAACACTAATTTGATATTCTATAAGAGTTGAAATGTCAGCTTTTAATTATATATTTATAATCGCCCATATTCTGTTTGACGGCGTCAACTTTGTCGTCAATATTATGTCAACATCACTTTTGCTCAACATCAACATCGCGTCAACACTAATTTGATATTCTATAAGAGTTGAAATGTAACGCTGCCTGTTTATCGATAATTTAGATACACATATCAGAAATGCAAAGAAAACTGCATGAAAATCGTTTACATGTACCCTACAGCAAATAATTTGAATACACGCAAGTCTTGGTTGAAATTTTAGAAAATAAAATTGTTGATAACAAAAAAAAAAATCCGAGGCTGAACGTTTTTTGTCCAATAATTCGATATAAAATTTTACCAGAAATTGTGCTTTTTTGAAACGCAGTCTATTTTATTTTTAGCCGCATTTCTTTTTAGCCATTAAACACAATAACGACAGCAGGCTATAGACTACAACTTGTCAAAAATAGAATACATGTGCGTATCTATATGAAAATACTAGTATAGTAATACTACTACGGGCAACACGGCTACTGGTTGTTGTCCCTGCTGTTTTTGTGGTTGTTGTCAAATTTAACGAATTTCTCTTTTGGTGAGCGACAATAAATAGATAAGGATTTTGTTCCATCTCCTTCAGCAATTTTTCAACTAGTTTAGGATTTGTAATTTTAATTTTATCTTTATCCATTTTCTTTTTCTTTTCAAAATAACGCAAAAAAATTTTGTCAACACAACGCAACACCAAAAACATTGATGGCAAAGTCAGAGTCAATATTGAACAGCATCGCCGTCACATTTTCATAGAGAATATAAAAAACATGTTGACAGTAATCGATAACTTTCAATATTGACATTGGGAAAGGCGATTTGCATCAAGGACTAAAAATAGTATTGCGTTGCAGTGACGCTGCCAAATAGAATATGGCCGAATATGAAAGTCATGACGGACTTTATTTTCTACTGTAGAGCTTAATAAAAAATTAAAAGTGAATGCTGGACATGCTGTCAAGCACGTGTACGTGTTAACATCAAGCACGTGTACGTGTTAACATCAAGCACGTGTACCCATGCTAGTAATCAAGCACTTTGACCATGTATTGTGACGTTAAGAGTTTCTCATAAGATCAGGAAACAGTTTGCCCAACATTCGCACCTGTAACAAATGAAAAAATTTCCAAAGCCCCTTCTTTAACCTCAAAAAATTATATTTAAAAAAAATGTTTAAAATAATTCTTTTTAATATATTTTTTTTGCAGACTTTTTCTTCACATCCAATCAATGATTTCCGTCATCTGTCTGGCACAATTTGTGGCTACCGGCTTAGCGCAGTGTACCATGGGCGTTTATATAATTTATGTTGGCACACATCCGTCGAAGTTACTCAATCTGTTCATCTATTTCACAGCGATTACAATGGAAATTTTTATTCTGTGCTATTATGGCGATTTGTATTGTCAGGCAAATGACCATTTAACAGAATCCATATACGCCTGTAATTGGATGGATCGTGATGAAAAGTTTAAAAAGGCGTTTTTGTTTCTATTGAAACGTTCTCAAATGCCGAGTACTTTAATGGCGGGCAATTTAATTCCGGTACGAATGCCAACATTTGTCAAGGTGAGTGAGTACATCGAGTTTTATTTTCTTGATCCTTAGAAATACTTTTATCCTTTTCAAATAGTTAGTAAAATCCATTTTATAATTGGAAATAATCAAAAAGTTTTGAGATTTTGTGAGTGAGATTTTGTACGTTTACTAACTACCAGCAATAACCGTAACAATGTTACTACTAACCTGGCTTACAATACATTGTGGCGCAAAACTACCGTTAGCGTTTGAATGTTTAATAACTTTTTTATTTAATGGTTATTATTATAAGTATTATTTTCTGTACTATCAAGTATTTTATTGGGGAATATTTTTTGCTTAAGTAGGATAAATTATATTCCTCAAGTGGTAGTAATTTTCCCCTTTCCTAAATTCCTGGTCTTTTCATAACATTTTGTAAAATTTCTGATGAATTTAATTGCGGTTATATCGTTTTAGCTGGGGCATGGTCGCTGACTTTTACTTATGACCTTTGATCCGAATAAATCTGTTGTTAAGTCCATTGCAGCTGAATGATTTGAAATCGCTGCGGAATGAAATGGTTTCATCAAGCCGATTTTGGTAGTCAATTCTTTTTTTTTTTCTTTTTTTTATAAAATGGCTAAAAATTTTTATTCAATTATCGACCTTCTTATTATGATGTCGTGCTAATATATAGTTCTTTTTCCGAACAACAGACTTTCAAGGTCATACAGTTCTTGCTGAACCTCATGTCGGAACATGTTCAATGCGTTCAAAATTTTCTGAATAGATCACCGCGATAGCCTGCGTTGGATAACTTGTTCCGTGTGGACATGGACGATGTCTTACTGCAACTTGTTATCGAAAACTTTCAAACAGTGGGTTTATTGTTTGTGCTGAAGATCCAATACGCTTATTGAAGGAACGATTTTCATTTTAAAAATAAAAATCGTTGTTAGTTGTTCCATTTTAAATTCCCCAAATTTCGCTCACAAAATTCTGAAATAAAATTAAAAAATATGTTAATAAATTAACTCCATTTGACATACTGTCATTGTACTATTATAATATGAAATTTATTTGTTGGCTGCCCTACAAGAAATGAATGACTGAAACTCATGATACAAAGAAAACAAAGATAATGCAATGCGCAGGTCCGTTATGCTTGTATATGAATCAGCTGTTTTGTGTGACGTCACACCCTGTAATACATTTTTTGTTAGAAAGCAATTTATTTCATTTGAGCTAAGAAAATTAAATAAATTTACATTCTAATATTAAAATAAAAGTTTAACTTGTGAAAAAAAAAGTAAAATGAAGTGTAGTGTTGTAAATTGCAACAAAATATACAAAAGTAATGCGGCTGAATGCAGTTTTTTTCAATTTCCAACAGACAGTGCCCTTCGAAAGAAATGGATTAGCTTTTGTGGCCATAAAAGATTCAATCCAGATAAATCATTGGTCTGCATGCATCATTTTAAAGCGGAGGATTTCGCCAATACGATGCAGTATGAAATGGGTAATAAAAGTACAATTATATTAATTTTAGAGTTGCAATATTCATATATGTATGTATGTTTCCTAAGGTTTTTCTAAAAAAAGATTGCTAAAGGTAGGTGTAGTCCCAACAATTAACAGTGCGTTAGCCCAGGCCGATGAGAATACTTACCGTGTTTTAAGAATTGAGCGGAGGAATAATAAAAAAATTGTTGAAGATATTTTAAAAAATCACGAACAAAAGAATATTTTGCAGTCAACTGAAAATATACCTGTAGGTACATCGGAAAACATGGGTGAAATTGAAACTTTGGAGTCAATTCAAAATGAACATGCAGTTACTACAGTGGAAAAGTTGGGTGAAATTGAAACTTGTGGATTTCAAAAGTCTAATGCAGAAATTTTTACCATGAATGAGAATGTTTTCCATAACCTAACTCTGAAAGTGTAAGTGAAGATTTAAGAAGTAGAAAAAAAATGGCATAAAACAATAAACTAGAATTTACTTCCTTACTATTTTGTTAAGTATGTAGTAAACAATAAATAAATTAACTTTAGTAATCGAAGTTGTCTTTTATTTCAATTTTAGAAACAAGATATAAAATACAAACAAATTTGAACTGTTAAGTCTTTGTTATACAAAGATTTTTAACAAAACGATTTATGAAAAAATAATTTCTTATACTTTTAAAAACATACAAAATAAATAAAAAACAATTTTGTAGTGGTCGCAGCAAAAAATAATAACTTTTTACAATAAAAAAATATGTAAACAAAATTTTTCCATGCCATTTACATGTGTTTGTGTGTCAGTGTTTATATTTATTTGAGGGTGTGACGTATATGCGCAGAAGAAATGTGTTTTTAAAATTTCTTTGCATTATCTGTTCTTCTTTGTATCATGACTGAAACTAATACACAAAAACATTTTCACTAACACAATTAAAAATATTTTAGCCAACAGCGTTACCATTTTTTGACTTTTCATACCTAAATTCTTACGATTTGTTTTTAGTTGATCAAATATATACTCTTTCAGTATGTTTGTGTATGTACAAGTTCAATGAAGCTGCAAAAATAGTTATATAATAAACCAATTAACAAAATTTACTTAAATTTTGCTCTAATTGTTGTTTTAAATGTTCCACAGGGTTTAAGTGTTCAGGGATTTTTGGAGCATGAGAAATACATATATATAGGAATTAAGAAAAGAAGTATGAGCGACAACGCTGGTTTTTACAGGCTAGAATACTGTGTGCAAGAGTAAGACAATAAATTTGTCAACCTTCTGTATAGAAAAGTTTCTAAATTGAAGAAAAATAAAATAAAATTTACAATAGAATATAAAATAAAGTGAATTTCGACTACTAATGACATCCTTGCGTATTATGATGTCCACTGATGATCATTTGGGATACGAAGAAAAGGACACTACAAGAGGTAAATCTATCTTTTGAAAAACTCTTGCGGTGATACTTTATTCTTATATTGCAACTGATGACAGTTTCCTCGCTTTCTAGGAAATGTTGGAATTAGCTGTACGGGAGATGTCGATTTCATTTTGTTGGGCGGTGATTTATTTCACAATGATGTGCCAAGCCAAAATGCATTGCACAAGTAAGTTTAGTTTTAAGGAAAAAACAAGATATAAAACTAAATTTATTTCCATCTTTAGATGAATGAAACTATTGACAATGTATACTCTTGGTGATCGTGAACTGAATATCTCCATACGGGTATGCTCCATACATAGTAATCACGACGACCCTAGCGTTTTTGGTGGCTTGTTCTTAGGGTTTGTTGTCTACCACGGGGTTATTTAATTATTTTGGTCGATGGACTAATATCAGTAAGTTTTGTGTATATTAAATATAATACAAGCATATTTGTATATATATATAAATAATAAATTTCCTATAATATAATTGAAATGATATTAAATGCGTTTTATTTCATCGAGTTTGGTTAGGTTAGGATTGTTAGCAACCCCGTCATCGATGACACCATACCCGTAGAGGGTGACCGGGTCACCAGTGAAACCATAAAAGTCATTAGAGAAAAATTCATATAGAACAACATTAGAGTAAGTAGCTTGAATATATGTTTAACAGGCGATAATATACCACAAGTTAGAAAGGGATGCAAGATCACACGTACACAAAAGTTTTAGTCATTTTTTTCCGTTTGGCCTTAATAAAATGATAGAAACTTTGTACTACGTGATGACCGAAATTTGGTCATCAGTGCCAGTCGTTTTACCGGTAATATGACCGGCACTGTTCTTGTAGGGTGAGTAATAATGACAGTATGTCAAATAGTTAATTTATTAACAATTAAATTGAGATTTTGTTTTTCATTTTGCCTTATTAATACTTTCATTGTTATCCAAGGGATTTCTAATTGTATGAAGGTGTAGAAAAATAAAATAGAGTCATATCGAATAAAAGTTGTTTGTTGGGTTTTGGTTTGTCTAAGTTTCATAGCCTACTACACTTATTATAATGTGATTTTTTGAAATCATTTGTGTATATTTATAGTTAATTTATTAACATAATTCTCAGATGGTTTATAAAAGTCTTTGAATAAGTTGAGAAGTTTGAAACTTTTCAAAACTGTGGTTGAAGTCTACTGACGGTTTGGTAAAAAGCACCAATGAAATGCATATAGACATTGCTTAACCAGCCAACAAATAAATTTCATATTATTAAAAAATATGAATTAATTTAAAAAATTATTAAACAGCAAACCATAAGGGTAGTTTTGTAGCATCCTGTATAATATCCACTGTTCGTTTTAGCTGCATTCGAATGTAAAAAGATGAAATTAAATATTTCTGAAGTAGATGTTTTAATTACAAGCTTCTGGATAATTTTGTGACATATATTTTTTATATATATATTATTTCCTTGTCCGCCACCCCTGTCCAATTAATCAGTCCAACTTTTGACTACTTTTTAAAAATTTCACAGTGTGGCCTCAATGGTTCCCTGAATGTTGGCTTTCAATACTTGAAGATTTTTCGGGGTTATAAACATAAACTTATAACATAAGATCCAGAGTAGTTACAAATTGCATGAACGGTGGTGGGCGGCTCAGGCTAGAGCACCACTTATAATGATAAAGTTGTTACCAAACACTCTCACAAATACTAACACGTTAATTTTTCAATGAATCGAATGTTGGCAAGTTGCACCTGCCTGTTGGAATCAGATGTTTTTTTTTTAGTTGAACCATTTCGCGAACAGATTTCTTTTTTGGAAAGCGAATTTCCACAATTTGAGTGCACTGTTCCAGTGCCAAGCGATTCTTTGTGATCTTAATGAACAGCAGTGTCAATACAGTTTGACATTCTGAGCTGTGAAATCGTAGTTATCGCTCTCAATAAAAAAACACTCGATACAATTCTGATTAGTTTATTATGTGGCTAAATAATAAAAACTGCAAAATCTTCTGGTGAACTCACCAGGACAGTTGAACACAGATTTTAGTTCGTTACTCGCTTAGATATATCCGCTGCTGACTTGAATGACTTGAAGAATGAGACCGAAATAAATTGATTTAACTTCACTGAAGTAATTTGAAAGAAAAAAAAATTGCTTGAAGGCAGTTGTTCGGAATAAATAGTAGCGCAACTGTGACTGCAAAACTATAAGTGCTGAAGCTCAGTGCGAAATAAATTTCTTAAATCCTTAAATTTTATTTCAAAAAGAGCGCCGATTGGGCACAATATTTTTTTATTTTTTTGAAAGCTCAAGTCTTAGCTGGAACTCTGCATTTGTATTAAAAATAAATAACAGTCTTTAAGAAAGCGCTGCTGTTATACAAATCCATGCAGCATCCTTTTATTCTCTTACATGGCGATCAGACCTCCCCTTTAGATTTCCTTGCAAACAATTTTGTTTTTATTTCTATGCACTCGATTTGAAGTTATTAAAACCGCCGGGGCAACATTCATTCGCTGACATTGTGAAACAAGCAAAATGGATAATTAATTAAATAATATCAAAATAAGCGGACAGACTTTTCAAAATTAGGTTGAAGTCCAACGAAATACAGGGGTTTAGAGTTAGTGGGTTATTCCAGTCAATGGCTTTAAAACCAGCGGTCTGGCACGTCTATCATCTGATTCGATCTCACAATCACCGTACCGATCAGTTAAGTCGATTCATTAAATAATAGATGTGAAGTAAAATTAAATCAAACGAATCGCAAAGAACTGTCAGTTGTTAAATCAGCTGTCAAACAAAACAGTGCTGCTAACTCAAATATATATATATATATATATATATATATATATATATATATCGAGTGATTTTTTTGCTATTATCTTTTTGGCAACACTAGTTTTGACAGCTCGCGCACGTTTTGTATCTTGTGTCACTGTCAAACATCTTCAGTTTGGTCTATGATTTAATCATGAATCGTCTTACAAACGAACAACGCTTGCAAATTATTGAATTTTATTACCAAAATGCGTGCTCTGTTAAGAAAGTTCATCGCGCGCTTCTTCCATTTTATGGTCAGTTTAATCGACCTACTGAGGCTTCTATTCGGGCTATTGTAAAAAAATTTCGCACCAAATTTACATTGTTGGACATTAAACCACCAACACGCTTACGTAGAGTGCGAACTGAAGAAAATATCGCAGCCGTATCGGCCAGTGTTGGTGATGACCGTGAATTATCGATTCGGCGCCGTTCGCAGCAATTGGGCCTCTGTCACTCCACTACGTGGAAAATTTTGCGGAAGGATTTGGGTGTGAAGCCTTATAAGATACAGCTGGTGCAAGAATTGAAGCCAAACGACCTACCACAACGCCAAATATTTGGTGAATGGGCTCTTGAAAAGTTAAATGAAGATCCACTTTTTTATCGAAGAATTGTGTTCAGCGACGAGGCTCATTTCTGGTTGAATGGATACGTGAACAAGCAAAACTGCCGTATTTGGAGTGAAGAGCAGCCAGAAGCATTGCAAGAGCTACCAATGCATCCACAAAAAACAACCGTTTGGTGCGGATTATGGGCTGGCGGCATCATTGGGCCGTATTTCTTCAAAGATGATGCGAATCACAACGTTACTGTGAATGGTGAGCGCTACCGTGCGATGATAACAAACTTTTTTTTGCCCAAAATGGAAGAGCTTGACTTGCATGACATGTGGTTTCAACAAGACGGTGCCACATGCCACACAGCACGCGAAACAATGGACCAATTGAGAGGCGAGTTCGGTGAACAGTTTATTTCACGCTTGGGACCAGTCAATTGGCCGCCCAGATCGTGCGATTTAACGCCTCTAGACTATTTTTTGTGGGGCTATGTTAAGGCTAATGTCTATAGCGACAAGCCCGCTTCGATTGACGCACTGGAAGCCAACATTGCCAACATTATTCGTGAGATACCGGCCGAAATGTCGGAAAGAGTATGCCAAAATTGGACTAAGCGGATGGACCATTTGAGGCGCAGCCGCGGCCAACATTTGCATGAAATAATCTTCAAACATTAAATTATATCGACCCAACTATCAATCCAAATAAATATTTCATGCATTTTTCTGAATTTTGTGTGTTTTCTTTTTTTTTAATTTCCGATAGTTCTTATAAAATCACCCATTATATATATATATATATATATATATATATATATATATAATATATAAAATAAATAAAACACATTTCATGTGTGTATCTTAAATAATTAGGTCTGTTCGTTTACGTGATATTTTGTAACAAATTGTGCAAAATGTTACTGAATGTCGTTCGTTTTCTTTCTCCAGCAAGAAAATTTATTTAAATTGAGAGAAAGAGAGTCAGAAAATTGACATTTGAATAACTGAGAACTTACAAAATCTTACTGGAAAAATGTTGTTCAGTAAAATTCAGCAAGATGGAACAGATGTTTTGACTGCTTCTTCTTACCAATTAAAAAGTAAACAAAAAAAGTTTTATTTGTAAAATATTTTGCAAAAAGTTTTCAAATTGGGTTTTTGGTCAAAATATGTATGTATGTATTTATGTATTTGCACTAGGAACCACAAAAACTTGAATTGAAGTTATAAAAATTTATTTATTTATTGAAAACTTTATTTTTAACACATGAACATTCTTTTGAATTAGCATGACTCATCAGCTGTTCAGCAAAATAACTGGCAAAATCTTGCAAAATGCTGTTCGCCTACTTTTTTCCTAATTTTTATAATTGAAAGCAATTGAGAGTAAATTTGGTTATTTTCTCTATCACGAAGCTGCTGGATAAATATTGCTGGAAAAGTAAACAAACAGACCTATTATCTCAACATTTGTTTCATACATGTCTATAATTTATATATAATATATATATATATATATATATATATATATATATATATATATAATTTTCTCTTTTCCTCTTTCAGGTTGTAAAAACTGCCTATTCTGTTTTCACGGTACTCAATGAAACCAATTGAATTGAACTCCAACTAATAAATATATTTTAATTGTGCAGTTTATTTTTTTATTTTTCAATTTTGTGTGTCATAATAATATAATCGAATAAATTAAATTGCGTTAAAAACTTATTTCGCTCTTTATTATTTCCCGCCAAAAGACATAAGCAAACTAAAAAGGCAAAACAAATAATGAATTATATTGCGCACTACCTTAAAGCAAGGACTATAGATTTATGTTTCTTTATTTTATATCATTTATAAATCTATAGTCGTTGCTTAAAGTTTAGTGAACAGTTATCAGACTGTAGATCATAAAAATATATCGTTACGCTTGAAAATGCTTTATTTTGGAAATTACTGGCAAAGAGGCAGTACTAATTTTTAAAAAGTCGACTTTTTTTACAAAGAGGGTACCCCTTGGGAAATTTTCAATTTTAGCTTTCGTCTCATAAAATGGCAAATAGGCTTATATACTTTAAAATGTGGTTTATTTTAGAACTACTTTCGAAGAAGAGTGTATCATAAAAAATTATGCCATTTCCAAGAACATTTTCAAAAAGTCGACTTTTTTAGTTTTAGCTGTTGTAAAGGGCACTACGAAAACTAGGCCTTGTTCTATCAAAATTAAAACAATATATATTTTTCATTAATTTTTTTTTCAGAATCAATTGCCTTATGGATATATGAGCTTCAAAACCATTTCCCAAAACGGATCGTATGAGATTGGATAGTTGCCTTCTTTTGTACAATTGCATTAATATGAAATAACAGGCCACAGATGTATGTAAATAACACGGCCTGAGTAACTAAATACACGTTTCATTCTTGTTACATAGCAAATAAATAAATAATAAGTACATATTTACTTTGTAACAAACCAACTTATTCAATAAATATCATTAACTACAAAATTGTGTCGCTTTTTCTTCTTTCTTGCTAGTCCAGAACCAAACTACTGTAGACTGTGTCATAAGTAAGTATTTGTTTATTTTTATATAATTAAAAACTCATCTAACATTTACTTATAACAATTTCATCTAATAATTTCAATTATACACAAAGAAATATGTTTACAATTTGTTTTTATTTCATTAAAAAATCACACGTAAAATAATTTGCAAAATAATCTCATTGAAAGTAAATTTTTAATAAACACAACGGCTAAGCTATCAGATGCTGGTTTGTTTGTTTGTTTGCATAAAAAGTGCAGTTCTTTTGGTTATCAATCAAATATAATAAATACACACACTTTTTGTTTCGTTTGTCAATTAAACAAACAAAATAATTACACTGATTTGCTTTTACACATCTATCAGATGATGATTTGTTTGTTTGTGTAGGTGGTGCAAATAAATAAAATATACAAACACACAAAAAATAGTCAATTTTACTTGTAAGCTATGCACTAGAGCAATGAAATCATTAATAGTTGACTGCAAGTTACATGAGTGCATGGCGCAGCTAGTAGTGTGTCTGGCTTGCAATCAGAGGGCTGAGTGATCGAATCCCCACTGCAATGTAACTTAATAAAATAAATAAAATGGTTAATAGTTACGCACACCAGCAATGAAACTGAAATAAGTTGATTAATTGATATGTGAGTTCGTGGCGCAGCTAGTAGTGTGTCTGGCTTGCAATCAGAAGGGTCAGTGTTCGAATCTGCCTGGAAGTATGAAAATTAATAATTGCATACAAAAATGCAAAATGAGTGCAAGTAAAGTAAATGCACCGGACAAGAGCAATGAAATCAAGAATAGATAGTTGTAAGTTAATAAGAGTTCGTGGCGCAGCTGGTAGTGTGTCTGGCTTGCAATCAGAAGGACGAGTGTTCAAAACCCCCCACCGATGAAAAATCAATAAAATAAAAGTAGGAAAAGATGACGAAACCGATACCGACAGAACGACAGTAAAAAATGACGAAACGACAGACCGGAAAAACCGACGGACACGACAGACCGAAAAAATGACCAAATGACAGAACGACAGACCGAAAAAAATTACCAATTTGACAGAACGACAGACCGAAAAAAATCACAGAACGCCAGACCGAAAAAAATGATAGAACGACAGACCGAAAAAATGACCAAACGACAGAGGGTGGAAAACAAAAAATGCCGACGGCAAAAAAATTTTTTTTTGCTGCGCGTCACCTACAGCAGGTGGGGGGTGGGTGAGATTTTTTTTTCATATCGTTAAAACTCGGAAACTAATGGACCGATTAGCTCGAAATTGGTCTTAAATAAAAGAGAAAGCCGATATCTATCGATCTAGACACAAATCGGATCGAATATCAAGCAACAACGCATGATTTTGCAACCCTAAATTTGAAATTTCCGATTTTACGTACTATAGCACGCTGATTTTAGTAAAAATTGCAAGGATGGCCAGATTTTTTGTAAATCGCTGGAAAATGCACACACACACACACACACATATATATATATATATATTTTTTTTTGGATTTTCATTTTGCATATATATATATATATAAATATATATATATATATATATATATATATATATATATATATATATGTATGTATATATACATATTTGCGCATTTCTTGGCGATTTACAAAAAATCTGGCCATCCTTGCAATTTTTACTAAAATCAGCGTGCTATAGTACGTAAAATCGGAAATTTCAAATTTAGGGTTGCAAAATCATGCGTTGTTGCTTGATATTCGATCCGATTTGTGTCTAGATCGATAGATATCGGCTTTCTCTTTTATTTAAGACCAATTTCGAGCTAATCGGTCCATTAGTTTCCGAGTTTTAACGATATGAAAAAAAAATCTCACCCACCCCCCACCTGCTGTAGGTGACGCGCAGCAAAAAAAAATTTTTTTGCCGTCGGCATTTTTATTTGTTTTTTCCCGTCGGCATTTTTGTTTTCCACCCTCTGTCGTTTGGTCATTTTTTCGGTCTGTCGTTCTATAATTTTTTTCGGTCTGGCGTTCTGTGATTTTTTTCGGTCTGTCGTTCTGTCAAATTGGTAATTTTTTTCGGTCTGTCGTTCTGTCTTTGGTCATTTTTTCGGTCTGTCGTGTCCGTCGGTTTTTCCGGTCTGTCGTTTCGTCATTTTTTACTGTCGTTCTGTCGGTATCGGTTTGGTCATCTTTTCCTACTTTTATTTTATTGATTTTTCATCGGTGGGGGGTTTTGAACACTCGTCCTTCTGATTGCAAGCCAGACACACTACCAGCTGCGCCACGAACTCTTATAACTTACAACTATCTATTCTTGATTTCATTGCTCTTGTCCGGTGCATTTACTTTACTTGCACTCATTTTGCATTTTTGTATGCAATTATTAATTTTCATACTTGCAGGCAGATTCGAACACTGACCCTTCTGATTGCAAGCCAGACACACTACTAGCTGCGCCACGAACTCACATATCAAATTAATCAACTTATTTCAGTTTCATTGCTGGTGTGCGTAACTATTAAAACATTTTATTTATTTTATTAAGTTACATTGCAGTGGGGATTCGATCACTCATCCCTCTGATTGCAAGCCAGACACACTACTAGCTGCGCCATGCACTCATGTAACTTGCAGTCAACTATTAATGGTTTCATTGCTCTTGTGCGTTGCTAAAAGAGTTACTAATATGAGAGGGGAATTTAATTTAGCTTTTTTAAAGCGTTATGCGTAATTTTAATGCTGTAGATTGTGTTAAAAATGCATGTATCTCGCATTTTGCAATTAGTTTTAATTTACAAGGTAAAAAGACTTAAGACACGGGCGCACAATATGTATGATTTTTGCGATTTTACGTTTTTTTTTTAGTTTCTTTAGGAGATCTGTGAAAGGATTTGGCCCAAGAATACTATAACATAACTTCTTCAATCAAACTGCCAATTTAAAGAGTTTTTATATTCAAAACCACACTCTTGAATTTTTTAATGATATATTTCTTAATTACACAATGTAAAAACAATTAAGTAAATAATTTATGATTTATCTTACAAGTTTGTTTTAATGTAAAAAGCTTTCAATTAAAAATAAATTAAAGGAAGCAGAAAAACAACATAAAAGTATTTTTAAATCTGTTTTACGTTATATAAAGTCTAAAAAAGTCCTATAAGCAAAGATGTTAAAATATATCTATATAGTACACATTTTTAAACTATTTAGATGAGCTTAATTCTTCCATTGGACTTCCAGTAGAAAGTGTAGTACTAGGAGATATAATAGGATCTGGAGGATTGCTGCTGGCCTTATTCTCCGTAAAGGAAATCATTCTTCTATTTTGATTAAGCTGATTGCTACGTTAGTTGTTATTGAAATTTCGCGGTTGCTGCTGTTGCGGTTTGGCAAGCATACCGAGAACAAAGTTGGCACTAAAAGGATCCAATAGATTGGTGCCATCCGCCAAGAAATTTGGGTTTGTATTGACAGTCTTTCGATTTCCGAATGGATATAAAGGATTGCCTTGAGCTTCTCGGGAAAAGAATTGAACTGGCATTGGTTGTCTTTGAAACATGGAGCTCAAAGCTATAAGAGGTGGTCTTAGCCAGCAAGTTGGGAGGTGGTGTTCTTAGAAAATCCATAGACGGATTATTTTGCTGTATACCTCCACTCACATTTGGGGGAGGTTGTTATAAACTCTTTAAGAGGTTTCTGAAATGACAGAAAAATGTTATAGATATTAAAAACTAAATTACGAGATTAGTATAAAATAAATAGTTGCTGAGAATGGCGGTATATCGATGGTCTGATGCTCTTCAATTATTTCCGAAACTTTGCGAATAAAACGTGTGGCAACGAAGTTAGTTTTTAAATTGCTGAATTTTGGCCACGCTTGTTCGAATTTATTTTTATATTGTAACCAGATTTAGATTATGATTGAAAGATTTTTTCAGCAGCTTTTTTCTTAGCAGCTACCAAATAGCTTAACAGAATTATATTCTTTACGTATTCGTACTCAAATGACTTTTACTTATAACGATCCCTACCTCTTCTCGTTGTTGTAACGCTGCTGTATCTAAAGCGCATGTCTACATCACAGTTAGAGGACGATCTGTAAAAACGTGAAATGTTAAAAAATTACACTTTTATAAACTATTTTATGTATTTTTACCTTGTCTCCTTATTTCCCGCTGCAAAACTACCAACAGTCTTACTGCTTTTTATCAAGCTCTGAGAATTGCTAAGGGCTGGAGTTGCCGCAGGAATCACTGGAGTTGTGACAGCTAATTGGGCCAAGTTAACCAAAAGTCAATTGATTGACCAGTTTGTAAATAAGCGATTCCCAGTTCCTGCAACTTATCAGTGTATTCGACGCTTAAAATACCATGTAAATTTTTTAAATCCAAATATGCGGGAGCACTTTTTGAGAGAGTTGTATGGACATTTAATTAGGAGTGTTATAATTAAGGTTATCAGTCCATCTAGTTATTCGCTTATTTTGTTTGGAATTTGCAGTTTTATTGATTTCTAAAAGTTGTGGTGGGTTTAAAACTAAATCCAATAATGATGGTATGCCAGAGTTATTAGTAGAAAAAAGTGACAGGATAAGGACTACCTCCACGCACAACAAGCATTTCGTCTTCATCCATATTCCATATCTTCTTCATCATCAAAAGCTGGTGAACCCAAAGGATCAGAGGCATCAAATCGTTTCTTCTAAAAAAAAAAAACAAGTAAAGCAAAATTTTATTAAAACAACATTTGGAAATAAATAAGGACAAAAATATCTTTCCTAAAAGTTGTCGACGATTCCCAAAAATAATTATTTAAATGTGCAATTTCGCAAATACCTGTGAAAAAATTTTATTCCTTTTAAAAGGCAGCTTCTACCAAATATTTAGCCAATTCGAATATTTTAAAAATATCGATTTTTTTAACAAAGAGGGTTTTAAGGGGTACCCTTATGAAATTTTCAATTTCTACTCTTTTTTTCATATATTTAAAAATATGCCAATTCTAAGGAAATTTTTAAAAAGTCGATTTTTTAACAAAGAGGTACGTATCCCTTATTAAATTTTCAATTTGAACTCTTTTTTCATAAATTTAAAAATATGATTCTCTAACTTTGAAAATTATTTTTTTTAATTCTTTTGGCCAAAAGGAAGCTTCTACCAAATATTTAGCCGATTCTAAGAAAATTTTGAAAAAGTCTGTTCTTTTAGCAAAGAGGTACCCCTATGAAATTTTCAATTTCGACTTTTCTTTTACATATTAATCAGTTCACTCAGTTTACAGTGAAGAAGAAAACTTTTTGCCAGCAGTAAAACTTCGACTTGTGCACTTTTTCAAGTCATGTACACTTCAGTATTTGTTCTTCTTAGCAATATGTATATATTAAGGAGTTGAAATATTTATAAATAGGGTGGGGTGGGTGATCGTGGTAAATTAAATTTACTTCATTGCTCTTGTGAATACCATTTTAGCTTAAATTTTTTATTGATTTTGATATGCGGGTTGTAAAAATACAGACTTACCTCGCTGGGTTCAGTGTAGAAACCTTCACAAGAGCTTAAGTTTATCGCTTGTGTTTTTTTCTTCTCTGTGTTACCTTTCCGATCTGTTTGCGTGTTGATGATTTGTGTTATTGTTGTAAAAATACGTTGTTTATTTGCGTTTCTATTTGTCCAATGTACGTATTTGTAATATATAGATATTATTTTATTATTATTTTTCAAACTTATGACTTTTTAATATATTTCAATATATGTAATTATGTATGATGGGTTTATAGTTTGCCCAGTTATTATATGTTTGTGTAGTTTTGTGTGTCACTGTAACTTTGGTATAGCAACTTTTTTGGTACAGATGTGTATTTATACTTGCTTTTAATAACTGTTTAATTTCTTGTATTGTTTTGTTTATTTCTTTATGTTTCTTTAATGCACACAATTTTAATCAATTTTTACTTGTTTAGTTTTAGCACTGTTAGTGTTTCGTTTTGTAATTAAATACTTATGTATGTATATACCTCTGTGTATATATGTACATATATTATCACTTGTATTTATTTATGTATGTTATTTAATTTGTGTATATTAATAACTTGTTTTATGTTTTGGCTTTTTAATTTAGTTTATTATATTGCACTATTTAAATATGTATAATATTTTCGTTGTGGTGTTTTTTGTAATAATTTATGTTACAGAAATATTCTTAGTATATATGTATGTATATGTATATATATTAATATATTCACTTGATTCTGCTAAGGTTTTATCACGTGCATACATATGTTGTTCACACGACGGTTTTGACAACAATGCAATTCTTATCCTGTATTCGCTGCTGTTCAAATTGGAGGGCATTGTTATTCCATCACCCGGGGCTGGCTACGCTGTTTATGATTTGTTCACCACCGTAAACATCGACTTATTTACAAAGAGATACTCGTTATGAAATTTCCAATATTACATCTTGTGTTATAACATAAAATATAAGCTTCTATACTTACATATATGATTTATTTTGCACAAAATACTGGCAAAAAGGAGTGTGCTAACAAAAATTTTACCTTTTAAAAGAAAATTTATAAAAAGTCGACTTTTTTACAAAGTGGTAAGTAACCCTTGTGAAATTCTCAATTTTAGCTTTTGTTTCATAAAATGAAAAATAAGCCTTCGTTGCATCAACAATTATTTGTTTTGAAATATACTGGTAAAAAAAAGGAGTGCTAACAAAACTTTCACCTTTTTTTTCGAAGGATTAACTTTTACCGAGTTTTTAAATTTAATATGTTTATTTTAAAATATATGTTAACCATTAGTTCTAGAGTTTAATTTTCGGCTTCGAGTTATTTATTTTACATCGAAAAATTAAAACTATTTTCGTTTTTTATTTATTCATTAGAAAATAAGTTACTGCTCGATGGTTATATTATTTTTTTGCAACTTTTTAATTTGAAAAATGAAATTTGTTTGATTTTTAAACCATGTTGATTTTGAGCAAATGTTGTTTTCTGGTAAGTGGGAATAATTTATTATTGTTTCATTGGCGTTTTACTTGTAGCATGGACGAACGGGTCCCTGTTGTATTGGCATAGCCAAGTGACTGAACATATTCATAAAAATGTAACTGAATTATATTGCAAAATCACTGTGCCAATTTCTTAGAGTTAATCATGAAATAATTAATTTGTATTAGAATCAAACCAAACAAGCCGCAAAGGACTAACAGCTATTACATGTACTGTCCTAAATACTTGTTATATATATATATATATATATATATATATATATATATATAAACGCTTGTGTATTTACGTCACTCAATGAAACCAACTAAAATGAAGTTCATCTAATAAATCAAATTTATTTGTGCAACTTTGTTTTTTTTTTCATTTTCTGCTTTGTGTGTTATTTGTCCCTAATAAAATCTAATCGAATAAATTCATTTGGCTCTGCTTTCTTTCTACACATCCCAAAGGATGTAGAAAGCAAACTAAAAACGATAAAAAATATATAATAAATTATATTAAGCAGTAGCTTAAAGTTTATTAATTTTATTTGATTTATTTTAGTATCGTGCCTATGGTGACCATATATTTTTGACAAAAAACTTACACTTTCTCCGATCATAAGCTTTGAGCTCACGAGCGCTAATTGATTACTGGGGGTTTTTCTCGAGTTTTTATTTTCTATATGTGTTGCTTTTTTGTGGCTACTTGAAAAATTATGCCAGCCAAAAACCATTACCTTCAGCTAAGCTGTACATTTAGGCCAACATAATTATGATCGTATGCTCAGGTACAAGAAGCATAGATATATGTATATATATATCAAAAGCATGAAAGGAAAATTATAAGTGCGTTAATATACTCAATCAATTTTATATAAACAACTTTTTTATATAAAATTCGAAGCTGGGTAAGATTCTTTGGTTCGATTCGTTTAAGCCTTTAAAAAGTTATAAAACATGGTGACGGACTGTCAGAATCAGTCAGGGAAGCTTCATAGAATCTCAAATCATAGAGATCTGTGAAGACTGGATTTTTCAAAACGAGCTGTTTTTCAATATTCCTAGTCGAAAGCTAAAAATATGTTCCACTTAAGGCTAAAATGAATTACTGTACACAATAATAGCGCGCAATTGGTCACCGTCTGCATACATCAACGTTATTTTATTATTTTTATATTTTTTTTAGTCGAATGTGATAGAATAATTTATTACAACACGAGTATAAACAATGGAAAAAATTTGCTTTATACACAATTTATGATTAAAAAAAAAAGTGTTGAATATTTTTTTACAAATTCATTTTGCATTATGCACTTTCTATTTTACATATTTTGTAATTGAATATTTTTTATTTGTTCTTCCGGCTACAGACTTTTCATAGTCAAAGGCGATTTATTTATAGATGGCGTAGAATTATCAACTTGCTGTTATCATAATTTATTAAAAGTTATTATAAACATGCGTTTAAATAAAATATATCACATATTGCGATATGGTTTCTGTTTAGCTTTCAAAGTACGTAAATTATGAATAAAATAATTAACTGGTGTTATAAAACTTTTTTTGCGGCAGACAACGCGTTTTCAATGTATAAAATTTAAATTGGACTGACAATTAAATTTTAGTTAATTAAACAGAGAAAAATCGAGTTTTTGTTTGTGGTAATTGCTGTTCATTTAGATGTATTTGAAATTTCTTTTGTTTTTTTTTTGTTTTTAAAAGAAAATAGTTTGAAGCCATTTCAAGGAAAGTCCAGAACTCATTTTCAACCGTTTTTTTCATAAATTCTACTTTTAGCTCGATTTTAACAATATTTTATACACTTTTTATTAGCTTCACTTGTAATGAGGGCAAAAGTTCCACTTTAGACTGCCCCACACTTGCTTGCTTATGTGTAATTTAACTCGGTTTAACTTTAACCATTCTTTTGTGTAGATGTCCAAATTTTATGATGAATAAATGTCTGCCACAAGAACGAGCAGAAATGCTGACAACAACCGTCCAGTGCCTCACAAAACCACAATTTATCCTTTACGTGCAATTTTTTCGACAGTACGGTACGATAGCAGACATACCTCGTCCTGGAACACAACGGACGTTGCGCAACGATGAAAATGTGGTTCCGGGTGCACGATGGTATTGCAGAATCTCCAGAAACATCAATTCAGAAATGTGGTTTCCATTTACACATTTCTGCACGCAGTTTAAGATGAATTTTGAAAACTAATTTGAATATGCTTCCGTCCAGAGTTCAATTCGTTCAAGAATTGCTACCGACACCGCCGACCGATCAACGATTTGAGCACAGTAATACAATCCTAAGATTTTTTCCCAATTTATTTTATTTATAAAATAATCAATTCCATGATATATTTCATGAAATAACATTTCCCAAAATTTATTATATTCTGCGGTCTGTAAAATAATTATTTAGATGGTCAATCTCCACAACTTATTTCTTCACAATGCAAATAATTTTTTCAATGTCTGACTTTAATGTTCTAATTAAATTTCTTCAAATAATGAAAATTTCTCATTTTTATTTTATTTATTTTATGTGTGTGTTTGTATATCAATGAAGTTTATCAGTTTAATATCAAATAGTTATGTATATGTATGTACAATTAAATAAAGAACTGGGAGATTACAATACAAGTGAAATATGTTTCACAAATATTTTTTAATACAATTTATAGAAATATTTTACAGAATAACTACAATTTTAACAACTAAAATGAAAAGAAAACATACTGTTTGTTAGTTTATATAATTTAGCATTAATTGTATATTAAATATATTATTTTAATGGATTTCTATTTTACTTAATCAATTATATTTTAATTTTAATTTTATTATATTATTGCATAAACCAATTACATACATTCCTTCCTTAGTTTGGAAGTTTATAAATTTATAATAAATTTGATTTTGTATTACTATTCAAAATGACTGTTTTATCTTTTTCTTTTTACTTTTGTTTTATTTAAATACATTATTATATAAGTAGTTTAATTTTCGCACTTGATCAACAAAAAGGTATTAACTCGTAATATTCAATATTTCACTTTTTGCAAGAATCAATTAACAACATTAATATATAACCACTGTGCAAATTTCACTTTATGCGGTTCACTCTTTCATTTAAAAAATCGAATGGCATTTTTTTCAATAACTTTGAAAAAAAAAACAAAAACAAAACAAACAACAACATAATTTTGAGTCCATAGAAAAGATAGAATAAAAGAGGATCTGGTATATTTTCATCTATTGTCAGATAAAAGTTCTTATATTGAGTTATTTAATTTTAATTTGGCGGTATTTTTGGTTAATAAATTTTATTTTTTTCAAATATATTTTAAATTATTTAAGCTTAATATCCTTTTATTTTATAGAAAACTATTATTAAAATAAAAATATTTTCCCCAAGAAGATACTCAGATTTTTATTACTAATTTTAATATTGAAGAAACAATTAAAAATATTGCTAGACCTGAACTTTTGCCCTCGCGATTGCGAAGAAATTGGTATTTTATTTGATATACGATAATTGAATTAACAGAGTTGTGCATAAATGTGAACAGGACAATAATAAGTTAATAAAGTGAAGATTATTAACTCAATTGAAAATGTATGTCTGAACAAGTTATAAGCTTGAACTACAATTTATTTTCTACTTCAAGCCCTCATAACTTTTGTTAAATTTTTAGTTTATTAGGACTGTTACAAAATATTATAATCGAAAAAGAGTTAAAAAACTTAAAGCACTACGGCCTAATTCATTACAATGTATTTAATGTTTATTGCCAGCTTATTTTACAAATTTCTATAAAAAATTTTTCAAAACTTTATTACTATTTCAATAAAAACGACACAACTCAAAATAACAATACAAATTAAACTCAAACTTTCAAGGAACATAGTCAGCCATGCTACAGAATACCATTCCGATCAAAAGTGGTTTTCATTCCGAAAGGCTGGTCCTTAGAAAACGAAAAATTTTTTCGGAAACAAAACATTACATAATGTTCATAGTGGAGTTGTTTTGTTTTAAGATTTATAAAAATAAGATTAATGAAAGTACGTTATGTTTTTCCAAATAAAAAAAATTGTTTAGGACTTTGTACAGAAAGCAAAAACAAATTTGGATTTTTTGTTGTTGTTTCAATATAAAAACCCAGATGAAAATTTTAATTTTTTTTTACTAAAACAGTCTGGAAAAAAGGTCTGGAAATTTAGTCAATATATAAACATTTTAAATTGTTAAACGTGTGGAGAGAAACAAAACAAGAATGTATGAAAATATTAACGGCATTTTTTAAATTCGTTCTTTTTGATTTAAAATTTTTGTATTAAAGTTTTTTTTTTTTTGAGGTTGTTCTACTTTTTATTCACTAACCATGTCTTTGGTTTAGGCGTGCACAACACTGTGCACTAGAGATTTAAAAATTTGTTGGAATAAAGAAAATCGTTCGGAATTCGAAATCGATGGGGACTCAAAATCGAACGGAATCAAAACCGTTTGGATCGACCATGCGTGACATGCCTGAATATCTAAATGAAAAATGTTATAAGAAAACAAATTTTGTTTTTGCCATGACGTGCTTTGATTTTCAAACCCACTTATAAAATCTAAATAAAATTTGGCTTCTTTTGATAATTTGAAAATTTCAAATTCAAAATTCAAAAAAAAAATCTTCTTGTTGATCAAGTGCGATATGCGTGTATAAATATTTTGAGCTTAAGTATAAAGTACATCAATATAAATTACAACTTAGTTTAAATGAAAAATGACTAGTTTCATATAAATTCTTTTAGAAAATAAATAAAATAAAGCTTTTAAGTACTACTGGAAACCAAATTTTTTTTATTAATTCGCTATTAACATTTCGGGGACCGATTTATTTTCATGCCAATTTTGGAATACTGAAAATTTTGAAATTGAGCGCCAATTTAGCTCGCACTATAGTTCGACTATACTATGGCTATTTAAAACAGAAGTGCAACAAGCTGCACTATATGTTGCTTTTTAAAATTAAAAGGTCAGATATCACTTGCAATATTTGGAAGAAACTGGCGGCTTTTAAGATAAGCTTCAATGAAAAGTGTGCAACACCCAGACAATTCTAAGCGACAGTTAAAATTGAAGCATCTAAATTCAAATCGCAACGTTAATAAAAGTCAATCGTGTTTAATCTTAGACAAAAGCATGTGATTATATTTTGATGGCCATTTTCAAATGTTGTAGGCTAAAACAACAACAACTGGACAAATTAAACATGCAAAGCCTTGTTTGTATTGGTGATAGTTGAGATATAAACGACTCCCACAAACAAAGTCAATATGGTTGATAACTACCAATTTTTATAACATTTAATATATTTATTTCAATTTGCAGTCGGTTTAATTTTGTGTCAAAGAAGTAAAATTGAAATAGAATCAACTAGCGGGTAATAATAGTATGTGTATAATGGCCATTACACTGCCCTAGAAAATAATACTGAAGGAGGTAGAATATTTTGATGAAGGACGCTGGTAAATAAAGAAATAATTCAGCCATGGAAAATTGCTTGTTAAGCTCAGATCGACAACCTGTTTTTGTAAATAAAATAGAAATTTTCGCGTGCTTAATAATATTAAAGCAACAATGAACAAATAAAAATTATATTTTATTTATAAAAATAGGCAGGAAGCCACTATTAACAATTTTTCTTTTTCATTTATAACAGATAACCACGAGAAGTCAGTTGACTAGGATTTGACATTTGCCCTGAGATTTTTTCCAAAACCAAATTCAATCATTCAAATAAATTTGATCTAAAAGAAGCTGGTTTTGATTTTTGAAATTCTGAAGTTGATATAAATTATGCTGAATTGAATTTATAATATATATTTATAATATTCTGAAATTAATATTTCTTTGCTGTTTTTTTTTAGATGTGATTTTTATTGAGAAAATTGTATTGGTCAAATTGTTGCTGGACTTGTTTATATAATATAAATTATATGGTTACATGTTTGTCGTGGCGTATACGTTATGCACTGTTATTCAAAACTCAACGTAGTGTATACGTAATGGTGAAGTCAAAAATAATACAGCGTGTTTTTTTTTAGAGTGTCACAAGTTTGAGTTGGCGTTTATTTGAGCACCCATTTAAAATGTGATAGTTGCTTTGGTTTATTTTGCTTTGAAATTTCACAATTAATCGGCTAAATCAGGAGCAACGCGTGCGAATCATTTAAAATTTTAATCAAAATAATTGTTCTATTCGTCAAACTCATCCATTCAAAATTTTATTTTCCGATTAAGCCCATTTATGGTTGAATGGGCACGTAGATAAGCAATATTGTCGCATCAGGATTGGAGAGGATCCAAAAGCTTTTGTTCACAAAGAATTACTGGCAGAGTTATGGGCCCATATATCTTCAAAAACGATGATTGCCAGAATGTTACTGCCAATGGTGAACGGTATAGGAACATGATTCGAAATGTTCTCGTACCTCGATTGCGTGGCGTTAATCTTGCTGAAGTGTGGTTCCATTAGGACGGAGCCACATACCACACAGTGGACGCTACAATTGCTTTGCTCAAAGAAACTTTGAATGAAAAAATTATTTTAGTTAATGGCCCAATAAATTGGTCACCAAGATGATGTGATTTAACCCCATTGGATCACTTGTCTTGGTTGATAAACCACAAACAATTCAATACCTGGAAATCAAAATTCGAAGAGTTATCGGCGAAATACGGCCACAAATGCTGCGAGAAGTTATTGAAAATCAGTGTTCCAGATTGCGCCGTCTACGCACCAGCCCTGGTGGCCACATGGCAGAAACATTAATTTCATAAAATTTTCTTTCAAATAAAAACTGTTTTATTGATATTAAAAATATTTTTTCTTATTGTATATTATAATTTAAACTTGTGTCACTCTATAAAAAAACACCCATTATATTAAACAAAAATTGTTTCAGTAGCAACTATTATATATTTTGGTGAGTGTACTACCCCCTCACCAAAATTGCAGATGCACAATGTAGGGCAATAAATAAATAATAATAAATATTTGCTTTGTATGGCCTCTAACTCGAAAACTTTCAAAGCCATTGATTTAGCAAGCGAATAAGCATAAGAACTCAAATTCCTACAATAAGCAATCACTGTGCTTAAGTTGACTTAAGCAAATTTTTTCTTTAATACTGTTTGCTTCCTTGGGAATTGTTACTGAAGAAATAGCTCATAGAATCCTATAAGCCCATCAGCAGTAGCGTAAAAACTTTATAATAAAATCCTTTGCCTAAGTCGACTTAAGAACTTATTAATTATTTTTTTTTTTGCCACCGGTATGTATCATTTCTACGATCATTTAAGCAGATTGTTGTGAAACAGCCCAGAGTCTTAACTGAGAATCCAGCTCCAATTTTTTAACACACACAAGTTGTCGATGTGACCAGTAAAAAGTGAAAACTTTTTTTATTTATTTTTGCATTTTAATTCCCTAGTTGGCAATGAAAGTTTTATTCTCTGCTGGACAACAACTGAGAAAAGAAATATTTGCATATTGTCTAGTTAATATCAAATTTATAAATTCTATTTCATTTTTAAATCGTTATTAGAAAAAGAAAATAGGCTGAACCAATGCAGACTTAAAGCCTTCAAACATATCCAATCCGATTAGAATAACTGCCATCTTAGCAAATTCAATATAAATCAGTTTTGCTGACCAGCGTACTTTTTCTTAAACTTGTAAATCAAATTGCAACAAAAAAAAAACGGTAAAGAAATATCTTAAAAATTATTTAAAGACCAAAAAGTTCAAAAAAATAAAAAAAAACACCATTCAGGTACTTATAAATCATCGTGATACAATAAAACTTTTTACCCCCAACAGTTGTTGTTGCCTTCGTAATCCTTAAAATATGTATACGAATTCCTATACGAGTATACAAATAAACAAAAACAAAAAACAAAGCAAATTTACAATTATGTATAGACAAAAGGACAAAACAAAAGCCAGACTGGGCCAACTCAACTGGGGGTAAAATTAAACTAAAACAATTTAACCCAAAAGATTTAACTTTTTAGCTTAAAATTGAAAAGAAACAGATCAACTTTTTTGTTTCGGTCTTTGCTTTTAGCCCTTAACAAATTATTTCTTAGGATACTGCGGCCGCTGGTTTAGTTGTTCAAAACTTACCATTTGCAAAATGTTTCCTATTGTTCCATAATTATGGTATCTTCTGCTTTTACATTACCACTTGTTATGGCCTCCATGGCCTTGGATAAGAGCGTGGCATCTTTAAGACTTACAACTTGCAGCACCTGTGGCTCTTGTCCCGGAGCTCCTTGTATCATCATTTGATGCATGCCAGGCGAAACCGTGATGGCTTCTAACTGGTCACCATTTTCAACCTGGAACAGGGAAGGGAACAAGGAAAAATATTTATTAATATTTATAAATCTTAAAGGGAAGGCATTTAGTGCCTTCAGTGTTGAAGCAAACATAGAAAAAGGCAGCAGTTTTCATTAACTATTCGCTTGATTAATTTCGTTCAATTAATGGATTAAAGCAAACATATCCCCTTTGAAATCTCCTTATTTAAAATAATGTTGATATGTATTTTAATGTATTTAATGTATTTCAAAAATATTTAATTTTTTATGAATTTAACAACACATATATTTAGCCATGTCACAGAGTACAATTCCGTTTGGAAACGAAAATTTAAACATCGTTCCGGAATGAAATCATTTTTAATATCATGAAGAAAATTGTTATTCTTGGTTTATGGTGTGAATACATATTTGAAACTACACTTTATTAATGTATGCATATATTAATAAATCTAAATTTTCGGACTTGACTTAAGCTTCTGTGCACTTAGATAAGTTTTGCAATATTTTGAATAAAACAAGAAATTTATTAAATTAGTACATGTTTTTGGGAATTGTCGTTTTAACTCTTTAATTTTTTTTTTTCTGATTTCGTGACAATTTTTTGCTGTTGTGTTGATTTGACGTCGACGTCGTCATCCACAATACGGGCGAATATATATAATATTATTTTGGTTTGGCTTACATGCCTACGCACTGCGCGCAGGCGATCAACCATAACCTAGTTGATTGCTCTGTGCATTTAAGCTCTTTAATTGAAAACTCTATTGTTCCCAACCGATTCCCATACGATCCCATACGATCACTGGTAATTTATGTAGTTTTCGATCACTATAAAAAAATCGAGAACACTAACTGATCATGTCACTTTTTTCGAAATTTTTCTTTCGCGATATCCTACAAGCGAATTAAAGTGTTTTGGCCCGGTTCACGGTGACCGACGTAATTTTCAAATGACCAGAGATGATCGATGAAGCCGTTTAAAATATTTTCTTTTGAAGTAAGGATTTTCGGGACATTATGTTTTCTATTGGGAACAATTGGATATATATTTCTGGCAACTACGTTAAGATCGTAATATATCTACGTTTTATGATTATGGTATTATTCAACATATAAAGATATATTACGTATTTAAATAGATCCAAGCTCCATCATTTATATCATTCTCAAATTTACCGCTAAATCATCAATAAAATGGCCATAGAAAAAAACAAAAATGAAAAACACATTAAACTGCAAAATAAAATAGAAAATGAGAAATAATTATTTAAAAAAATCATAATATGTAATAATAAAAATATATATAAAAAATTAATATAACAACACAACTGATGATTTTTATTGTTAAAAATATTTTTACACATTCTTTTTATTTAAACGTTTTTCATATATTTCAAATTATATATATAACAAATAGAATTTGCATAAATTATATTTACAAATAATTTAGCTAGAAACGTAAATATTAAATAAAAAATTTTACAATAATAACTGAAATACAAGCAACAAAAAATCTAAGTTTTTGCATTAAATATTTATATTCTATATTTATATGTAGGACACACATGTGTGTGTGTAGCTGTATAATTTTCAAATAAAACATGACGAAAATCACAACAACAAAAAAGCAAAAAGAGCTATTTATTTAAAGGTATTTAACTAAAAAAACAATGTTTACATTAAAACTAGAAAATCCGATTATAAAAAAACGCTGTAAATATTTTATTCCAAAAGAAAAGAAATTAAATTTGATAAAATTATTTAATCAAATTAAATTTTCAAAAAGTTACATTGCACTTATTAAAAGCTATTATATATTTTAAATATGTTTTTAACACCCTCCAATATTAGTGATATGAAAAAAAGTTTAAATCAGGACACATTTGAAGAACCTGAATGTATATGACTTAATATGCCAGAAGCGATGGTGGAGAGTATTATTAGTGCTCCACTTTGCAAATCTCTAAACAATTTCTTTACACCTGAAGTCAAATCCTAGTTTCTACCAGATGTTGTTGTGTTTACAAGTTTAAGGCATTAAAGTTTGTAGAACACAGTTTGTATAATAAATTTGTTCAAAATGTATTAAATTTCACAAAAATGTTTGTAAATGTTGCGGTAGTTGTCTTTACTTTTCATAACCCTCGATTCAAAAACTGTATTGAAGCTATTTTTGTTGTTATCAAAAACTTACAATGTGCTTCAAAATAGAAATTATTTTATTATGAAGTGACGAGGTAATTCACACTTATCTTGAATAGGAAGTGGAATTTTTTCAGTTGCTTTAAACTTTGTCAGTTGCCTTCAATCTTTGAAAAAAGGAATTGCTAAAATGGTT
This sequence comes from Linnaemya vulpina, assembly GCA_963675445.1. NCBI lineage: Eukaryota > Metazoa > Arthropoda > Insecta > Diptera > Tachinidae > Linnaemya > Linnaemya vulpina. Next base: position 62,411,247 of record OY776280.1, on the reverse strand, counting down.
GCTGGGTTTATATAATTTTTAGTTGTAGAGATAACTAACAATGCTCAGACAGTTCTTGCATATTTTTTTGGAAGTTGTTCCAGATGTAGGACAACTTACAATCTCCATTAGCCAGGAGCGGCAGGTGGCTATCAAACCAAATACCTGTGGTCACAAGGCAGCACTGATCACAGTGGTCAGCACTGTAATTGATCAAATGTCTAACGATCAATTTCACACCGCTTTACATACGCAATCAAATTATGTTCACATATGAAAATACTATTATTAAACTTTATGGATATTGTAAATAATTGACAATTTGTACTGAATTTATGAGTCTATAATAAATCAAAAACTAAATTTCTGATCTGTCACAGAAACTCTTATTTAATTTGAACTTTTAACAACAACAACAACAAAAATACATATATTGGAAGGTGTTATGTTTTCCATATGGTCTAATGCAATATACAATCAAACAACTTAATTGGTAATATATTTATAAATGAAATAATAATAAAAAAAATAAGTGGCAATTGAAAAATAAATGTGTAGATAAATATATCATACATATTTCATTTTAAATTTAAAAAAAAATAATAATAAACAATAAAAAGTTATTGTTTATAATACAGCAAAGGATAACAAAAACAAATATACTACTGTACTTTACATTAACTAGTAAATTTTGATTTAGCTCTAGGAACATATACTTTTTAAATTAACTGCAAATTAATTATTAAAATTAATTCATATTTATTCCTTTGGTGGGTGAATCACTTAAATATATATTAGGTTTCTTCTTTCTTTTTTTTATATTTTTTTGTTCAAGAATTTGTGTTTTGAAAACACAACTTTGGCATTTAGTTTTTAAAAATTTCAATTACATACAATAATTTTCTTTTCAGAAACTCTTTTTGTTGATGCAGGTAAAGTGGTAATTGTTAATTTAAATTTTTCGATAACGATAATACCTTAACAAATTCAACTAGTTTGTATAAATTAAAAATAAAAATGGCAAGCACTACATCACTAAATTGGTTTTGTTTTCAATATTTACAATACTAAGTATTTAAATTAAATTATCAAATATGTAAGATAAACAACAAAAAAAAGTAATAATTCATAAATAAAATTAAAAAATAAATTAAAAAATGAAATTAATAACAAATTATGCAACAACTAAAAGGATTTTGCAATTTTGTCTTTGTAAATGGTAGCAATATTTTAGACAGACTTTGAGGCTATTTTGTAAAAAAGTTTAGCCTTAACAATGCTGAAGTAAGAAAACTTCAAAAGTTTTCTTTTTTTTACATGTTAATCAAATAAACTTCAGTTTAAATTAATTTTGTCTGACAAGTTCGTTCAAAACAAACGGTCTTTTGATAAAGTATTACAAGCAGTGTAAGTTTGGTTTATACGTATTTTATATTTGGTTGTCAGAAAATTATAATTTTATTAGGGGTTTAGTAAGTATGTTATAACAGCACTTTAATTTATTTCTTTTTCTTTTTTATTATTCAAAAGTTTTCAAAGTTACATGCACTTGTAAAATATGGTTTATATAATTATTGTTCTTTTTGGGGTATTTTCAACTTTGAAAATACCCCAATCTAGGCAAGGGATTTAATCTTAACAATACAGCCAAGACAGTTAACTAAACAAAGATTTTAGTTGTTATTAAAGTTTAATATACATACATAAAATATGTTTCCCACATTAAAACGAGGGATCTTTTGTCGATATTTTTATTACTTTCTTGGGGTCATTATAAAAAAAATTTGTAATGAGCCAAAACAAATTAATGACGTTTTTAATTATTGAACCTTTTTTGTATTGTTTTTGAGGCATTCAAGGAAGCCAACTACATTGTGCCACTTCCAAAATAACACACCGGTTTTTTGTAAATTTCTGGTATGTAATAAAATAGGCAAGACTTTCCATGAAATTGCTGACAAGCGAAAGCATGCAAAGTGTTTACAAATCGTTAAGGATCCAACCTTTTTTAGTACATTTTAAGAGTGGAAAAATTTTAAAACCTATAAACTAACCCCCTGATTCATAAACGATTATTAAAATTAAAGTTGCTTTAAAGTATGTTGCTTTAAAGTATGGATTTTGTATGGTTAAAGATCGCTTAAAGCATTCATTAACTTTAACAATCGTTTGTGAATTAGGGGTAAGACTAAAGCAGTGATTTAAGCTCAGCACGAACCGTGTGGCTGTCCGCTAAGGTATTTAATAAACAGTATATGAAATTTAGAGCCGATGAGAAGCAAAGTGAGTTTATCGAAGTTATGGGAAATAAAATGAGAGGAGTAATACTATATAGAGATGTTCCTAGGCAAACATTTATATATGAAAAAATATATGAAAATGCTTTTGATATTCTCATGAATGCTAAAACACGTTGGTGCAAAAATAATGTCAAGATTTACATTAGCTGCGATTCCTGTAGATGACTCCGAATTGCATTCTGACATCCAATTCCAATTTACATTACAAATATTTTAAAAGGCAAGTTAAAAACACTTTCATAAGAAACATTTTCAAAAAAATTAAAAATTAAATAATTTCAAGCTTGTTGACAATAATGCTATTGTTAATTGGAGAAGTATACAATTTTGTGGTAACATTATATTTCAATACAACTTATCACAGTGGGCTTTAAAATCAGTTATGATTTGTACGATGCTATATTTCGATTTAAAGTGCCACTTTGTTTATTTTTACAACTTAAAGAACTTCGGTTACAAGTTCACTTGTATAATTTTCATGTTGTTTTTGTTGAAACTTATATAATTTAAGAACAAACGCTCAAAAATATTCCAACCATTTCTTGCCTTTTCTAATTGAAGCGTTGTTTGCAGAATGCTATTATTAATTGTGGTTAAGAAAACCGAATTGTTTTGTGTTGTGTTAAGACATCTTGACCTGTTTGAGAAATAAGGAATTTATGTCGAAAATTTCAATACAATACTTTGTATTATATTTATGTTTCATATGTTGTATGTATGTATATCCTAGTCATTGTATTTTTAGTTCATAATGAAATAAAAACTCATTCAGTTGTATAACAGACTGGTAACGTATAAAATGTTGAAGTTGTATTCACTTTGATGTTGCAAAAGTGTGGAAAGTTTTCATTGAAATGAAAAGCACATAAAAAAAATCAGGCAGACATCACAAGTGTTCTACAAATCTAAATTTACCAATTGGAAAAATGTAGGCAAAAAAGAAAACAAAGTAAGTCAAAAATATTTTTTTTTATGGATCAGTAATTCAAAAGATTTACTTTGCTAACGTTAGGTAACGTATTGACTACGATTCCGAAGGTCGTGAGTTCGATTAAAATTTTTATGATCAGCATAAATGCGTAGTTAATGTCGATTTCTTTTCTAGAAAATAATGCAACATTTTCCACACTTTCCAACAGAAAATGGCAACATTTTGCTATTTCAAAATAAGTATTTTATTAAAAATGAATCCAAAATTCCCCACAAAAATTATATTTCTGTTTTAAAACTTTTCCACGCCGCCACTTCTTAGCAAATAAGGAGAAAAAAATGTTACATGTTTTCCAGAAAAGAAAACGCCATAAGTTAGTTCTGGTCGGGCCGTTTACATTGATTCACGCAGTCATACTCTAAAAAGCGACCTCCTTGGTCGTATTGTGGCAAATCATAAATACAAATATGACTACAATAAACCGTTTATTTTAACTTGCACTATCCCTAGTGGCCATACTATCACCTGCTTTCTACAGTTCCTTCACAATGCGTTTCATCATTGGCCATACAGTGCCAGAACTAAAAATATATTAGCTAGAATATTTCCTTATTCATTCTAAAAGAAAAAGTCTCAGGGACAATAGCATGAATTTAAAAAAAAAAAAGAAATTGGGAATTTGAGTAGTTTTTTGCAAAGAAGAAATGAAACCTAAAATACTGATTGAAACTGCTTTGAATTTGTCAATATCAATTGAGACGAAATAGAGACTGCATCAACAGGGAAAAGACATTTCGTTTCATTCTATCCTATCAGGAATAATTAATTCCATAAAAACCTTTTCACACTGTCTAATTTGCTATAGTGAATTTTTTCTAAATCAAAACTTTTCAGAACACATTCACGAATGTCAAAATCTCCAATCCAACGATTATTTTACGAAATAAATGCAACTCTAGTGGCAATAGGAACAAAAAAGGAAATATGTGATTAGTAAATTGTTATTAAGATAGGAATCTATTTAATTCCTTTTCTTATTCTATTAGAGGAGAAAGAAAACTTTCTTACCTTTATTTAAATGTTCTAATAATTATATAAGCTTGACATTAAATCAAACCCACAGTCATGTGATTTAAGAATTTGGCGCGATGCCGTATACAAAGTGCAATATAGTACTATTGACTATCGATCTTACATAGGATATGTGTTTACATTATTATACTATTTTAACACTCCTAGAACCAGATGTTTTTGCTTTATATACGTTATGTATCGCGTATAGATCTTTGCTACAATCGGTCTGTGGATTGTTTATCCTCTCCACAAAACACAGATAACTACTACTGATTTCTTCATAATTTTTATATTTTCCCTTTTCATAAATCATTTATAAACAACTAACAAATAGTTCACAATAGAAACAGTTACGCCTATCAATTCACAAAGAAAAATGCGATAAATATCGGAATAACTATTAAAATTTTTTCGTTTTTAGTATGTTTGTTGGCACAGCATTATTTCAGACTTAGATTACCTAAACGTTCAACAACAACTGGGCAAACACTTCGATGATTATCTGCCCGAATAGAAAGGAATAGGACTTGAGTTGCTTTAAGATCTGGTTAGCCCTGGAACAACAGTTTTGTTAAGAATATTGTGAAGCTCTTTAAAGGGAATTTCGACTTGACGAAGTTCCCTTGCAAAGTGCACAAAGTTCATAATATGTCAACCATGAAAAGGAATTGAAAATAAAAATGCAGCGGAAGTTTTGATAAGAGTGCTGGAAAATATAACAAATCGGGCTCATAAGACCATCAATCCTACTGGCCTACTACTCAATGAATCTCGGAAGATTTTAATTTGTTAAAAAAGAATTGCAGTCAAAGAATATCAGATGACAAATTTTGCACCTTGTATTAACCAATTTAATAAAGATGAATATATTTTTTTTTAATTCTATATTTAGTGGAGTTCTTTCACTCATTCAACTTGCATTTTTATTAAAGTTTGTTCTACAAAAGATATCTCAGTAAACAATGGTTCACTACATGCGATAAAAATAAAACCCACGACACATTGGAAATATTTTTACCAATTAGTCAATAATAAACTAATTCACTTATTCTATTATGAACTTTAATTGAATTTACATCTTTTATCTGTTGTGAAAAACTCGCAACAAATTAGCGAGTTCTGTAAATAGAGTGTTAAGGAATTCTGCTGCATTAGAACACTCAATGATCTATTCTCTCATTTCAGATCTTTAAATACTTTTATTTCTTTAGTATTGCACGCTCAAATACAGATGTATTATTGAAAAAAAGCTTTCTTTTTATGTTAAAGCCTCCAATCAATTCATTTCAATGCAACGCTGAGAATATTGAGTAAAAATTTTGCCATATTGAGTATTCACACAAAAATCGCTCTATATAGAACAACCAGTGCTAATCAAAAGAAATATTCAGTTTCGCAAATTTGTTAAATAAATTACAGAGTAGCCGCCTTAAATTTCCAATTAGGTTTAATAAAATATTTTAACTAAAAGAGAATATTTGAATTATTTTCACTTGTAGGTAAATACGATATACACACAATAAAGTTAAAAGGATGTAAGTTGTTTAATAAACAATAAATTGAAATGTTTTTTTTTTCTGTTTGTTGTTGAAAACTTAAGTTTTACTTTTAGAATTATTGTTGCAGAAATATATTTTATACACAAGTACCCTTATGTGGAACATTCTCACCCACATACTACATGCACACTTCTATGTAAACAACCGTATAAGTTGTAGTGGAAAAATATGCATTGTATCATTAACACAAGTACAGTTTCCGATAAAATCAAATATATAGGAAAACAAATCTTTCGAAAACATTATGATACAGAGGCAGCAAAAATGTTGTGCAACAAATATTTAGCGGGCTTAATCGACAGCTACAATTCTATATTATTTCTTAGGAAATATACATGTACAAATATATATGTACAAATATACATGTACAGGGTGTTCGGCGGTAAGGTATACTACTTTGTTTGCCGCCATTTTGACAGTTCACATTTGGCCGTCGTGAAGTAGACACGTGGCAAATTTATTATGGAAAAATGTTCGATAAACCAACGTGTTTTGACGGTCAAAACATTTTGTCAAAATCAGTCATCGATTACTGTGACAATGAGAAAGTTACGTGAAATTTTCGGAAGAAACAACGTGCCAACAAAACACACTTTTTATTTTGTAATAAATAATTTCGTAGAAAGAGGGTCTGTAGGTGATAGGCCCAAGGATGGACCTGAAGGAATCTGCAGGTTGATTTTGATTTAAATTTAGCACAATAAAGTCAGTTGAATTTCTTATTCTCGGCTGTATTTGCCACCCAGTGTTATTAAAGCTTTGTTACACGTTAATATTTATAGACAATTCCCTACATTTTTATTCCGCATGAAATACATAACAGGTCTGATAATGTCGAACACATAATATTCCCAATTTTTGAAATTGGCTTCAAATGAAACAATGCAAAATATGCTTTATGGAAAGACTATCTGTTACCAACAATAATTATTTATATAATAATTAATTATATATAATAATTATTAACTAATAATTATCAAAAATCTTGTGATTTACATAACCTTTTATGTATTGAACGGTCACTTGAATCACCATTTCGAGATATTTTATTTAAGTTTTAAGAGTTCGGACTCGTTTTAACTTTTCACCAAAGTCATTTTTCAAACTGCTATCAAATTTAAGACATAGATTCGGGCACCTCAGATCCTATTATATATATTAACTTTTTTGTAAAAGGCTAGAAAAATAATTTTTGACTGACTTTCCAAAAAATTATAATACAGAAAACCGATACCACTGCAATAAAACAAATGCTGCGCAACTTATATTTCTTTAATTTAGGAATTTGTATATTCAGGGTGTCTGTTGGCAAATTTATATTTTTAAATACGATTATTTGAAAAAGTAATAAACGGTGCGGAAGGAGGGTGGCGCCGTTGGAGTTATTGATTGTGCGGATTTACTAGACAGGATGTCACAGTGGTCGAGCAACCATAGCGCATAATAATTCTTACGTAATTTTGTTCAAAGTTCGGTATTTGACGAATAAATGATGGAACAAGTGTAAATTTAATTCCTTCGTGGGTGCAGAGATTCCGCGCAACCGTTTCGGCAAAGAATGTCCCACGGTTAGGGCCCAGTATATTTTCAAGGACTCCCAAAAACATTGAACTGATTGAAAGCAGTTTACGTGAAAATCTGCGACTATCGATACGCAAAAAAAAGCAGCTTCGCTGAGATTTCCAGGAGCAGTTATTCATGAAAATTTAAAAAAGGATCTGAAGTTCCTTCCGTTTAAAATTCAAATCGTTCAAGAACTGAAAGAAAGTGACCTTGATATACGGAAAAATTTTTGTGGAACGCTATTGGAGCATTTTCGCACTGTAAAGCGAAATTTTTGGAGATACGAGGCTAATTTTCAGTTAAACGCCACATGATCAAAACTGATCTCCAAAAACCCTCAACCCTCAATGGTAACATCAAAAACCATTACATTGCCCCAGGGTAGTTGTTTGGTGTGCCTTATCCAAGCATGAGATAATTGGAGAATTTTTTTTTTCAAAAATTTACGAGGTCAGGGCGACGAATGTCAAAGGTAAAAGTTATCGACGTGTGATTACAAAATTATTTTTGCCAAACCTGCGGCTCATCCATCGTATCCTTCACACACGTGATTTCAATAGGATGGGGCATCTGCATACAGCCGGAGCTTCGGTGAATATGTTTCAGGAAAATTTCCCCCAAAAACTGATCAGTTGCTTTGGTGTCATCCATTCCATGCCCACCGAGATCGTCCGATCTAAATTTTTTATTTTTATGGGGCTACCTCAAAGAGATGGTTTATAATGACAATCCCCAACCTCTCGATTTCTCTATAAATTATTATTTTTATTTAAGCCTGTACGTCCCATTTTTGTTTCCACTGTACTTTTGTGTTAATCTAGCCCACAAATACGCATACATTCTTATGTATATGATATTGTATTTGTGAAATAATTGTGAATATGCATTATTTATCCATTGTTTAACAATTATAATCTAACAAAGTATAAAAACTTAGACTTGAAAGATTTAAAACTTAAATAAACATCAATGAAAATATGTTGTTCTCATTTCCTTTACAGTAAAAATAACATGTACTTTTACTCAACTTGTGTGTTTTTATAATTTATGTAGTAGAATTATTATACTCGTACTACTTCTTCTGCTAGCACAAATATTAAATCTTAGCACATTTTTCTACATCTTTTTTTTAATTTCGTTATAAGATTCAATTTATTTGTAATTTAATAAATTCAATTGTTTCAATTGAATTCCAGCCACATAAAATTCATGTCAGAAATTACTAAACAACAAAATGGTATTGCATGATCTCCTACTAGAGGAGCCGTCCATACCTGACTATATCTAGAGATCTGATGGATAATGAACCACTAACGGTATCTAATCCTTGAAGATCCTCATGGACACCCATTTAAAGAGATGTAGTAGTAAGGAAGTTTCGATATATGCTACAAATCGCATAAAGTTTGAAGATGGATGCCGCGTTTGGTGGCAATAAGCAAAAACAGCACTATGAAGATAATTAACTAGAGTATTGGCCAATGTTTCCCTGCCAATGGGAAACATTGGCGGCTTGTCTCAATGACGAAGGCATAGCGCTGGTCCCTTAACATTACCAACAGCGATTGAAAGCAGAATACAGTGGCACCTTTCGGCGAATCTGTAAAACAAATTCACGGCTGAAGTAAGAAGCAAAAATAGCTACAACAGACTACATCACATATGTAGGTATCCCTGAGTGCTGGTCCAAGATAAAAGAAATCATAAAAGTTAGATTTAGTTCCCTCGTATTATTTTGTTATGAATTAAAAGTGTCTGTCAGTATTTTTCTTATTGGTATTGTCGAGTACAAGAGGACTGTGGAGCCAAACTACCGAATTCTATGTCGATTTGCATTTACACTGTATTAAATTTTTGATCGCTATCGAAAGCGGCAATCCAGAGTCCTACAAAAACTTTATTCAGGTTCAAACGCGCTATTCACATCTTCATGCTCTTATATCCCAATAAGTTCAGTCACTGTTATCCGATTCTCATATCATCAACAGATTTTGAAAGAATAAGCTGAGAATTTTGATATAAAATAGCAGTACGAAAAAGTTTTGTATTTATTCATCAAACATATTTTTGTTAAACTTTTTTCCACAAGTTTTTAAACTACGAGTTGCTTTTACGCAGTATTTATATAGGAACCGCAGCAAAATTGGTTACAATTTAACTACTTATTCAATTGCTAACAGATGTTTAAAAGAAGTTGTGAACAGATCGCGATTTTATTTTTATAAATCCATGAAGTTATTTGAACTTGAGTTACAGCAAATTTTTGTAGCAACAATTTCATTATTTGTGAAGGTCACTTCTATAATATCACAAATGAAATAATTACATGATCATTGTAGACAATGATTGAGTAGTGCTAGCAATATCTGATTAGCCTGGGAAATGGCCAGATGATAGTAAAAGTTAGCAATTGCTGAAGATAAAAGTATGTTAGTCTCCTATTTTGGATATTGTATTGAAGTGACGTTGACTTATAGTGGAAATTTTGCTACAAAAATTTGCTTTAAATTAAGTTTAAATAACTTCATCGATTTCTAAAAAGTAAAATCACAATTTATTCACATGTTTTATTAAAATCACCAAAAATTTGATTATTTTTTAGAAAAAAAGTACTCAGCTATTCAATTTCTAACGGATGTTTCAAAAATATTATTGACTTTTATTCGCTCAAACACATTTAACAAATACTTTTATTTTTGGCACAATTGCTATTTATAAAACTGCGTAAAAACTCCGATATTGAGAAAATGTGAAATATATTAACACAAACATGTTTGCTGAAGATACATAAGTCTGTCAATAATTTTCTAACAGTTCCTTAAATGCAGTTTATTATTTCCAAAATGTTTAAAGAACTAAAAATTGGATAATGCTAAATGAAGTTATTGAATAGTGAGCACACAAAGGCAGGAAAACTGGGTTTGTACTCGATAGTACCTACAAGAATAATTGTATCACTTCACAGTATTTCAGGGTATTATTTTCTACTTTCGAACCTGAACAAATTCTTAGCAAGCAAAAGATTCGCCAAGAAGGAAGTAAGACGAGATAGCGAAGTCAATCAATTCGCTGACGAATTTTTTCTATAGAAAGTTTATCACTAATGTAATTTTTCTCAAAATAAGTTAGGTAGACATAAATATAAAAAATATAATATAAAAATTAATGATATATGTTTGGGAAAAGCTGTGTACTGATTAAATTTTCTTCAAAAATAATATAGTAAATAAAAATTATTATTGATAATAATTTTCTATACAAGAATTATCACGATTGTCAAATCGCAAACGAGTTGTAAATCGCAAAACTTGTTTCTTATCTTTACATGAGCCAGGTTAAATTTTTATAGCTGTTTGAATTGCCTTATAGAAATATTATAACTAATAAAATTTTTATAGAAAATTATTATTTCCCCTTCTTTAATTTAAAATATTACTGACAAAAATTTTCCATACAAATATTGTATTTGATTAAATTTTCTAATCAAACAATATTCACGAGCTAAATTTTATGAAGACATTTTTTCAAAAGCTACTTTTCGTTAATAATAGCATTTTTTTAATATATTCAGCAAGACAAATATGTACGCCTGCGCACATTTGGAACTCAAATAGAGACAACAACAGTATTGCTATTTCTTTACAACTCATACATCATTTTATAATTGTAATTAAATTTCGATTTTTTCGAGTTTAATTGTTTTAGCCGGCAACTGAGAGCTCATGTTGGTGATGGAAGAGGAAACGTCTACACTAACAAGACGATTGGCAACTCTTAAATTTCCTAAACTACCCATAACGCTACCGCCCTCACCATTATTATCCTTTGTATTCACAATTTCTATATTTAAAACATTTTCGCGTGGATTCGTTGTGTTGTTGTTGGTGGTAGTATCTTCTAATTTTATTGGTATAACTTTGGAAAAGGTTTGCTTACGACGTTTATGGCCTAGTTTTCTACTACTAACAACGGAATTTCTCTCACTTCCCCGCTGACGATGCTGGGCTTTAGTAGCAACAACTATTGGCAATGGCATTGCGGTGGTAATTTTTATGTGACCATTGTTATGACAATTAACGGTATTACCATTATTATTGTTATTGTTAGTAGTTGTATCGTTATTGTTAAAGATATTAGTAGCTGCTGTTATGTTTAGATGTGTTGGATTTGCTATAAAAACTTTAGCTGTTGCATTTTGTAAAACATTTGATAAGAAATTTTGTTGTTGCTGTTGTTGTTGGCAATTCATTTGACTAGAACTTTGTTGTAAACTAGAGGCGTTTATTATTTGGCAACGTATATTATTAGGACTAATATTATTATTACTATTGTTGCTATTCAAATTTAAACTATTAACTAAATTCTGTGTTTGATTTAAAGCTGTATTCGTTAACAGCCGATGAGATGTTGTAGAAGCGATAGGCGCTGCTGCCATTATTGAATAACACTGAAATTGTGTGGGCGTTGTTGTCGTGTTATTTCCATTACTATTGCCACCATCATTATTACTGTTTCTACTATTACTACAACTATTATTGCTACTATTACTTGTATTTGTATTGGTATTAGAATTATTATTATGACTATTATTGTTATTGTTGTTTTGAACATCTACCTGCATTGGTGTTATACACACTGTTCCATCACTATTTGTATGTATTTGCTGAATATTGGCCATCATTGATTGATACATTGATGCTGATACCGGTAAAGTAATCATATTACTAACGGACACCGGATAACCTGCAATGAATATGTAAATTTAATGAATATGTAAATTACTAACGATAGGGTTTGTTTTTGTGGTACATGAATATAATTATTTAAATATTATTAGAAAGTTGGTGGCATTAAGGACATAGAATTTTCTAGTTTAAACGAATGCAGAATTATTTAAAGCTTCAATAAAACTTATTCGCATATTGTAAGAAAATTTTGTATAAAAAATTTTAATTATATAGATTGCAAACTAGTTTTAAGTTTTATGAATATGAAATTTGTTAAACGGATTTTTAAGATCGATATTAGATAAATCTTTTTATGTGTATAATTAGTTAGTTTTATGCATGAGGTAGTGATTTAAACGTCACAAGAAATGTCATCACTTAGACATGTATGACAAAACAGCTCCCAAAATATAAGCAAAGACAACATGTTGGAATAAATGAAAACAATTATGCATTTGTTTCAGAGCTAAGCAGTACTATTTTGTTTTTATTTTTACTTAAATGCACATTGCAGCAAATTGGAGTTTTATAAGAATATTTAGCAGAATTTTTTCTTCTTGTTCTGTATAAAACTCAGAAGTTAATTATAGTTAGATACTAATATAAATTTCAATCCTAAAAATACGTACTTATACTTTTACGTAGAAGCTTAAAATAACATACATATTTAGTTATTACAAGAAATTTTTCGTAAAGGTCCCCTGATGATTTGCACTAGTCCCAGTAATATGTGAATAGAAACTAGCTAAAGACCCTTATATGCTATTATTAAATTAATATATATGTTCCCTTTCGTACAAAGTTTTTGATACTTCGGTTTGCAGACGTTAATGGATTACTAATTGAATGTATTTGAATTAGAATCCTATATATATATATATATATATATATATAACATTTGTATAAACAAATGTAATACTGTATTGGGAAACATAGAAATAGACACATTATTGTCTAACTAACGGCTCACCGAGAAGTAGGTTTGTAATCGAAATATAGCCAACTCTTTCTTACCAACCTACTTCGGCATCACATGATTTTTATTCGCATTATGCCACTTGATAGGAATATTTGCTTTACGAAAAAGTTTCAGCCTAAAAAAAACTGCTTCCTCATAAATTAAAAAGGAAGCACGATATCAATTCTGGTCTCCATCCAGGCATCCGATTTAGCTAAATAGTTCTTTGAAACGTGATATTTTTTTGTTGCTTACCATTGTGGGTTATATTTTTGCTGGAGAAAGATACGCATGAGATCTTATGGTTAGGATGTAAGGTTTATAAACTAACTAAACTTGTTGTCAATTTTTCTTTGTTAATTGGAATATTAGCATACAATGTTTTTAAATATCATGTTATGAAAATTGGCCTAATAATCATTATGCATTTAAAAGTATACAAGTTCTTAAATTTTCTTTCAGTAACGCAACAGAAGATATTTTTAATTAATTTGGAGATGAGAGCAGAATATCCCTTTTATAATCCCCTGAAATCACAGTTGGTCGAGATATTGAAACCATTTTGCACGTCGGTATCAATTAAAGCTTTCACAAATATAAATATAAAATATAATATAAAATATTATACAAACTAATGAAACAAACTAATTTTTTTCTAGCGTATCAAAATCATATAAAACGTTAAAATAGAAAGAGTAAATACGGTTATTCTTCCATCAAAAACACGTGTATATTTCTTACTTCTCACATAAAAATTATAGTATCAATACTTCTCCGCCCAAGGTAAAACAAAAGATACTACTTTAACATAATTTCTTCATTTTAATAGTTTGTCAGATAGGAAAGCAAGCATATCCTTGTTATTTCTCGCCGTTATTAATTATAGTGTATTTACACACGTCGCCAGTACTTAACATTTTCTAATAATTTATTTTACTTTGTAATAAATATAACTCACCTTGGCCGTCTTCGGCCGTTATATAAATTTGACCGTCTTGTGCTACTGTAGCCTCTGTTAAATCTACTGTCATATTATCATGTCCATTAACATCACCCAGACTTTGCACAGTTTGAATTGTTGGTCCGCCTTCACCTTGATGAAGCTATAACAATACCATTAAATAGATATAATATTAATTTAAAAGTTATGATAATTGAAATAGAGCAATTACCGTAGCAACACCCTGAACTTGAGCAGTTGTACCATCCGGTAAAGTTATAATAGGATTGTTGGGATCAACTTGTATTAGTGAAACAGTGCCGTCCGCATTCTGTATGGTTGATAACACTGTTTGAGTTGTATACTGTAGAAGACGAAATAAATAGAAAATCAAAATACATAAGTATGAAAGCCAAAGCTATTCAAATATTTAATAAAACTAAATAACTTATAAAAAAAATTGGCAAACAAAAATAAATTAATAACGAAAGTATGAATAATAAAAAAATAAAGAGAGTTGTCTTAACTGTAACATAGCAGATTATACAAAAACATATTGCATATAACAAGCATGGAAAATGGGATTTAAAAAAATTGGGAACATTTTAGCGAAGTTAAATGTTATTATTACCAACACCAGTTCGGTTATTATTATTGATTGAAATAATTTTTTCGGTTTTTAAATTTAAGTTTATTGTGAAGAAGTCATGGTTGATTACGATATAAAAATGAATTGCAATTTGTGTTAAATAGTATATCTTCTATTTTGCTTCTACTTATTAAAACGAAAACAGTTGACTATTGATAATACACAATGTTATTTGCTAAGTATTAGAAAGTTTCAAGATCGTATCAATGGCACTTTATTGACGTAGACAACGAGTAGAAAACAAACTAAATTATTACTCTCGAGTTGACGCAACATAAAGAAGTTGTTAAGTAGAAGACGAAACAATCATCAAAATTATTTCAATTTTATTGTACTTTTGCTGAGCAATCGTTCTTAGCTTTCATATTAAAAGCAAAAACAAATTCCAGATTTTGTGCTAGACTTTGGTACTTCGTATGTAAGAGTGTAGTAATATGACATCTTCCATCCCTGTTACGTTTTACAAAAAGCCTTAGACGTATAACTAGCAATTATTTATGCAAAGTCTCAACTTTTTTGCGGTAAAAAAGAAATAAAAAGGGTTTAAAAATGCAAAACCAAAGCCTGTTCATTTGCATGCGAACGACAGATTCTTACTTGTATTTTTATTGAAAGCATAAAATTTGATTTTTTTATTGCTTTCAATAAATTTAGTCTTTTGCATTTTAATAAACAGGTAATAACTAAGTTCTAGAAACGAAACGAAAAGGAAAAACGCAAACAAAATAACACAACATAGATTTCATTACGAACATCAACATCTCCCAAAGTCATGGGTTCTATGCAAACTTGTGCATTGGCCAGCTGTTGTGTCGTTATATTTGTGGTTTGTATTTGATGATGTTGCTGCTGCTGTGGTTGATGTTGTTGCTGATGGTGTTGTTGTTGTTGCTGCTGATGGTGCTGCTGCTGTTGTTGTTGTTGTTGTTGCTGCTGTTGTTGCTGCTGTTGTTGCTGTTGTTGTTGTTGCTGCTGTTGCTGTTGTTGCTGCTGTTGCTGTTGCTGTTGTTGCTGATGATGCTGTTGCTGCGTTATCTGAGCTATCGGCGCAGGGCACAGTTCAATCTTTGTTGATGCTGGCAAGCGTGACGTTGTCGTTATATGTTGATCATTCGTACTTTGGATGATGGTGGGTCCAGGATTATTTGGATTATGTGGATTTGTTGTGGTTATAACAGTGCCTGAACTGTTAATTTTAACCACATTAACTTGTTGCTAAAATAACGTTATAAATAGGACGAATATTTTTAGTGAGATAAGCTTTTAAGAAAAATCTGAATCGAAGGTTTAAAACGAAAATTGAATTCCAGCTACTTGACATATTTTTGTAATATTTAATAGGGGAAATCGTATGCAACACGTTTAGTTACATAACCTTGAAGTTGTTGTGGAAATAGGCACAGAAATTTCTATTACCTTTCGTATAATAATATACATTACAAAAAGAAATGCTGATGATAAAAGAGTTGCGGCTTTTGAACAGCTATTCTGCTCTGCTTGTTTATGTATATTTACCATGTCTTTCTGAATTAAGCACGTTACAAACAATAGCCTATCAATCAAAATTATATGTAGTTCAAAATGTTTTAATTTCTTGAGTTTATTTTAAATATAATTGTAAGAAAGAAGGAACTCTTTCGATATAATGAAGCAGGCAGCCAATCTTAAATTTCAGAAAATTTCTCTTTGTATCTTTAGAGAAAAGCCTAGATTTGAAATAAAATACAAAATAAAAATTATTTACGTCAACATGAAGAAATAATTTGTTCTACTTGAAAATTAACATTTTAGAGTCGCTTGCCCAATCCTTGCACAGTAGGTCGACATTGACAACCATGGTCCTTCCGTAATGCTAAAAATCTGTCTACGTTTAAAATTCCATTTAATTTAGAAATTGTAACTGTTTTACGCTTTCTTTTTAAGATTATTCCGTATACTCGCATGAGAATTGGTCAGGAATTTTTAAATTACATTAACGTACACCGCATTCCCTAGATTTGGCCCCTTGCGACTTTTCCGTTTCCAAGATTAAAGAGACCCGTAAAAGAACGGCATTTTGCAGGAGATAAGATCCGGAACAGTGAGATCTCAAGAATGCGCCAAAAAGTACATATTAGATCTGCTTCAGTTATTGCAAAAAAAAAAAATTTCTTATATCTGGGGAGAACTATTTTAAAAAAGTCAATATTAAAATTAATTAATATATTAGGGAAAAATCTGAATTTCCCTTATCTTTTAGACAGAGCCCACATGGAGAATCTATTTTCATAAAACCTCTAACAACATATAATCAAACTGCATATCGGATTATCTAGTTTTGTAATTCGCCAGAAGATAAATAATATTATAAGACAATATTAATGCATATAACAGGTTAAAAATTACATTGAAAATTGTTCATCACAAAATTTTAAGAAATTTTTAAATAACTTAAGCTACACTTTTATTTATATATATATATATATATATATATATATATATATTCATATATATATATATATATATATATATATATATATATTAGAATGCTTAGAATAATTAATTTTGCTTATGCTTTTCCCTTTAAAAATATCATAGGCACTTACTGCGGTCGACTTAGTTTAAAAATAGCTTTAAATAGAAAATGTTTGCATATTTCGTAGCCATGCATGAACATGTGGCATTTTAATTTTATTGAAATCGACTACCAAGTGATATAAAACGATGTTCGGATTTTTTTTATCGAAAGTCAAATTATTGTTTTGGTTTAGCTTTCAAGAAAACAGAGCAGCATGATGATAGTTGTAATAAAAATTACTTCCTGTCTGTTAAATGATATTGCAAGCTATCGTTCGATCGTATATACAATATTGAAAACAAAGACAATTTTAACAATTTGTTTTTATTTTAGATATTATTTGAATAGGCAGTTTTTTTGTATTTGGAATCAAATAATTGACCAAATAGACCAAAACGCTTTTTGAATAATTCTGAAAACGCAATTGGAAATTATTTCTTGTAAATTTTGTTGTACCAATAACTGATAGAACTTAATAAGTATATTTTTAAGAAAAAAGTATTGAGAAATTCAATTTTATAACACCCAATTCACAGGATGAGTTTTATGACGTCTAATTTTCGACGTCACAGTCTGTTCGGAAGCAAAAAGTGTAGTGGAGTAAACAGGGTAGAAAAATATACATGATATCTATTTTCTTGGTTTTTTATGCTTTTCTTCATTCTAGTCTTAAGTTGTTTAATTTGTTTTTAGTCATATAAATGTGGAACAATAAGAAATAAAATCAAACATGAAAACCGGATTCGTCGTATAAATCGTATGGAAGCGATTTCAAAAGATTTAATAAAACTGGACGTTATAAAATTAGTCGCATGAATTGGGTGTAAGTAAAAAATTATGTATACATTTGTTTGTTTTACATATGTATGTATACATATATGCATATGTATATATATATATATATATATATATATATATATATATATGCATATGTATGTTCTATTTAATATTTAAATTTAATCTGAATATAGTCCACAACTAAATCAACGACAATTTCTCAAGCTGTCTCATGTATTTATATTCTTTCGTTCGTATCATTCTATTTACAAAATATATCAAATTATATTATGAAAAACTAGTTGAAAGAATTAGTACTGAAAGTGAAAGCATGCGAAAAGACGTTGACAAAATAAAATAGATTTTATGTCAGACAATTTTATACATCGAATCGCATAAAAAAAATTTCGAATGCAATTCTGTTTGCATATTAACTACTTGTTCAATGACGTCACTAGCTACCTGCCCCACGATATATATTCTACAACAAAATTAAATATATATAAAAAATTTCAAATTTTCTATATAAAGCTTTTCGTCCGAAAGACTATGTTTATGTAGATTACCTGAAAACTCAGATTAACAGTTTGTTTATGCATTTTGCAATTCAGTTCTTCTTTGATTTTGCTTGCGAGGAAAAATTATCATTGCAAAATTCTTCTTTTTAATTTTGAAGTCTTCTCGATCTGCTAGTGTGCCGATGTTTGCTAAACCACGATAATCAACAAGCAAAAAGTATTGTCCTACAGTGGCACTGATTCTAAATCGCAACATTGCTGAATATAATGAAAAACCCGTGGTAGACACGCAGTATGCAATATCTATGTGATCAAAAAGGCATTTATAATAGCGATTATAATTATATCCAAAATACCTTAAAATAGATCATAGAAGAAGTAAATGAGAACAGAAGGTCACCGCGACCAAGGTATCGATTTGAGACTTTTTTAACTATTTAGCTTAGTCTATCACTTTTTTATATGACACTCACACGAGACTGGTGTATATTCAAAATAAATATTGAAAATTTCTTATAATTTTATGACATTTTTGAGCTACAAATAATAAAAAGGTTTTTATATTGCTTTAAAATCAGTTTTCTTTCAGTATATCGTCAACTAAAATTTAAAAGACCTTAACTGATATACAACTCACAATAGCATTTTTCATTGATTATGATATAATTGAGCGAAATACATCGCAATCAATAAAATTGTCCATTTTGATTTTTTTGTCAGTTGCGGCTTTTTGGTTTATGTGATGATATACGATTTCGTTTCTATACATAGAAAAAAATGTTTCTTTATTTTTTGTTGAAATGTAAGTCTGTCTTAAAAAAACCATTGTAATAAAAATTTTAAATACGCCAACTTTACATGAATGCGAGTGCGAATAATGTAGCTAAATATATTGGAAAATATATTATGGCTCTCGACAATATGTACTTAAACTGTAATGTGTGAATAAGTTATGATGCTCTATATGTAAATATATGTATGTGATAAATTGTACATGCTTATGAAAGAAAATGTTATTTTTGATTGTAATTGACAGTAGTTGTTTGTTACCTTATATTTTAGAAAAAGAAAATATACTAAAAAAGATATTTACCCTTACATTAGATGTAGTATTTGTTGGTGCATTAGTTGTATGTATTGTTTGTATAGTAGTGGGTTGATTACTGACAGGTTGTACAATCATCTGTTCTTCCTCCTCTTCTTCTTCTTCTTCGTGTGAGATCAATTGAGATACTTTATCATCTTCATCGGCAAATGTAGGCAAGAGATCTTCGCGACCATGATATTTATAGCAATTAATGACAATTTTGCGCAAAGCGTGTGTCCAAGAAATCTGTATGAATCGAACAGAAAATCAGCATTTTATATATTTATATATACGACTATTTGTCTGGCACTAACTAAAAATTGATTTACCTTCTGTTTATCATCTTCAGATCTGGCATCCATACGCACATTAGCCCAGGGTAATTCTTTTGGCCACCATGGAGGTCTTGTTGCTTCACGTCCCCAGCCAGGTTTACCCCTGCCGGTTGAGTACTTAAGCATAAGAGGTATAAAGGCTCTTAGCTGAGCTTGTGTCATTTTCTCTACAGGTGTTGGTATGCCATCAATTATTAATGGTGGCAGTTCAAACAGTGAGGGATCCTCTTGTGGTGGGGGTGGCGCTTGCTGAGCTAAAGCATTTTCTAATTCATCCATTACAATATTCTTAAGATTACGTACTACATCCTCTAAAGGTTTGGCACCAAAAACCTTATAACTTGTATTGGGTTTGCCAGGTGTTGCCACCAATACTACAGCCTGTTTGCCCACGCGACCAGTAAATTCATAGATTATGCCACGTAATTTGCGCAGTAGTCTATTCTGTTGTCTTTTGCGCACCGACGGATTCGTTTCAAACGAATGTTGCCGTTTTCGCTTTTTCGATGATGCTATAGCTGCAGCTGCTGCAACACCCACTGGTCCAGCAGCGGCTAATTGATTGGCCAAATCATCTTGGACTGCAATCTGTGTCAGTTCGGTTTCATCGAACATGCTGCCATCACTGCTAATTAAATCATCATCATCTTCGTCGGAGGCCAGACTGTCGTCGAGCATTTCTATTTTATAGGTTGTCTGTTGGTGTTTGACATTGGTGATGCTCTCGACAGCTGCCTGGGTAGCATGAGTACCCGTCGATATGGTAGTCACATTCATTATATGTTTGTGTATATAAAATTATATTTGGTATTGGCTTTGGATTAGATGCTTTCGATTGGAATTGGGTCTACGCTCCCTATTCGCGGGATGCACCCAAAATCTTTGGTTTCGTTGCTTATTATATGATTTTTTTAACTAAATATTGCACTTCTCCACTTTAACTTTAATTTTTCTAATTTGTTTAGAGTATTTATTGAGTAGGGAAAGTTCATAGGAGCGTTAGAGACAGAGAGTGGAAGAAAAGTTTCAAAGTTGAGTTTGCAGAGCAATCTAAAAATAGAAAGAAACAGAATTTTTAAGTATTTAATTTATATAACAAAATCATATTTGATCCAAATTAATTATATGCATATAAAACCCAAAATACCAGCTCATATCAGATTTACTCTCATATATATATTCTGCTTAAGCTTAAACAGTTTTTGATGA
Source organism: Linnaemya vulpina (assembly GCA_963675445.1). Taxonomy (NCBI): domain Eukaryota; kingdom Metazoa; phylum Arthropoda; class Insecta; order Diptera; family Tachinidae; genus Linnaemya; species Linnaemya vulpina. Next base: position 62,390,084 of record OY776280.1, on the reverse strand, counting down.
CCGATTAACACACGATATATTTACAAACCGAAAGGCTTGTGATTGTTAAACTTCTCAACACAACGAAAAATATTTTGGCACCCTCTATTCTTCTCAGAAAAATCTCGAATATGTTTTGAAACTTTTCAAGAATTCCTAATTATAAGGGATCAAATCGTATTCCCTTTTAGATGTGTAATTTAAAAAAATATAGTTTTTGAAATTATAATTTATAATTTTATAGAAAGAACTGTTGGAGAAAGTACTTTTAGAGAGATGCACTTTTTGATAATGGTACCAGAGTACTGCTGCAAAAAGGGGGTAAGATTTTAAAGAAGGTATGTATTTTAAGCCAGAATTAATTTTTTTTTATATTTTGCGGAGAAAAGGTATTTTATTGAAAAAGGTACATTCTCAATACGTTCACTTTTTAGGAAAGTATCTACGTTAAAAAAATAATTTTTTTATATTTTGACGAGAATATATATATATATATATATATATATATATATATATATATTTTTTTTTTTATTTTATTTTATTTTATTTTTTTTTGTTGAGAAGAAAGTACTTTTTTCAATAAAGTACCAATTCAAAAAATTATATTCTCTGCAATATATTAAAATGAAATAATTTTTTGTTTTCAGTTCACATTTTCCTTAATAAAAGTTTGTACTTTAAGCAAACATACTTATTCAAATGTTTTTTTTTTTTCAAATAAACTAACAAAAATTTTTAATTTCGAAAATAACAATACATTAGATAACATAAACAGAAACCATTTTCAGTACTTTTGCATCCATATATTTTAAGCTTTGAAGTTAAATATCAGTCTCCGAAATATTTTCGTAATTTTAAATATATTTTAAGAAGCATGTATTACAAAACGTTATTTATATAAAGAAAATTTATTAACTGTGTTGATAATTTCCACGAAAGCAGCAACATGTTACGTTGATAAGGTAAGTCAAGCACATACATACATGCATACACACGTATATGTTTGTAAATAAACTACGATATCATTAAGAGTTGTTGTAACAACATCTTTAGGAAAAAAGTCTAAACGCAGTCATTAAGAACTTAGTGAAATCATGCCTGCATTTGGTTGCGAAATTGTACCAAGTAGAGATGTGCGCGTGAGTTAAATTACAATCATGATCACGCTCGACAACGAAACCACGCACGCTGCATGATTATTAATAACGGTAACAATTATAAGTTCATTTCGTTCAATCGTTGGAATAAAATTTCAAAAAAAAATTTTAAAAAAATCCTTTATAATGGAAAAATAGAAAAACTATTTCCTTTAACATAAACTAAAGAATATTATTAAAAATGAGATCATCATTATTCGTTAAAAATACGTACATTCATTTTAAAATGTTCCATTTATTATTTTATAAAATAATAATTGAAAAACAATAGATAAGTAGTTGTATACGATTCTTTTTATTCTTAATATATGAACAACTAGAAAAGTACCATTCATAAATTATTGGCATTCGAGATATTGCAAAATAGCATGAAAAAGATCAAGCCTGCTTGTTCTTTTCTTTGATTTTTCAAAAGTGTTTAAATCATCTTCAATGTTAAATTGAATTTGACAATTTAATTATTCGAAAAGAATTTTTATTTCAGAAAGACATTGCAAATATACAAATTAAAAGGAAAAATCAATATCGGTTACACATCAGAAAAACTGTTTTCGAAAGCCGCTACACTTTTATCGTCAGTATATATATAGCACAATTGATGTAATTTTGAAAATTAGTGTCATAAAATAGTCTACAAAACAAAGTTTTAGCATGCTATTTTGTTTCGAAGTTTTGGATATTTAATAAAGTTAATATACAATTTGAAAGTTATCCGAGCTGAGAAATGTTATTATTAAAGAATTTAACAGGTTGATAGATCGCGACGTTTCGTCCATAAAGCCAGAGAGTATGTTTTTTCAAAATTTTAATTAGGCAAGAATATTCCCAAATTATTTTAAGGAGCTCTCTCCTTCGTCGGCGCCTGTAGTCAAAATATTCACCGACGAGGTAAAAAATAAAAATAGCTAGAAATAAAATTCTATATCTTTCAATCTGTCTTCACACTATCCCCTTCTTTCCAGTTCTGACAGAATGCACTTAATACGTAGGGGTCATCCCCTGGGTGCTAGTCCACAAGAAAAAAAAATTATATAATTATGAAGCCTTAAAGCACTATTTTACATTCGAAAATATAGGGAAATTTTTGTAAACAGTGTTGAAATAAAATTAATCGAATAATCGTGGAAAGCTGGCCAAATGATTTTTATTCTAAATTGAATATTTAAATAGTTCTTATTCGAATGACAACGCTAAGACACATTTAAATTTTTAAATAAAACAATTAAAAATAAAATTTCACACATGGTGACTTCATTTTTAGTCACACTCACGAACACATCCGCGAAATCACGATTCACGCCACACACATGACATTTGCACATCTCTAAGATCAACCACCATATAAAATTCGTTACGAATCCGGTAATATGTCGATTCCTAAATCGCAAAGTTTTGTAAAATAGTGGAGTCGTTATGAACTCTTTAAGAATTTGCAACATTTGGTTTTGATTGTTTGTCTGTATTTGCTCGATAGAGCATATCTTATGACACGGGCGACAGACAATAAATATTAGTCTTTATTTTATTATTTTTTACTTTTCATAAAAAATTCATCTCTAAAAATAACAACTTTATATTCTAATAAATTCAATTTTTCCATTGTTATTATGTTGCAAATTTTCATTATACACAAATTAGTTAATTAACGTGGTTGAGGCCATTTTGTTTTTTATTCATACATATAAAAAACCACAAGAAAATTATTTTGTTCTGAAAATGAGGAAGTACCAGATATTGAGAATAAATTCTGTAACGTGTTTTATATAAAATTATGAATTCACCTTAACTTCGTTACTTAAAAATTTCGTACAACAAACAATATTAAAAATAAATTTCAAAACATAAAAAAACAATTTCTCATGTTTCCCTTATATATATATATATATATATATATATATATATATATATATATATATATGTATATATATATATATATATATTAATTAATGTTGCAAAATTATATTTCAAAACTACTCGCGACGTTTATTACAAAAATATTTACTTAAAAACAAAGATTCAATCACGAATTCTAAAATTTTGTTTTTGCTTCCAATGCTCTTCGTGGGAGAAAACGATACTTTGCAAAGATTTCGAACAATCAGATATGGAACCTGGAAACAGTCGTGTGTTCTGGAGGGTATTTACGATTCGGTTCCGCCGAATACATCATTTTCAAACTATAATTAAGATTAAACGTATTACAATAAATACATTCAGGCAATGTACATTACATGCAAGTGTGTGTGTTTGTGTGCATGTATTTGTGTGAGAATGTTTTAAATAGACATCATGTAGAAATAAACAAAAATATTCTTTTTTTCATAAATAAATTTTTTTGTAGTGTTTTATTGTTGTAATTGTTGTACTGCCGATAACAGAATGAGGTCATCAGTGTCGGTGCACTCAATTAAAGTCACTTTCGTAGCGCACAATATACCAAAGTGTAAATAAAATTATCTTGAAAAATATTGCGCTTGCGTAAAGATTTTAAAATCTACACTTTTTTTATAAAAAAACGTACCTGATTTTTTATTTCAAGTTATTAAAATTTTACATAACGAGATTTTATTTGCAATACATTTTTAATAAATTTATTTTTAATTTTACTTTTCTTCAAGCTTAAAACTTCAACGCAGCGTTTAACGGTCATGCGTTAAACATAAAAATCACTTCTACACTTTGACGAACCACCCCACCGACTGAGCAGGAGCATTGAGTTGCTGGTGTAGTACGTGTGTGCACAGAGAAAAAACCGAACAAAAGAAAGCGAAAGAACGAATATGAAAACAAACAAAACCAGACGCAAACTAGGAAAATAATCAATAATAGCAAACTTATTGCTGCTTATGGATGTCGTAGTCTCTACTCGCGCGAACGGTCGGGCTAACGACGAAAAAAACTACCACCAAATTTTGGAAGAGCTTTAATCAAAAGCAACCCCACCACACTCACCTACTTCCAGGCCGTGTGGGGTTTAACACATATGTGTGTATGTATGTGCGCATTATGCTCTACCCTTAAACGTGCCAACAGAAGCAAAAGAAAACAATAAAGCCAGTGCAAAAGGGAGGGTGGTTTTTATTACTTTGATTGCCTTTGTTGTTGTTTGTTTGTCTGGCTGACTTTCTTTGCACTTGCTATTCATTTGAATATTGTTTTTAATATTTATTTGGAAAACGCATGCACTACACCCTTAAACTGTGCATCGGCATAACAGTCGTCACACTGTATGACTGTCTGCCAGTTGTTTCTTGTTGTTTGACATGCTATACCCACTTACGCTTCGTTAAAAGCTGCTTTCGTTGTTTTTGTTTTTTCTTAAGCAACCAAATATTTTGTGTATCTATACGTTTGCGCTAACAACACCCTATTATTCCACACAGCCACCCTTTGACACGTTCTGCAGACGTTTGTATGTGTCTAGATAAAGAAAACTTTTGTTACGTCGGATTATCTAAATGAGCAAGTAGAAAACACCCTGTGCAAGGCACGAGCCACATACATTTCTAAATACGTATGTAAGAGTAAGAATATTGTTCAAAGCGTTTCCAATTATATTTTAAAATATTTGGCAATTAAAAATATTTTTTTTATTGAGAAATACCCAATGAACCAATTTGAAAGAAACATACAACTGCATTAGGGATTAAACTTCATCACAAGCCATTTTCTTTAACTTTTAAGAAACATTGTTATTCTGCATTTGCTTGCATACGTAACAGTTACAGTTTTCTAATTATGCTCTTGCTAAACGCGTGTGCCAGTTTGGGCTTTTTGTGTAAATTTAATTATTTTTCCTTTTATATCCTTCACAAAAAAGTGAAAGGGTGCATATATGTAGGTTTATCGTTCCGTGTGTAATTTCTTCGATATTAATGTGGAACCCTATAAAGTATATATATTCTGGAATCTTATGAATAGTGACGACGATTGGGCCATGTCCGTCTATCTGTACGTGAAATCGGTTTTCCCAAGCCCCAGAGGAGCTAGAGACTTCGTTCTTGGACTAATGGATTGGAAATGAGCTTAAATAGAGTCGAAATGCGGTTCCAGAGCTGGGAAGCTTACGCAAAATTAATACCAAAAACCAATTATTTTCTTGTTTGCTTGTAAATTAAACCTATTTCATGGCTTGGGCAGCCTGAATTGTCTATTAAAAACTAAAACAATAAAAAAATCCAGGGATGGGATATTAAATTTTTTTCACATTCAATATGTTGTACTAAAATGCTTAAAAATTTTATGTTTTTCTTAAATAAAACCGCATCATAAAAATTTGCATTGGTGAGAAATAGATTTTTTTTTATTTCATTGATAAAAGTAATCAAAAAGGCGACTGAGGTTTTTTTTTTTTTTTGCTAACTAAAACTATTTTATAAAATAGAACAAAACCAAAATTTTATGGTACATGAAAGTGGCCAAAACGTTTAAAACTTTTAAGTTTTTCTTAAATAAAACTACTTTATACCTCATGAAGAGTTGCACTGATAAAAAAAAACTGAAGTAATTAAAACTTTGCTTCCAGGGTTGGGAAAATGAAGCATTTTTGGTACTTGCAATATTTTGTAGTACACATATACACAACCAAAATGGTTACAAATATTGAGTTTTTCTTGAATAAAACCGCTTTATAAATCACAAAAATTTGCATTGGCAACAAAAGAAATAAAAAATTTAAAATTACGTTTCCAGAGTTGGGAAATTGATTTTTTTTTTCATTCATAAAAGTAAACAAAAAGGCAACTGGCGTTGTTTTTTTCTGCCAATAACTTAAATAAAATATTCAACTATTTGAGAATAAGTGAACCATGGCTGCCTTCACAAAAAGCATGTATTTACTCAAAAATATATGCAACGCCAGAAGTACGTTGGTGAAGGGTATATAAGATTCGGCACAGCTGATATAGCACTTTTACTTGTTTTTTTTTTAATTTCGTTGCAGTTTTAATTAAGATAATATTGCGCAGTACAATTTTATTGGTTTCAAAATACATGTCACGATCAATTTTAACAACGAATCAGTATAACAAGATTAGCATGCAACTCAATCAGCTGTTCATAAAAAGCAGAAAGAATGTTAGAAGGAATTAACGTATACATTTGTTACAGAATACTATTAACTTTCTGTAAAATGATTTGTTTTTGACACACACATGCACAACTACATGTCAGAAAAGTACAAGTTGAAAAGTTTTCAAGTCAGATGTAAAAAAAGATGTCGTGTATGGCGGCAGGCTTAAGCCAGCAATACTTTGCGAATACTGGATGCCAGTAAACATTTCGCAAAATTATAGTTTTTGCTTGTTTGCTCTAAGACCAAAATGAACAGGATATAATAAACTGAATATTTGGTACTCCTACTCTTTATCTTAATTGTGCGCAATAATAAATGTTTGCCATCAAATTATATAATCGATTGTTTTATATTGAAGAATATTTTGTCCCAAATGAAAACAATCTCTTGTGTAAACTTTTCAAAACTATTAAAATTTCAGAACACCTATAATACAAACAAACTATGTTTATGTAATAGATCATATCGTGAAAAGATCAGAGAAACTAGCAAATTTTCAATTGCAATCCTATCGCTTTCACCCTCTACTTTAACCCGGGATGGTTACTCTTCATTTCTGTTTATTAATTCTAGCGAAACAATTTTTAAGGTTAAAAATTAACAAAAGTGTGTTTTACATGAAACCACAGTGAAAAGTAGTTGGAACTAATTTTTGGGGAAATACTTTTTTCCCAACAAAGAGCGTAACAGCTACAAAATATTTAACCACGGCTAATTTTAATCATTATAAATTTAAAGCAATTGAAAATATTATATTATTTATGAAAATCATTGCATGCAATAACAAACTAATTTGAACTTAATTTTAATAAACTCTTTTGGATATAATTCTTTTAGTATATTTCACAACATTTAATTAAATACAATGAATTATTTATTAATATAAAATGTCCCGTATGCGTGCATTTGAGTTAGTAAAATTAATCAGATATCAAAATCAGCTCACAGCTGCATGATTCTAATGTCTGATATTGCTGTTATACAACAGTTTTAGAAGTTGTGAATTAGTGGAATCGAAACAGGTTTTATTTATTGCAACTTCTTGTTTACCGCAGAGGAATTCAAAGAAAATTTGTTTTAAATTTATCGGTAAATACTTGATCGATTGTGTGATTGGAAAGCACCAATTTTTATTGATACAAGCAAATAGTACTTAGACCCCTAAAAGAGTCTGTGGCAAACTTGCTTCAGTTTCTGAAGCAACTAGACCCTGAAGGAGCTGGCACCTTCGACCTGTTCTCAGAGCGTCGAATATTGCAACCCGTTTAAAGGAAAAATCTGCATTGAAGAAACAGAGTCCATCAAACGACCATTACGAATTGCTCCAAAGTGATGAACAAGCGCAGCTCGGGGTTTTAAAGGAAATTAGTAATTCAATAACTTCAATGAAACGAAGCCTGAAAGACCTAAGTAGGCACCAAAGAGATTTATTAGAAATAAAAAAGAAAGAACATCAATTAATGTTGAAAGAAAGTGAAAGAAAAGTTTTTAATAAAAACTGAAAACAAAACAAACCAACTGTCCAAATTATTAGAGATGGAAAGATAAAAAATCAGCATATTTAAATTACTGTTAGGGAATATAAGTTTTGAATCGAGTCGATGACGACGTCGATAAAAATTTATGGCGATTTTTTTCTAAGTTTGAATAATTTTCATAACATTTTTATAGTTCAGAATTCTTATTTCGGCACTGTGTTATTCTTATTCTCAGAAAAAAAGTTAAGCCAGACTTTACACACACCGAACGGAGTTTGTCGTATTCAAAAACGATTTTTTACACCATATGGGTGAATATTTTTGATGTGAGTGCTCATGATCGGGAATAAAGAATCATTCGTGGTAGTATCCCTAGATCAATATAAATGTTACATAATTATTTTTTACTCTTTATAACAAATTCATGTATTTATTTCTCTTTATGTCAATCTTATGTCATTCAATTTTTATTGATACAATTTTTTTATTATTATTTTTCCTTTTTCCTATGTAAGTAATAAATCGATTCCACTTAGAAGTTGCTTTGTGAAATTCGTCAGTTTTTAAAAGGAAACAGTGTTTTCCAAAATTTATATAATTGTTACATGATTACGTATAAATAAATTTGTACAGTTTAAAAAAAATATTTTATGTATTTTACTTATGGGGAAAATGTATTCGTGTATGTGTCTGGGCTTTCTTTTAAATATTTTAAGACAAAAATATTTCTATTTTTTTCATCTTGCTTTATTTTAGGTCTCTTTATTTAAATTTGTAGATATCTTTCTTTTTTTTTTTTTTGCTTCTGATAAATATTTATTTTTAGTTTTGATGTTTCTCTGTAGTTTGTTTAAAAGAAACAAACTAATTTAGCTATTATTTTAGTGCTCCAAAATTGTGTGCTTTTCTGCTCATGTGCGCCTCTTTAAGCACATCAACTTCATCTTTGCGTTGTCATTCTAATATTTAATTTAGAATTTTTATAAATGTTTGTACCTTTTCCTGCTTTTATTATTAAATGTGGCGCAGCACAATTTTAGCTTCTTTTTGTTGTTTTCCACATTCTCCCCCACTGCGCCGATTCAAAAATTGTGATAAAAACTGTTTGTGTGCGTGTGACCAAGAGAAAATATGTACACGTATTTGCTTCACTTCTCATTTCTGTATTCTGTTAGCGAGTAGCATTCAGAGAGATCGATTTTTAAGAAAATCTGATCATTTTAATTTTCTCATGTGGGCTTTTTCGCTTAACATGTGAATAATACAATTTCCATAGATTTTACAATAGAATTATTTAGTTATATTGGAAAAAAATTGCAACATATTTTGCATAAACGCCGAAATAATTGGGACATTAAAAATAGTTTTAAGTAATTTATGGCCGAATAAAAAGATTAATGCAACTCTCGAAATGATTTTTTGCTGGGTTAAGATTTGACCATTCAGGTATTTTAATTTTTCAAAAGTCGTTTACATTTGGTGCCGCCATTATATACATACATATTTATTTGGCAATAAAATGTTTTCAAATTCTCGCTAGAAAATTTTAAAGCTTTAACAAACACTATGCAATAGTGAACAAAGTGCAAGGTCTTGACTATATGGGTTCGATTCTACTATAAAACTGTAGTAAAACTCTATACTCAGTTTGGCCAATTTGGTGACCGTTTTATTTTTATGGGCCTCCAAAGTTTCCCAATATTATCGTGATGCCCCAAAAAGATGTTATCAGTTTTAAAAATATCGCTTAACTATGTTCGGCAGAAATGTAGCCAAGAGTAGGTTGAATATTTCTTGCTAAAATTTCATGACAGAAATGTGTTTATCTCTGAGTTTTTTTAAAAAAGTTAGAGAACAAAAAATTTTTTTTTCAATTTTTCGATCATAACTTTAAGGAAATCCTGATTTTTCATACACTATATTTGGAAAAATTGTAGCCACGGTAAAGTTTAACAACTTTTGTGAACATTGCAATATAATCTGAACGTGTCTAGATACCAAAAACACATCATAAAAACTCCCTTGTGCCTACAAATTTAAATTTTTAACTCAAATTTTATAATTTTATATAAATTTTTTGGAGCATAATTTAATAAAGTACTTGTTTTGGTATTTATTTGTTATATATTAATTTTAAACTTTGTTTCGAGCACTTTTCTTCACTCTTCACTTTTTTTCACCTCGTTTTGAAAACATTAAGTTCTCGTCAGATCTCCACGTTTTGAGGTTTTAGAAGGCTTCCCTAACCATTTTCTGAGACGCCGCCACTATGTGTGTGTGTGTTTAAGTATGTAACGCGTTGATAACTTTTGAGCGGTTCAACCGAATCAAACCAACATTTTGAAGAGCATTCCTGAACTTAGAAATTTTATGAATTTGAACCGATTCGAACCGCTAGATTTCAAGATATCTCGAAAAACTTTAATTTATTTTAGCGTTTTGGTAGTCAAAGCCATTGAAGAATTTTCTCTTGTAACAATATATTTATGAAAATACCCACTGATCTTCAAAAATATCTTAGTTTGAACATGTGCTGGGGTACTATCGATACTTTCTATTATCGGTATGTCAGGTTTCTCTTTCGATAGTACTATCAACTGAATGTTTGTACTTGTACTCTAATTTTTCATTCTATTTCATTATATTATACAAGAAATGTGCAAGTGTAGATAATGTAATAATTTTTTAGGCGTCAGTTAAAATATTCCCTTTATTATTAGAACTATTTCTGACAGTCTGACTACACTTTTAGGCCTCTTAATATTACAAACGCAAATTCACTTGCAAATATTCTATAATTTCTACACATATCTTAGGAAATTAGCCCAAAAATGTATGTCGATAGCATTTATTTTCTTATAGACATTTTCGTACTATCGATAAAACTATCGATAATATCCCAGAACTAGTTTAAACTACTATATACTGTACAAGTGTAGAAATATATATATATATATATATATATATATATTTATATAAATATATATATATATATATATATATATATATATATATATTTATATATATATATATATATATATATATATATATATATGAATTTATATTTTATTTAGAGAAGGCATGTAAGATCGATTATTCGTTCTAAACAAATCATCAGGTCCTGTATTAAATCAAATATTCTATAGTTGAATCAATTCCAAAAGTTATACGATACTGAGGTGGGAGAAAAGAATCGGACTCAAAATAATTTTTCAATACCGTTTTTACAATTTTTTTAAGGAATTTGTTTTTATTAGTTTTCACTATATAATATTAAGTACAAAACTTTAGCGCGGCTTAGCACTTTGAGCACTTTGAAAAATCGCACACATTCTTATATGTATATAGCAAAAACTAATGTTTTTTTTTTTTGTAGGACTAGCACTTAGGGAAACCAGAAAGGATGGAATAGTATTGAGAGTTACAGAAAGATGAGAAGTCGGTTATGTTCAGCGACCATTCGCCATTGAAACAGGCCGACAAAAATTAACCCAGTCATGCACTAACTTATGCAGATCAGAAAAATTCGACATCATATTCATGATTGAATGCGCAGTCGAAGTCGAGATCTTAAGCTTCGTAGCGTTAGTGTTAACTACTTCAACCAACAGCATAATTATATTCCTTCCCTGAATACAGATTGATTTTCGATTAATTTTTCCCCCATGGCTGCCTGAGATTGTGGATCAGTAGTTGAGGTTATGATGGCCGATCTGTTAGTACAATTAGAAAATGATTCGCTTTGAAGGTGCGCACAACTGATTAGTAAACTTAACAAAAGCTGTTGCAAGTGAATAATACCGACCTATCTATGGATGTGTGGGGTATGAAACTGAGAAGCTATAATACAGAAGCAAAATAATGGAATAGAACAGAGCGCTTAATTGCAGGTTGTGAGTATAGAGAAATGAATACAATTACAAAAGCGATCGTAACAATTTATATGCACATGCTATTCGTACGTATGAATATGTATGTACATATCGCTCATTTACTGAAATATTGTCATAAATTCACAATTGCATTTTCCGAGTTAATGGTTTATCTACATACCATTTTTGTCATTCGGGCATGTTCTGTAAATCACGGTGATTTGAAATCGCGCGATTTTCGAAAACTAGCTCCTCTAATAGAAATATTTTTCAGACTTTTTTTATATTTTCTATTATATACATATCGCTTCAGATATATTGTCTAAAAATTCCAATTTTTAGGATGTCTTCAGGACTGGAAATCTCGCGATTTCAAATCGCCGTGATTTACAGAACATGTACGATTGTATAAAAATTTCTTTCAAATATTTTGTATACTTTATTCCTGAGAGAAAAAAACCATTTTTATATTTCCATTAAATTGTTACTAAATTTAAAACATTAAAGGCGTTTTCAGCAAGACTGCTTTTTTTCTTTTTGAGTTATGACTCTATTGAAGTACATGAGCGATATGTGCATGCATGTGTGTATATACACACACATGCATGCACGATATGAACACATACATACATGTACATAACAAGCCCTAACCGCTAAAATATCATAAAGTGTAAAAAACAAATTTTACTAAACTTTTTTTCAATTTAATCTTGTGCAAGTTAAGCCGAGATAAGTTTTGTGTTAGTTCACCACAATTATCCAATTATATTTATTAATTTGATTGTCTAAATTTCTAACAAGTTAAGACTAGAACTTGATCACGAAAATAACGTGACGCACAGAAAACAAAAACTACAGGATAATTTTGATATGCGCATAAACACAATAATCATTTGGAATTTTTTTTATTATTTTGAGTAAAAATATTGAATTAAAAATTGTTGTGTTAACCAATAGTTGTCATATATATAAATTTATCTACAAATTTAAAAGATTATTAAAAGAATTATGGTCGATATTGAACATTTTACTCTCTCTTATTTTTGAAATATCCATATTCAATTATAATATTCACCCTTATTCCATTTACCGTCATCAATATGAAACGATATCGTTTTGTATCGATGGTTGTAAATCGTTATGCCCACTGTGCCCACTGTCAATATAAGTGTTATCGATAAGCGTCGATGTAATTTTGGTATACCGTACGCAACGTTAACGTTGGCATCGATATAAATTGACTTTGATTTTGTCATCAGTCTTATAGGTGTCGAAACAGTTTTATTTCTTTAAAATTTTTTTCAATAATAATTAATGTGTATCAAAAAAGAAATAAAAATTTTGTCCAATTCCAGAAGTTAGTGGAGGTGATGGAAAAAAAATCCTTCACTTGCCAAAGGTTTTCAAGAAGGCAGTGTTCCGTGTGATTTAAAAGAGCAGTGGTAAATAGTATAAATTACACTAAATGTCCTTGTTCCACCGAAAGGAGCACATTACGGTTGGCAAAAGACAAGATAAATAGTGTTAAAAGGATTGATGTATGAAAAAACTTTTGTTAAAGGTTTGACGGGACTTAAAATTTAAGGTGAAAACAATATTAGTCACAAACAAGGCAGAGTAGAGTACACGTCTACTGGAGGCGGAAATTACAAGCAAATAGTACTTAGCCCCCTAAAAGAATCTGTGGCAAACTTGCTTCAGTTTCTGAAGCAGCTAGACCCTGAAGGAGCTGGCACCTTCGACCTATTCTCAGAGCGTCGAAAATTGCAACCCGTTAAAAGCAAAAATCTGCATTGAAGAAACAGAGTCCATCAAACGACCATTACGAATTGCTCCAAAGTGATGAACAAGCGCAGCTCGGGGTTTTAAAGGAAATTAGTAATTCAATATCTTCAATGAAACGAAGCCTGAAAGACCTAAGAAGGCACCAAAAAGATTTATTAGAAATAAAAAAGAAGTAACATCAATTAATGTTGAAAGAAAGTGAAAGAAAAGTTTTTAATAAAAACTGAAAACAAAACAAATCAGCTGTCCAAATTGTTAGAGATGTGCTTTAAAAAACGATAAACCATCGACATCGTTACATTGCTGTTATGGAATACCAGTTTTGTATCGAATCGATGACGATGTTGATAAAAATTTATATTGATATTAAATTGATGACGATGACAACGACGGTAAATGGAATAAGGGTGATTATTTTTATTAAAAAAAAGGCAATCGGTAGAGAATATCATTTTCAATATCATTCCAATTTTAAAAATTAGGATTTGTTCTAGAATAAGCTAGGAGTCTATGGAGTGCTGTTACAAACGAATGGGCCTCATCGCTAAAGATGATTTTGTTGGAAAAATCTAGGCATCGCATTATTAATTATTATATGCTAAAACTAAGCTCTGATGAAGCAGCTCCGTGAGTACAAATAGAAGCTCTTCTTTGTGACAGCAATTTTTTTTCTCTTCCTCATCATTCGTATCAGAATTACAAACAGAAACAAAAAACATTTCATTTGTTTACAATTATCAAGACATTTTTTTTAATAAAAACTGAAAAAAATAAACCAGCTGTCCAAATTGTTACAGATGGAAAGATAAAAAATCAGCATATTTAAATTATTGTTATGGAATGTAAGTTTTGAATCGAATCGATGATGACGTCGATAAAAATTTATGGCGATTTTTTTCTAAGTTTGAATAATTTTAATAACATTTTTATAGTTCAGAATTCTTATTTCGGCACTGTGTTATTCTTATTCTCAGAAAAAAAAGTTAAGCCAGACTTTACACAAACCGAACGGGGTTTGTCGTATTCAAAAACGATTTTTTGCACCATATGGGTGAATATTTTTGATGTGAGTGCTCATGATCGGGAATAAAGAATCATTCGTGGTGCTATCCCTAGATCAATATAAATGTTACATAATTATTTTTTACTCTTTATAACAAATTCATGTATTTATTTCTCTCTATGTCAATCTTATGTCATTCATGTGACATAATGTGTTTCTCTTTATGTCACTCATGTTATTTTTAATGTTACAAATATGATCTTTTACGTTAATATATAAAGACGCGTACTTATGTATAAAGTATTAATTATTATTATTCAATATTTTACCACATCTCGACATATATGATAAATATGTCAGTTAGTTTATTCTCGTGATTAGCGATTGATATGTGTTAGCTAATATACATATATTTTTATATGTATCTACATGCATATGCATATACATATGTACATACGAAAGCATTTTGCTGTAATCATCACGTTTCACTATACTTATAATACTTTTTAATAAAAATATATTCTATTTAGTATTAAAACCAAATAAATTAATATGTAAATAAAATGGGGAAATGAATAAAGCAGTGGAAGTATCACGCAAACGCACACAAAATAAATCAATCAGGGGGTTAATGATCACAATGAGTTTGCGTTATCGTAAAGCAAATACATACATATTCTGCACCCAAACATTTACGTTTATACACACATACGTATGTAAGAAATATATAATTACATATATACTTACAAACATATGAACCTGTTGCGAAAAAAAACAATACAATGAATGTGTTGGTTGACAAGAATTTCTTATTGGAACTGTACCTGATATGTGGCTGGGAAATATGTATGTTATATAAGTATTTTAAAACAACCCTGTATGAAGGGGTGGATTATTTTATCCATATGTTGTAATCAAAACTAACAGGAAACCCATAAAAGTGATATAATATCAGCCGGTTGTATAAGAGTCAGTCGTGGATAATTCAATACTATTTTGTGTTTTAGTACATTTTTTTTTAATAGTATATTTCCCATACTGATATGTATGTATGTTGCTATTTGAGGGACCAGGAAGCGTTGATATCAGAAATAATCCTTTAATTTATCAGACAGTGACAAGTTTGTTTCTGCTACAGTACAGAGATTTTTAATATGAAACTTATGTTATGTTACAAAAAAAGGTTCAGCATTAAGCGAAATGCCAAAGTCATACACATAAACCAGCAACAGCGTAGAACTTATCCCCAATTTTCAATTCGTAATTCCTAAAGGAGCTATTTTCCTAGCCCCAGAAAGCCCACAGAACATTTTATATAAAATCATAATATTTGCAAGCAAGAAACTATATAAATATATAAATCAATTATGATGAATATTTTTATAATTAGTTTTATTTATATATCATAATTGATTCTTTTATTCTGTTTCATCATAAAAATTTATTAAGTAGCTGATATTCCTATTGAGTTGTACAAAGAAAGTGATGGCGTAGCGGCCTCCAAATCAGTACTTTTAATAAAAATTCGACTTTATTAGTAAAAAAAATAATTTATGAGTTCGCGGAATCGGAATTCAACTTGAATAATAACTCTTAGCTTAAATTAATTATAAAGTTCGTACCGGTAATACATTTTTTTATGTTGAAAGAAGCTCAATTTATTATGAATGAATTTATTACTGCCTCTTGCAGGTTTCTGGCGTTATTCACAAATCATTATTAAATTTAAAGTTGCTTTAAAGTATGGATTTTGTATGGCTAAAATACCTCATTAACTTTAACAAACGTTTGTGAAATAGCACGTTCAAGTTTAGATGTGAAAACACTATAACCCAAACAACTTACAAAAGGAAATAGAAAATTGTTTTTGTTTAAATGATATTGTGAAAAACTCATATTTATAATAGCAACACTTTTCATTTGATTTGGTTTTTTTTTTCTTCCCATAATATTTTAAAAATTGATGATTGGACAATTTGCATTTTAGATGACGATATTTGTATATTTCTGTATGTACATACATATCTACATATGTAATACATATTGATAAAATTAAGCTGAAAGCCCACTATGGCATTTTGTGACATCACATTTGCAAATGCCACATAAGTAAATGTAGTGCTCTCGGTTTGTTTTTGCATTTTTATTAAGGCCAGCACATACATACTACGTATAAATGCATGCAAATACAATTTATTTGTGTCTATGCATATATACACACACACACAAGTGCATGCTCCCACATACATTCACAAAAACTCGACTAGAAAGCACTGGACAATGTAAAAGCGCCAGCGCCGATCATGCGTTAAGTTCGAAAAATACACTCAATATGTGCAAAAATTATTTTCTTTATTAGAAATTATGTTCTAATTAGAATATGCAGCACAAGATAAACAAACCAAATCAATGTTTGTTTTATTCCTATTATAAAATAAATATGTATGCAAATATCTTTTGCAACAAAATATTCTAATTATTGCTGACAACAGCCTGCTTACTCTTTTATAGTGTCGATGTGTTTGTGGCGCTTTACAATATTGTTATGGTTAATTCCTTGTGTTGTTGCCGGTGCCAATGCAGAGACGGAGCACATTTCGAATAAATTGAAAATGTGATGTAAAAGGTCTGCATTGAGCATGCATAGAATTCAGACATACGCAAAGACATTGTTTATGGAAGCATTATAGAGTGCCGGCAAAAAATCGCGCATCAGTTGACAGACATAAAAATACGAACTGCAAACAATGTTTGTTAAATACTGAATGAACACTGAGTTTTTAAATTGTGGCTGATATGGTTGGTGTTCAACGACGTTGGCGATTGAATGGCGAACGTTAGAAGTAACTTCAAATATTGTTCATGCCTGAATTATAAAAAAAAAACACTGTTAGTTTTAATTGCCTTTTCCTCAAAGTGTAGTGAGAGTATATTTTATTATATGAAAATACGAAGAATTAATTAAATCACACGGTTTCATTTAAAAAAGGAAATCAATCAATGAAGAAGACCTACAATCTCGCACAAGCTAATATCTTACATGTGCAGAACAAAAATAATTGTGACGTATTAAATGCAATATATTGTCTAAATAATGGAAATAAAAGATTTTTTATATTCTGCAATTTGAAAATAACAGCTAATAAAAATAATTCCTCATGCTAACACTTTACGAAATGTTACAGTGATGTCTTTTCTACAAAAATATGCGTCAATTTATTTCAAAAGTGCAATTGGTGTTCGTTTCTTAAAAAAGTTCTGTTCTCTAAAAGTATAAATTTTATTCTTAGCAAGTAAGATTGCTATATTCGGCTGTACCCTTCACCAAAGTACGTCTGGAATACCTAAACCGTTTTTGAGTGCATGCTTAAACAACATTTTAATATAAAAATTGGACATATATAAAACCAAATTCTTAGATCTTTCTAAAATAGAATGTATGTTTGATTTTAAAAAAAAAAATTGTCTTATCTAGTTAATTTTCTGTACCAAATAAATAAATTTCGATGACTAGAATCATCTTTTAGATTTTTTAAAAACATGGTAAAACCACTCATAACTTCTCAATATTTGAAAATTTTCTTGCCGAGAAGTTAAAATTTATAAATTAAATAAAGTATATACAAGTTATGATTTGATGAAATAGAAGAGATTAGTATAAAATAACTTTAAGGTTAAATAAAATAGTGTCTTTTATTTACAAACATGATTTTACGAAAGCAAATACTGCCAAATGCACTAATATCCCTTATACAATTTAGGCCTTATTTATTATTTTGAAATATTATTTGTGATTAAGACCTAAAATTCCGTTCTATTTAAAATAAAAATAAGTTTGAAAATATTATTCTTGTTTTATATATAAAATTTACGACTGGAATTTTGTTCGGCTTAATGGGCCTGACAGTTAGCTTTTAATGTCTGACCGATGTTTTTAATTGAAAATAAGACAAAGTCGTAATTATGAATTATTATTATTATTAAATTTTTTTATTAAAGCTAGAAGAGATCTTTATAAACTAGCAGTTATATTAAATTTATATAGTCCCAAAGTTATATTAACCATGCGACAATACAGCAAAAAATGTCAAAGTTTATACAATATAAATTCTACAATAAATTTGAAATTTTTGGCCAGAAAAATCCGACTGCTTTTACTTTTTATGGAAAACATTAAAAAAGAAATAGTATTGGTTAGGTAATGTTTTAAGTTCAACCTTGATATTTTTATGGTGTTTAAAACTGCGTAAAAAATAATCTTGACATATAACCCTTTATTCTGTAACTATTTGTCAACGTCAGCGTCAAGAGGATTATATAAAATATTTTTGTATATATATTTATGTTGAATCGTTGACCTGTTGTATTGTAATAATATTCGTATGAGTATTGTTCGGCTACAGGTCATGTTTTGGAAAAATTAATAAACATTAAATATTTTTAATGTTTAATAAATTAACTATTTGACATACTGTCATTGTACTATTATAATATGAAATTTATTTGTTGGGTGGTTAAGAAATGTCTATATGCATGTATAAATACCAAATCGTCAGTCGACTTTAATATAGACATATAGACATTGCTTAACCACCCAACAAATAAATTGCATACCATAATAATTTATTGTTATTTCAAATTTAAAAGTAGGCATAAATTAAAATCTTTATTCCGAAAATCATGTCCAAAAAGTTAAATTTATTGACAAAGAGATTTATACATTTAGGGACTAAGATAAATTTTATAAGATATTTGTGTATCAATATCTACTAAAAGAATTAAGAATTTTTTAATATAATTGCAATAACTCACCTGTAAGTAGATTAGAATATTACTTCTCGCATTCTGTTGAAATTTGATATCGCGGGAAACAAGCAGAAGAGTTAGTGAGAGTTTTCGTCCCTGAAAAAATAACTATATAAGTTCAAGAATTCAATTTTAGTTTGTAAAAAAAAAAACTGTAAAAATCAAGATAGTGTTGATAATGTCCCTCATTTAGTAATTAATTTGAAATAAAAATATCGAGGCATAGAAAGCTCTCCTGGCTCGTTCTGAGAGACCGCCACTATGTCTGTATGTATCTGTGAGTGTGTGTGTGTGATTTTTGAACTTCTTAACTGAAACCAACCAATCGTGTGGTGTTCTCCTGAACTTGTATTTCCTGTGAATTAAAACGATTTAATCCAATCCGATAGATTTCAAGAGATCTCGAAAAAAAAACAAACGATTTCTGAAACTAATTAGTTCTCAGACCACAACAATGGGTTAATCCGTTCGTGAAATATCGTAAACGAAAATCAGCCAAAAAATTAATTTATTTTTAAAAGTCCGATAAAAAATGTTTTGAGATTAACCACTGAGAAATTAAAATATGAGCCTAAGGATATAAAATAGCTTAACTCAAATAATTATGAAACGAAGTAAATATATTTTCGAATGGAATATGATAATAATACTTTTGGACTTAAAACTTTTTTTTATATGCAACCACAAGAAGTTTTTTGGCTTCGACATATATCTCTAAAACTTTGGGTTAACACCGTCTTGTTGGTCTAGTGCGATATGTGACAAGAAAAGTATATCCTCAAAGTAGTTGTAGTTCGAATTATATTAATTTTACTATTTTCCTTTCTATTTATTTGTTTAAGCCTGCATATGCCAATTAAGAACACATTCGTATCTGAACAATTCAATTTCATTCACCCACTTTCGTAAATCAGCATATTCAACATCATAGATGGCATGTAGTGTATAAATAATGAACTTTCCCTAACTCTAAGTAATAGTGAAAAATTGTTGCATGTATTTCCTTAATATTTAGTGGTCAGTTGATTTTGTTATCATCATTCAACACTAGTGATAGGCATTTAATAAAACTATTTGGGTACATACATATAAGTGTATTGTGTAATTTAGAAATAGGAAAAAAAGTTTAACGATAAACCTTTTAGAACTTCCTTCAATAAAAACAAGTATCTATTTAAAAATTAGATTAATTAACATAGGCTTTTTTAAAATGTATCGGTGCATAGATGCCGGCTAGTGACCATGACCATTGCGACGATGTTGTTAACTCGTATTTTATCCATTTGTGTGAATGGATAGTTAACTACGGAAAATTCGCAGAACAGCCATCCTTTACAGGTGCGGAAGTTAACCAGTGGAAGTAAAACGCAAAACTCTCGGAAAAACATTGAACGATCAGTCGTCTGGCTGCACTGAGAGACTGCCTCAGAGCAGCCTCACGACTCCCATATAAAACTTACAAAATACACATATACTTAAGGGCGTATCCATAGTTATTAACTTTTAAGGGAAATAACAAGATGGATATGGAAATACATCTTTTTGGAGTTGCGACACTATTGAAATAAACGGAAGATATGTTTATACAACATGTATCGTACATATATACACGCATACTACTCAATGTTAAATTGACTCCTATATGCCCGCGTAAAAACATTAATTTCTGGTCAATGTTGTTTTATTTTAGCACCACTGTTTAATAAAAAGAAATCAGCGATGGTGCTCCAAATGGAAAAAGGTCTGCTATTAATGTGTCTTTAATTTTACATCATAATAACAATATATGCCAGAATGTCATATAGGAATATAAAAGCAACACAATCATTAACCAAAATCCTCATTGAAATGTAGATACACACAGAATACTTCGATTTTTCACCAAAAGAAGGAATCGCAAACACACGTATGTATATGTATGTATATGTATAGATATACATACATCCATTCATACATAAATACCATATTCTTAATGGGAAAAGCAAATATAACCACCCATAGAGTCTGACATATTCATTGCGACTTTTTAAGTAAGAAATTATCCATTTAGTTTAAGATACCAACTA
The DNA here is from genome assembly GCA_963675445.1 of Linnaemya vulpina. Classification (NCBI taxonomy): domain Eukaryota; kingdom Metazoa; phylum Arthropoda; class Insecta; order Diptera; family Tachinidae; genus Linnaemya; species Linnaemya vulpina. The sequence continues at coordinate 62,368,864 of OY776280.1, read as the reverse complement.
CGGTTGCCCAAAAATAGTTACAGTAAGACCGCGCATCGTTTTATTTTTATAATGGATGATGAGTTTCATTTGTCCCAATATGAAAACTCTAAAGCATGTCTGATTTATTTACTCTTCTGGGCTGATTGGCATGTCTGCCCACACAATTTCTATGAAATTCTTTCACGGAGCAAGCAGGCCCAGTTGGGCTACCTTCTGTCACGTCTGCGTACGCTACGCACCTGCGTGTAAATTTTGTTGACAAATTTTTTATTAGCTTTGCCACAAATATAACTCCACAATTTTCACTTTCTTTACTACTTCACATCGCACTGTTTAAGTTTATTAAAAATTTTGACAAAATTTTCACAATTTTATTAAGAAGAAAACTCAACATTTTCACGCAAATAGAAATTTTTTTCGTTCTACTACGAACAACACGAAAATGGAAGACAAACGATTAGGGTTGTTGTTTTTGTTTGAAAGTTAAAAAATATATTGCAGGGGGTTCGATGGGTGGTGTGGAAAGCAAGAGAATGAAAGAATAAGAACAAAAATAATGTATTCATTATTACCAGATCGAATTTTTAGCAGACCAAAATCGCAGAAATCGTCAGCAAATTATTAGATGCATCGCAGTTAGTTCTGTAAGTCGACTAAACGTCTGTCAATAGTGCAGTCTGGCAGCAAAATTGTAATAGCTCGTAGATGATATGCACATGGAGCCATCTGTTTCTCAATTTCCTGCATTTGCTTAAAAAGATGTAAATACTGTTAAATAGATGGCAGTGAATGAACAAGCATTTTAAGTGAACGGCGGTCCGAAAATCTTAATCACGGCGGCAAGAATATATATTTTTAAATTAATCGTGTATATAACTGCCCTTGTACCGCCATTAATTTCGTTTCCATTTACTAAAGGATATAATCTTAGTAACACTATTTGGAGTTGGAATATTCAAAACATCTATGAAAATTTCAAAATGTTTTTAGCAGAGACCGTTTTTGTTCCAAGTAGTATAAGGAAGTCATGTTATAACATTTATTTTGTTACTTAAAAATTAAAGCCTCCATATAAAACAGTTATTTTTCAACATAAAAGTAAAAAATCGCATGAAACTCTTAATGTCATTAAAATAAAACTTTTCAAGTAATTTTATTTTAAATTCATTGCCATCATATATTGAAACTCATTTCGTGTAAATTGGGAGTCAATGCAGTGTAATTTAATCATGTTACTTTGCAATTACATAAGTCGCCATTTAAATAAAAGTAATTTATTATAAGAAAATAAACAAACCAATTAAATGAAAAATTTATTGAGACTATTTACTCTTGTCGTTGTGTATTTTTCAGTTTAATGTGTTTCGAAAGCGTGTAAAAATACTTTTACAGTATGAGATAATAAATACATGAACCAACCACACACATCAGCAACCTTGTACGAGTACAATGTGACGTATGAATAATATTACTAATAATATTAAGTATACGCCTTGAAGCACAATACAAAAGGAGATTAAATGCATGCAAACAATCAGACATAAAAGTGAGGTTAATAAGAAACGTATAATACAAAACGTTACTCCACCATTTTCTCCGAAAATTGAATAAAAATGTGTGTCTGGAACGTTTTTGAATTAAGCTGACATGCTTGCAATATAAGGATTGATCCTGTACCAACGTTTGGAGCCAGCGGGATTCCAATTTTGACGAAAACTATTCCAGTATTCGACGTCTTGGAGTTTGAGAGCAACATTTTCTTTTTGCCCAAAATACTCTAAAAATCTTTTTTTTTTACAAGGGAATTTAGGAAAATAGATAATAAAAAATGATAGTTCCCAAAAAAAAGTTCTAAAAAAGTACTCCTTATTTAATCTCACTGTACCGAAATCTGCCTAAAAAGCACTAAATCAAGCTTGAGCTGCAGGTGTCTGGTCAACAAGCGCTGGAAAGTGGGTGCCATCATATACATATATTATGGAGTCAAAAGCAGTTACTACTTGCTGTATATCGTTGGTGGGTTATTTAGCGGCTTAAGAAATTCCAGAAGCTCAAAAGAAAACGCCCAACAAGTCGTCATTATATGAAATTATACGAATGAATGTACATATTTAAATACTTCTGTGTGTATGTACTTATAAATATGTAGTTGCAGAAGAGAATTTTGAAAAAAAAATTTACATAAATTCCTCAGCTGTGTCACTTGATAAAAATTGTGATATCAAAGAAATTAAATAAAAGGGTGCTAATTTTGATATTAAATAAATAAAAAATATATGTCCACTTATAAATGCATTGTTGTATTACATATAAAACACACATATGCACACATACATACATATATACTGCAGCTACATGCACATGTAAATTTATATCTGTTCTTATATAAAAGACTGCGGTCTGGAGGCACAGGCAATTTGAAATTAAAATAGCTGATAACCACACTTATGTATGAATCATTATTACAATCCACTGTTGCATGCTGCAATGTAGGATATGCGATTCTTTACTCAACTAATTTAAGAATATTGCAAAACAACAAAATAGTCCTTTGCATTTGTCAAGTAGGAAATGTTCAAAATGTTCACTTAAATCTCTCATATCAGCATTCACAATTGTGTTACGCCGTTAGTTGTTGTATTGATAATGGAAAGAAATGATTTTATTGTTGAGATAAAACTACAAGGAAGCCCTTCACAAGGCAGCTAACAATCTTGATGCAGCTAGGCTGCCAAATGATGGACTGACTTGGAATTTGTTTCCTTGACGCAATCCGGTCGGTTGTGCGGTTATTTATCCATTATTTAAATTTAGAAGTTGTTGCAAACTCTTGTAGATTTTAGACACGAATGAAGAATTATCCGAACACAACACGATCTTAAATAATTATTTTCGCTTAAATATAATTATGGATATGAGTTTGAGATTTATATATTGAGTTAAAGTTTACTCGCACTTGTACATTTTGTTGTTGCTATTTGTAGTTTTTGTTTTTCACATATTGATAAACCATTAAATGCTCTTGCGGCTGACTTAAGTAAGACCCGCAGATTTAAACGAAATATAATTTGTAACGACTTTTCACTCAAGGCACATTCACAGTCAATAATACGTTTGTTATCGCAAAACCACGCCTACACTTCATACAACAACAAAAAAAAGTAAATAAATAAATAAAACCGTATAGTATCTTTAGCATAAAACGGTACCAATCTTCTCGACAGAACTTTGGTTTTATCTGTAATTTTGTTTTATTATAAATTCTTAAAAATAATCACTTAGTTTTTGTATTTAAGAGTTATTGTTTTTTATTTGGGAAAAGAAAATATATTATATACACACACACACACACACATACCGCTAAATGCCTTATACTGGTGGTTGCTGGCATTATCGGTACATGTTGAATTATTTTTATAGTTATTTATTAAATACTTCGCTTACATTATTTTATGCTCTTATAAGTATTTTTCTAAAATTATAAAACACCAAACATTTGTCTAAGGTCAGGTATTGCATTCCTCAGAATGATTCGAATCAAAGTCGTGGAAAAGTTTTATTTCGACGACTTTAAATTCGATTAAATGTTCTTAATTTTGCAATGTAATCATGATGCTGCATGCGCCCATGCTGCATTGAACCCTGGATGGCTACATGAAGGTTATCTTTCGTTGAGTCGACAAACAAATTTTCAAAATAGTTCTAGCGTAACAATTTTTGGAGTTAAAAATATGCAGAACTATTTTTAGTTAAGTATTTTATTCAAAAAATAATTTAAAAAAATATAACATAAAAATGTTTTTTCTCTCTTAAATATATATACGAATTTGAGGAAACATATAAGTATGTTATTAAAAAAATAACAACAACAAAAAATAGTATATAAGATAAAAACTTTTGTTTTCTCTCTTAAAAATATATACGAATCTTAGCAAACATAATGGGTGATTTTATAAGAACTATCGGAAATTAAAAAAAAGAAAACACAAAATTCAGAAAAATGCATGAAATATTTATTTGGATTGATAGTTGGGTCGATATAATTTAATGTTTGAAGATTATTTCATGCAAATGTTGGCCGCGGCTGCGCCTCAAATGGTCCATCCGCTTAGTCCAATTTTGGCATACTCTTTCCAACATTTCGGCCGGTATCTCACGAATAATGTTGGCAATGTTGGCTTCCAGTGCGTCAATCGAAGCGGGCTTGTCGCTATAGACATTAGCCTTAACATAGCCCCACAAAAAATAGTCTAGAGGCGTTAAATCGCACGATCTGGGCGGCCAATTGACTGGTCCCAAGCGTGAAATAAACTGTTCACCGAACTCGCCTCTCAATTGGTCCATTGTTTCGCGTGCTGTGTGGCATGTGGCACCGTCTTGTTGAAACCACATGTCATGCAAGTCAAGCTCTTCCATTTTGGGCAAAAAAAAGTTTGTTATCATCGCACGGTAGCGCTCACCATTCACAGTAACGTTGTGATTCGCATCATATTTGAAGAAATACGGCCCAATGATGCCGCCAGCCCATAATCCGCACCAAACGGTTGTTTTTTGTGGATGCATTGGTAGCTCTTGCAATGCTTCTGGCTGCTCTTCACTCCAAATACGGCAGTTTTGCTTGTTCACGTATCCATTCAACCAGAAATGAGCCTCGTCGCTGAACACAATTCTTCGATAAAAAAGTGGATCTTCATTTAACTTTTCAAGAGCCCATTCACCAAATATTTGGCGTTGTGGTAGGTCGTTTGGCTTCAATTCTTGCACCAGCTGTATCTTATAAGGCTTCACACCCAAATCCTTCCGCAAAATTTTCCACGTAGTGGAGTAACAGAGGCCCAATTGCTGCGAAGGGCGCCGAATCGATAATTCACGGTCATCACCAACACTGGCCGATATTGGTAATAAAATTCAATAATTTGCAAGCGTTGTTCGTTTGTAAGACGATTCATGATTAAATTATAGACCAAACTGAAGATGTTTGACAGTGACACAAGATACAAAACGTGCGCGAGCTGTCAAAACTAGTGTTGCCAAAAAGATAATAGCAAAAAAAATCACTCGTTATAAGAGTAATTTTATAGAGAGTAAATGAACTTCGACGAAGAGTAACCATCCAGGGTTAAACAAAGTCCTCATCGAGGCATCAAGTTGTTAATATATCCCTAAAAGCTCTTTGTGAGAAAGGAAACATTTATCAAAGTCCATGTATTTGAATGGCGTATTCTTTTCCAAAAGAAACCTACACGCAATTTTTAACATAAAGAACAATTGAAACTTGTCAGTTAACTGGAGCTTAAGCCGATGTCACATAGAACTTTTGCTATGCGTGGCGTTACAAATTCGCCTTGCCATATACGATGTATATACGATACACTTAAATTAGTCATGACACATAAAAAACTTTTAACGCAGCGCGAAGCAAATCGCATCTTTTTGCGCACTTTGACAATTAACTGAAATAATTTCATATATATTTTTCTCAAACCATATATATATAATATGAACTTAAGTTTTAGTACTTCTAAATTTAAATAAATATGAAAAAAAACTCAAATCAAATAATATAATTAATTTACTGAGGTAGTCACGCAAGGAGTGACGAAATATTAAAATAAACTAATTATTTTTTTAAAATAAAGAGACCTTAAGCTGAAAAATATTCGAAAATATTATTAATGCTAAATTTATATATTTAACAATATTAGCAACCCTATTTTTGTTAAACAAATTGAAGAAATTAATTGCGCGAATATTTATTTATTTTTTTATCTTATATAAAATTTATTACCTGATGGTTATGTGCATTTTATTCCTGCTTCCCAAATCTCCAGTAGACTTCAACCGCAGTTTTGAAAAGTTTCAAATATCTCATCTTATGCAAAGGCTTTTTTATACCCCAATTGAGAGTTAATAATCTTTTTTAATAATTACACTATAATAGGTATAGTAGGCTATGAAACTTATACAAGCCAAAATATCTATTTTATTTTTCTACACCCAAAAACAATTTTATTTGTTATAATTTATTTTTCTTCTTCTATTATACAATTAAAAATCCAATGGATAACACTAAAATTATATATCCATAAAGCAAATTGAATAATAAAATCGTAAAATAGTAAATTACATAAGATATTGTATTACAAATGTACAAAACATCATTAAGTTTACAGAGGTATTAGCAATTTAAATAGGATTATAAATTAATATTTTTTCTTAGCTTTTAATAAGCTTTGACCAGCAATATTATTACAAGGAATCAGTTTTCTTAAACAAACTTTTCACAATAATTTTCACCGCACATTTATAATGCTACTTCTATTTATTAGTTTTGGTTATTATTAACAAACTTTTCACACTATTTTGCTATTTCTATATAGTTTTGGTTTAGTGGGACACAAATATTATTTGTTTATTAAAATCAAAAACAACGTGCCACTGTTCTTTTGTTTCAGGAAATGGTAATAATCATGAAAATTTCCATAATTATGATTAACAGTGCTGTTAATGATGTTGTTGTTTATGAACTTAACATGAAGGTGATATACATATAAACAAAAACTTACTGTTGTTATTTCGTTAGTGGGTCACGTGCAAATGTATTTAGGCAATGTGGACGGACAAACACACACTTCGGCACATGCATTCAGGCCAAGAATATATATAACGGTTTAGAGTATATACATACAAACGATGTATGAATTTTGTATATAAAAACGAGAATCCATCTATGCTCTATATAAGTTTGTATGTATAATGATTTTATATATGTACATATATATTATACATTTGCACATACAACATACGTTATATATTCATGCAGGAATGTAGATCCGTTAGTGCGTGTTTGATATATAAAAAAGGTATGTACATATATTGTTACAAACTTATAACACGGCCCTACTTATATACATATGTACATACATAAATACATGCACATGCATGTATATATGTAAGTATATTAATACTTACGTATAAGTATATACATAGTATGTATGTATACATACAATATTTACATTATAATTGTAAATGTGTGAGCATAAGTATGTATATGTGTTGTAAATACCGTTATACTTCTGTCTACAAGGAGATGCACACATGTACATATGAAATTGCACTATTTTTCTTATATATTCATTTATTATATGTTTTTGCTTGTTTTTAACTTTTGATCCCCTTTCATATACACAAAATTATTAATTCACATTTTGCTTTTATTAATTATTACAGATAAATTCATCACGGAACAAAATATATTTATTATCCTTATTACGGAGAATCCTTTTGGCTTTTGTAGCTGCACAACTTCATTTTCGTTGTGTGTTTTATTTTGTTTTCGAAACCAAAACAACTTTCCCTATATCCCCTCTAAACTCGTAATATGCCAGCCATCACTATTCATGATGATGATGAGTACATGCTTTACTAGTAGTTGTGGATTTGTTATTGTATTGATGATGCCAGAAAATTTTTCCGATATTATCACCAGTTGGAGATTGATGAATGCACCATATTCTTAGATAGTCTAAACTCTCTTTGATGTTGCAGGAGATGGAGATGAAAGCTTTAAAATAAAAATACTTACATGAAATTTATTATTGGGCAGTAGACATCAACCACAGTTTTGAAAAGTTTCAAACCTCCCAACTTATGCAAAAACTTTCATAGACCATTTGAGAATTTAGGTATATATGATATGTAAAAATGGCCATGAAACTCATTCAAATCCAACCCAGCAATAAATTTTGTTTACTCGATGGGGGTAGAATTTATATATCTCACAAATCTCACATATAACTCGCTTGTGACACCTATTCTTGAATACGGGTCTATTGTATCTGATTATTTTTATTCGACTGGTATTAATAAAACTGAATCAGTTATTGATTATCTTTTCATCTTAAGCTCAGGGATAGATATATTAATGTGATTGGCAAATTCTTCACGGCTTTACATATCTAAAGTTGGTTCCCCAACGTAGTAACGTGGTATTGGTGACTAAATGAACTTAGGATTAAGCCTGTGGAGGCTTAGAAATGTACATAGACACACATAAATGATGGGAATCATTTTCGTACCTGTACCGATTAGCTGAGTTACTCCAAAGAAAGTGTTTTGTAAGAAACATTTTTCAGTCACTGGTATGGTCAATATCAAATATCAGTCAGTGTATCAAATACCAACTGCTTTGAAAGCTATTCCAATCTTTTATGGTAAATAATACCATAATGTGGCAATTTCTCGACTTGCATGCATGTGGATTTTTTATTGCAATATATACAAGAGTAATATATTCTTTATTCTCGTGCACAAGTGTGTTTGTCAGTATGTAGCGTACATGTTTACGATGTTGGTCACACGAGGTCGTTTGGCGTATTCATTGTAGCGCATGCGTTTCAATTAAGTAGTCGATGTCCTTTTTACCGTCTAAAGTTTTGTTTTTGTGTACTTGTTTCACAAACCGTTCAGCCTGATGAAGGGTTTAAGGTGGACTTGTGTGTTCTGGTTCGGATTTTGTGTTTAGTATATGAAATCGATAGAAAATGTGGCCTCCTTCATCATCAACCTACAATTTGTCTACGACAAATTAGTTTCCTTCTACTACTTAGCATACAAACATGGTCTAAATATCTAGTATAATAATCGTAAGCTACATATGTATGTACATATACATATGTACATATATGCACATGAACATACTTATCCAACAATATAATATAGCACTCGTACTTGCATACAGGGTCGTAAATGCATGTGTTTGTCTCGTACAGTGGCGCTATCGATGGTGATAATGATGTTGGCTAGATTTGTGTTAGAGATGATTCTCTTGTTTGGCACAAAAGTAGGTTTCTTAGCACAATGTGTTTTAAACACCCCTTTTCCAACAACACCAACAAAATATTAAACTGAAAAGAAAGTCCAATTGCTGTATAAAATTTGTACTCCTTTCGTTCCTGCCCGTCGTGTATGTATTGTTAATGCTTCAATAATATTAATAATTGTGTTCAAGGTTATTGTTGTTTTGCTGTATCCGTTTAAATGGTTTTTGGGCCAAACAAACAGTTTTTTGAACTAATTAAGAGAAAGCAACAAAGTTTGTTTGAGTATTGACATGGAAAATTGCATATAATATATCAACATACATAAATAAATATTATTAGGCATGTGCATATTTAATTTATCGATGTACATACGTTAGTTATGCATATATAAAAAGTAAAGCATTCTCTCTTATTATGAATGACGACGTCACTTCAACACGACAACTCTACTCTTGTCGTCTACTCTTTGTGAACTACTATTAAGATCCGCGATCAGTTGTCAAAAGTATTTGTTGTTAATTTTTTTGCTACAGTATTTATTATTTTAGTTTAAAAAATCACAAGTGAGTTTTGTTGTAATAAATAAGGTGCTTATAACATTTAATACTATAGTAGTTATTTAAATATAAGTACGTGTGTATGTGTGTAGTTTTACGAATGTGTTTTTAGGCTTTCAAATTTATATAAACATTTAAACTTTAAATTAATATAACAAAAATAAATATACTCGTATTAACGTAATTCCTTTCTACCGACAATCCTCCTCTTCGAGTAGTACTTTTTATAAAGGCTCGAACAGAAAAATAAACACGCCTTAGATATCGAACAATCATAATTTATAACAAGAGAAATACATGCTAAAGTATGTTTAAAACAACTAGAAGTCATTTTTACTTTTTAGCATGCCGCTTGTTATCTTATCATTTATGAATATGGCGTACGAGGATTGACATTGATCATTTCCGCATTGCTGAAAAGAAAATAAAAAACAAATATTCATTTACTAATATTTCAAACATTTTAAATATGCGGGTGGACAGAATTTGTAAATATGTATAAATAACAAAAAATAGTTTTGTTCTTGAAGTATGGACATAATCTCAAAATATTACCAATTCGATAAGTTTTACAATTACATATACGTATTTTTGTGAAGCACATCAGCATTATATAAGATTTGAACCTATAATCACTACTGACATGCATTTAAATATATATAATTGTGAACTAGCGGACAACCCTGGTGCATAATTATTTTTTGGTACTCATAGATTAATAATGAACAAATCAGTCATACGTAAAGAAACCGGAATCGGTTATGCCCTCTCAACAGTATACCCTACGACCCAATGCAATGACTAACCAACGTAATAATGAATCTTTTGAGCGAAAAGTTCAATGGGAGTGATATCTCACGTCGTGGAGATGGAAGTTGCCCGCCACGGTCATGGTCATCGATTTGATATCTTTTGATTTCTTTCTTCGATGATATTTAAAAATAAAGTGTGCGTCAATAAGCTATGACTATAAGCTAGAGATTATGGACCATCGGTTGGAAGTACGACACTTGTCAACTTACACGTGAACGAATAAAACTTTGCTCACGAAAATTATTTGTATATTTTATTTAATAAAATTATTTACAAAGCAAAATAATTCTAATTGTGGCACAACTATATACAGTCAAAGCTAGAAAAAACCGCAAGAATTCATAAAATGTACAAAAATACATTTTGCACTGTATAAAATACATTTATTTCTATACATTTACCACAAATTAGTGAATATGAACAGCTTACGTCAATATAAACACTTAAAAACCTTAATAAATTTTAAATCAAACCTAACCTTCAGAGAAGAACACTAAATTTTAATTTTATATTATCAAATTTGTTTCTTAAGTCCATAAAAATCTTTAGACTAATTTCCTTATCTTGGACAAAAGCCAAAACAACCCGTCTGGCAAGTCTTTGCAGCTTCAGTCAAATGAGCTCATTTAAATTTTACTGAAATGAATGAGTTATTTCTGTGTTTAAGTCATTGAAAACCAGGAGAGCTTTTTTTATTCAAATGATAGGAGAGTAGTGAAAGGCTACATAAGACTTTAAATTATGAAAACTATTTATAATGAAATAGTTTAAGAAGCATTGAGCACTGCACGTAGACATGAATTAAAATCAATAGTGAATACCTTACAGCTATTTTAGCAGATTATAGTAAAAACAACTTCCAGAAACGTTTTATCTGAATTAACTGAGTGCACTAACACTATCAACTTATTTGTTTTTGTTATATTTATTCATTCTCACCATAGGCAGCAGATGAGCTTCGTAAATGAGATTAAGCTGCAACGTTTTATTAGCTTAATATACAATCGCAGTTTGCTGATTTGGTTGGATTACATAAACCTTGAAAAGAGCCCGGAAACAGAGACCGTATACTATCCCCAAAATCCGTAGGGACAGCGATTAACTTTAAGTTAAGATGAATATCATATATTATGGCTGCAGTAACTATATTTCGTTAATTTTTAATAATATTTTATATTTTTTTCGTAATATTTAATTAACTATATCGTTGCTCATGGAAACAGTTACGTCCCTACTTACAAGAATTGATCTAATCCACGTTTCTGATGCCTAACATATTTGTCCAAGACTTATTAAAGAACCAAGTTATTTTTTTAGTTCTTATAATTAATTAGCAGATTTCCTGCGCATTGTTGTTGCAGACGAATGATTATATCCTTAAAGATAGCAGTAAAAATGGCACACAGCCGCAACCGATCTGCTCACGATTCTAATTAAGGCGGGATAAGTTCGTATCTCAAAGTAGATCGTCAACTCTTAGTGCCTGCTTTTGTGAATAAATTAAAAATTTTCAAATTAGTACATAAAAACTTTCACCTAGCTATTTATTTTGATGTACCAAATAAAAATGGTTCTTTTATTTAAAAAAACAGGCAGATTTTTTTTATTAAAAAAATTAAAAATTCGACCAACTTACTTTGTGATACGTAATGAGTGCACATAAATAAAATAAGAACAAAAAAAAAAATACTGTACAGTATATTAGTTTATAACAACAAACCTTTTACTACATTTCATGTGTATGATAAGCAATGCAATGCCCAGTATAAGACATATACATCCGACTACAATGTAAGCAATTCCTAAAAATGGGTTTTTCCCTCCCAACAATGATGTGGTTGATAAAATCATTTTCTTGGATCCGTCAAAAGCAGAAACAGGATATTCTATAAAAAAAATTAAACGCTATAAACAAATTAATTATGTTTATTAAATTAATACATACGGTAGCCGATGTGCAAAGTGTATTGGCCACTTTTAAGTCCATTTTCGAAATTGGATTTCGAATGATCAATGCGTCTATATAATTTCCTAAAACTAGGTAAGGCAGCTGTACGCATCCAAACAATTAAGTCTTCATTCTATTTCAAAATAAGTGTTTCAAAGAATATAAACCATTACATTTTATTTATTATTACATATAGTATATTCAAAGCCTACTTGAAAACCATTGTTATCAGGATTACTTTCATCCAACTGCCATAATTCCTTAGTCCAGAATTTGGGTTTAGCGAAATGATTCTTTAATATAGATTTCAAATCACCTTCCGGATTACGAAATTTGATTTGTTTGTCAGAAGGCCATGCAATACCAGTATTTAGTAATGGTACTGAAGTGGTACCAAAGCTCAATGTTAGAGTATCTGTAATTATATTTAATACAATCGGCATTAAATACATATAATAAAATGTAAATTATTCCATAAATTACCATTGAATAATGAGTTCGCTATGGCGCCACATGGCGCTATTGGCAATTGCAGACCAGGTTCGACGTCATCGTATGCAAAAGGCACACAATCTGTAGATGGTGTTGATGAAAGCCGACCCAGTAGCTGATCATCATCACGAGATTTTACATAACGTCGATGGTTTTGATAGTAATTACTTAGCCCATAGTACATGTAAACGTTTCCCTGAAACAAAAAGTAAATAAAGTACGAAAGTGACACATATGTATATATAGTTTGTACTAAGTTGATTATTTTATATCTAGTCTTCCTATAAAAGAGGTGATTTCGACAAAAATTTCATTAATTAAAGAACATTTAAGAACAAATTTTAAAAAGAAGCCAAATACATATTTGTAAACAAACACATGGAATTTATTTCAATTTGGAGCGATTTACCGATATTTTACATCAAATTTCGTTTGCCAGCAGACCGGTTTTGGTATGTGCTATATTGCTCAAACAGAATACGCGACAGAAATCGACGACAGAAAATTCAAAAGTTCCCTCACTTTTTTAATTTTATTATGGTTCTGTTTAAAAAATGTATGAAATTAACTTAAGATTATTGCAAGAATATCTTTTTGTCACATCGCATAGAAAAACTATGTAACTTCCCGCTACAAGCTAAAACACCCTTTATTTTTAAATTAGTCGATTCCCATGTGATGAGCTGTTATTACGTATGTATGTAGTTTATGTAGTTTCCGATTACTATAAAAGAATCACCAACTGATCAGATATATAATTTCAGAGTTTTTCAAATAAATTTTTTTCTTTCATTTACGATATCTCATGGAAGGATTAACAGATTTTGACACGGTTTACTGTGATCAACGTAGCTTTCAATATCAAGAACTGATTAGTTGGTAGAATCGATCGATGAAGCGGTTTGAAAGTTATTCTAAAAAGTACACTTTGTTTTATTTTTTAGATACCTTTTGTTTTATATTTTAGATATCTAAGTTTAGAAACGTTATTCAGAACGATGCCAGTCACTTCAGTCACACACATGTAACAGGCTCTCAGAATTAGTAGAGATCTGATGCGAACTCGTGTTTGACGCTGCATTTCTGGTACCATATCGACGAATAAGTGCCCGCCATTTTCTGGTCAATCGGTGTCGATAATATTCAGCGGCCAGTGCTATGCCTTCGCGGTTGAGACAAGCCTGACGACAATTAGCAAAATGCCGTGTACTAGGGCATATCAGAAAAATTCGACAACTCAATATCTAAGGCGGGATCTAAGGCGTCGTTGTCTTGTGTCAACGACGTCAAAATACTATAATTTGTAAAGAAAATAGTCAATTGTTACTGTTGGATTTTCAAAATTAAATTAAATCATCACTAGACTGATTAGAGCTATGCCAAATCGTTCGTTTAAGTTGTGTTCAATTTCGTTCATTACGAAAAGGACCCGTCGGTCATATCGTTCATCCGCTCTTTTCAATATATACAAAATAGAATAACATGACAATAAGCAACCATAAAAACGGACGAATTATGTCTGTTTGTTATGAATTGTTTAGCAAAATAACCAATTGTATTATTTATCATTACCGTTGAGTAAAAACGGCAACGCTGATACATATGTACTCTCACATAGACTATAGTACATATACTACGCAAATCGCAACTACATGTAGGTAAATGAATGTAAATAATCGTCTGAGCAATGATTTTTAATTGGTAAGCTATATCTAATCAGTGTAAATTTCCAAGTTCATATTGAAATCAGTTTGTAATTAGGAACGCACATATACATGCATACGTTCATATTCACATGCGACGAACTTACCACAAAATCTTTCTCCAATTTAAAATCGATCTCACATTTACATGCTGTACTACTAGGATTTGTCATTAAGTATTCCGAACACGTAGAATTTTTAGTACCCACTTGAATACAATTGGTGTAGTCAATGACAAGTTCAATAACTTCATCGGAAAAATAGAGCAGAGCAATTCCGACAGGTATAAACAATATACCAATGATGAAAAATGTGGGAAGGACAGTTCCCGCCGTTAAAACTGGCTGCCATGCTGGCAATCGCTGCTGTTTAAATGCAGAATCTGAAAAAGAAACAATTTTGAGAAATAATTTGCAACTATTACCATCTAATATTTTCTAATAAAAATAATGCAAATGACTCATTAATTCTATATGTATGTATATAAGGATGTAATCATTATTTCAAATTTGTTCGCTCTCGTGGCTTTCATCCGTTGATAAGAAAAAGGATTTCAATTACTATGATATGTACATACATACATAAATACGTAGATATGAACTTATGGAGAGTAGGAACTAACCTGAAGGTCGTTTAGACTTCTGTTGAAGTCCTTGAGTCTCGACTGGCTGCGAAGCCATTTTTTACGCCTTTGAAAACAACAATTTCAGTTTTTCCAACACTTTTTATATAGCTTTCATAAATTTTCTTTATATACTTAAACGGAACTTTAATACATTCATCACATTTATCTACAAGTTAGAAATATTAACTCACTTTCCGAAATTGCAAAACACGGGTTATATCTGTGGTACAAAATGTATGACGAAAACAAAAAGAAAACAGAACGAAGAACAAAAAGGTTTTTGTCACAGTGCTGTCGACTTCATATGTACTCGATAAATACTTGACGGTAAAATTACATAGAAGGTGGTAGTATTATATATTGATTTGTATTTATATCGTAGTACAAGATACCATGCCTGCAGGAGATATATGATTTTTAAATATTAATTAACTTAAAGGTATATACGTTGACGGATTATATGAATATAAGCGATTTTCATATATTGTCGTGTAGAGTAATATATGCAAATGCAGAGAACTATCTTGCACTCTTGGCTCTCTTGTACAATGTAATGAATTCACCAAGATATGTAACCATATTATAAATTTATATTATAATAAAGAAATAATATAAAAACATTACATACAATAATGCAATAATGATATTCAATATCATGTTGCAACTATCCAGCACTAAGATGTTATGAGTATTCCATAGCACTGAGATAGCATTATGAGTTCAAGGTATGATCAAATTCATCGGGCACTGAATCACCACTGGCTGTTTATATTAATTTCAAGTTATTGTATGCAATATTTGCCCACTGTGCTTGTGTAAAACAGCGTTGGTAATAACTGTGCATGAGTGCGTATTGGAATAATAAGATGGCCCCGCTATGGCAAGTATATAACACTGTAACATTGAAAGCAGTTGTTGATGATTAAAGGTCATGGTCCACATCAAAAAGTGTAGCAAACAAAATGCATTGAAATGATGCACAAATTTACACTTGCAAACACAATAACATCAATATAGTTAAGCAATAGCATGTTGAAGGAATATTGAAAAGCGAAAATTGAAAGTGTAGTCTCCGTACAACACAAACAACAATTGCATTGTTTGCTGCAACAGTATATGTGTTGCCCCAGTGATCACCTTTTAAATAATTTCACCACATTACCTTCATCTTGAGCAATTGTAAAAACTGCGCATTTGCTTGTGTAGAAAGCTTGTAGCATATGTTCGCAATATATGACGATTTAACAAAAGTATACCAATCCCTAAATAGTTTTGAGAAAGTATCAATGTATGTAAATTTTATGTTGTTGTATAACGAAATTTTGTTGAGTGGGAGAATATATATATATATTATATATATGACAATCGTGTAGATACATTGTACGCTTATGCCCAGTTTTTGACTTCGTATGTAAGTTCTATTTAAACTTAAAGTCTATTTTAATACAAAATTCATTTTTACAAATCATAACTTAAGTCTATGAAAAAATTAACTAATATTGTACCTAAATACGAAGTAAAAAACTGGGCATTATAGTCTTCTTAAAGTTAAAGTAGCCACAGCAGTAACGCGAGTACTCGGTACTCGTATGCAAGCTACTCGTAGTTACCGCACACAGCTGAATACGTGACGTACGATGTGCGTATTAAACACACCATCTACCTATGTATATCGTAATTTTAAATGTGTCAACAAGCATCTTTGAGTACAATAGACTCATCTATTGAAAAGTGAATAATAAAATATAAAATTATTTTTAATAGAAATTGTTTTAAATTATCTAAAACTGCAAATAAACACGTACGTATATGTAATATTTTAGAGGTGAATTATTGAAATTTCGTGGGTTAAAATAAAGATTTATTCCAACTACGGGCGTTCAAAAGAGTGTACTGTAGATTTGAATTCAGCAAAAATTCAGTACTTAATATATCGCAAATTTTTACCTGCCCATTCATTACCCACCATTGTGTTAAAGCAGAGGTCTTGTAGCAGAAAGAGCGACGGTTGTCTTTTATACAAACTTTAGATGAATTTTAAACAAGCATCAAATTAAAACAGTTTTAACTAAAACTATAATATAAAAGTATGTATATTAGAATAATTTTTTTTTAATTTAATATATCGGAGTACGTGCAGTAACCATAAAATATATGTGGTATCTAGTGAAATATGTAAAGATTCATTGATTTTCATAATAATATATTATAACACGACATGGTTATAATAAATAATACATTTGCTAAAATATTTACTTTTGGTGTAGATTTTTAGCCATGATAAGCTTTGGAAACCATTGTTATTAATTTTGTTGCTAATCAAAGGACGTTGTTTTAACATGTACGGTTGTTAACAAACAGTGTGTTGTGAATTGTCTTAAGACTTTGGGCTGGCTTGCTGCGTTGCAAATGCTGAATACTTTTTCATTTTCTTTCAAGCTATTTGTGTGTGAGGAACTGACTGATTTTTCGGTTTGAAACGAAAATGCTTGCTAAGTTTTAAATATGCAGTTTTAGTTTTTCTACGATATGAATAAATTAAAAACCTTCAGATTTTCTTTTTGGTAGATTGTTGTAAGAAAAATTTATTGATGAAATAATACATATACATATGTGATGATATAAATATCAAATTATATATGTTTCATTTCAGATCTATCTGTGAAAAACAAATTTTAATTTGCGCCATCTCTGTACACTATTGGAATCGAGAACGTGCTTAAGCGGTGACCAGTCACTTCAGCAGACCGATTCGTGATTGGCACTTTGTTTTATACTACATATTAGATTTTTATATATCTCTTCAACACAATGGTACTGGCAGAGCGTAACTCAGAATTGGTACGTAATGGTAGACGATCGCGAGGTCCGAGTCCTAATGGGCATGGCGCTAGTTCGGGTAGCGCAAGTGGCACCGCCGGTGCTCCTGGGGGCGCTGGAACTCCCGAAACAAGCTCAGATGATGACAATTGTAAGTTTCCGTTAGCATTTTTAATATTTATATGTTTAATATTTATTTTGTTTATATTTAAGCCATTAAACGTAATGGCAAATCAAAAGCCAAACAAAGTGAATATGAAGGTAAGTATCACTCCAGTTAATTTTACACTGCCTTATCGCAGCTATTGCCTTTAACGCAAATTAATTATTTTCTTTGCTTATTCTCTTCTTAACTTCATTAAAGAAAAAATCCGCGTTGGTCGTGACTATCAGGCTGTTTGTCCACCGCTCATACCAGAAGCGGATCGAAAACCTGAAGCGCTTAATGATCGGGCATTGCTCGTTTGGTCTCCCACTAAAGATATTCCTGATACTAAACGTAAGTTAATTACATAATTATTATACATATGATATATTCGTTCGGTTTATTCCATCAACACTTCCGTTTATTAATTTCTCTTCAGGAAAGGGGGGGAGGGGATAGTGTAGTCTAGTATACATTGCTTTTATTGTCATATTCTGTATATGCTTATCACGAAATTCGGTTAAATTAATGCCGAGAAAACAAAATGGTATTTTGTTTGGCAGGTAGTTCCACATAAAGATACACATATGTATATGCTTGCGATGGTACAAAATGTCGCGGCTTAACACTGTGCCATTTCAAATCACATGGCGCCCACAGTTGGTGTCCCAAATATTACTTAAAAATATATTTTTCGGTTTACTTTAAAACAAATAAAATATTTGGTGCGGTATTTTTTTTTGTAGTATGATATTCATTTGTTTATTTAGTCTTTCTGAAAATCAAACAATAATCGTATGCGTACAGATTCTATGCAGAAGGGAGTACTTTTTAAAATAGAATCTACCATATGAAATTAACATAAATTTATCAAACCAACTCAATATCAAATATTCCTGAAAATTCGCAAGTATCTGAGCTATAAAAATAAGAGTGTATAGTATATACATACATATGTATGTAACTCAATATGCATCTATATATAAAAAAAAATATTTCGAAACTACATGCTAGAATTTAATAATTGTATATTAAAAAATTTATTTTTCGTGACAAATCAAATCGAAGTTTTCCGGGAAATTATTTCCGAAGGGGTTTCTGTTCTCAAATACGTCAGCAGTCATTGTCTTAGTAATTTTGCGGCCAAAAACAAAGCACAATGGTGTAAAAATGTTTGATATTTACTCGATAAAGGATTAGAACAGTCTAGTTTTCTATGTTTATAAACCGTACATTGACCACCAAGTATTTATACTATTGAAATAGAAATTTTCTTAACATTGCAAAATTAACAACAATCTTTAAAGTTCAATGAAACTGTATGTTAATGTTTGCTTTTGAAAAAAAAAAACTCTTAATAGAAAAGTTTATGAATGGAGGACCCCAACCGATTTAACTCCAATAGAAAAAACAAAAACCTTGAGAATTGCATCAAACTGATCTCTTTAAGTTCCGAATAAAATGTGTCAAGTAGGCACTCAGGCCTCAGGGTTGCCGAGGACAAACTTTCTCTGAACAATGTTCGCAAAAATAATCCACTAAAATTTGCTAGAGAGCATATGACATAGGACATACAAATAAGAGACCATGGTAATGATTGAAGTATTAAGGTTTTTGGTGACGAAAGCAAATTTTAATAATGACGGATCAAATTTATACAGAATAAAAAAAAAAGACTTATTTTGAAATTGCCATCATAGCAAAGAGTCTCGGTATATAATTTTTAGGTTACAATCATCTGTCTTAGGTTTTTTGAAGTCACTTTATCACTTAACATTAATTTCGACCGAATACCTGTTTATATACCGCGAAAACTAAAGTTTATAATTTTTCTCGGAATGAAATCACTTGCAATTTGTGGATCTTAACTTATATTGCAAGCTATTGATTGTAAAACATTTAAAACAAAAACAATATTTATATATTATATTTCTTTAAATGATATTTATTCGATTAAACGATAGCTAACGACATCGGTGAATTGCCACCAGCAGTTTAATAGTTCTTACATCAATTAATTCTTCAGTCGACTTTTACCGAAATTCAAAATATAACCTGGAAGTTTATTTGAGAGTTACTAAGAATAAACATAGCGAAATTTTTAATATATGGAAATCATAATAAATAAATTCTTGTTCATCATAGTCTATTTCACTCTTCTACCATTTATGCAATTAGATTTCCTTTGGAAAACAATGTATTTATAAGCTAAAGCGAAAAATTAAATTTATCTTAAGCAACTAAAATATAAATTATTCGAGGTTTTTCTCCGTATATTTCTTAAATTTACAAAAGTGCTTTGTTTATTAATTAAAATTTGTTATCATCATTAACGCAAAAGTTGAATATTGTGAAAACATGTTTAATTCCTCAATATAAAAATTTGTCTGCTCTGCGAGGTTGTTTTGTTCTTAAGATGTTTGATCTTCCTCCAGCGTGCTTTACGTTTACATTCCTTTCGGTTATGCGATCAAAACCTTCAAAATCTGATTGGGAACTTAAATGATACATCATTGCTTAATTTTTCATTTTTTACTACATTTTGATTTTACAAATTATTATTGAATTGATCACAATTTTCATTTTCGATCCATTATATTATCCTACAAACCCTTTTCTTTCAGACTTATTTAAGTCTGTTGATATTATTATCATCTTTGTATTGAGTTCATTTTCTATAACTTTTTGTGTTAGTCTGATATCCAACACTTGTATAAAAAATGTCCTTTTGGATTCAATAGTAATACAATAGTTTCTTATGTAATACAGCAGTTTTTGACCCAAAAATTTTAAAATATGAAATCCACGGCTTCCAAATAGCCCACCGTTCAAAAATATTTTGGCGAGCGAATGTCCTCATCCCATAGAACTTGTGATAACTTTGATATTACCAGTATATATCTAGTAATTTCCACTTAACTTCTCTTGGCCCTCTCAGATATGCCATTCAGTTGCGGTGTGTTACTAAGTTGTTTCATAAATTATTCTCCGATTAAAAAATTATCAAAACATAACATATTAGCATTCGATTTTTTTAAATATATAACCCGAAATATATCGATGTATGTGGTAAAATATAAACCAACACATGAGTTTACTTTCATATGTCCACAAATGTCTGTGTGTACGAAATTTAAATTAACTTTGAATTCACTGATCCCTTTGGTATTAAATTTGTCACCAGAAGCTAGAACTACTTCACTACTATCGCCACACTATCAAACACTATCCAACAACCATTCATCAATGTTATCATTATTAACGCAGGAGTTGAATATTGTCATAGCACTTTCTTGATTATATGTACATAAATTCTTCCTGTTGAAAGTTTTGTTCTTCTTTTAATTGCTCCATACTTGGCAATGCATGCCGATCTTCAATTGCAATAACAAAGTTATCCAATTCTGTGGTAATAAAAATATAAATGCTATTTTATCTGGAATTCTTATTTCAGCATTATCAGCCATTGGACTAAAACTTAATAAATTGACCACTAAATTTTTAATTCGATATAAACTTGAATCTCACAAATGTACCTCTCTTAGTGGATCTTTTAAATTATATGTATATATTTTCTAACTTGCTCCAGGCTTAAATATAGCAAAGCGTTGACAACATAAAAATTATTTGCGAGAACAACTGAACTTATTCATATTAAGGATTGTAACTTAATAAGAACAAGTTCAGTTGTTCTCGCCAACAAAGTTAATGTTGCCAACACCTTGCTATCTTTAATTTTCCATAACGCTTTTCTTTTGCTGTTGCAGATTCACCAATAGTATTCTCTATTATACCTCAATAATTTTGAGTTATTAGTAGGCTTCTCATCTTTATAGTATAATTTTCCGTAAATAGTTTTTCAATTCGAAACTTGGAGTCCTGTTTCTTCCAGCTATTTTGATTCAGGATACAGAGATATTTTTATTCGTCATTTGCATTATTCAACAATTCTGGGCCCATAAGCAATGTTACTAAAGTAAATTAAAGCCAAATTTCTCGTATATTATATTTGATATAAAATATTAGTAATATTAATTTAAAATATTAGTAATGAAAGTAAAAATCACTGAACAATGTAATAAAAACTTACTTAAATGTGATCAAACTATTTCTAACAATTTTAAAGCCTGTAAAAAGTTTTCATATTCCATTTTCAAAATAAATGCGGCTTGCATCGTTTATGAGTATAGCTAAACATATATTTTGCAAACAAAAACTTTGGCACAAAAAAATATATTAATAATTGCTAACCAATAAACAAATTATTACTTCCAATTAATAGTCGAGGAATACATATCAGTGGCCAAAGAAAAATACGGTTACAACGGTGAACAAGCCCTAGGAATGTTATTTTGGCATAAACATGATTTGGAAAGAGCTGTAATGGATTTGGCCAACTTTACACCATTTCCCGACGAATGGACGGTTGAAGATAAAGTGCTTTTTGAACAGGCATTTCAATTTCATGGTAAAAGTTTTCATCGTATACGTCAAATGGTAAATTAATTTCGTATTGTGTATACAAATACATACACATACATACATATGTATGTAGGAATATATTAATAATTTGGTAATTTTTGTAGTTGCCTGATAAATCAATAGCCAGTTTGGTTAAATATTACTATTCATGGAAAAAGACAAGACATCGTCAAAGTGTTATGGACCGTCAAGAAAAAATAAAAGCCAGCAAAGAGGGAGGCGGCTCTTCAGAAAACGGCAGCGACAATGGCAGTAATGAAGAATCCGACAATGATGACAAGGTAATTATTAGTTAGAAATTAGTTAATATATTTTAATTACACAATTTCATTACATTTTCATTTTTCTTTATTATTTTCATTATGATTTTTATTATTTTTTTTTCTGTTATAATTTTTTTTTTTATTTTTACATTTGTTTTTTAGTGTTCAAATTTTTATTTTCTTTTGAGTTAGTACGATAAACTATTCTTTGTTTTTAACTATAACATATTATTTTTGGTAACCCTTTTTAATAACATTCTTACAATTTCTCTTTTGAAAACGATAAATTATTTTGGGTTTTTTATAGTTACGCTATTGCTTAACTTTAAGTATAGTCTATTAAAAAACTTAAGAAACAAAATCATAACTTTAACTGACCTCTTATTTAAATTAATTTAATATAGTGAATATATTATTAGTTTTTTATTAAAAAAAAGTTAAAACAAATTCAAAACTATTGCAAGTATATGCTATATGTATTATTTTGTCAAAAAAAAAAAAAATATATATAAAAAAACACATATAGCATTACATAATTTCCAATAGTTTAATGGAATGTTCAAATATTAACTTATGAATTTGCTTAGTAAACGTTTATATTATTAAATTTTTCTTGCTGATATTCTTGTTTTGTACACATACTCCGTACTCGATATTTGAAATGTTCTCTCATATTATCAATGAGCCTCAAATATATAAAAACTTAGGTAATAAAAATTGAAGCAAGAATATTTTCCTAATGTAAACGAAGACTTACTCCTCTCGTTGGACTGTTTTAAATTTTGCATAATTTTTGTTAACGAATTCTAAGTTTCATTCATTTTCATAAAGTTATTTATTTAACAATTTTCGATTAACTTTTCATCCTTTCACTTAACGTTAGTTTTTAAGTAGTTTAAAATATTTATTATTAATATATGTTTTACATAAGAAAATGATAAAAAAGTATCTTTTGAATCATATTAAATGGAGCTGTTGCCTTGGTTGATATTGATGCTTATAAACTGTTGCAAAACCATTTTTTTTGAAGAATAATGCATATGTAAACATGCATTAATTTTTTTGATCAAAAGTCATACATTCATTGGAGATAAACATACGTAAAGTTCTCTGAAACTAGTAAGTTCCTAAAGACTGATTTAAATTTTTTATTAAAACGAATTCCTTTCTGATACTTGAGAAAGTGACGAAGAGAGCTAGAGACTGCGAGAGGTGGAAAGGGTATAAAGCGAAAGGTTAGGAGAAGACTTGGGCCATTTCAATTACATTTATTTTAATTGTAATAAAAAAATTATTTGTAATTACAAAAACGTAATTGTGACTGGAGAAATTTTAGTTACAATTATAATAGTTAATTGTAATAGAAAACCCTCAATTACATTTACATGTAATTGAAAAGACTTGAATTACAAGTTACTAGATCTGATTGAAATCGCGTTTTTCAACTAAAATCAATTGTTATTGTAAATAGGCATGTAATGATTACTTTTAGTTGTAGACATTTTTGTGAAAACAATTTTTTTATAACTTCTTGACTTTTGGTAGCAAAACAAATTGATTCAGATTTTTTTGTTATTATATTAAATAAATTTTTATTCGGTTCACGGATACTCACCCACGGTAAGCTGTGAAAACTTCAAGATCATACACGCTCGCAGCAAAATTAATACAAAACAATTATTTATCTGATATTGTATCGAAGGAGTTTTTTATAAGTGGATGTACATTGAAATATTTATCTAAAAAAAGAAATATGAAATATTTATTTAAAAAAAGCGAAACCAATAAATAGCAATCAAAATCCTTTTAATTTATACAAGTGTTTATTGAGTTAAACAGATTCTAAAGTCACGCATGTCATATTACATTATTTATAAATGCATGATCCTGCATTGTTAAAACGTTAATCACGTGCTGCATGAACAAATATAGGCATTGGAACATCTGAAGTTAAACGCATTAACACATGCCCATAACTTTGTCTGTTCACTCTTCAATGTCTAAGAATATGTTTAACTTTGTTTCATAAATCGTTATTATTCCACTCCCTGCTCTTATTCTCGCATTATAATTCAACGTTTTTACTTCACAACAAAAACTTCGTTTTCTCTTTTAAGTATTAAATTGCGTCAATTCATATTTTGAATTTTACAGGAAATTTTTCCAGTTTATCGAGAGCTAGAGCATTTTGCGTTTTACGATATGTAACAAATTAATTAATTATATTTATTTATAACTTAATTGAATATATTTGTAATTAATAAACAAATAATCGCCTTCGTTTTCCATTATAAATCAATTGATAATAATTATTACATTTTCTTCAATTAGAATTACAGTAATTATAATCGAGTTTTTTCAATTACAATTACTTGTATGTAATTTTAATGTAAAATTTTCTCTCACCAATTATTTTTCAATGTAATTGTAATATTTCTAATTTCATATTACTAGGCCTTTTACTTGAAAAAAAATTCAATTACACTTACAAAAATAATTGTGTAATCGGTTACAAAATGTAATCATTACTGCCCAAGTCTGATTAGGAGAAAAAAAGTTGTAAATGATGCAAGCATAATATTCTATACTGAAGCAGTAGTCATTATATGAGTGTGGCCATAAGATTTTCTAAATATAACTTTGGGTACAAGAATCATGACTGCCATATTCTGGGGTTTTGGTCATATTGAAATTTGTACACATTTAACTATTTTATATATTTTCATTTTGTGTTATCGTTGAGTAATGGCGTTGTAAAGTTGTGTTCTAAATAGATTCATAAACGTACAGGATGATAGTTATTGAAGGGCGCTCAAAATTTTGAAAGTTTTGTGTTCTACTACATCTACTTTCTAACACAATGACTTCATTGTAAACGTAATTTAAAAAAATTAATTCACCATATTCAGACGAGAACAAAACACGAGTTCAATTTAATCTGGCAATCCAAGAGAGAAACGGAAAATCATAGCGAGTGCACTAAAACGTATTCATAATTATTTTTAATGTTGCTTCGTACTTTTTCGAGCCAATAAATGCTATAACATGTTTTGAATGTTTTAAATAGTTTCGATGTTTTATTAAATTCAATTCATATTACTTCATCCTTGAACGGTCGACAGTAGAATTTAGCTAAATGAACACAAATTGTTCACACAACAGATATTTACTCTCTTCACTTTTACTTCATATATTAGATTCTTAATTCTGAACTTAATAAAAATGAAATAAAAGTTACATTGGTGGCTTCTTATGGTTTATGTGATGAAAAACCTGAAATAAAAATCTATGTTAGTCTTAGGTATAAGTTCCTTCACTCTTAAGATTCTAGAACTTTCGCTCCAGAGTTCAATGTGCATACGAATTTGACTTTGCAATACCTGCAAAGATTGCACACTTATATAATATATCGTATCCTACCCAATGGTCACTACCTGAAAACTCTTATCTTTTATGATGCGCTAAATTTCAATCAAGTGATTATAAAAAAAGTATTGTTTTATCAAAAATTATGTCCAAGCAAAATTACTCTCAATAATGATGTTCAATTAAAATTATAAAATATACTTAATTTCTTTTTATCATTTTCAACTGTAAAGCTCACTATTATCGACAGAAATAATGTATGTATGTGCATAATTCTAAGGACATGTATTTTAAAATATTGATTTTGAACAACTCTTATACGTAACGAATTGTTTTATTTATTAAACTTATAGTAAGATTTTAAATTTATTACCAATGCGAAATTATATGCTCAGTCAAAATTATATAACGACATATATGGCAAAAATGTTTCTTTGTTGTATTTACAAGGGCACTCCTTAATATTGTTAGCTTAAATATTAGAAAACCACCTAATATAAAATAATAAAATAATTATAAGTTTAGTATATAAATGTTTAGTTTCTAGTAAAAGACTGTTTATATATTTTTGAACTAACATAAAACTTTAAAATAATTGCTAAACTCTTTATCAACTTCATATACATATATACACGCATAGAATAAGTACCAGTAAGATCAAAAGTAATATAAAAGAAATTATATATAATAGAAAATATATTATACACATAGAAATATAAAATCACCTCAACCAAAATCATAAGAAAAAAATTTTAATAAAAAATTATGTTTTGTCTCTGCGAGAAGATTGAACAAAATTCATGTGTTTCTTTTTTAATACATATAAAAATTAATAATTGGCATATGAAAATTAATTATTCATTTCCTGCACTTTCGTTTTCTTTTTTAATTGATTAATTTAATTTAGGGAATGTTTGACAAAAATACTGTAATCGGAAATCATTCTCATATAGCTTTATATTCTATTATGTACTAACTATTTTCTGCAGTAGTTTCTTTACCTTTTTATCATCAAACTCTAAACATCTCATATTTTTAGTTTCGGATTTTCACATGTCATGCAAAATACAATTTTACTTGTGTAAAAAACGAAAAGCTAATGAAATTAAAAGTCAAAGATGAGACTTTCACGTGACAACTTAAGAAATAATGTTTAGTAAAGTCAGTTGTTGTTGGCGGTATATAACAAATTTTTAAAAACTAAAAGAAAAATGCATAAATTTTGTTTGATCAAACTCTTCCACCCTTTTCTACTTCGTCTTTTTTCCACCACCCTCATTTTGCAAAAACGTCTGCGAAATCCAAAAAGTAAAGAAATCAATAAATGTCAAGATATTTTATTGTTTACTTTTTTTGTTCTTTTTAATTTGTAGTTCGATTTCCGAGTTATTGAAATTTAAAAAATCTGATGTATGTTTTCTTTCTCTTTTCCGCTAATGCTACCACAACAACAACTGCAACATAAAAACTAACATTAAAATATAAAAAATAGGAACAAACGTTGCCATCATTACAAGCAGGAAATTTAATTGACCAAACACATGATGGTGCCAGTTACAATGTTATAGGCCAAAATAATGAAGGCGGTGTTGATAATGAATCGGTCCATATATCCAATAATATTGCCAATAAATTACACTCTTTAAATCCGTCCCACACAAATAATGATTCCATAAATTTGAATGGCATTCAAAATGCTGCCAATACAAATAATACATCGTCTATTACTTCCCACTGTTCTTCTTCTGCAAGTGCCGCCGGTTATTGTTCAAATTGTGGTGTGGCATGTAATATATTGAATAATTCGCCACATGGTAAATTATGTTCCAGTTGCCATCATCATTGGAGGTATACAAGCATTTTGTTTCTATTCTATTTTTATTTGTTGTTTTTATTACTGCTAAATAATTTTTGCTTCTACCAGACGCACTGGCAATAAACGACCCACTTCAGGCCCTTATTTTAACAAAAGATCTCGTGACCGTAATGCCGAACGCCATAAACGCAAGCCACCACGTGGCATGTACATAAACCATGATGATATTGTTGCTCTGGCAAGTGCAAATGATAATCAAGATGAATTACTGGCAAATGTCGATCGTGAAATTGTCTCCTTATTAAGTCAAGTAAGAATTGTTATTTTGCAATATACATACATTAATATCATTACATATATTTTCATTTTGTTGTTTGCTTTCAATTGTTATTTATTTGTTATCCATGCATGTTTTTTTTTCTAAGATCTGTACTATATTGTATTTTTGTTAAATATTAATTTAGACGTAGAGGTTTTTCACGAAATAAGCTGAAACACAAATTTTTGATATATAAAATCATATAATGATCATAATCATAATTTTTAAGTCTTCCTAAACGCATATTACTTTGAATTAGTTTGGACTTGACCATTATTTAAGAAATACAATATCATGTAAATGATCTCCACTAGATTAGTTGCAATACTCCATTTGTAATAGCTATTGGAAATTTCGTTCGAAAAATCGGCATTAGAAATCGTCAGCTAGCTTAGTTGATGTGTGAGTTGGACTTCATATGGATAAGATTGAAATATAAATGCAAAATATTCCATAACAAGCCAGCCGTAAGATAAGGCTATATGCTGAGGACATCGTGGAATCGAAAACTCAGATTCCTTCTCTAA
The DNA here is from genome assembly GCA_963675445.1 of Linnaemya vulpina. Taxonomy (NCBI): domain Eukaryota; kingdom Metazoa; phylum Arthropoda; class Insecta; order Diptera; family Tachinidae; genus Linnaemya; species Linnaemya vulpina. The sequence goes on along the minus strand of OY776280.1, from coordinate 62,340,184 downwards.
AAAGCCAACACTATTCTCATCAATATGCACAAAAATACACAACCCTTTAAAAAATGCAAAACGCACTTAAGATAATTAAAATGTAAATATTAATGTATCAAACACTGCAATCATGCGTTTAGGAAAATAAACTGGTATTTGCCTCAGACAAAACGAATTTTTGTACCATTTAGTAATTACGCATATTTCGTCAAATGTTTGTATAATCTAGTTTGTTTCAAGAAAAATCCTGTTTTCACAGTAGGAAAGATCAAACTAACAAAGTTGGTTTGTGTCATTAAATGAAAATGAAGATTTATATCTTTTATTCCTCTTATTCTGTAACTGTTTGTCAACGTCATGTCAAAACAATATAACAACAGGACATTTATTTACGTACACATTCCGTACAACAATTAACTCCCGCTGACAAATTCTGGCTACTATTGAATACCTAGAAAATGGCATGGGGCTGTTAAAATCAGTCAACTGTTGCAAAAAAGAGTACGAAGTGACCTATTTTTATATTAACTTGACGTGACGTTGACAAACAGTTACAGAACAAAAGGAATTAATTATTTATCTTTAAGATTAATATAGTAATAATACACCAAGGTCTTAGAAGTCACATAAATCTCTAGAATATAGTCAATGTTAGGTTCTTCTATAGAATTAATTAAACTTTTCCGTATTGATTATAAATTACAAAAAAAGCACTTATGCTTAAATTGAAAGCCTTTCAAAATACATAGAAGAATTCAATTTTTGTAGATACAAAAAGGAAATTATTAAAAGCAAATTAGGATATTAAAAACGTATCAAATTAATTTTTTTAATATTCCTTCATGATGAAATTGTTCAGGAATCACAACTCAAAATCCAAAATATTTTGAAAATGCAAATTATTATGCCCATAAAATATCCATTTGTTGATATATATTATATTAAGTTATTACGCTTTGTGAAACTAAAAACTTATCGTAGGAAATTGTTTCTATTTGCCTATACTAGGACTACCTAAAAATCTCTTATTTTGAATTGTAACTGTATGATTTAGTGTACGATATGTTTAACCCTAGAATACTAATCGACGTAAATTTTATTATTGTTGCTGCATTTTCAGGCAGAGGTCTAACGATATTAAAATCAACAAGTACTTTTTTCAATACTTTTGCAATAAACGCAAAAACATAAAGCATATTTAGCCATTAAACTGTTCTAAGAACGTGAGCATTAAAATGAAATAACTTAATTAATTTAAGCGCTTTAGGACGAATGCTATTATACATAAAATTTACGTGTAGTCGTTTTGTTTCGATTACGAATATGAAAATCGTTGTAAGGACCCTTATGTTTTGCCATGCGTACACAATAATATAATTTTTAGTTGGATTATGAGACCTTTTTCGAAAAACGAAATTCTTTTTATATGAGCACACGATAATTTAAAATATTTAATATCATTGAATATATCAATTATATACCAAAAAAAAAAAATACGCAAACATCAAAATGCATTATGGTAATTCTGACAGTATTTTAATGTAGGCTTTTAAGATTACTTTTATTTAGGGTCCATCTGAATAGTGTAAGTCATCGCTTTAGGTTATTTTTATGGAAAGAAGACAAATTATGGGTGATGTTGAGTGAGACTTTTTCTGATCTGCACTACTGGTCATTGGAAACTACAGACTATCATATTGTGACAAAAAACATCGCGGCCGAAGTGAAATAATTAAATAAAATGGGTACTACAAATCCTCTCCCACACACTATACCATTTTTTCTGATTCCAGAGCATTAAATTGCATTGCATTTGGGGGCGGTTGTAATTAAAAACTTTGGATTATTTAGAAGAATTACCTCATTCCGTTTATAGTATGAATTCAACACATTCTAAGGATTAGGATTTTTAATTTAAAACAACACTCAATTGTAATATTTGCGATCACACACAGTTTAATTTTAATTAATTATATGAAAATATTATTTTGTCGTATTGCCACAGTATGTTAGGAGAGTTTAGTCGGTGTAAGAAATTAGTTTATGAATCTATTTCTACACAGCCAGAAATATTGCAAAACTTAGTTAAAAACTCGTAATATTTCAACACAATTGTATTATATAATTAGAAGAATTCTATGCTTGTGGTTTCTATAATTAATAAGAAACAAACATGTAAAAATTTATTTTTGTAGTTAATTTTTTTTTTTCTAAAATACTCGTCTGTTACCAAGGAGATTTTTATCCAACAGCCAATATTAATATAAAATGTTGCACTAACACTCTTATTTAATGAATGTCTCCATGTACAACATGTGCAGAATAACACAAATATGTTTATATATAAAATTAAGTTTTGAGATGTAGGGAAAATATGTATTGAAGCTAAATTTTTAAACTTAAACAAATATCTATTAATTTTCATATTTGTTTTAAAAATGAAAAAAACGTTAATTGGTGACTATTTAAACTAACAAAAAAGGAATTTAGGGACTTTTTAAATACATTTTATGTTTTCCTAGTCAGTTTTACACAAGCGCTTTGTTTATTGTGTGTTAATAGCGCCCAACTGAAAATTATTCCTCTGTGAGAAGAACGAATAAAATCAAGAATTGCTCAAACACAGTCTTAAATAAAAAATAAAAAAAAACGCAATGGAACTACTTTTTATGCTACTAAAGATGCGACAAATATTAAATATTTGCTAACTAACCACTATATAATAAAGAAAACAATTTCATTTCAGATACGTTACTTTAACTAAAGTAATTTCATACATAACTAATTTTACATATTTTATTTAAAAAATGTGTATGCTACTTTAGCAAGTGTTTTAAATGTTAGATAAGACGTTATGTATATAAATAATATGGAAAGATACTTTTCATTTTATGTCGAACTCCCATTATTTGGAAATGTTTGTGAATGATAAGATCAAAAAGTACTTTTTATAAATGCAAGTGAAAAAAGGAGCACGATCTCCATAGCTAATGGTTGTTTATTTTATGGCCCTCTGTTTGTTTTGGTATGCATATATCAGTCGAACTTTTCCATACCGTAATACCACCGATCCGGCGAAGTTCTACGTTGCAGGCAAAATTTTTTATACAGAAGCATATTTTTTATATGTATAAATATTTGCCTTTAATTTAAATTTTAAAGGTTGCTTGCATCTTAACAAATGTATATGAATGCACAAACTTAAGTAACTATTATTACAATTACAAACGTAGAAAATTTAATGGAATGTAAATAAAAACTCTTATTGATTTGATTTTAATAAAACGAAAATCTCACTGTTGCCAGGCAGAACGTTATAAAAAAGTAGACTGCAATTGGTTAATTAATTGTATTGACTGGTCGCAATACGACACACACAAAATAAATAATAATTTATCGACAACACATAATTAAAATGATTCTTTTTGTGAGGGAAAATAAGTTTGTTTACCTGTATTTTCTCAGAACTATTAATTAGTAATTTAAATGTTTCTTTTTTTACAGAAATGTAACCTACAATTCTTGAAAATGAATTGTTAGAAAATCTCCAATAAATTTTTTAACTGTTCCAAAGTAAATATAGTTAAGCAATTAATTAAGTAAAAACATTATGCTTTAATGGAGTAGAATGTGAATCACATTTGGCCTCAAAGTCTTAACTCTTACTTAATTTATTAATAAATAAGTAAAATAATAATAATAATAATAATAATATAATAACATTTACGCTTATGTTCTGAAACATCTAAGTTCCACCAGCGGCAATCATATAAAGTAGGGTAAATTATATTTTTAAGTGCTTTTAGTTAATACCAGTTGTATTTTACACCCAACATAAGTAAAATTTAATTTTGAACGAGAATGAAATTGAAATATTCGAGATATTACTTTTACGATTTTTACAATAATATATTTTGCAAAACTTTTGTTTTACAGAACTTATAACTATCAATTGAATATATTTAAGAAACTATAATAATTAGTTATTATCGCAATCATTTATTGTGATAATTAAGACCATAATAATAATAATTACATTTAATAAATTATATGAAAACCTTATGGATTAAAATGATGAAATATCATTAATTTCATAAGGTTTAATTTTGGGATTATCAAACTGTTAATAATATTTTAGGTGCAGTTGAATAAGCAAAATATCTCGGCATTAAAACGTAAAAATTCTGATAATTTGGAAGAGATACGTCCAAATGAAAATACGAATCGCATTAATGCACGATGGACTAATGATGAAATTTTACTTGCTGTACAAGGAGTTCGAAAGTACGGCAAAGATTTTCAAGTGAGTAAAAGCTGATTTCACATAGTAAATATTATGTTAATTTTACTTTTAAAAAACATCTTAGGCCATTGCTGAAACTTTAGGAACCAAAACAGAAGCTCATGTAAAAACATTTTATGTAAATCATCGTCGTCGCTATAATTTAGATCAAATTATTAAAAAATTTGAAGCCGAAAAAGAAGCTAATGCTCCAGCAACATCGGCTAATACTACCTCATCGTCATCATCATCTTTGAACGCCAACAATAATAGCAACTCCACAAATTCTGATGTAATAATAATTGGTAACAATAGCAATAGTCTAAAAAAGGATGACTTGGCCACAACCAGCAGTCAAATGAAAAAGAGAGACATCGTACCTAATAGTGTTAATGAAGAATCAGATAATACAACTTCAAGTGAAACTGCTATTTCAAAATCAACGATCTCCACCATTACCACAAATACAGATGGACGTAAAAGTGAAAATAGTTTAAGTGGTTTAATGCCTGCAAAAGATAATATTATATTAGAGGTGAATATCGTTATTCAGTTGCGTACTATAAAAAATAATACTAATTTCTATTTTTTGCTCTGGTTGTAATTTTAATTTTTAGATTGATTTAGATGCTGAATTGCCGGATATACAACCACCTCCAACTAAGAAGTTTGCCTTGAATGTTTCAAATCAGGATTTTCCTAAATCAAGTCCTGCTTAAAATAAAATGCTCATGCATGCTATTCTTTTAAATACTTATAATTAAAATATATGATAAATATACAATAAATTAATATTATACCTTCAAATTTATACGATAAGGACAAGTTTAGTACTGAAAACAAAAAAAAAAAAAAAAACAAAAAAAAAAACATTGCTGGTTCAAGATAAAAAAAGAAAGAATTCATCATTTAAAACCAAACATAAATTGTCAAAATTAAAACAAAATTCGTTGCATATTTTGTTACAACAAACTTTGGCATTTCGCAAGTTCATGGCGTTTTACGTGTTACGAAGTTCACTATTATTCAAAACTTCTCCATACTGACGTTATTTTGTTATCTTTACTCTAACATATTAATATTTTCTAATTGATTTAGCTTTGATTAATATATTTCTATATATATTTGTCATTATTTTTGATTAAATGGAGACACAAAACTATACAAAATGAAATAGATTTTTATTAGTTCTACCCTTAATAACATTATAAAATATTTTTTTTGTTTGTACAATGAATTTAAAATATAAAAAGCAACTAACTAAACGAATTCAAGGTTTATATATTTAGTAGTGCATAACCAACATCAAACTAACACTAAAACTTAATTATTCTTATAAAACAAGAAACGAAAGAATTGTATTTTTAAACAACATAATTTATCAGCCCAAAATGTATTATACAATTTAAACTTATGTTGCATACAATATAAAAACTTAAACCTAAAATTTATTTCGTTTAGTAATAGTTAAAAAATAAACGCTGCCATTTCAACAACCACTAAAAATTAATTTTATTTCATAAAAAAAAATCATTCAAGCGTGCGAATGTGATTGTACATACACACATGCATGCCGGTGTATATATGTACATGCATGCCGAAAGTTGATTTAACTGGTGAAATATTAGATATTTACGAAATGCGACCTTTAAATGCTCAACTAAATAGTAAAATAATATATTATTTATTTTATATAAAATATATTATTTTTGTTTTCAAAAGAACGACATGTTGCGACATGCAGTAAATTTTGTAAGCTTTGTTTTTAACCTAAGTAGAATGAATAACATGTTACTGTTAAACTTGCTCTGTTTGGTCTATAATTTAACCATGAATAGGCTTGCAAACGAACAACGCTTGATTTTTTTTTCAAAGTTCATGTTCACTTTATGGTCATTTGGGGCAACCTTCTGAGAAGATGAATAAATCTGCATTATAAATTTGCAAATAAATTTATTAGGAACCGGTGCACAGATGCCGGCAAGTGACTACGACCATTGCAACTACGTACGCATGTGGTTAACCCGAATTTTATCTCTTACTGTGACTGACTGTAGACTATTCAAAACTAGATTGAGTGTATGACGGTTTTAAATTAACGCGATTTCGTTTTTTTTATGAGTTCAAATAAAAATGTTTACTTAAGAGTGGTTAAAGAAAAAATGGGCATAAATATTGAATTTAATACATGGTAATCAATGCACTTTTATTTATGAGCACAAATTTAATTATTTTTAAAGAAAGAGAAGCAAAGAGAATATTTCTCCCGACGAGATATCTTTCATAAACGAGTGCAGTTATCGGAATTTAATTCCGATTGAAAACGTTTAAATCATTTTTCCTATATTGGAAATTTCGCCCAAGATTTCTTTCTAAATGTGAGCACCACTTCTTCCCTACTGGGGGTAATATCGGTTCTTTTCAACTAGTTGTGTGTAATAATGGCGTCCGTCGGCCAGGAATTGCCCATATAAGAAATAATGCAACAGTTTCTTCAAAATGACGAAAGTATTGTGTACATCTTTCAAAGAGTTTAATTTCTAATGTCGGGAGTCATGATGCCGAGAGAATTCTTTCTTTGGTAAAATTACATTTGAAACAAAAACAATTTATCAAATTTTGTTTATATTATCAAATATAATTCTACGAAAAAAGGAACTCTTTCGACATTGTGAATTTGTAGGCAGTTACAGGTGCTTTTTAAGCGTTCTTTTTATTTCCTGTCCAAAGGTAAAAGACCAGGCTTAAGATATATAGATCTCGCAGTATAATCTATTGGTTTCGCTTAAGATAAATTTAACCTACAAATTTCATTCAAAGGATATTAAAATTTACTAGGCGGAAATTGTAAATATTAACACTTAACAGAAAATATTTGAAACTGTTTAATTATAAATATCCTGCTGATTCCTTTTCCACACTTTTCAAAGTGGTATATTGAGGGGGCTTAGCTACATATGTATGTAGTTTGTATGCGCATTTCACTTGGGCTAATACAAATCATCAGGGAACCATTATCCAACGTTTCATAGAATAACTAAATATATTATTTAAAACTTCCACTTTAATAAGCCAGAAGTCTGAAGAAATCTTAAAGCCATAAGAAGAACTCATTGATCACGTTTCCTTTTTATTTTCTTACATATTTATTTCATTCTACAATTGTATAGTTTTTTTCCAACTCTTAACTGTAGTTGGAAGCAGCGTTGCCAAATGTTCAGTTTTTTGATTTAGCAGTTATTTGATTTTAGCAGTTTTTTGGAGTGATAAAAAGTTTTTCAGTTTTTTTTTTATAAAAAAGTAATTTTTTTACAATTATGTCAGATTATATATATGAGGGTATATAATACTAATTTGTCTAATTTTCAAATCTGTTGTAAGGAAAATAATAATACCCCAGATGATGCGATACAGATTGAAGAAATGCTGCACCTCGTTCAAGCAAAAACCCAAAAAGAAAACTACCAAATTATAATAAATCATGGGAAGAGCACCCATTGTTCAAGGATTGGATCTGGAGAAATGATAATGGTTATGCTTTTTGTAAGCTTTTAATTCTTAAATATGTTTTATAATTTTTGGGATACAAATTTTTGGGGTAACGGTTTTTTCTTCTAAAAATCAGTTTTTTTCTCCAATTGTAAGTTATTTTTTTCAAAAAGAAATATGATATAAAGAATAATGATATTCCCTCTAGCATGTTTTAGGTATTTTCTCAACTTAATTTGGCTGCCAAATATTTTTTGATCTGGTTGCACTGCTAAAGACGTTTGCATTGCAAAAAGCTTTTGACAACTCTTGTTTTAGTTTATTTGCAGAGTTTGTGGCAGCCGGGCGTGCGGTAATTGTTTGTCATTTGAACGTCGAATTAAAACTGTAAATCGTGCGCGATGTATATTAAAAGTGTTTAAAATGTAAACTAAAACTCGTAAATGATCAAAATTACTTAGTAGCTGAAATTAAAATGATGTGAAAAAGTGATTATTTTGTCTATAACAAAGTGTATAAATGTCTTCATTTTGCATTGAGCAAATATTATTGAGCATTCTCTTTTGTTCTGTCATTCTTTGCCCGGTATAAATTATAAAAAAAATTTAGTGTGTTAATTGTGCAGTTTTCTGTTATTGTGAGTATATGATTATTTCGGTTTTATATGGTACAACATTTTGGATGAAAAATGGGTATTCTTCCATAACTATTCCTTTGCAATGGATCTGCATATTAATTACACAATGTGATATATATATTGTTGTTGCTCTTCGATACAGGCGGCGCAAAATTTTGTTTTGCAATCAATTTTTACTAAATGAAACCAATATACATATAAACGGCTTAATTTGCATTGATACACATTTGTGCCCATTATTAATTTTCGGTAATTCTGGTGATTGCTCTTTGCATAACCTTGCGGATATTCCTGGGTGGTTGCGATTGCCTGGGGCTTGTTGGCATAAACCCACAACTTCAAGTAGCCCCCAAGAACGAAGTCTAGGATAGTTGAAGAACACGATCTTGCAGGCCAAAGCCTAACGCATACGCTTCCTTCACAATATCAATTCAGTGCCTCGTGTCTGTAACTGATGTGAGAAGTTCTCACATCGAAAAACTAAATAATTATAGTTGTCATAGAATAATATTGTATGTGCAATTACACTATGCGACAAATGCAGACTTTTTGAAAAGTGCAAGATCGTTACTATAAGGGTTCGATTATACTATCAAAATGTAATAGAACCCTATACTCAGTTTAGTCCAGTTGGTGACCGTTTTCTTTTTATGGGCCTCCAAGATTTCGTGGCATGATGCCCAAAAAAGGTGTTACCAGTTTTTGCCAAATAACTAATCAGCACTTCAGAATATCGCTTAACTATGTTTGGCAAAAATGTAGCCAAGAGTACGCTGAATATTTTTTGCTAAAATTTTATGACAGAAATGTTTTTGATCTCAGAAATTTTTTAAAGAAGTTAGAGAACAAATAACCTTTAACAAATCCAGATTTTGCATACACTATCTTTGGAAAAATTGTAGCCGCGGTAAAGTTGAACAACTTTTGTGAACATACCAATATAATCTGAACGTGGTTAGATACAAAAAACAGGTCATAAAGACTCCCTTGTGTCTACAAATTTAAATTTTTAACTCAAATTTTATAATTTTATATAAATTTTTTGGAACATAATTTAATAAAGTCTTTGTTTCGCAATTTAATTTTTGTTATATATTAATTTTGAACTTACTTTGTATCGAGCTGTCTGTGAACAGCCACCAGTCGTTAAGATCGTACGCAATTTTTATTCTTTTAAAAGTAAAATATAAACCCAAAAATAAAACTTTCATGTAGCTCTCTGTTCCTAGTGCTCAATTACCAAAAACAAGATCAACTTACGTTCCTATACAACCTCTCCCAAACAACCTCTTTGAAAATAATCAGGAGGCTGCTTCAGCTTTAGAAGGGAAGAATGGGAAAATGTTTCTCGGTATGATCCTGGACCATCACGCGCATCAATCTCTATTACGGAAGACCGACTGGATTACATTGTATCACAACGGAAATCCGAAGAGCTTGCACAACTTTTAAAAGAATAAAACTTACTAGAACTTGGGTCAAAGCTCACAAAATATGGAAGACGACAGTCAGACCTCCAAAAATGTTTTACTGTTGATGACTCAAAAACGTTTTCTTATTGTAAGGACACGAAGATGCTCATGGATCAGATGAAAATTGCGTACGATCTTAACGACTGGTGGCTGTTCACAGACAGCTCGATACAAAGTAAGTTTAAAATTAATATATAACAAAAAAATAAATTGCGAAACAAAGACTTTATTAAATTATGTTCCAAAAAATGTATATAAAATTATAAAATTTGAGTTAAAAATTTAAATTTGTAGGCACAAGGGAGTTTTTATGATGTGTTTTTGTTATCTAGACACGTTCAGATTATATTGCCATGTTCACAAAAGTTGTTCAACTTTACCGCGGCTACAATTTTTCCAAACATAGTGTATGAATAGTATAGATTTCCTGAAAGTTATGATCGAAAAACCGAAAAAAAGGTTTTTTTTCTAACTTAAAAAAAAACTCTGAGATAAGACATTTCTGTCATAAAATTTTAGCAAAGAATATTCAGCGTACTCTTGGCTACATTTTTGCCAAACATAGTTAAGCGATATTCTTAAGTGCTGATTAGTTATTTGGCAAAAACTGATGACACCTTTTTTTGGGCATCATGCCACTATTACGAAACCTTGGAGGCCCATAAAAAGAAAACGGTCACCAACTGGACCAAACGGAGTATAGGGTTTTACTACATTTTGATAGTAGAATCGAACCCATATAGTCACGATCTTGCACTTTTTTCACTGTTGCATAGTGTTATAAAAAACCCATGAATCAAATAAACAAGATTACGCATTGCGCAGGTCCGTTTGTTTCATTGCTATGAATCAGATGTTCGCGTGGCGAAGACAAAGACCTTTGTGTTTTGTTTTGAAAGCAAAATAACATTTTGGAACAAATTTAAGAACAAATAGAAAAAACTATAAATAAATAATAAATTAAAACCAGTAAAAGTGTTAATAATTAATTAAGTTAAATGTTACAATATAAAATTCTTGGCTTTTGTGTTTTAATTTATTTAAATTAAGAATTAACTATTATCTCCTTAATTTGCCACAACGAACCTCATACACTTTTAATAACATACAAGCGGTTGTGGTCTTTGATGACGTCATGCGCAGTAGAAAATTATTTTGAAAAGCGGTATGCTTAATCTTGTTTATTTGGTTCATGATAAAAAACCAACAAAATTGTAAATGCATTAAGAAATATATTCTGACTCATCCTGTGTTTCACAGAGTGACGAAAATTTTTTCAATGCGAGCAGTTCTCACTTCCGTTACGGAAACGAGGCACTGGTTCCTGCTGTGTGTGCGGTTGCATCCTCATGTTAAACCTCATGTTCAACAAGTACTGCTAATTCAATTCCGGCAGCAAGAAGAAGCTTATGATGGCCCTCTAGCGTTCGCTAGTAGCAGTAACTACTGTATTGCCAAGCGCTCTGATAATTGGTTAAAAAACTCGAAACAATTATTCCACGCTCTTGCGGAGTATGGCATTTCTCTGTTTGTCTGTTTGTCTGATTGACGTAAAACGTCATTTGCAAAAGCTGTTACATTTCCTCTTTTAGAGGAACGTTGTTAACATAATATCCTTGGCATGTTAATTACAGACTTGTAAAATGTTCAAGTATATAAAAATTTGCTTTAATATTGATGAATTCTAATGCGTTAGTATGTTGTGTATCTGCCTACAGAATTATTGGCTGCTAAACGTGTACTCGCAACAGCAATCAAAGCTACAATGAATCATTCACTCTCCACTAGAGCTGTACGGCTCCTGAATGAATTAATTCAATTGAATCATTCATTCAATTGAGCGTTTTTAGCTCAGTTGTTTCAGTTGATTCATTAGATCTGTCTATTTCAGTAGCTCTTTTCAGTGATGTTTCAGTTTGTATGTCAAAATCCATACGAAAAAAATGAATTAATTCACACACATGTGCTAATGCATACAGGGATGTAGTGCTCTTTATTTATAGAGTTGCCAGCAAAAAAAAAAAAAACAACAGCTATTGAATGAACTGAGCTAGTGAAACAACTGAGTTACTGAATAAACTGAAGTACAGAAACAACTGAATGAACTGAATGAATTAATTCAGTAAAGTGAGCGGAGCTAAAAAGAGCGCTCACTCAAAAGAGCTGTTTTGTACAGCTCTACTCTCCACACCATACGTTCGCTGTCAGCGTTGCCATTTTGCATGGTTCCTTTTTAAATAACTGAAATATTAGTGCTATTTTATTAATTAAACTATTTGGAACTGAAGCATTTTTCTACTGCTCCTAAATGTGTGTGCTACTTTTTCTCGAACTTTGTTTTGAGTACTATTTGGGAGGGCTTCTGCCACATATTGAATTTATACCAAGTGAACTTAAACGACCAGCTAATAATTTTCTTGGTTGGATTTCAAAAACGTATGGATTGCTGTTGGCAACATAAAACGATTTATGAGCTCAGTTGGCGCAAAATCTTTTTGTTTCTCACTGCAACACTGCCTTGCGACATTATTAACACTTCATGTGATTTCGTTTGCTCTCTGTGAAAGTAAACAGCCAACATATTGGTAAATGAATATACTACTATTTGTTTTTCAATGAATGCATGCTTTTTTAGCAAATGCATGCATGGTTTTGTTTATTTGGCTGTGATGTGATCCAACAGTTGTTTAACAGTTTTTTAAAAAGTGAATTTTGTATTATTGCTCCTTGAATCCCACTGTTTCTCACGTTTCTTGACGAAATTAAAACTCGTAGTGAATTTTTAAGAAAAAAAAAAAATATATATCCTTCGCTTTGATGCGATATTTTAATGAAAAGAAAAGTAATATCAATAAAAATTATAAAATCAAAAATCTTAATAGAACAAGTGTAATCTTTGCACTATGGCCTGTTTTGTGAATGAAGTGCTGTGATCAAAAATATATATATGCAAATATTTAGATAAGAAATAATAGTAAAAAAATAAATATGAAGCTGAAAATGGATACCACTGGCAACTAACTGGAATATATTATCAAAGTAAGTATTGCTAATAATAATTCGCTGTATATGAAAGTAAAATAATATAATGGAAAGAAATACTATTTAACTGAAAGTTTAAGTTTCGTAGGGCCATTATTACAATGTAACCATAGAATTCGCAATACCGATACCGAAACCGTCAAACTCATTTCTTTATTGTAACTGATAAAATGAAAAAATAATTTACATATTGTGGCAACACTGGGGTGGATATCGCCTACTCTTCTTAGTCATTAAAAAGAAATAGTGGCAACGACTTAAATTTGTTAATTTATTCGACTGAAAGCAACATTAAATTTTCTGTGTTAAATACATATATAAAATAAACGTTAACACATATATAAATATATGTATTATATATAATAATATATATAAATACATATATAAATAACGTTAAAACTTCGAATTATTGAATTTAATATAAATACACAATTTTCGACAGAAAATACGCCAGCTTCAGAAGATAGATTTTTTGAAAATTGTGCAACTGTGGACCGTGACATTATTCTAATATAATTTATGCAAACGTAGTTACCCTAAAATGCGTCGCTGAGGCAGCAGTCATCTAATAAGAGTGAAATGCGAGTCTAAAAATCGGTAAATTTTTTTTAAAATAGCTTTTTTCATAAAAACTATATTATGCTTATAACCCGCTTATAACACAAACTTCGTATCGAAAAATTTGTTTTATAGGCAGCTTATAAGCATAAAATATTTTTTGTGAATGACATCTTGAAACTAAAGTTATTTGAAAGCTTTCAGTGAAGAAACTTATTTTATTAAGAGAATATATTAAGAAATACCTATAGTTTCAGAAATTAGTTATGATTTACATACAAATACTGATGTTTGTATGTATGTATGTGTGTATATAATTATGCGTAACTGTCACTAAATAAAATTGTAACATCATGTGTGCCTGATAATGACACTTCAAACATTCTTAAGCGTTTCACAAGCTCTTCGCTAGGCTTTTACTTTAGTTTAAGCTTAGATGGGCATAGGCCCATCATAGTCAGCTTCTAATACTATTATGCATCTATTATGAATAAGATTGGTTTGTTCAAAACTTTAGTGCGTTTAGGACCCACACAGCTTAAAAATGTTTCTGTTTGAGTCGCAAGTCAAGTCGAAAAAGTCAAGTTTTTAAACTGTTTTCTAAATTCGCAGGGCTGCATTAAAAAAAAGCTTCCAAACCATCTTCAGGTTTCAAGAAGAACTGGAAAAATGCATCTGAATTGTCCCATTACACCGTTTTCCATGGAATAGTGTTTCTGCACTGAAAGTTAAAACCTGGTGTTAACATTAAAGCCGTGAGCATGTGACTTTCACACTGCAGATTCGATAAGTTCAGGTTTTAACCCACATATTGACCAATAAATTTAATCACAATAAACTTAGTCTTTCGGGGTATTTGCTGTTGTATTTCCTTTTACATTTTGTAATACTAAATGGAGCTGTTTTTGTTTGTAGAAAAAAAGTAGAAGAAATTTACATCGCGGCATTCTGACCGTCCTGGCAACCTCATTGCCGACGGAATTGCCTGGCAAGGGACAGAGCTGGAGAACTCTATGATCTGCCACGTCACAGGCATTCCCCAATCGCACTGCAAGTTTTTGGTTCAGTGTGAATCATACAAACTCGCTCAATTAAGATGGGATAACGTGACCAACTGCCGCGTGCCAAGGGCCACATGGTTCCGCTACGTGACCTTCTTAGCTTCAATAAGTTACGACTTCGTCAACTTGTAAATGTCCTAACTGGACATTGTAACTTTGGGACCCATGCCAGAAGGATGGGTCTGGAATACAACGACTTCTGCAGAAGCTGTAATGATAAAGATGAGGAGGAGGAGGAAACAGTACTCCATCTTCTATGCCAGTGCCCTGGCCTGAACAGCGTAAGGGCAGTGGCACTGCGCTCCAACTTCCTGCCAGATCTAGATGGCCTGGCGAGTGTGGAGCTTGTTAGAATATCGGCCTTCCTAGCGTCCACAGGATGGCTTAATGCGACAGAGGACAACTAATGAGTAGTCCCTGACCGAATGAACGGACCCAAGTGCATTGTTACGACAAAGGCCCTAATAATTTAACCTAATCTAACCTACATCGCAGTTTAAAAATGGAATTGTTTTATAATTTGCAAATTAACGCTGTTATTCATAAGCCATTATTAAAATTAAAGTTGCTTTAAAGTATCGATTTTGTGTGGTTAAAGGTCCTCTAAAGCATTCATTAACTTTAAGAATCGCTTGTGAATAAGGACGTAATATTTTAATTTTAATTTCTGTGCACTCCCTGAAGAATATTAGACTGTTTGCAATATAACTTGGCAGCACTCAACTTAGCACAGACAAGCACAGGCAAACACAAGGAGGCATTTCATAAAACCTACTTAAAACCAATTCCAAAATAGCTTTAACAAAATCATTTTGTAGGTAAAACCAGGTTAAAGCCAGAAGTTATTAAAACCATATCAGTGTGAAGAAGACACTATAAGACATATATTTGAGGCAAAAATATTTTGAAGCAGATATTATGCTGTGGCTGGCCAAACAAACGTTAACAAACATTTAAAAAAACAAATACGTACATGCATGTTTATTCGCATATATTCTTTTATTTCTTAAATCGTGAGTGTTTTTATACCATAATAAATATTATATGTATAATTAATTTCTCTTTTTTTTATTATTTTATCTTTATTTTGTATATTACAACATTCAAATAAGAAGAAAGTGACTGGTATTCTTCTTTAAAATTTAAATTTGTATTTATATCTCTTAAACTTATTTATTTGCATTTAAATGTTTATGTATTACTTTTAATTATTTATAACTGCACATTAAACATTGTTTAGCTACGAAATATTACAAGATAATAAATTTAATAGGAAAAACTATATGTAATAACAAAGTGGCGAAAAGAAATCAATTAGGTTTTTTAAACAGTGACTAGTATTGCTGTGGCCTTTTTAATTAATTCTTTTGGATTTGTTATTAAAAAATCTCTCTTTATATTTTATGTTTTATTTGTTGTCATAGAAAGTGATGTGTACGTATTGAATTAGTTATTATTATTATGAAAAGATTTATTGCTATTGACTAGAGTGTGTTTCTATTAGTTTTGCTAAAATATAATTTTATAATTCATATGTACGAGTATATTGAAAATAATTTAACATTAAATCAAAAATATTTTGTAAAAGGCTTAGCGTAGATGTTTACACAATCCGGACAGACAGTCCATGCGCCTGGAATATATTTGGGGGGATTACAAATCTCAGCGGGTGCCTGACTGTTTTGATTGTGTAAATAGCACTTTTTATATATAATATTAACTGAAAATATAATACCTTCTTTGGGTTACTATTAAAATATCTATTTACATTATGTATATATATATATATGTATATGTTGTCGAAGTAGTTGTTGCAACACTTGCCTGTAAATGGGAGAATTTTTCGGCGTCAGGACTTGCAATTTTTGTTCTAGCAATTCTTGACTTTATAGTGGGAAAGAGAGAAAGAAGGATATAAATCTTATATTATATTTTTCTATGTCCTTTTTCTCATGACAAATAATAATCACAAGGTGGAGCACGACTCATCTAACAAATCGATACATGAACTTTCATATTTATTAGGGGGGTTGTACTCTGCTCTTGTGGTACACGACTGCCGGCAATGTTCAGCGACCAGCGCTATGCCTTCGTCATTGACACAAGCCGACAGCAATTAATGCAGATCAAGAAAGGTCGACCTCATATTTATGACTGAGTGCGGAGACAAACTCGAGATCTAAGGCGTCATAGTCTTGTGTTCACTACTTCAGCCAAAAATTTTATTGAAATGCAAAAGATTTCATTGAGGGTTGTCCCAAAAAAAAAAAAGAAGTCTTCCATGTAACCCATAATTTATTATTAATCAATTTAATTACTTTGTGTGTGAAGGATATGCTTAAAATACTTTTTGTAAAACAAGTAATAAGAATTATAAATAGAATATGTACAAAAATATTTTAAATTTTGGAAAATAGTAACCGAAATAGCGACAAATCACGGCTGTAAATTTCAAATCAAATTTTGTTAATTATATCAGGATTTTTATTATTTATTTTCGTTTAGAAATTAAAAGTTATTTTGTGAGTTTCAATTATTTGTCAGCAAATAAAAGTTGCATTTTTGTTTCTACTTATGCCTCAGAAAATAATAGTTCTATCCCGATTTTTATTTTATTGCTGAGGAATTTTTATTTTCTAAGGAATAAATAAAACTTGGGAAATAGTCGGTCAAGTTGTAGTAAAAATAAACATTTAACAAGGATTACTTGGCTGTATTGCTAGTATGAGTGGGACTTGTCTTTTGATATGTTTTTTTGTTGTTGTTGTTGTTTAAATTTAAAGAATAATGGTTATTTTAGGTCTCTATAAAAATCTAGTTTGGCTGAAATTAACTAAAACGGCAACACTGAACACAATATTATATTCAACAGGCCGAATGACCAGGTCATCTCAACTCTTCAAATGAACTTTTGCATTGTTGTTGTTTTTTTAACATTAACATTTTCCCCACTGTGGAAACTATTTCGATTTTACATATTTTGTTCACCCCTTTCCGATATGAGTTTCCTATATTCTGCTCTTTAATATTGTTAAAAGCATTATTGCGCAAGCGCCGACACGTTTTTCTTTGACGCCGTATGTATGTAGTCGGTTGTCTTTGGCAAAATGGATAATTTTACACAAACAAAATGGCTGTTGTTTTTCATAATGCTGTAGTAGCTGGATCACCTGCTAGTTTAGCCATGGAGCCACCCTGTTTTTGTAAAGATTTACTCATGAATTTATAATTAAAATTTGGGATTTTAACATTTTTCAAAATAATTTTAAAAATAATGCTTTTTATAATATAAACCCACAGGCTTCTGGAAAACTTCGCCACATTCTTATCGGAACCAAAGACTAGAGGCCTTATTCACAAAAACTATTTGATGCTTATAAGCTGCTTGTAAATAACAAATACTTTCATACTTTCATTTATATTTCATGCAGCAGTATTCACGTTTAAAATAAACTAGACTTAAAGAGCGATTTATATAGTATCTTGTGCTGCACACTTAAAGTGCATTTTATTTTCCATGAATACGGCAGATAGTCTTGGTCTTTACATGGTGTTGTTTTATTACTGATAACTGAATGTACTTATTTACATTAATGAAAATGAGATTTTGCTTATCTTTTTTTTATTTTTTTATCTTTCCAATAGGAGTGCTTGCTTATAAATATTTTAGATTAGGAAACAACTTAAAAAGTTTTGTCATTAAAAATCTGAATTCTATACAACACAGTGAAGCATTTGGCCAAGGGAATGGCAGTAGATATACAAATTCCAAGCTACTCATTGAATTTAATGGAAACTTGCAATAGAAATAGATTAAGAACTGTTTGCAGTGCACCAAATTTAATCAGGAGTAACTCAGATAGATTGCCCTTCAGAAAAATCAAAAGCTGTTCGAATAGTTGCAGCTAAATCAAACTAAAGTTGTAGGAAATATAATAAATAAAAATAAAAAAAAATAAAAATAAAAAAAGCAAAGGAAAAACCGTTTCTTAATGAAATATATTTTAATTTGCTGATTCCATTCATCATGATATTAAAAATTATTTCATTCGTTTTCCGAACGCACTTGATCTCTGTGACGTTAATCTCGTGGGTCTAATTGCCGCATTCGATAACGATCGAAATCTTAATGCAATTTAAATGGAAATTTCGGATGGTACCGAATTCCGTAATTTTCACCCTGATTTATTTTAGCAGCTGGAAAGTCTTCGGATGTACTCGGAAGACAAATTACACTGCTCAGCAGCCAAATCCGCCTTTGAATAAAACTATGTGGACTATATTAATTTTGATGCGCTAAACTCGAATCCCTTTTCGGTTTTTTTCCATCATGTCCAGATTTTTTTGTATGGGCGTGGCAATTTTTTGCCCTTAAATTAGCCAGGTACGTAGACATATTTCACCCTAACTCGGGAACGAGTCATCCGATTTTAAAGAGTAAAACTCCAGAGGATGTGTAACAAAATTGTTTTTATTTTAGTCAAATACAGTTTTTCTTTATCTCTTATCGTTTTGGAAATATTCAGATATTAATCGAGAAAAAATTTTCAGATTAAAAATGAAATTAAAAGAAATATAAAGCTAATATTCAACACTTTGCACCTTTATCGAATAGTTACAGATCTTAGAAGTAAAAAAAGCTGTAAACCATAAAAATCGGTTATAAAATTTAGATTTTATTTTCAATTTGCCGCAGGTACCCACTGTTGTAATGCTACCAACCTTTCATACGCGTGGCGATAGCATTTCGTCAGCTGAACAGGTACAGGAACTAAAGTACAACGGTATTTTGCATGGTTCTTGGATTTAAAAGTTATAATATAGTATTTTTCACTAGCCTGTAATTCTAAATCGAGAAAATTAGAGTAGATTCTAATATTTATTGCAGCAGTGTATGTGGAAATGATGGACAACAAGTGAGTCAGTTTTTATTTGATATCTGGCTAATTTAGGGGGAAAAATTTCCACGCCCATAAAAAGAAATCTGGACCTGATGGAAAACAGCCGAAAACGGATTCGAGCTTAGCGCATCAAAATCCATATAGTCCACATAGTTTTATTTAAAGGCGCGACAAAAGGTTATTTTTTGCAGAGCAGTGTAATTTCCGTACGATTTGATTCGTTCTACACAACTTTTATTGATGACTCATTTAGACAATAATAATTTTGATTGTGATGTTTGCGATTTCTATGATTTTTTTTTTGCACTAAAATCTGTCAAAGATTTCGTTCTCCGGAAAATATTGCTGCTGTCGCGATTGCGTAGCAAAAGACCCGTCAACTATTCGACTCCTCGTCGTCGTGCCCAACAATTGAATATCTCACGAACTTCAGTTAGGCGAATTTCGAGTAGAGATTTTAATTTACGTTCTTACGAAGTTCTATTGACTCAACAGGTAATTAACGACCAAATACGGATGGATGGTAGGGTAACAGGTATGCCACCCAAGCCGTGGCATTTGGTCAATATTAGCTACGTTTCCCACATAATTGTAATTGATGCTTCCATCATCTTAAAAAAAGAACATTTGGAAAACGTTTGACCCCAAATGCCATCCCTGCGGCTTCCCGCAAAGGTATTTAGACGTGGTTTGCTGGTCTACAATTTTGAGGCCTTCGAGCAGGAAAGTCTAAGGAGAATGGAACACATTGACACTTTGAGCAAATAAGTCCCGGGGGGGCCACGGCATTTTTTTTCTTCCTAATCTCTTCAAAAACGTTAGTATTAGACTTAAGGCTACTGTCAGTAATATTTACACTTAGAAACAGGGAGTTTCTTACAAATAAGAGTGTCGCACGCATGAGTCCGACGTGGCGCCCACAAAAATGCAAAATATTGGGATCACTCTTTATTTATTTTATATTTTTTTATTACGGGCACTACTTGAGCGCACTATATTATTTCATAATATTTGCCTTACGAAATGGAAAAATTGATTAGTTTTCGATCTGTTAAAAATTGTGAATTATTCAATTCATTTTCAGCTGATCAGTGTGGATTGATGTAGTTTTTCGAGTCATATAAAAGGATTATGTTTCGGACTTTTTCTCAATCACTTTTTTCGAATATTTTGCGTTCACGATATCTCACGAACGGCTTAACTGATCCCGAACTTGAGAGCTGATTAGTTTCTGGAATCGATCGTTAAAGCCGTTTAAAAGTTTTTAAAAAAAAACTATTTAAAATCCTTATTTTTCAAGTTTCTTAAAATCACTTTAAAAATGTTTTATTACTCAGTTCCGCAAATCGGCTCAAATTCGCAGGAAGTCTAGGTTTGGTAGAACCTTTCAGAACGCCATCAGTTTTGGATGAAATCGGTCAAGCCGTCCCAAAGTTGCATGCGGGTCACATACACACACGGGCTCTCAGAATTAGTCAGCGAAGCTGTCTAGGCCCTCAAAACGTTGTGATCTGTTGAGAACTCGTTGTTTTTTTTTTTCAGAATGTGGTAAGACCAATAACTTCGTTCTTTTTGAAAATTTTGAATTCCCCCAACGTGAAAAGTTTTTCTTTTGCTTACAATTACCAGTGTACAGTGTGGTTGGTCCAACACCACCATTTGAGTTGAATGCAGAACATTTTTCATTTCTACTTATTGTAGTAGAGATCTATAGAGATGCTCAAAAGTTACCCAGCGAACATAGATTCTTCAAGACAACAGAAGTTGTTAACGAACGAATTTTGGCAGTTGCACCAACCTTAAAATTTTATCTTAAAACAGAAACAAACACTATTTCGTTGCAACAAACTGATACAGTATTAATTTTAACATGAAGTTACAAATACCAACATTTTTTTTAGAAAATAAAGACGCCTTAAGTATGGTTTTAAATTAAAATGTTAAAATAAATAAAAAATAAATAAATAAATCAACTGATCCAATGCACAAATGATGATAATGATTGATATCATACACAGAAAAAAATTCTATGTATAGGGTGTTTTTTATAGAGTGATACAACTTTGAGTTGGCATCACTGCTTTATTTGACCGCCCATTTAACAGCCGATAGTTGCTTATTGTTTAGTTTGCTTGGACATTTCATTAGCGATCGGCTTACACCAGAACAACGCTTGCAAATTGTAAAAATTTTTAATCAAAACAATGGTTTTGTTCGTCAAACTTATCGTGCACTTCGTCCATTTTATGGTGTACATAATCGTCCTTCAGAGCTGCTAGTTCTAAGAACAATAGATCGTTTTCGGACCATATTTACTATTACTGATAATTTGCATCCCGTGAGACGCCGCACAGTGCGCACTGAAGAATCTATAGCCGCTGTACAGGAAAGCATTGAAGATGATCCTAATCAGCCAATTCGTCGCCGTTCTCAGCAACTGAGTTTGTGTCCTTCTACTTTATGGAAGATTTTACGCGAAAATCTTTGCTTAAAAGCTTTAAGATTGAATTTGTGCAGGAATTAAAGACAAGCGATCATGGGCTGAAGCACAAATTGATATTGATTCTGAATTTCCATTCAAAATTTTACTTTCCCATGAAGCCCATTTTTGGTTGAATGAGTACGTGAATAAACAGAATTGTCGCATTTGGGGCGAGGAGAATCCACAAGCTTTTGTCGAAACACCATTTCCATCCACAGAAAATTACTGTTTGCTGCGCTTTATGGGCTGGCGGCGTCATTGGCCCAGATGTCTTCAAAAACGATGATGGTCAGAATGTTACCGTTTGTGAAAATTGGTGTTCCAGATTGCGCCGTGGCGGCCACATGGCCGATATCATATTTAAACATTAATGTCATAAAATTTTCTATCCAATAAAGACCGTTTCATTGATATCAAAACTATATTATTATGTTTTATTATGATCTAAACTTGTATCACTATATAAAAAACACCCTATATAAATGGAAAAAACCCCAATTCCATAAGAAACTTTTGAAATTACTGTGGTAAAATTTGTTGCCTTTTTGAAATAGTTGCAATATTCAAAAATGGAATTGAATCCGAATTTGGGTTGCTCAGATAATGAAAAACTCCTCCATTGAGCTCTAAATTATTCATCACGTCTCTCGAACCCAGGCCTATTCATTGTAATTCAATTTGAAAAACAAATCAGTTACTTGAAATGAAATAATATTTAATATCATGATGAATGGCATCAACTGATGAAATTAAAGAGAATTTCATTCCGCAAAATGTCTCTCCTTTTTTCCGATGAACATGAAATCAATGCAAAATCGTATGGCTGAATATATTAGCGGTCTAACCATTTCTCAGTCAGTCCTTGTGCTGTACTCAGATTTCCATCCCTGACATATTACAGTGTCTAATGGCACTTCATTCTTTAATTGTCCATCCCTTTAAAGGACATTGCAAGTTTCCACCAAACACCAAACTTGTGTGTATATCTCAGCATATATTTCGCCAAAGTCCCCACTGTGCAGCTTTAATTTAATGTGTACATTTATAGATACACTCCAATATGTGTATGGTTTTTACTATTAACAATTAAGTTCTTAAGATATAAAAAAAAATCTTTGGAATTTTTGGCTCTTTAGTTGTTATCATGGTGACATATTCATTTTGTATGTCCGACTGACGCAGTTCTTTTAGAGTATAAAATATTTGAAATTTCAATATCAAGTTCCGAATTATTTGCTGGCTAATATTTTACACTTTAAAAGAAATCGTCAAAGGTTTTTGATTATGTTTGATACTGCAGCATTGGCGCTGATAAATTGGGGTGGTGCGAACTGTTCATGCGCAGCGCTGATAAACTTTTATTGTACCACTCGTCCTCGGGTGACATGCCTGCAGAAAAGAAATAATATTTATTTTAATTATATTCATTTTATGCTTAAACTATTTTCAAATTAGGACATGTTATAGAGTCACATAGCCGAGCTTAAGTGTCCACTTATTTTATGAATCCAATAAGGAAATTCGTATATTTATTTTGTGATGGCCAGTTTCATACGAGTGTATTGCCTATTTGCCCAAGCTGTTAGTTTATTTATCGTTACCTTTTTAGCCTCAATCTCAAGTATTTTCTTTAAGATTCCCTAAGATTTTTTTGTTGTAATAAACGAGAATAATTTGCTGCAAATAAAATTAAACATTAACTTTTGAAGGAAATTCGCAAGTTAGAAGTGAATTTTGTTACATCTTGTAAGAAATTGCATAATTTCCGCCTCTGGAGCAGCCAATTTGTTTTCTTTATTTTTTCTCAAGCTGACAGACAGGAATGTCTGACAAATAAAATATTATTCATGTCTCTAAGTAGGAGTATATAAGAATATATACATACATTATTGTGCAGGCAGTTTCAGGTGAAGCAAATATTTAATATAAGCAAAGAACTAACCCCTACTACCACGACTTGTTGTATTATAACGTGTTAAAAATGGCTAAAAATTTAATAAATTGTGACACACTCATTGTTTGCATATTCAGTATATTTAAAAAAAATTATTTACAGTGAGTAAATTTTCTCTGCAAAAAAAAAAAGAAAATTAACAAAAATGTTCATGTTTTCCATTTTGTATACGTTTTAGATTGAATTTTTTTGTTTCAATTATTTTCACATATTTAAAATCCAAATGGAGCAAATCGCTACTTCTTGCATTTAAACACCAGGGTTGTAAAAGTTTGCTGGAGTCTACTTATTAACTTCCAACTAGGAAAATTTTCAATTTTAAAAATTGCAAAGTTATTGGTTTTAATAAGTCTCGAAATAATCGAGCTCTCATCAGATCTCCAGGTTTTGGATTCTAGGACGCTTCCCTGACTAATTCTTCTGACAGCCCGTCAATATAACTGTATGTTTGTATGTGTGTATGCTTGGATTCGTATATGTCTTCCCCAACCGCATCAAACCAAACTGGTGGCGTTCTGAAGAGCGTTTCTGAACTTAAATTTCCTGTGGATAAGAATCGAATTGAAGACTCCGAGGACTTGAAAACAAGAAGATGTGATGAGAGTAAATTTTTTCAAAACGCTATAAAACCAAAATAACCTCCCGATTCTTTAAAATTTTCAATTTTCTTAGCAGAAACCAAACTATTATTATTGCATAACAAAAAAAAGGAAATCTCTATGCTAATTTCTAAAAAAAAAAATTTTATAAAAATTTGTTTTATAAACCTGCGATAAATCGGAAAAAATTTTATTAATTTTGCCTCTATAATTTTAAAAATGGAATCTGACGAGTGAACGAAATTGTGTATATATTTTAGCTCAACTAAAAAGCAGGCAACTAAAAATTGCACCAAAAATATATTGTCGGTACAATTGGTAATGAAAAAGCATAATTTGATAAGAGTTTTGGTACAATTTCGATGGTCTCATTTTGCAACCCCGTTTTGGCATTTCGTGTCATCGCAAGCAAACGCAAAAGCATGTTTCAATGGCAGCGTTTGTCATCTTCGTTTAATTCTTGTGTGGCATCGTCTTGCGTATTGAAAAATTCTATTTCCCGGTTAACTTAATGCAACTTGTGCTGCTCATTTCTTAAGTTTGTCGGAAGGAGGAGAGAGCAGAGGGGTATTTGATACGGAGCTGGTTGTACAGGGGAAGCTCATTTTGTGATGTCATTCGTAAGTAACACTATTATTATTATTATTATTGTTATTATTATTATTATTATTATTATTATTATTATTATTATTATTATTATTATTATTATTATTATTATTATTATTATTATTATTGTTATTATTATTATTATTATTATTATTATTATTATTAATACTATTATTATTATTATTATTATTATTATTATTATTATTATTATTATTATTATTAATAAAATTATTATACGACATTTCTTTCCATTCTCTACTTCGCTGTCCAGAAATATTGGACAAAAACAGACTTAATTGGGATAAAATTCCTTTTAAATAAAACAATATAAAATAAAATTATATATATATATATATATATATATATATATATTTCCTTTTGAACCAGTAATAAACTGTTTTAACTAAATAACAAGAACTATGGAAACCTTAAAAAGTCGGAAGCATATCAAAATAAAAGATTTTGAGAAAATTATTTCTCCTTGTGAAAAAATCAGGCAGCTTCAAAAGTGTATTGAAATGAATTCGAGCAGCAAAAGCTGCCTTGTGTGACCCGGAACTAAATTACAGCACAAAATGATGGCAAATGCCATGCCAAATTTGTACATGGCAATAGAAATACATGAGCAAAATAGAAACATAAAAAATAGCAACTGCACCATGTTTGCCATCCCTGATATTCATATACAAGGAACTAGTACCCGCAAACCAATTTCATTTGCTTTTTATAGACGTTTTCCATAACAATTATTGTTCTACAACATTCACTAGTTTTCTCTCAGTGTACCCCTACTAGTTTAACAACGACAAAAATAACTGGCCAGCGATGTATTTAAACTTAAACGTTGCAACTGCTGTAATTAAAAATATAGACGAATACATACCCATTGAATCTTGCCGCACTCCTACAGAGCCCATATTAGCACTATGGCTCATTGAAAACGGTTGAGTCATGCCGGGATATGACGAGGCACCCATTTGAAAGAGATCCTTTAAGTAGCAAGAGAAAATAGTTTTTAAATATAATTATCTACTACATACACACGCACACACACACACATCCATACATACATACGTCACATGCATACATACACAAATTTGGGTATTTTGAAAATAAATACAAACAACAAACCTGAGGATAGCGATTTATGGAATTGTGATGAGGATAGGGTTGATAACCTCGCGACACGCTATAGCCCTGGATGTTTCTCATCATGCCATTACACGACGGTATCACAGATGGTGCCAATGCTTTTTGTAATTGTTTCTCCTGTTTGCGATACTTGGCGCGACGATTTTGAAACCAAACCTTAAATAACACACACAAAAAAAAGAAAATCAAAGAAGAAATTTAATACAATTTAACAAACTTTTGTGCAAAATATTTTGTCGTTTTGCCTGAAAGACTAAAAGAATGCACTTGAACGAATGGTGGGGGCCAAAAGTGTAATTGAAAAGTTTTCTTTTACTTTTATTGTATGATGCGAGAATATTGAAACGGTGGTGATGTTTTTTCAAGCACAAGTGAACTTAAAGGCCTTTTTACATGATGTGCCACTGTGTTGGTTAAAGGATGTTGTTAACAGAATTTTTTTACCAGACACTTTCCATTTGCTGCGTCGCAAGGCTTTCAAAGGCGGAAGGTTTTAAGTTGTAATAAAACGGAGCAACTTAATTTTAATACACAGAAATAGTTCGAAATGTGGGGTGTTCCATCAAGTGCTTCTTCAGCCGACCTTGCACAAATGCTGCCTTTTCTATTCTATTTCTATTTCTAATTATTTGCAATGATTTCAAGTACTTTTTCAATGTATAAAAATTGGATTGAATTTGTGTTCATTCTAAAATAAAATCCTGCTGCGCAATAAATACCGGCTTTGGCGTGTTTGAAAAGCGGCTTGAAGGAAAATCAGAAAAATTAACTTGAGATTATTTCTTGCAAAAATCTCTTAAACAAAATCTCTCCTCATTCATTTCGTCAAATCATTTTGACGAACAACAACTCATTTATCACTTGGATACTTCTCTTCGATTTCTTAAAATTACAAAAACAGAAACTGCGAGCAAAGCAGGCATTTTTAATCACAGTTTGCTCAGCGGAATGACAAAGAACTCCTTGTCATGCTGTTGCTTTTGTTTATAACTTTGAATTTATCAAAAAAAAAAAAAAAAATTAATAAGCAAATCGTATCATGATTCTTTGGAACGACTCTTTGGAATGGTTCATCTTTAAAGTACCATTTTCTCGCATGAGCGGTTGTGTTGCCCAACAAGTTGGTCCGCAAAAGATTTGATTCTGATACAAAATGGTAGCTGGAAAGCCATAATGTAAAATAGATTCCTGTACGTCTGTGAGCAAATCAAAAAAGTAAGTGTGTTGCCAAGCCGCACAGTGGGATTTTTGTGCAATAAGTAATTTTTTCGACACATGAAATTTAAAAATGTAATGATGCAGTTTTGTAGAGAATACATAGATTCAGTACGAAGAAAGAATCCATAATTTGTCTTTGAAATAATGAGGGAAAAAGTCGAGTGTAAATTTTGGTTCAAAATATTGAAAACTGTTTCCCGGAGATTCACTGATGGATCTAAGAGGGGAACTAATGTAGGCGGGGGTTTTTACGAGGAGAACTTTAACGTAAGAACTTCTTTTATGCTTCGGAATGGTTGCAGCATCCTGCAAGCCGAAATTTCTGCTATCACTCGTGCAGCTAGATGGCTGAGGTATTATAGGATATCGAACGATATCTATATCTTTACCGACAGTAAGGCGGCCATCTCTGCTATCAATAGCGTGTACAGCACATCCATAGCTGAGGTCGAATGCCGACTACCTTTGAGGGCGATAGCGAGACATTCGAGGGTTACACTTGTCTGGGTACCGGGACATTCCAAATGTCCTGGCAACCTCATTGCTGACGGAATAGCCAGGGAAGGGATAGAGCTGGATAACTTTATGATCTGTCACTTCACAGGCATTCCCATACAGACTTGCATGAATCATACGGACTTGCTCAATGAAGATGGGAAAATGTGACCAACTACCGCGTGGCAAGGGCCACATGGGCTCGCTACGACCCACGCAGAACACGTGACCTTCTTAACTTCAATAAGGTGCGGTTACGGCAACTTGTGAATGTTCTAACTGGACATTGTAACTTCGGGACCCATGCAAGAGAATGGGTCTGGTACATAACGACTTCTGTAGAAGTTGTAATGATAAAGAGGAGGAGCAGGAAGAAACAGTACTCCATCTTCTATGTCGGTGCCCTGCACAAAACAGCGTAAGGGTAGTGACACTGCGCTCCAACTTCTTGCCAGACCTGGGGACAAATTACGGCATTCCATACGACTCGAAATTTTAAAATATTTTCGATAACGAGTGCTGTAGTTTGCCTCCTGGAGAGCCTGGCGAGTGTGGAACTTGTCAGGATGGCTTAATGCGGCAGAGGACGGCTCATGAGTAGTCCCTGTATTAGGGTATCACAACGGGACCGAATGAACGGACCCAAGTGCATTGTCTTGACAATGGCCCTAATAACCTAACCTAACCTAAAACTTTTTACGCACTTCTGTAGTGTTTGTAGGCAAGATAATTAAGATAATGTTATTGCTGTAATTTAAATAGTGATTTTTTTTCCAAATATAACCTTTTCTGCATATTTTAAAAAAAGAATTTTAAAGTCCGCTCATATGGTTTAAAAGATATGATAGAATAAAATTTGTTCCACAATGGCCCGTGATTGCTAACTTCCTTGGAAGAAAACAAGGGTTGCCCGGCCGTGCTAGGTGCTCCCCTTGTAATAAAATTAAAGCCAAGACGCCATATCATCAATTAAAAAAGTTTTAATAATTAATAATCTTTTATAACATCATAAAACTTGTCTCCAAATTCATAAAATTTTTAACTTTAAAATTTTACAAAAAGGTGTAATATTTTAGGCGATAAAACTTTGTTACTGGCATGTATGGTTCCGTTGAGTCTACAACCGATTTCTCAAGAAAAATATTGGCGAAATAAAAGTCCGTCATCAACAATATTCTGCCGTTCTATCTCTTTTGAATTTACCAAAGAAACAAAAGAAAAAATTAATTTTGATATTGTTGCTGCGAAAAAGCACTTGTTGCCGATGTGACTGGTGTAGAGGAGCAACTAATTGATCGATTTCGCATTATACTACAAATAATAACTTGTGGCAAAAAAATTAATTCCTTAAAGTTCAAGAATTTTGCTTTTTGTTGAAATATATAGTCGGTATTATATGCCAGTAATAGTACACAAAATACACTGATACCCGGAAAAGATATCAGGGATGCGGCAGTACTTCCTATTGACATGCTTTCTGAAGAAGCCGAAGAAGTCTCAAATAAAGATTATAGAAATTAAAGATTAAGGTTCTTCAGAAAGTGTCTTTTAATAAGTTGAGAAGTTTGAAACTTTGCAAAACTGTGGTTGCAGTCTACTGAAGATTTGGTAAGAAGCGCCAATGAAATGCATATAGACATTGGTTAACCAGCCAACAAATAAATTTCATATTATAATAGTACAATGACAATATGTCCAAAAAATTAGTTTATTAGAAATATATTTATAAAATAATTACACAGGATTCAGACGATGAAATTTATGACGTCTATTTTTCTTGATTCCCTTTTGAATTTTCTACCAATGATTCTTTGCGTTCATACGATGATTATTTTTACATGTCTAATAGTTCTGATTGATTTTGATTTTTCTTTTTCAATCGGTATATCTGTTTTAGTTTACTTTTCGCTTTAATAATAAAATAAAACAAGTAAAAGTGCTATATTCGGCTGTGCCGAATATTATATACCCTTCAGCAGCGTACGTCTGGCATTATATATATATATATATATATATATATATATAAGTACCAATTTTGTGCTTTCTAGTTTATAAAATAGTTTCAGTAAACGAAAAAAAAACAACTTCAGTTGCATTTTTTGGTTACTTTTATGTATGAAAAAATTTCAATTTCCCATACCTGGATGCTAAAATTTATTATTATTTTTGTTTTTTGTTTTTTGTTTTTTTTTACCAACGCAACTCTTAATGAGGCGTAAAATAGTTTTATTTAAGTTCTATTTAGGCCGAAGAAATTACAAACGGAATGAAAAACCTAAATATACCCTTTCACTTTTTGGTGAAGGGTATAAAAGAAGCATAGAAAACAAAAATCGAGCCATGTTTTCTACTCCTCTTTCTTCTCTAACCCCGTTTGCTATCAAACCGAAAATGACGTCGAAAAATAGACGTCTTCGTGTAAATTAGGTGTTAGTTTTGGTAAAGAAACAAAAAAGTTGTGGGAAAAAATCGAATATCGGTTATATGGGCGGTGAGTGGTGCGCGTTAATTGAGGTAATAAAGGCACTGTGCCAAATTTCCAAAAATTTTGAGCCAAAATAAATATTGGTTTCTATGGGCGGTGGGTAGCGGGCGTGGCCAAATTTAAGAAAACTTTATTTTATTCTTAATTGAGCTGATAAAAGGCTCAGAGCGAAATTTCCGCATTCTACGAGCACTCCTTAAATTTTTTGCCAAACATTGTGCGAACAAATCTCACTGTGAGCCGCTCCTGTGTAGTTTATTCCGCTCTTGATGGCAAGAAGTTTCGGGTAAAGGTTTTCTAATGGTCTGCTAAAGACCGCTTAATTACCACGTTGAATTATTTAGAATATGGAAAAAAAAGGAGCAGCAGAAATAATATTGGAAATCGCAGTACAAAAATTTAACTATTAAAAAAAACTCAGTTTGCTTTGATTTTTTAAAGTCATTCTTTTTTTTTTTTTTTTGCTTTCCGGGGTCTTGGAGCTCTTGCAAATGGTGGCTGGGATGGATGCTTTCATAAAGCCGCTCTCTACCTTAAAACATCATCATCTAAATTATAAGAAGTTTATTTTTAAGAAAAAAAAAAAAGAAAAAAATGGAAAAATTAAGTTCGTATAGAAGTATTTATTTTCCAAGGGTTCTTTTTTTCAATATTTTTACTTTAGAGTGGCCGTGGAGTATTTTCTTTATAGCAGTTGGCAGTCAGTCGTCGTCTATTCTTTTTAAACATTCGATGATGCTGGCTGGCTTTTAATGATGCTACATGCTCTGTTGTATTTGTTGCAATAATAATGATGGTGGATGGATGGTTCATATTAAGTAGTCGGCGGTGGGTGGATGTGGGTTGTTGTATGAAGTGTGTTGGTTGTATTAAAGTGGCGCATGTTTTTGCCGTAGCAAAGCAGAACAGAACAGAAAAACAAACCATTTTTTGTTTTACTTTATATAAATATCAAGCCTTAATATATTGTATGTGTGCTTATATATGTGTATGTGCATGTGTATGTGTGTGTGTGTGTGGTTGTTTGAAAATATATAAATATGGGCGGAGTAACTCAATTAAGGATCCATTTGATGGTGCACACAAATATTGTATTTATGGATGTTTGTTTAAAAGTACTTTTATGTTAAAAATATATAATACACAGAAAATAATAAATAACACAATTTATAAATGTATGTATGTGTGTGTGTGTGTGTCTGTGAATGGTTTAACAAGCACTCGGGTTTCTCATATAATTTAAGATATAAAAAGTTCTCTGCTCTTGTTGCCATTAAACGAATACTTCGTTTCTATAAATGTTATTTAAAATTAAAAATTTCTGTTATTATTTATTAATTTTTACATTTCAAACGAACGCTTTAATGAAATTGAGTGCCCTCAATAATTGTTCAAAAATGAAAAATATATATTTTTCATTATTTATATACTCGTACATGCATTTAGTGCAACTCAGCCTGGAATTCATATTCAATTTTTATGTACGATTTTTGTTTCACATAAATGCATAAATTTCATATACATATATGGGCATGTATGCCATTGTGAACACAAGTGACGTAAGTCTGTTTGCCATATTTTACTACGAAACACGGTTGCCACTCAAAATTTTTCTTCGGCACCAAAATCCACAAAAAAAGAACCAAAATAAAAAAGAGAACCAATTTTTTAAGTTTTATTTGGATACCAGCATGATACAAAACTTTTTACACTGAAGTCAAATTGTCAATTTCTGACTTGTAAATAAGAGTAACAATCGATCAGTGTTGCCAATATAGCTTTTTGATTTACTACTGTGGGTAGGTAATAATCGATTACTATCCAGTGTTGTAAACGAATCAAATCTTTTACTTTATGTGAAGAGTAATAATTTTCGTAAATACATTTTTACAGGCATGATAAAACTTTCAAAATTTATTTATATTATAATCGTTAAGTTTTCATAAAAGAAAAAAAAAACCAGCGAACCAAACGTAAAAAAAACAACCATTTGTGGTTCAATTGTACCACAGTGGCAACTGTGCTACGAAATGCATCAGAAAAATATTTTACTGAGCGATCTTTGGGACTATTTATAAAATCAATTTTGTTGGTTGGAATCGCACCAACCAGGAAAAATAGTAAAAACAACCAGAAAATAATATGTTGCCCGAAATGGCTGTAGTACAAATCATGGTTGGCTACAAGTAAGGAAATGATGCTGCAGTTTTACGCTCTTTAGTACACGATGGTGTCAATTGCTGCCGATAATGTTCAGCCACCAGATCAGCAACCGTGTCTTTGTCATTAAAAATATTCTAACAATAACAAGTGACAAGTAATCAGCGAGTTCTTACTGTGACTTTGATATTTGTTTTAGACTTCTCATTTGTTAAAGTGAAAGTTTAAAATAAATATCTTTAGTTATTCTAAGAAATGTTGGGTAAAGCATCCCTGATGATCTGCATTAGCCCCAGTGAAATGGGCATGGGAACTGGCTAAAGCCCCTAAATTTTGATCACTTTGAATTTTTTAATAAGATTTTGGGAAAAAAAGAATCAGCACGAAATTAAAATTAAAGCTTCAGCATTTCAAGACAAATATTTTTTATTGCGTTTATTTTTATTCGAAATATCTTGTCTAATACAGGGAAGTCCGAAATTTGCTTTGATTGCGTATGAAACGTGCTCACTTAAGTGACAGAAAGTCGAAGCTCTTGAAAGGAAATCTCCATATAAAAATTATACATCGTTAAATTATATTTGTAAAGCTAAAACTACATTATCGGAGCCATATAGCGATTTTCGTTTAAGCAGGCAGGTCTGCGCCGAAATCGTGATATCTTTGGACAATAGATAACAACATTGATCGGAAATAATTTTTAACAAAATTTCATAGATTTTGGGCGTTAATCTCGTGGGTCAAATTACCGCATTCGATAACGAGCGAAATCTTAATGCAATTTAAATGGAAATTTCGGATGGTACCGAATTCCGTAATTTTCACCCTGATTTATTTTAGCAGCTGGAAAGTCTTCGGATGTACTCGGAAGACAAATTACACTGCTCAGCAGCCAAATCCGCCTTTGAATAAAACTATGTGGACTATATGGATTTTGATGCGCTAAACTCGAATCAGTTTTCCGCTTTTTTCCATCAGGTCCAGATTTTTTTTGTGGGCGTAGCAATTTTTTGCCCCTAAATTAGCCAGATATCAAATAAAAACTGATTCACTTATTGTCCATCATTTCCACATACACTGCTGCAATAAATATTAGAATCTACTCTAATTTTCTCGATTTAGAATTACAGGCTAGTGAAAAATACTATATTATAACTTTTAAATCCAAGAACCATGCAAAATACCGTTGTACTTTAGTTCCTTTACCTGTTCAGCTGACGAAATGCTATCGTCACGCGTATGAAAGGTTGGTAGCATTACAACAGTGGGTACCTGCGGCAAATTGAAAATAAAATCTAAATTTTATAACCGATTTTTATGGTTTATAGCTTTTTTTACTTCTAAGATCTGTAACTATTCGATAAAGGTGCAAAGTGTTGAATATTAGCTTTATATTTCTTTTAATTTCATTTTTAATCTGAAAAAAATTAAAAATTTTTTCTCGATTAATATCTGAATATTTCCAAAACGATAAGAGATCAAGAAAAACTGTATTTGACTAAAATAAAAACAATTTTGTTACACATCTTCTGGAGTTTTACTTTTTAAAATCGGATGACTCGTTCCCGAGTTAGGGTGAAATATGTCTACATACCTGGCTGATTTAGGGGCAAAAAATTGCCACGCCCATAAAAAAAAATTTGGACCTGATGGAAAAAAACCGAAAACGGATTCGAGTTTAGCGCATCAAAATCCATATAGTCCACATAGTTTTATTTAAAGGCGCGACAAAAAGTTATTTTTGCAGAGCAGTGTTTTTATTGAGAATTAAATTTCGAAAAGCTCTAAAACAGAAAGAGTGCGTAATTTTAGCTCACGAGCACTGGGCTTAAAATGCTAAATTTTATTTGAAAATAATGGTAGAGAAGAATAAAAGATTTAGATACAAATTTTGTATAAATGTGAAGAACATATCGCTGCTTTGCTGCAACAAAGACGTGTCTCAGAAAATTTAATTTTTTAATTCTGCATTTTATTTCAAGCTGAAACGAAATTATAAAAAAATACATTTTCAATCGTATCCTTAAGCGTACACTTTAATTATTTTAATAGCGTTTCAGCACCGATATAATAGAGTAACTGCAGATATGAAAAAAGAAACGTAACATAATTTTTTAACTCAAAGAGTTAAAAATGATCGAAAAATCAAGGAACCAGGTAAAATTAATAGCAACTTAAATATCCAAGATCACAGCACAACAGAAAAACGAATTACTCGGAAGTCACTATATTCCTATCAGCAGTACTCGTGTTACCAGCTTCCTTTTTGCCAGTATTTTACAAAATAGACAGTTTTTAAAAGTATAAGAGCTTATTTTTCATAATTATTATAAAACAAAAGCTGAAATTGCAGACTTTACAAGAGGTACGTACCTCTTTCCAAAAGAAGTCGACTTTTTCAAAATTCTCTAAATTTTCTCAATTTTTATTAGCACCCTCGTTATTGCAAGGAAAAATCGGTGAAAATTTCATGACCCTTTTTATGACACATTTTTCAGATTAAAAAACGTCAAATTTAAATGCTGACTATGGAAATTTTTTTTTTAAATATTTTTATTAGGACCGGCACTCAGGGGATGACCCCTACTCATGCGTACATTGTGCTGGGACTGGGGAATTTCGATGTGGGAGGGAGGACATAAGGGAGTAGTGTCTATGAACATTCGATTTGAATTTCTCCATGCTATATACGGCAGGAAGGACCTGCGCAGGGAATTTATTCCGCATACGGGAAGTACGGGCAAAGAATGAATTTTCACTGTAATGCGTAGTGCGCTTCACTGGCAAATCCACCATGGGTGTGATCGAACTGAAGCGCGTGTTGAGCGTAGAAAAGTACGCGTTGCGGGAAAGAGGTCTCGGAACAAAACCCATTGTAGTAGCGATAAAACAGTGAAACACACCCCACATTGCGACGATGCTCAAGTGAGTCAATAGAGTTGGCTACCTTACCGTCACCTATGAGTTGCTGCACCCTATCCTGTACGCGGTCGAGTAACCTCAAAACAGACTTTGAACTTTGAGGCACCGGCCCATACATGAGAGTTGTATTCCATCTTAAGTCGAATGTAACTGGTATATATAGCAAGGAGATCAGAGGGGGTAAAGTATGTGTTACACCGCCGAGGCACTTGAATGCTTGTTTTGAAACATGAAGAATGTGCTCTTCATGCCAAGAACATCAAGAGCTTCTGATTCCTCATGTTTACAGATGCAGCAGCATTGTGTCTTGCGGGCATTGAAATTTACCCTGTTTATGCGACCACATTCAGCAATTTTGTGGAGGTCACAGTTGAGCGCAATATTCATATTATACCTTATCGCCCCGATCTTTGACGATGTCGGCCTATTATCGAAAGCATATGAATGGCACAGGCTGCTATCATCTGCATAAGAGTAGACAGGACATTGTGGGGTATTTAAAACCTGTTGCAGTGAAAAATAGATTTAATAAAGTTTTATTATCCTCTGATTTCTTGACCATAATAAAATGGAAATGAAATAATGGAACAAAATGGGAAAAATAATTCCTTTGCGGAAAATGTTGTGGAAAACGTCGTGAACGTATCTGTCATATGAGTGAGACACAAGGGTACGATGCCTTGGGTCCCAAGTTCGACTCCGCACTCAGTTATGAATTTGGTGTCGAATTTTTCAGATTTGCATTAATGCAAGATTGTGTTGACTGTTGTCGTCTTGTCTCAATGATGGAGGCATATCACTGGTCTCTGAATATCACCGACAGAGATTAACATCGTCATGTACAAAAGAGCAGAATACAGAATACCCTCCTTCGCCGGTATCGGTAGCAAAAATATTCACCGGCGAAGTAAAAAAGTAAAAATGCCTACAACGAAACTCTTTATCTTCTAATCTGTCTTCGTCTGTCCTCTTAACACGGTCTCCTCCTTTCCCATTTCCACCGCAACGCACTGCATGGAAAGAGGTCGCCTCTGTGTGCTGGAAAAAAATGCGATTGGTATAAGCAGTTCCTGAGTGGTGGCTGATGAAAAGACGGCATGTTACAAAACTAGAGCAAAAGTGCTTACAAACTTCCCGCACTTGAGGCTTTATCGGAGGTTATATTTTTTTTGACAAACTTCAGGATAGTTCTGGTTCCGGTTTTGAAGAAACCACAACTGGGAGTGACCCTAAAGATGCAACAACAGGACAAATACCTAAAGTTAAGGTCTACAACGTGTCACCAAGTGTTTTAATTATGTCGTTGAACCTCCTCCAATGACAACGTCATGTGAAATTTGCCCGTATCTCCCATATGAAATTAAGGAACTCAAATCAGCCACTTGACGGGTCCTCTGACAGTTACTTTTCCCTTCAGTGCAATCGAACCAATTACAAGTCTCTGGGAATCAGTCATTTGACGTGTCTTGTGACAGATCCTTTTCCTTCTAGGTTATATTCACGTCCTAAGCTCTTAAACGGATCAGCAAAAATAATTAACAAGAGGATTGTAATGATGAGTAGTACAACGGGGAATATCAAATTAAAGAGAATTTATTAGGCACCCCCGTAGCAAATGTTATTATTAAATAAGGTTTATAATAAAAGTCACATTTACTATCGTACGCCGACTTTTGGGAGTTGGTGGTGTTATTAAAACTAATCCAAGAGTTTAGTACGGAAGCTTGAAGGAACAATAAGAATTGTTTTTGTGTATATTTAAGGCTATTGCTTTAAATGTTGTAACAGGGATCCCATATGCTTAAACCATATTTAAAAATAGGTCTCCCTAAGTATACGTGTAGCTGCTTCGTAACGTAAGTCATTGTTGACGCAAGTCTGATATTATAAAAGACGGAGGAAAGAAGAGCGGTACTGAATTGCTTGTACCAAAAAATTTACTTCAGCTCTTCTTTGTTACTTCATTCTCAATATGGCGCTGACTAGCAAAAATCCAAAATCTAGATACGAGTCCACCAATTCCAAACGATTGCCACACAAGAAGTACTTAACAGGTATGACTTTAGAGCTTGAAAAGAGCCTGCATTTAGATCTGAGACTAAAAAAATTTTAAATATGTCGATTCAAATTTCCATATGAATTGTATTAACATTTCGAAAGATAACGAAATTGCTAATTCATGGGCGGTTTCATTGAAGTTGTTTGCATAGTGTAAATCGTTGTTCACTGGTTTCACTGTCTTTCGTCATCAGTACAGCTGCCACTTCACATTTGTGGCGTTTGAATAAAATGAGCACTCTGGTGAATTTTATTCATTTAAACAAACAATTTACCACAACTCTTTCTTGTGGAGTTTTTGGTGCAGTTGTTGGCGGCAGTGTTTGTATGTCAAGATACGAAATATGACGTCTTTAAACATCTCTCCCCTACAAACTTACTTGCTAACCGGCCAATTTCATTTAAAAGTCAACAATTGCCCCTCCAGTGTAGGTGTAGGGAACAGCGAAGATATTCCATGGGTAAAACCATTCCAAAGGCAAATATGACATGGTGTGATGGAGAACTCTATACAAAACAAAACACACCTGACTCTACACTAGCAGTACGACATTTGAACTTGTAGAGGATATGAATTGAGTTACAGGCATTCATGCCCATTAGAAAATGTAATCTTATCATCAACGCCATAATCACAGATTAAACATCTGATATGAAACTTTCAAAAAGTGCAAAAATATCACCATGATTTCATTCATACAACGACGTACATACAACAACGTGCCCGAGTTATTTGTGTAATTATACTTTAAAACCAATGAAATTCATATTTGTTACTTTACTTTAACATCATCTTCGAATAACAAATGCTGCGATACTTGTCGTCAACACTTTGTAGCAAATAATGGATTTGAGTAGATATAAAAATTACTCCCTTCGCTTTGTGCAACATCATTATCACGGACTATCAACGTCATCATTAAGAAGCATGAAACATATTTCTACATTTTCATTTCACAAATGTTCAAATATTTTAAATAGACCAGCAGAGAAAGAATGCAACACACACAGCAGACTCGATAAAAACAAATGGAATAATCAAGTGACAACCCCTGTAATTTGACAACTCAACCCAACCTCTAGTATTATTATGGTACGCATTTTAATTTACTACAAATTAGTTTCCTTTTTTTTGTTAAGGTTTTATTTGCCCGCCAAATTCTTAATGGCATCTACTTGAATTTGCACAGTGGTTTGCTAAGAGTTTCTAGCTGCGGCCGTCCACCAACTAAGTTTTGACAAAATCCCATATTCAATTTATATGTGTGTTACATTTTTATATTAGCAATTGTAAAAAAGTAAAAGTATTAAATAAAAAGTTTTTAGCTGAACGCTGTGCGCATTTTTACGGGGCTAATGCAGATCTTCATATCATTTTCGTACTGAAAGTCAAAAGCTGGTTTTAAAGTTAAAACCTTAACCAAGTGATTTTGCGCTCACAGTGCACGTTTAATAAATTCGG
Organism: Linnaemya vulpina; assembly: GCA_963675445.1. Taxonomy (NCBI): domain Eukaryota; kingdom Metazoa; phylum Arthropoda; class Insecta; order Diptera; family Tachinidae; genus Linnaemya; species Linnaemya vulpina. Next base: position 62,301,167 of record OY776280.1, on the reverse strand, counting down.
GTTTCACTAAGTTTGAGGGGGCGTATGGACGAAGTACGAAACAAGAGTACGATGCCATAGCTCCCTAGTTCGACTTGGCACTCACTCATCAATTTGGTGTCGAATTTTTCTTATCTGCATTAATGCAGGATTGTGTTAATTGCTGCCGGCTTGTCTCCAGGACAAAGGCTGATCGCTGAACATTTTGTGAACAGCGGTAAACACTGTCATGTACTAAAAATGAGCGGAATACAGCACCCTTCTGTGTCGGTACATCTACCAAAAATATTCCCCGCAGGAGTAAAAATAGTCATAGGATGTTTTTTATAGAGTGATACAGCTTTGAGTTGGCATCAATGCTTTATTTGACCATTTATTTAACAGCTGATAAATGACTTTTGTTTAGTTTACTTCAACATTTTATTACAAGTCGACTTACAACAGAACAACACGTGTCAATTTTGGAAATTTTTAATCAAAACAATGGTTTTGTTCGTCAAACTTATCGTGCACTTCGTCCATTTTATGGTGTACATAATCGTCCTTCAGCGCTGCTAGTTCTAAGAACAATAGATCGTTTTCGGACCATATTTACTATTACTGATAATTTGCATCCCGTGAGACGCCGCACAGTGCGCACTGAAGAATCTATACCCGCTGTACAGGAAAGCATTGAAGATGATCCTAATCAGCCAATTCGTCGCCGCTCTCAGCAACTGAGGTTGTGTCCTTCTACTTTATGGAAGATTTTACGCGAAAATCTTTGCTTAAAAGCTTTAAGATTGAATTTGTGCAGGAATTAAAGACAAGCGATCATGGGCTGAAGCACAAATTGATATTGATTCTGAATTTCCATTCAAAATTTTACTTTCCCATGAAGCCCATTTTTGGTTGAATGAGTACGTGAATAAACAGAATTGTCGCATTTGGGGCGAGGAGAATCCACAAGCTTTTGTCGAAACACCATTTCCATCCACAGAAAATTACTGTTTGCTGCGCTTTATTGGCTGGCGGCGTCATTGGCCCAGATGTCTTCAAAAACGATGATGGTCAGAATGTTACTGTTTGTGAAAGTTGGTGTTCCAGATTGCGCCTCGTACGCACCAGCCGTGGGGGCCACATGGCCGATATCATATTTAAACATCAATGTCATAAAATTGTCTATCCAATAAAGACCATTTCATTGATATCAAAAATATATTACTATGTTTTATTATGATTTAAACTTGTATCACTCTATAAAAAACACCCTATACAATGAAATTCTCTATCCTCTATCTGTCTTCATCTTGCATCTTAACACTATCCCCTCCTTTGCCAATTCCAGCGCAAGCCACTGCATATGTGGGAGTCCTGCCCTGAGTACTGATCCTACTCACAAAAAAAAATAAATTTGAATATTATAAATTAAGTCTCTCATACTTATTTTTAGTACTTAATTCACATGATTCTATATAAAAATTAAGCAAATTTCAAAAGCAAAATGCAGATGTGGTGAACTTTCCCGGGCATTCTTGAAAGACCAACAGATGATTTCCGCATATAACTTGGCAGCACCCAACATAGAACAGACACAAAAAAGGTTGCGTTTACTTTGGCTACACCCAGATGTTTTGATTCAAATATAAAACTGACATATCGTCTGTCGGCGTTATATACTTATGTATGATATTATCTTGCAGGGATGTCTACACAATTCTCAACGGTCCCATTGTGCACTTAACAAAAAAGCTAAGTGCATTGCAATTTCTCAATGAGCTCACTGTCTTTGAGCATAAATACAATATTCGTGCATCTGTTTTGCAAACAAAATAAGCCTTGAAAATGAGTACAACAAATTGCAGAAAGAAAACAATCACATACACACATTCGGTTCACGGTGTCCACCCATCCACAAATGTCACTGTAATCGAACACCACAAAAGCCAACCAAACTAACAACCAGCCAAAGCAGTTTGCCGGCAATTCAACAGGGCTCGCATCGCCAAAAGTTAATGCAACGTAAAAAGGAAGAAATTCAAAGGGCGCACGAAGTATCTGAAAGTTTAATCTGACAATCTGATTCGCTGAGGAGAATGCTTATTTTGTTATCAGCCCCGAAAGTATGTTTGAGTTTGAAGATAAAACTATAAATTAATTACCGCTGTGGGACTTTTACTTTTTTGGGAGAAGCAGAACAAAAAGGACATCTTCTTTTAGCCCGCTATTTCAGCAGCACAATCGAAATGCAAAGCCAACAGGGATTATTCAAGACAAGTCATCCCTTAACTACCAGCAGGCAGGCTGCACACAACACAATCCAAATGGGAACAAGTTCTTTAACATCAAAGTCGATGAATGTTTTGTGGATTGAATATTTCAATTCAATGTGAAAAACTGGCGGTTGCTGACACATGCACTTAACAGCGACACCCAGGCGTGAAGTCAGTGAATCGTTATAATCGCTTTTTAATCGCTGTAATCACTTGCCAAGTCGTGACAAATACGAGCCTGAGCAAATGTCTGTCTGTTTAAATTGTACCTGCTTCAGTTTTTCTCTTTTAGTTTTAGGTCCATGCGAGCATTTTTATTTGTCCAAATTATTTTAAAAATTAATTAAAAACTTACTTGTATTCTTGCCTCATTTAGTTTTGTCGTCCTCGCCAACTCTTCTCTGCAGTAGATGTCAGGATAATGGGATTTGGCAAAAGCTGCTTCTAATTCGGCTAATTGTTCCTGAAATATTAAAATCATTAAATTAAAAAACCAAACAAAATGTTAATGTTAATTGTAAATGTCGCATTTGGAGACATGAACGCATTATGCCATTAGCTGCAAGACCATAATAACGCAACACAAACGCGTATTTAACCTAAAAATGCACATTCAATTTAACTAAATATCTCTAATTATATTTCTTCTAAAGAGTCTGTGAATTATAAACCTTGAACTCGCTTTAGGCGAAACTAATTTCTTAACTTATGATGATCTTGTAGCAAACGGAAGTTAAGTTGAAAGTGCAAAATATAAAAATATTTAAGAAACAAAATATACCAGCAATTTCGAACAGATTATGGCTGAAGTAGTGCACTGGTCGCTGGCTATTACCGACAGGGCTTAACACCCGTCACGTGTTAAGCAGCAAAATACCCTGCTTCGTGGGTACCTGTAGCAAAAATTTCACCGGCGAAGTAAAAAGTAAAAATAGCATCCGCAAACTCTATCTTCTAATTCTATTTCATTTCTTCTCTGAATACCATCCCGTGTGACCCGCTTATAACTTTTGAACGACCAGACCGAATCGAATCAAACTGAGCTGAGGTTTTCTGTGAATTCAGTAAAATTCAGTCTTTTAGATTTCGAGAAATCTCAAAGCAACTAAAAACAAAAAAATTAAATCACTTTTAAACGCCCTTTTGCTAACCAACTATTGACCGGGTTGAAATCCTTCCTGAGACTGAGGCGACACTAGAAAGGTGGGGATAATGTTGAGAGGACCGAGAGGTAGAGAATTTGTTGCAGACATTTTGTTTTTTTTTTTTTACCTCGAAGACGAAATTTTGTTAATTTTGACGAAGCAGGGAGTGTGTTCTGCTCTATAGTTAATCGTAGTTTCAATCGCCGTCCGTAATGTTCAGCGACCAGGCTCTTCAGACCCATTTATAAATTTCGCTCAAAGCGGCAAATCAAAAAATTGGAGTACAACAAGGAGTTTAAGAAATTATTAAAAGACTGTGATACTTATTTATGTTTTTTCTATTTGCTTTTTTGCATGGGAGATGGGCGCAAAAGTGGGCGGATCAGGTATATATTTTCAAGAGACCATTCTAAAATTATAATATTTAATTTTTCTGGAAATTGAGTTGATTCATTAAAAATCAAGGGAGTTATAACGCTTAATCAATACAAGTTGTATGGGAGGTGGGCGTAAAAGTAGGCGGATATTTTTCAAAATTCACACTAATTATTCTGAGTGTCTCAAATTGATTATTTTTAACCAAAAATTTGTTACTTTTTCTTCATATTTTGCTTAAAATTTTTTTTAGTTAAAAATAATCAATATGGCAACATTGGCAGCATGAGCAGCTTTTCTGTTTGGGAAAAGTGGTTCAGAAACCTCACAAACGTACTACTAGCAGGCAGTTAATTTATAAATTCACGAAACTGCAGTCACATACTTTTAACCTAAATTTTTGTGTTTGAAATTTCCCTCCCACAATTACAGAAACGCAAAATGTATTTGAAATATATATTTTTGAACAAAACACGTTAAGTTCCCTTAAGTCCAAGCCAACAACTATTTTAGACAGGGAATTTTATAATAAAATTTCTAACAAGTTCTTGCGTAACGCTCCACTAAGTGGCGCGACTTTTTTAAACTCCTCAGCCTTTGCAAACACTGTCACCAGTACAAATTAATTAATAAACACACACACACACATATACATACATAGTCCTGGAAAAGCTTTTTGACCAAACAAAATAAAACAAACTTTCAAAGAAGTCAGTTGTTGTTTTAAAAGAAAAAGAGCTAAAATTTTTTTTTTACATGTTTCCCAATTTCTAAGGCAACATGTTTGGTTATGTCGCACGTAGCCGTACTTTTGGAGAAGTTTTACATGAAAATTGAACTAATTATGGAGATACACGTACTTGGACCTCAACCTCCGCCACCCCGCCCACAAAACTTTTGCGATTACAAAGTTTTCTTATATGAGAGTGTCTGTGTGTGTGTGCGTCTGTGCTTCAGCTTCTGCTTAAACTTATGTCTTGCAGTCTTTCACAGTTACATTTATGTACTATGGATGTATCCTGTATCCTGAAAATACGGAGATATTTGTGCTTGAAAATAAACGTGTTACTGACCTGTGTGAATGTCGTTCGATGTCTTCGTCTCGCTGGTGTGGGACATGATGCTGTGGTTGGAGTATGGCCGGCATGTTGACTTAATGATGACAAACCACTTCCTGGTGATGTAACACCGGCAGAAACAGTTGAAAGACCCGAATTAGGTTCAGGTTTCAGTTTCTTAAAGGCTCCTTCCGCTATTTGCCGTATTTGTAAATGAGCAAAAGAGAATTAAGACATGAATTAGTTGGGATACTGTAATTAATTTATCTTGTGAAATTATCATAATAAAATATTAAAATATGTTTGTGCTGCCTTCTCCATGAGCACAGCAGATACGAAAGTGAAACTGAGTCAAGAGCAAAAGTGTCTGCACCTCAAAATTATTCTAATTTCAAACAAAATTAACCTTTTAGTTATTCATTTGGCATTTAAGCGTTTCTCACTGGGTGACCCTGGCTGCAAGAGACCTAAATTTATTTATAAAAAAAAAATTATGAATATTTAGTGAAAAAAAAAAAAAAACTTCAACCACACTGCGGCCACAAGATGAGTTTTGCTGGCTTCTGATGGTTTTCCTTTGGATCACTTCGCTATTTAACATTTAGCACGCAGCCATTTCGCTAAAATTAACTGGCGTGCTTATTTCAATTCTTGCTGCTGCTGCTGCTGCTACCGCTGTTGGTGGCTCCAGTCTGCTCTAAGGAAAAAAGTTTTGTTACAGCCACGTGCATGCTCGAGCAGAACCACCAACTGTAGTGGTAGTTGTGCACAGGTTTGTTATCGTTAGTCCTGCGCACAAGATGTGTTCACTTTTTCGTTCCTCATTCCACAACGGACGGCAGTTGGGCAGACAGCCAAAGGCACACGAGTTTAGAATGATTCTTTTGCATGAATATTCAATGCAGTTGGGATAATTTATGCAAAACAATTTCTTTTTTTTTTATATTTATTTTGTTTTTGAAATATATTAATCGAGGTAGCATTTTATTACAACATTTAGGTATTTAGTCGGGCTTTTTGTATGAATTTTAATTTTCGTAACCTTGATTTTATGCAAATTCAAAATGCTTAATAATTTTTCAATTATTTAATTGCAAGAAATTTGTAATATTCTCACACACACACACACACACACACACACACACGCACACATTAGCATTTATAAATTTGTTGTGCATAAAAGCGTTTGCTGGACTAAAAGTCTGTTAAATAGAGTTATTTTCAGCTGGCCCAATTCACGCATACATGAATATATCATCTGCTTGTATTTTTATTCAGAACAGGAAAAGAGCGGGCGAGGTGTAGCTCACTGCCCATTTAGATTGTAGATGATTTCGAACACTTTAAGAGACGCCGAATGAACGCTGAACGGTTTTTTACTGGGAATAACCAGTGGGTGGGGGAGATGTTTAAGACGTTAAGTGAATTGAGCGAATTTCATAAGCGCAATTTAACTCTTTCGCTCCCATGTATCCATATGGATTCACTCCTCTTTCAGAGCGTCTTACCTCTTCCACTTGATAATACTGGTTGATATTTTAACGGACTACGATTTTTCGAGGTCTTGGCTATTATCAGAATTAATTTCTTTACATGTAATGTGTGTGAAGATAAATATGCCGAGTTAAATATGTTTTGACGTAAGCCGTTACGTCATGGCATATTTAGCCTTGAAGTTAAATATGTTATGAAGTAAAGAAAAAGAAAAAATAAATTTTATCCAATAAAGAAAATATGTTATATATAATGAATTTTAAAAAATTTTTAATAATATTAAACTCTAAAATGATGATAATTAATATAATAAAATATTAAAAAAATAAAATATTCAAAATGTGCGTTTCATAAAATTGCAATCTTACATGGTCTTGGAGGGATTTTGACCAATGTGGCCAAATAAGGAGTTGGCATGCATGGCCACTATATAGGAATTGATTATTGGACTGTATTCTATTAAACAAAATAACTGTCATAGCTAAATTGAGTTTGTGAAAAATTTTACAGGCCATCAAAGTTCAATTTTGTTCGAGTGTATGACGTTCTTGGAGGGATTTTGGCCAATGTGGCAAAATAAGGAGTTGGCATGCATGGCCACTATATAGGAATTGATTATTGGACTGTATTCTATTAAACCAAATAACTGTCATAGCTAAATTGAGTTTGTGAAAAATTTACAGGCCATCAAAGTTCAATTTTGTTCGAGTGTATGACGTTCTTGGAGGGATTTTGGCCAATGTGGCCAAATAAGGACTTGGCATGCATGGCCACTATATAGGAAATGATTATTGGACTGTATTATATTAAACAAAATAATTTTTCACAAACTCAATTCAGCTATGACAGTTATTTTGTTTAATAGAATACAGTCCAAACATCAATTCCTATATAGTGGCCATGCATGCCAAGTCCTTATTTGGCCACATTGGCCAAAATCCCTCCAAGAACGTCATTCACTCGAACAAAATTGAACTTTGATGGCCTGTAAAATTTTTCACAAACTCAATTCAGCTATGACAGTTATTTGGTTTAATAGAATACAGTCCAAACATCAATTCCTATATAGTGGCCATGCATGCCAAGTCCTTATTTGGCCACATTGGCCAAAATCCCTCCAAGAACGTCATTCACTCGAACAAAATTGAACTTTGATGGCCTGTAAAATTTTTCACAAACTCAATTCAGCTATGACAGTTATTTTGTTTAATAGAATACAGTCCAATAATCAATTCCTATATAGTGGCCATGCATGCCAAGTCCTTATTTGGCCACATTGACCAAAATCCCTCCAAGAACGTCATACACTCGAACAAAATTGAACTTTGATGGCCTGTAAAATTTTTCACAAACTCAATTCAGCTATGACGGCTATATTGTTTAATAGAATACAGTCCAATAATCATTTCCCATATAGTGGCCATGCATGCCAAGTCCTTATTTGGCCACATTGACCAAAATCCCTCCAAGAACGTCATACACTCGAACAAAATTGAACTTTGATGGCCTGTAAAATTTTTCACAAACTCAATTCAGCTATGACGGCTATTTTGTTTAATAGAATACAGTCCAATAATCATTTCCCATATAGTGGCCATGCATGCCAAGTCCTTATTTGGCCACATTGACCAAAATCCCTCCAAGAACGTCATACACTCGAACAAAATTGAACTTTGATGGCCTGTAAAAATGTTCACAAACTCAATTCAGCTATGACGGCTGTTTTTTTTAATAGAATGCAGTCCAATAATCAATTCCTATATAGTGGGCATGCATGCCAACTCCTTCTTTGGCCACATTGACCAAAATCCCTCCAAGAACGTCATACACTCGAACAAAATTGAACTTTGATGGCCTGTAAAATTTTTCACAAACTCAATTCAGCTATGACGGCTATATTGTTTAATAGAATACAGTCCAATAATCACTTTCTATATAGTGGCCATGCATGCCAAGTCCTTATTTGGCCACATTGGCCAAAATCCCTCCAAGAACGTCATACACTCGAACAAAATTGAACTTTGATGGCCTGTAAAAATTTTCACAAACTCAATTCAGCTATGACGGCTGTTTTGTTTAATAGAATACAGTCCGATAATCAATTCCTATATAGTGGCCATGCATGCCAACTCCTTATTTGGCCACATTGGCCAAAATCCCTCCAAGACCATGTAAGATTGCAATTTTATGAAACGCACATTTTGAATATTTTATTAATTATCATCATTTTAGAGTTTAATATTATTAAAAAATTTTTAAAATTCATTATATATAACATTATTTATATAACATATTTTCTTTATTGGATAAAATTTATTTTTTCTTTTTCTTTACTTCATAACATATTTAACTTCAAGGCTAAATATGCCATGACGTAACGGCTTACGTCAAAACATATTTAACTCGGCATATTTATCTTCACACACATTTACATGTATACTTTTTTAATGTATTAAAAATATGGCAATTAAAAAAAACGTTTTTCGTTTATTGTTTTTGTATCAAAAAATCATATTTTTGGTTTCTAAATTACACACACTTTCGGATAAATTAAAAAAAAACAAGTAAATCCCACATCAAGATAAACAATCGTTGAAATTACTTCAATTATTATTATTATTTTTTTTTTGTATGGTGATTACTATAGTCACCAGGATTTTTTGAAAATTCTATGTATCCACATGGATACAAACCTGAGTTGTGTTTATAAAGAGTGAAGATATAACAAACTATATCATGTTACTGTTGATGCTGTTGTAATGCCGACATTTTCTTTAGTTCTGGTAAGATAGAAGTCAATAACGTAAAAATACCAAGAAATATGGAAGATTATGAAACTGAAAAAATTCTTACGAAATAAATTTATCGATTCAGATATTTCCGATAAATTAAAATATATAATAAAAAAGGAAGGTCGTGGAAGTTTCGACTACCGTGCAGAAAGATCCGATTATATATATATATATATATATATATATATATATATGTACTATATGTATATATATATATATATATATATATATATATATATATACAGTGAAAGCTCGCTTTGCGGACAGCTCTTATAAGCGGACATCTTTTTAAAACGGACAATACTTAAATCTCCAGAACCGATTACATAAAATTTTAAATATAATTGTTTTTTATTTTGTTCCAATAACCGGACATCTCCACCTCGCGGACAAAATCTTCGCCGACGGAGGGTGTCCGCCTGTGAGAGCTTCCACTGCATATATATATATATATACATATATATATATATATATATATATATATATATTTTTAGTAAGACCAGCACTCGGGGGACAACCCCTACATATGCAATGCATTGCGCTGGAACTGGAAAGGAGGAGATAGTGTTAGGAGTACAGATTAGAAGATAGCAAGGTTTTTTGTAGCTGTTTTTACTTTTATTACTTCGTCGTTATCATGCCTCAACCACCGTATTCAAGCAAAACTGAAGACACCCATGAAAGGAAAGAGTTTTGCTACGATTGAGGAGATAAAAGAAAAATCGAAACAGGAGCTGTTGGCGATACGAAAAAGCGCGTGTCACAAGTGTTTCGAGGATTGGAAAAAACGCTGGCATAAGTGTATTAAATCTGAGGGGGATTAGTTTGAAGGCGATAATAAATAAAACTGATGAATAAATAAATAGTTTTTGAAAACATTCAAAATAACTGTTATTTTTATATCAGACATCGTATATCGGACGCCCGAGGTTTTTTTTTTTGCACAATAAAGCTTGTCCAAGGGGGGGGGGGGGGGGGGCAAAGCTACCGTTAGGGTTTGAATTATTATTATTTTGTTATACAAGTATTTGAATGGGAAGTATTGTAAATTTACATATACTTTTGTCTTAAGTATGAAAAAGTATATCCCTCAAGTGGTGGCCACTTTCGCCTTTACAAATTCGTGCTCTTTCCAGAGTTCGTAAAATTTCCGGTGTTATGACTTGAATTTTATTGCGAAGGTTTTATTTTAGTTGTGCCATTGTCGCTGGTTCTTTTACGTGTACCCCTTCTTTTACATAGCCCCAAAGAATATATTTTGCCACTGTTAAATCCGTTGAACCTGGGGGCGCCAATTATAATCGCCTCTGCGCGAAATAAAGGATTCTTCAAAGAGGTCCCGTAATAGATTCATTGTATCCCCGGCAGTGTAGGCTGTGGCTCCATCTCCTTGGAATTAATATTGTGTATGTTTTTCTGCAGCCGTTCTCGAAAAATTATTCAACGTTGTTCGATTAACTATAACTGAGGCGTCATGTGAATTTCCAATAGAACTATGGACCGATGATTCTTTCAAACGATTCACCGTTTTTTTTGTACAACAAAGCTTGTGCAGGGTGGGGCAAAGCTACCGTAAGGGTTTGAATTATTATTATTTTGTTATACAAGTATTTGAATGCGGAACGTTATAAATATAAATATATTTTTGTCTTGAGTATGAAAAAGTATATCCCTCAAGTGGTGGCCACTTTCGCCTTTACAAATTCGTGCTCTTTCCAGAAGATCTTAGATTCTCCGCAGCCCATATCCTGGAATTTGGGTTCTTTACGAAACCACTCAAATGGAAATGACTTTCATCGGTCATTATCAAATTGTTTAAGAAATCTGTGCCTCGTTGCTGTAACTGAAGTAAGAACTACTCGCGTCGAAAAATTTGTCGTCACTCTGTGAAACACAGAATGAGTCAGAATATATTTCTTAATGCATTTATAAATTTGTTAGGTTCTCATAATAATCAACATATTATTTCTATGGTTATATTCTACATGTATATATATTCTATGGTTATATATATATTATTGTAGGGTTAACAATAATGAGCATAACACCCTTAATTTTTACTTTTTTCGATGCGAGAATTTCTCACACCAGTTGCAGAAACGAGACACTGATTGCTTTTCAAAATAAAAGAAGTTTTCTAAGCCGCTTTAATTTAAATTATGTGCTGATTCTTTTTCCCAAAATCTTAATAAAAAATTCAAAGTGATCAATTGAGGGGTTTTAGCCAGTTCCCATGCGCATTTCACTACGGCTAATGCAGACCATCAGGGAACCTTTACCCAACATTTCTTCGAATAACTAAAAACATTCATTTCAGACTTCCACTTTAATAAGTGAAGAGTTGTGATATTTGTTTTATTGTGTGTCTATTGTTCCACTCAAATGCCCCAGGTTTTCTTTACAAAATTCCGATATATAACTAAAAAACCGATATAAAATAAAAAAATAAAATATAAAAAATAAACCGATAAAAAATAAAAAATAAAAATAAAAAATTAATTTATATTAATTTATATAATGATTATAAAATATATATTTAATAATTATTTATGGCGTTTTCTTTTCTAGAAAACATGTAACATTTTTTTCACTTATTTTGTAAAAATAGGCGATTTGGAAAAGTTTTAAAACAGAAATTATATTTCTTGAGAAATGTTGGATCCATTTCTAATAAATTCTTTAATTTCAAACGGCAAAATGTTGCCCTTTTCTATTAAAAAGTGTGAAAAATGTTGCATTATTTTCTAGAAAAGAAATCGTCATAAGTATTCAAAACCTAATGGTAGTTTTGCGATGGCCTGTACTTCGGCTCATTATTGTTTTAAAGTAGTTTTTAAAATTTATTTATATATATTTTTAGTATATTCAGTTTCCATAATTTAGTTCGATTTTCTTAACAGACTTGTTTTATAAATGTTGTCAACTTTTAACTTTAATGTGCTTCAAACGCACATCTGAGAAGATGAGAACATAAATCACACCCACAACCTTATCTGACTGCAGTGCGACGTATGAGTAACATTATGAATAATATTACTTATACGCGCGGAAGCACAACACAAAAGAACAATTAGAAGCAAACAGACATAAAGGGTGTTTTTTATAGAGTGATACAAGTTTAAACAATAATAAAACATAGTAATATATTTTTGATATCAATGAAACGATCTTTATTGGATAGAAAAATTTATGACATTAATGTTTAAATATGATTTCGGCCATGTGGCCGCCACGGCTGGCGCGTACAAGGCGCAATCTGGAACACCAATTTTCACAAACAGTAACATTCTGACCATCATCGTTTTTGAAGACATCTGGGCCAATGACGCTGCCAGCCCATAAAGCGCAGCAAACAGCAATTTTCTGTGGATGGAAATGGTGTTTCGACAAAAGCTTGTGGATTCTCCTCGCCCCAAATGCGACAATTCTGTTTATTCACGTACTCATTCAACCAAAAATGGGCTTCATCGGAAAATAAAATTTTGAATGGACGAAGTGCACGATAAGTTTGACGAACAGAACCATTATTTTGATTAAAAATTTCCACAATTTTTACGCTTTGGTCTGATGTAAGGCGATTTCAAATAGAATGTCAAAGCAAACTAAATAAAAAGCAACTATCGGCTGTTAAATGGGTGGTCAAATAACGCAGTGACGCCAACTCAAAGTTGTATCACTCTATAAAAAACACCCTTGCAATTCACTGACGTTTCTCAAATCTTCCAAAATATTTTAATTTTTAGCTTCTTTTAGAAAACTTGATTTCTAAATGTAACACAGAACAGCTGATTGGATAACTATTGAAAGTAAAAATTTTACTGTCAAGAATTTTCCACAACTTCCCAGTCTCTCAATCTTTTCTTCTCTCTTTTCTGGCTCTCCCGTTGAACGTTTTTCGAGGTAATGAACACTTTTCTATCAACAGCTGTTAACTCTTTTCAGTAAATGAAAAAATTTGCAATGCCGTGAACTATGAATTTAAATTAATATCGTCGAGAGACAAAGTTGGCATTCCAAAGAGATGAAATAGCTTAACTTTGTAGGAAATTCCGTAATTAGCCACCACTACTACTAACTTCCATACACGATTCCGTAAACTATCTGAAGCTTCTTATAACGTTGGAGAAAAGAAAATTTATGAATCTTAGATTTAATAGTACAAACAATTTGCGGCTCTTGCACTAAAAAGGCAAGTTACAAACTCACCACGACTGTGCTAGAAATCAGTAACCAAATTTAATATGAAACTAGTACAGCTTTGGAAATTTGTCGTTTTAAGACTGTTTAATTTTTAGTTGGTTTAGACCTCTCACTTATCAAAGTGGAAGTTTGAAATAATTGTGGGATTCACACTGTAGTCATAAAGTCATAAGTCATAAAATAATAGCACGAAATATATGACTAGTGTGAACAGCCCGTCATAACTTGGTCTGCTAAATGAATTCGTTTAAATAAACTCTATAACAGCGGCTGCCTTGTTATGAGCTGAATAAATTTTTTTTGCGCGGCGGCATACGGAAAAACGTCCAGTGGCTGCCAGCTACGTAAGTTAAAGGAAAAAGTTTTTCACTTGTTTTTGCGATTTACCTCCCTTTTCATTTTTTCTCTTTTATAAATATGTGATTCAATGCACAGACATAGAGGTATAAGCAGATTGTGTCTTAGATTAACGTCGGCACATACTATTATGGCCTATCCGACGGTGGTCCTAGCACCGGGTGAAATTAATGTTCACCACCACCCCTGTCGCCCTCAGGGGTCACCTGAGGACACACAGGTTGCAATATTAATCATTTAGTATTGCCACATATACCAACTTCATGCGCCTTGCTAAGGCGTTCGGGCCCATCTTAAACCCTTGTTACTTCCGAAGAAAGCATGTCATCAGCACCAAGAGCAATCAAAGGTCAAAGTCATAAGACTTATCCCTATTGACACTCTCAGCATCAACAACACAGCCCTCACTTCCGCAACGTCTGCTAATTCGCAGCAGCCCATAGAGGCCACCATCAGCCGAGTCGAAGCCCCAGCATAGTATGAATATATCAGGACATCAACTGACACCTCTCCCAGCGACTTCTGGTGTCAAATCACAGCCACCACGTGGACTCACTGAAGAAACCTCAACCAACATCTGGCCACAGAATCAACCGTAGTCTCATTTGTGTGGGGTTCAACCAGATCCCGTGGTACCAGTGTAAGGAAACTGGTTATGCCTCGCAGGTCAAACAAACTATTGATTTTTGATCCACTGTATGGCGGGACCCAGGTATCCTTCCACCTGATTTTCTTTTCCTAACACATAGGCAAAAGCCTACTCTGTTTTATACACTTATAGGCAACCCCATTGCTCTGCCAATTCAGAGATAGGGCAGTAACATATAAGTACTATGGTCTATCGGCAGAGTGAACGTCAGAAAACCGATAACCCTTTCCCCCGAAGAGCACTGCAACACGGCGTTACGACTGACCAAGTTGCCTATTGTGCCCCGCGGGGGCTATAGGTATAAACAATTTTTTAACAGTTTTTTAGTCATGAATCATAATAAGTAACGGCGGCAAACATACACCATCGCCGTCTCGCCTAAAGATTTTCAGCCGTTCGACTCAGATCTCAAGAGCTTCTTTATGGCAACACAAAAACATACCCGAAAGAGAGCTATTATTTTATGACTCTTTTATATGCAGCACAACAACAACTTTTTTAAACTGGTCTATGACTTTCCGACAATATGACAAAATAGCACAAAGTGTGAATACCCCAAAAATCTTGAGTTATCCTAAGATATGTTGGGTAAAGGTTACTCGCGTAGGAACTAGCTAATCCCCTTCAATTGATCACTTTGAATTTTTAATAACATTTTGAGAAAACTAAATCAGCAAAAGAATTTACAAACCGCATGTTGTAGTGTTTTCACGCTGAGAGTTAACCTGCTTATGATTTTAACGTTAAAACCATAAAACAGGTTCTCCAATAAATTTAATCACAAAAATTTTATAGAAATCAGTAGATTTTTTATACACAAACCGCACTACAGTTGTTTTTGTTTGTATAAAAAATATTTAGTATAGTAATTGTTTTATATTTTGCAAATTAATATTTTGAAATTATGGAAAAACTTATGCAGAGCGAATGAATGCTCCGAAAACGTATTTCATATGAAATCATACAAACTGCGAAAGAAACAACAATGCAGATTTGATGGATTTTTCTCTGCGGTTAGCAGATATTTGCAACATATAACTTGGCAGCACTCGACTTTGAACAGTCAAAAAAAGAGGAAAAAATAAGGCTGTATATTTCATAAAACCTACTTGTAACCAATTCAAGAAAGACTTCCGGCTGGTTTTAGAAAGATCATTTTGTATGGTAAAACCAGGTTTTAACAGTTGGTTGAATGTTAAAACCATGTCGGTGTACAAACCGTATAATACCCGACAAATCGAAAGAGAATAGTTTCTTAGCTTTAAAATAACACGGCTCTATCGTTAGCAAAAAGAAAGTTTACTAAAAGAAAATTTTTATAAAAAAGAAGAGCAAATAAATAGATGAGGAGAGGAGAGAACATTTTCCGGAAATCTTAAAACACTCAACATATTCCACTGAAACAAATCATACGCTGTCTAATTCCTCATAATATCCAGCAGCATACAATGAAATTATAACAGCTGTTAATCAACTGTTCCAGTGGAACTGTTCAAAAGGGATCCCCCGACTACTACAACCATCATATTCTTCAGACGAATATGGGAACTGGAAACCTCAACAAAATACTGCAAGAGAAACCTCATAGTTCGGCTATAAAACAAAAGTTAACTCATCGTATGAGCTAATTGATGAGGCATTACTTTAACCCCCGGCGGCTGCAAAATGTTAACCAACATTTTTTTGAATAAAATTCTTCTCTTAATTGACTACAAAATATCTCTAAAACTTCAACTGCAGAGAAAAAATTTGGTTAATATTTTAATCCACCAATAAAATTGATGTCACAAACTTGCAAAAAGCTCAACGGCTGACGGACAAACCCAAAGGCTCAACATATTTTTGTTTGACCTAAGAAAACCTCTTGCACGCGTACACGAATCACACTGCACAAGCAATAAAATAAAAAAAATAGCAGCTGAGAAAAAATAGGGACAACTCTTTCATTAAACTGTCCACCTTTTTAATTGCAACCATTCAACACTTTCTTTTACCACACACACACACACACACACACAGACATTCCTTTCAGACAATACGGTTTCCAATTTCTTCAATAAATATCAGGGGTTAAGTGCGAATATGTACAATTAAGAAAACATAAATACCCGGAGTCATGCAAACATTGCACAGACGTTAATCCCTGACGCGTGTGCACACTTTAATATTGTAAATAAGTGTTCAATGGGACAGAAGCTAACAATGACGTGCAGTAGGAGGACTAAAAGGACAATTGAACGTTCAGATGCAAAAAGTGTAATTATCCTATTGGGAGATTAACTTGCCATAGAACAAACAAAAGAACGCCAACAACAAAGAAATCAAAGACAGAATGGTCAATTTGTTATTGAGGGAAATAACGATGAAGAAGAAGAAAAAGAAGAACGTGTGGAAATGTTAAATACTTGAGCGGCCTTAAAAGGATTAGAGAAAGAAGTGTTAAAGAGGGATAATTACCGGATATCGTGTGATCGGACAGCCTTGTTGGCGGTGTGTGAGCGGGTGTATGATGATGTGACGATGTGTCAATGCCAGGTGTTGGTAGCCCCGAATACAGCGAACTAAAATCCTCCGGCGTGCTGCTGCACTTACGCTGATGATTCAGCGAGTTCTTGTCGATTGAGGAGCTGTGGATGGCGGGGGAACGACTGTCTTGCACAGTAGAGGCTAGTCCCAAAAGGCGATTTTCATGAGAGGAACTAATGCCCATGAGGCGATTATCTTGGAATGACATGAATTTGGTGTCTTGAGGTACGCTACCATGTTGCATGTTAGCAGCATGATCCTCTAGCAATCCCTGCTGCAAGCCCAATAGGCCACCCACCAAATTTGGTCTCAGCTCGTCCATGCTTAGTTTGCTTTGGCCACAGCCACCGGCGGCCGAAAAATTTAATTGTCTACTAAAGATGGCAGGAAATATATTGAATTGTTGCGAATCAGCCGATGACTGTGGACTTAGTCCCAGACTAGGTGGGGCAATATGTGGCAATGAGGGGGCACTAAGGGAGGTAGGAACGGCTGCAGATGAAGCCGAGTGTGTTTCGTTAGTATGATGGACCGCCGATGGTGAGGAGTTGCCTATGGAACCGGCGGTATTAACAGTGCTGCCGTTGGGTGTGGAACTTAAGCCGTTAGTGCCGCCAACGTTGTGCAGCTGAGATTGTGATGATACCGTTGACCCGGGTGTGCTTTGTTGTTGTTGCTGTTGTTGCTGCTGCTGCTGGTGTTGTTGACTGGCCGCTATATGTTGCTGAAGAGCCGCCGAAGAATTAGTGTGATGCGAATTAAGATGAGAATGATGGGAGCTCGCTTGGTGGGATGCCTGATGTGTGGCTAGACCATGTAGAGGAGCTGTCAAATGTGTTTGATGGCTGTTGGTATTGCCGACGACTCCACCACCTGAACCAGGGCCGCCGGCACAATTTTGTTGTTTGAAATCCAATTTGTGGCCGGCGTAAAATCGCGAATCGATATACGTTTTGAAAAAATCAATCGTACAATCCAACGGAATAAAGTTAAAGAGGAAATTTAGTTCGCGATGTTTTAGTTTAGGCGTGTGTTTCTATGATACGATTCTATAAGTCGCTTTAAGTTGGCGCAACTTTGTGTCACTACAATTCAATTTTGTGGTGGAGGATGTTAAATAAGTTGATATTTGTTATTATTCTCGTATTTCTAAACTTATTTCGTCAACTTCACTGAGTTATAAATAATTTTTTCGTGTAAATAAAACTCTCTTGCACTTTCTTACAAATATGTTTTGTAAATTATTTTGCTGTATATATTTTATTATTTCACTTTCAATTGCAAAATTTATGTTTCCTCCAAAATCAAATCTTTTACCGTCGTCGAAAAATATTATTTTTAGCACTTTTGGCTAATCTTTTTATATGCAGATGCACAGATTTAAATATTCTATTTTTATATGCACATACGAGTAGTATTTTATTTATTTTTATTATTATGAATTAAACTATTTTGGCAGATTTCTAAGTTTTCACAAACTTGCTGATGTTGTTAGCCGACGGACGCCACTCATCTGGAATTCACTGTTCAAAAACTGTCGAGATGTTTTATAATTTTGTGTATATTTTCTTTTTTATTCATTTGAATGCTTTTCAATTTTCGTATTATTAAATAGCCGTGGCAAATAATCAGCACAATATTAATACTATTATTAATATTAATATTAATTTTCTTTTCTTTAACACTGTTTTTTTTTTATATAATTTTTGTTTAATACCTCCTTCCACTTTTTGTTGATTGTTTGATTTATTTGCAAACTTTGTTTTGTTTTCTAATGGGTATTAGTTTAATTAGATCATTTCAATAGCAAATATTTATACACATGAAAACGCTAAATTGCTTAGCGTCTGGCGCATTAAAAACGAAGTGAACGTGTCACTGTTATGTTACGTTATAAGCATCTAACGCGATAATTTATGTAAACGTTGTAGCACAAGAAGTCTTGCCAATAATTTCTAATGTTTACAGATAACGAAAATTTGATTTCCTTTTAAACAGCGCGACACAAAAATTTTGCATAGATTGCGTAAATATGTGTGTGTGCGCGCGGGTGTTTAGTTGATATGTTGTTTGGAAAAGTTTCATCGCAGGTATTAGATGAGACGGTTGGTTGTTTGTGTAGCTGGAAACGGCAAGAGTTAATTTTAATAACAAGAAGAAGAAAAAAAAAATAGATGCCCAACAACAATATATTGGGTTTGTATGAATACGATGACACCGACTGTTTGGCGAATAATGAAATTTGCGTTTTTCATTTAACTCGATCCAGCATCGACTAATGATGATAGACTGCGGCAAAGGAATACACAACAAAAAATAAACAACACACACATCCATACATTTGTTAGTTCGACATATGCCAACTTCGGACGTGGCCCAAAACTTCGTTGTATGGACTATTGTGACATAACGAACCCCAACACAACGACAACAAAATAACAATAATAACAACAACAGAAGCAGAAGCAGAAAAGTTTGCAGTGAAAGTTGGCGCTTGCGTTTCCGTCAGCGTCAAAGTATATTAATGTTGGCAACACGATACAGGACAAGAAAATAGGCGGTGTGTAATATAATTAATTTGTAAAAATCCGGTCTTGTATTTTTCGCGAGTTGTTGTTTAAAAGTTTTTCTACCATCCGTTTTGTCATTGAACTTTTGGTACGTGAGCAGTTGTCAAGTTTAGTACGTATACGCGGCCGATCAAATTTAAAATGATGATTGAACGCGGGCAAGTCAAAGATAAACAGGCAGCAACATTCACAAAAAAAAAATAAGGAACTAATAACAAAATTAAGGATCATAAACATTTAAAGGACGTCAGTAGCAGCAGCAGCAGCAGCAGCAGCAACCTCAGTAGCAGCATTAACAATATTGACAACTTATTCGTCTAATGGTGGTAACAGTCGGATTTGCTCATGGTTAAACTTTTCGTTAAATGAATCACCACCACCATCATCAGATGGTGTATCTCACTATCCGGAAGACAGGTAGAGGGTGGCAAATGCATGATAAATTCTCTTTAAATTTTTATAAATATTCTACTTGGAAATAAGAAATTTGTTTGTATAAACAAGACTGAAATAGAGAATATTTGTCTTCATTCTCTTTTCTACTTTCTCTGACACTGTTTTCAGTATCACGCCAGTGTTGTAGTGTGTTCTCTTTCTAACTCTTGGTAATTTAATAACATTTTGTTTTGCTTTGCCATTGTTGTTTTGCTTGAATATGTTGTTGTGTTTGTTGTACAAAAATGCTATGCATGTACCGTTTTAGTGGTGTTGTTGCTGTAGTGCAAACGCAAAATTTTAAACCCCCAAAAGGAATTGAATTCATTACATTGGCATACTCAAACGCACACACACACACGCACGCACGCACACAAACATGTTATGTCTCTTCCCTTTTTTCACACTGAAATAAACACACGATTAATAACTGTCTGCTTTTTAAACAGTTTGCCAAGGCAAATGTCAAAATTGGGGGAGTAATGCTGTTTGAATGTTTGTCTGTATATGTGTGTTAATATTTGGGATATTTATTATTTTTTTCTAAGATTTTCTTGCTGCCTTGTTAAGAAAAAGAACGGAAAAAAGAGAAGAAATGAAGAGAAAAGGGAATACAAGCGTAAAATACTGTTATTGAATGTTAATATAAAATGTCTGACACACTTTTTCCGTTTGTTGGTTTTGTTGCTGCATGCTTTGTGTATGTGTGCATATATACAGATGTGTATGTGTATATATGCATATATGCCTGCATGCACGCATATGTATACATGAACCACATGCTTGCAATTTAAGTTTTCTTCAATTTTATATTTTCACTTATCAAATTGTTAGATATTTTATGTAGCGGGGAAAAAGCATAAGTTTAATATGTTGTTGGTATGTGCGTATGTATGCATTTGCATATTTATATATTTGTGTATATACCACGCATTTATATGTATTAAAAAAGTTGAAATATTTTAGCATCTCGCTTTAATATCATATTTTTCTTGAATTATTGTTTGTGTCCAGTGAAAGTTACAATATTGTTGAAGGATATAACGAACTACAATTAGCACAGCAGCTTCCGTTTTGTAAAATACTCATAAATTATATGTAAAATGAATGAAATTGCTCCAGTTAATTACATAATATTAAGCAGGTGCATGGCGAACAGTGATGTTAACGTGTTATTTGGAACATATTTGAAAAAACTGAAAAGGCTGCCCCAGTTTCATTCGTTTTTCTTGCCGCAAAAGGTGCTGTTAAAAGTGTATTTATTAAAAGTTCTCCAACCATAATGGACAGTTTTCAGAGAATATTTTAATATATTCTATTATTCTGGTAGGATCTATGAAAAATATGTGAGAAACAAAATATCGGCCAAATGTTAGCCACTGCTTCGGTGGCATGCCTCTTATGCGATGCTCCATATTTTCAATGACTCTGAGATGTAATTTATTTTTTAAACTTCCGTTTAGGAAATAAAAATAAAAAATAAAAAATGGGGTAGATACTGGTCTTACCCAGTTTTGAGAAAATCAAGTTCGCATCAGACCTCGACACTTTGAAGTCCTGATAACTTTTAAAATCCTGAGCTGAATTAAACAAAACTGATAGCATTCTAGGGAGTGTTTGTCAGCTTGGACTAGCTTTAGAATAAATTTGAACCGATTTGATCGGATAGGTTTTAAAGATATCCCAGAAAAGGTTATAAAATATTAAATTTCAAAGAGGATTTTTGAAGTAACTTTTAAACGACTTCCGCAATCGATTATGATTTTTCAATATCGAATTTAATATATAAAACTGAAGTCAAAATCGGTTAATCCGTTCAAGAGATATCGTAAACGAAAAAATCATAAAAAAGTGTTTTATTTTTAAACTCCGAAATTATATATCTGATAAGTTAGTGGTCTCGATTCTTTTATAATAATCGAAAACTACATCAATCAGCGCTTATCACGCGGTTATCAAATCAGTTGATTTGAAAGTTAAAATATATAGAATGGCACAAAAACCAGGTAACGATAGATTTACGGTTAAAATTAGCGGGAAGTTGCATTCATTATCCCCATAGTGCGTGGTGCGGGTTACCGTTAAATATACGACAAATTAACATGATCTCAATGAAGAGTGTGTTGAACAATGAAAAGTGCGGGTCTTGGGAAGAGATCTCTGATTCCATTGGAACACAACTCACTTTAGTAACGATAAGACAACGAAAGACATCCCACATTGCGGCGATACTCAAGGTAGTCAATAGAATTGGTTACCCTGCCATCCAAAATGGTTTTCTTCACTCTCCCCTGTACGCGGTCGAGTAACTTCAAAAGAGACCTTGAATCACCCATCCATACATGAGAGTTGCATTCCATTTTAGATCGGATTTAGTGAGAAAACAAAGTACTTGAATGCTTCTGTTGAACAATGCCTATGGACATATTGATGTATGAGAAGGTATATTTTATATGTATTTTGATATGTTGAAACGGAGAGTGCATACAATTTAAAAGCTCTTTATATATCGCCTTTCAAAGGACATGATAAACCCCCGACAGATGCGATAAATATGACAGGCTCCCCACTAAATTACAATAGAAATCGGAAAAACAGAGAAAGTGGTTGCAACAAATAGTGAGAGGGGCACACAATTTTTATGCCGGAGTTTTTTCACTTTAAAAGCCGGTTTTTTTGATCAAAATTAAAGTTAAAAGAAAAATATATGGCAGCAATAGTCGTATTAAATTTTTTTTTTCGAATTCGCCAAATATATTTATTTCAAAAAACCCCTCAATTGATCAAATTGAATTTTAATATGACTTTTGGAAAAAAAAGAATCAGCACGAAAATAAAAATTAAGGAACGAACATTAATTTTATTTTATTCGTTATATCATTATATTAGTTTTTGGAAAAAGGTAACATCTGCAAGATTTTAAATTTTGAAAAACTTGAATTAGTAAAAGTTTTTTCTTAAAACTGCTTCTATTGGTGTGTAAAGGTCCTGAAATGTTAAAGGAGACGTCTATTTGAAAATTTCAAAAATTTGGAGATATTAAATTTTTCCAAAAACCAACATAAAAATAGTTTGTAACATTGTGTAGCCCAAAATATTTTCTTTAGAATATTCCCTTTGTGTACGAGTTGGTTTTTGAGATATTGAAATAATAAACTGGGGGCAAGTTACGGCATTTAATAGCGATCGAAATTTGAGTTGAAATTGTGTTGAAAATTCGATCGATATCGAATGATTTTATGCAGCTACATGGAAAGTCTAATCAAAAAGTGTGCCGCTGTGTAGCGAAATATTAGAAACTCAACAAAATCCCGTCGGATGCAATCCTTGCAAGGAAGAATTGTATGTCCATGTGCCTATTGTTTTTAATTATTTTAGTGCAACTTTAAAACTTAGTTTTTATTCAGCATTGCTTTAATACGAATAATATATCACAGGAAGGTGCATGTGTGTGTGTATGTGTACAGATACATTAATCAGTTCTTGCAGTTGAAAATGTCTCCGCACAGTTGACTTTTAATATAAATACTGTTTATATTTACATGTGTGCATATATATTAGATGAAGTGCGCCAAGTGTTAGTTTATCCGCTACTAAAAACTATTAAGAAACTCCAGAGGAATAGTGTAAGCAAAGCTGAGAAATCAAACACACTCTCACTCATGTATTATTTTATTACAGTTTTGAAGTCACTGTATGGCATGGTGGACTGCATACGTACCGTACTTGATTTCTTGGTATTGTAATTGTTACTCTAGCTGAACTCCTCTAACACATGGTTTTCCTTATCGTTTTAAGTTTCAACCAATGAACAGCAAGAGAAATTATTAATATGTTTGGTGTATGAAATAATGGACTTAATGGAGTTTGCGCAATGAATTAATTCCGCTTAAACGATAAATAGCCCATAATTTTTTCATTATTTCAAGCCTTACAAAAGCCGTCCACGATAAATATGTGTGCGATATGTGTTCTAGAGGAGGGACAAACGAAAAGGACGCTCTTGCAGAAAAATAAGAAAAAAAGGAAAAATAAAGCAGTGGGTATGTTTGCAAAAGCATTTAATGTAAATCCTTAAAACAATACGAGACCATTACCATTTGACTGTGTTAGTATGTAGTGAGTGAGCGAGTGAGTGACTGTGTTCTATACGTAGTAGGTGGGTACACAGAGGATCTATTCTGTTTAATATTAATATTTTTTTTTTTTTTCATTGCTACATCTTAATTTGTCATTCGTTTTGTAGTGTTTTCAAATGCTGTATGGCATTTAATACAGCATTGCATGTGCGTGTGTGCGATTGCTTTCATGTTGGCATGATGATTGTAAGTACTACGAAGGGGCGCCTAAAGGCACAGCAGCACTGATGCATTTCCCAAAAACAACAGAAAACATACATACATTTAAAAAAAAAATATTTAAGCTTAAAACGAATAAATAGGTATTTCTTTTGGAAGTTCACATGAAAAAGTGGGTTTTTTTCGTTCATTTGGTGCAAATTATATGTATCTGTTTGTAGTTTTTTTCCATCTATTTTTAAACAAAACAAACAAATGAGCTGAAAATCATAAAGAAAGAACAAACGATATATCAAAGGAGATACTCTTTTTTTTTTAAATACAACAATATAACAAAATTAAAAAATAAAGATAAATAATTTGTAAAAAAGAGCACAAATTCGTAGCAGTACACTGAACAAAATAAATTTAAAGTTTCATTGATATGTAGACAGAAATAGGAGGAAAAATTCACTCTGACTTTTACCATCGCCTATATTATAAATGACGACGTCGACGTCACATCAACACGATAGCAAGAAATCGTTACTTGTCATTTATTTATCATTAACAGACGTGTATTCTTCAAGACGTGTAATATTAATAGAACATGTTACCAGAAGTCAGTTTCTGTCACAAAGATTAGATGAGTGACCAATTTTTTTCTCTCGTGTTGACGTCGACGTCGTCATTCATAATACGGGCGAATATATAACCAAACTTTTATAATATATTTCAGAAAATTAAAAAGAGCAGCCACATTCCACCTCAAGAGGTTGTTAAAAACGTCTTCATAAGATATTATATATTGAACTTTGCAGGCCTGCACAACCCAAATTTTGCATCGCTGACAATAACCTGGTACACACAAGAGAACTTGCAGCAAAAATATATAAATTCAGTGGAATCTCGGAAAGTTTAAGTTGGGTAATATTTAAAAATTTTTGAAAATATTAACCTTAAAATTCCTTGTCGGTTTATGATATTCCCCGAATTTCCTTGTGAGCTTAAACAGGAAAAATTGTTGACCATTTTAAACAAAAAACAACAACAATGTGTTAGTCGGTAGTGTCAAGTCTGTGAGTTGTGTGCTCTATTTATATGAAAAATTACGAAGTAGAAGAAATCATCACAAATCAGATTAGATTTGCCTTAAAAATTATTTTCATACAAAATTTGTTTTACAGAATTCTTCAAGCTTACGAATTCGTCAGGGACCGCAGAAAGCGAATATTTTCCAAATTAAACTAAAGGCGATGTGCCACGTGGGCATTAATTTTTATTTGCTTAAGATTTGTTAAAAAAAACTACACTTGATCGATTTTATTCCGAGTTTTACTTGGTCGCCAGAAAACAACAGATATTTCATTATTTTTGATTTATTCCTAAGAAAATGAGAATTATATCTTGATTTTTATGTATGCTTCCCAAAATAAAATTTATTTCTTGACTTGTATTTGGGCATGGAACGAAAAATTCCTAAAATTGGACATGAAGAAAACAATCGTAAAAAATGTCGTATCCTTTTTCATAATAAAATTGATACAAATAGAAACTTATCACGTTCAACGAAGCCTCCAACCGAATGGAAATAAACAAAAATACACATGAGTACTGATGATGGAAGTGCGGTGGCCTTCGAAAACAGCTGCTCTGCTCAGTTGTGTCGAATATTTAAACATTGATGTTAACCTTCTCCTGTGCTTTGGAATATTAATCATATCCTTCTGAATTTCAAACAGTGGTCGAACAATTTGCCTAATTAATATGCCGAATAATAGTTCGATATAAATTATTTACAACTTTTTTTTCGAGGTTTTATGTTGCTAAATAAATATTATTTTTGCCCTGCACTACCACTCAGCGGATGCTGATCTGTCTTGATCTCTTAACACTATCCCCTCCTTTTTAAGTTTGCCACAGTGCGCTGCTTATGTAGGGCCGACCCCTGAGTGCTAGTCCAAGACAAAAACAAAAAACTTAGGCAACATGAAATCACAAGTTATATATAATTTTTAAAACACTTAATTTTTTGTTGCATTCTTTTGGTTTAATAAAAAAAATATGTTTTCTTTTCTTTTTTGGGAGGTGATGCACTTGCCAACGCCAGAATAACAGGCTGGCTACGCTCGTGTATTTAACAAAACTGCCGGTTATAAAAGGGGAAACCCCTGGCCATTTGAGTTTTAAATTATTAATAGTCGGCCGCAAGTAAATACGTCCAAGTGTATTTAAATATCGGTTAATTTGAAATATAAAATTTTTTTTGTAAGTGTACCCACCAACGCTACATTTTCCTGTGCTCCATTTTCTCATGCCACACAAAACGAATTGAATTTCGTTTAAAGAGTTTTTTGTATAAAATATTTTGTTTCATAACACATGCTACCGAAAATTACACATTAAAGAGTTTCGCAGAATGGCGTCTCTGAATTTGATATCTGCGCCATATTTTTTACTGCACTCGTTCCTACTTTTCAGGGCTGATGGAAGAAGTTTAGTTGACTGCAAAAAGGCGTGAGTGGAGAATAATACTTTTTTAATAGACTTTAAATAGCATCCAGTTAAATCCTCTTAATATTATAAACAAACGCAAGAGCAAAAACAAAGCACACACGCACACACACACACACACATGCATACATCAGGCATGTTTATAAATTATTTGTTTTCCAGCTCTTGAAAAACTTTTGTTTTTGTTTTTTTATTTATATTTTTAAATTGTCTATAAAAGAAATTTTAATGTGCATTCCAAGCAAAAGGGAACCAAAAAAAAATTAAATTGTTTATTCTCTTGGGAGTGCAAAAAAAACGGGAGAGTGCGCTGGAAAGTAGGCTACAATCTACTTGAAATAATCGAACTTGTTTAATTGGATAAGCGGATTTATTATTTCTTACAAACAGATTATCTGCCGTATTCATGAAAAAGTTTGACGTGTATTTCAAAATACAATTTCCACAAAAACTTTCTTCCGGCAAATTTGAAGTACGAAAAAGGATTTTTTATAAACTTGGCTGCATTTACGTGCAATTTTTACTGGACCCGCCGTCTTGTAAACTGTTTTCATTTTCAACGACCAGAGCTAATTGTTAAATAAAATAAAAGTTTTTTTTTCTAAGAATCTAATGGTGTTTTCTTTTCAAAAAAAACTTGTAAAATTTTTTAATTTACTTTCTAAAATAATTGAAAATATTTTGGAAAAGTTTTAAAACAGAAATTAATTTTCGTCAGGGATCTTGGATTCATTTTTAATAAATTCCTTATTTTCAAATGGCAGAATGCTGACATTTTCTGTTAAAAAGTGTGAAAAATTTTGCATTTTTTTCTAGAAAGAAATCGACATAAGAGAGAACATCTGTCCTTTAGCTCGAATTTGGTTTCTTAAACTACAGAAATTAAACTCAGACCCCAGACGAATTGTGTGCATTGAAAACCAGCTAACAAGCCTGTGAACAGCGTGTCAACAACTTTAAATCAAAATGCATTAAAACAGACAGGAACGCTTCTTGGAGTCTCGAAACGTCCAGAAACGGCGCAAGAACAATAACATTCGGATGTTTAAACATTTTCACTTTTCCTACAGGAAAGTTAAAAAAAATTCAATGATAATGATTGTAGATAATTTCCTATTGTGTTTGTTTGAAAAAAGTGATATCTATATATATTATAAATTAAACATTTTTATTTAGAACGATTTACTTAAATAATAACAAACATATTCTTGGAACCACAAGCTTCTTTGATCGGTGTCATTCGCGGCCAAAGCCGATTTTGACAGTTTATGTTCAACAACACTATTTCGCAGTGTACACGATAATAAATATTCCCGAGGTGCGCGCATGTTGGCAATAGAATTTGACGTTGGAGAATATAATTAATTCAAAGTTTATTGCACGTGGAGACTGCCAGTAATGCCCATAACTGACTATGGCATTTTGTGACGTCGCAAATGAGTTGTCATTTAGAAATTTTTCCGGTTTGAAGCCAATCCCACAGAATGAAATATAACAAACGTTGCCGCTAAAACACTAGAGCTGTGCCGAACTGAATCAAACACTCTCAAACGCTCGTTTTTGACAAGAACCTTTAATCAAACCCATGTAATTTAAATGGGTTTGATTAGAGGTTCTAAATCTATTCGACTCTAAAATATTCGACTTAAATCGGTCTGATGACTGTGGAGTCTGAAGGTTGCAAACATACGGGTGAAGCTGGTAAAAGTACTTTTGTTTTGATGTTGATTATGGAAGTGTACATGTCACGTGACATTTTTCTAAGCTATAGTGATTGAATTGAATATGAAAACTTGTTAAAACTGATATACCAGATTTGCTCTATTTAATCAATTAATTCTGTGACAGGTTCCAGATCTCCACTCGAGCGCAGCAGCAAATTTGCTAATCACAAATTTATATAAAAAAAAACATCGCACACACTTTATTTCATGTATTTCCGTGAAACACAAACAACAACCAGCATAAAGCAAAATTATATAATTCATACAGTTCTAATTAAATTGAGTTGAATGATAAAGCGTTTGTTGAATTCCCTGTGATATTTAAAAATGTCATATTCAAGAGTCAGAGTCCTCTCCCACAAAAAAAAAAAAAAAAAAAAAAATATTCGCAGTTGTTTTGATTCTCCAGTCTGTGTTGCATTTTTCACCAGCCAAAACAATGTCATCGACTGAAACTTATACAATTATTGCACTAATTGCATCTGCAATATCATAAAAGCCAATCACCAGCGTTCCTATAATTTGATTCATTAACGTAGGAAAACAACAAACAACGGCACGGAACTTTCAAGTGACTACATGCCAACATACACGGCTGGTAGGCGTTGCATACATTCACATGCATGTTTGTACTGACAAAATCGATTGTTCGTCTTTTCCGAAAGTCTCGCCTACGTCCCGCACATGACTTGACTTGGGACTGGTTCTGCTCTCGATAAATATACCCCGATTTTAAACTCAAATCTTGCAAAATTAAGCTTCGCACTGATGCTGCCATTTTGGGCTATTTGTAACCAAAATTGGTCATCTATTTTTTTCAGTGTGGAGATGCAAATATTTTCTTTTCATTTTGGTTAATTTCTTCTAAAAATAGAAATACATTTCAAAAATGCTTTTTATACATTCAGATTTCTATACATTAAGATTTCTACCCAGGGATGGGGCAACTGCAGGACAAAAATCGATAACGACATTTAAAAATAGTTCCATCGGCATCGATATATATCGAAAGAAATGTATGGATAATTTATTATATTTTCCATCATTCGTAATTCCTATAAAATATGTATTTGTTTTATATGAAAACATTTATTTTTCCCAGCAACGGGTGTTTTTTCTAGAGTAACACAAGTTTAAATCATCATAAAACAAGGAAATATATTTTTAATATCTATGAAACAGGCTCAATTTGAAAGAAAACTGCATGAAATTAATTACTTAATATGATTTCTGTCATGGCCCGTAGAATTCGCCGTCTGGAACATCAATTTACAACAACTTTTCGCAGAATTTGCGGTCTCATTTCGCCGATAACTCTTTAAATATTGATAACCAGCTGTTTAATTGTTTGTGGTTTATCGAGGTGGACTCATTATAAACCCAACGAAAAGAATCCAACGGAATTAAATCACACGATCTTGGTGGCCAATTAAATGGACCGATACTTGAAATAAGTATCAGAAGTAAATCAATTGCAGCACCACCCACTGTGTGGCATGTGGCTCCGTCTTGTTGTTATCACATATCAGCAACATTAATGCCACTTAATTGAGATACGAAACTATTTGGAATCATGTTCCTATACCGTTTGCCATTGACAGTAACATTCTGACCATCTCATCGCTTTTAAAGACATGTGGGCCAATGACTCCGCCAGCTTATAAAGCGCACTACAACAGTAATTTTCCGGGGATGTAAAACTGTTTCGATAAAAGTTTATGTGGTATGGCTTCTGTACAAGCAGTCGATGGATTGACTTTATCAAATGTTTTACTAAAATCGTTATAAACTACATCAGTTTGCTTTTTGTTGACAAAAACCATCATTAACCAGCATTGTCAATTGTAAGATGTTTGTAACAGTTGAACAGCCTTTCCGAAATCCATGTTGAGTAGATGATAATAAGGATGATATCTGATGGTACAGATGATCTGTGACAAGGCTTTCAAAGAGTTTTGGTACAACACTCAATTTAGCAATTTCTCTGTAATTTCGGATATCAGACTTACTACCAGATTTGAACAGTGATATAATAGACGAATCTTCCCTTTTGTCCGGAAATATACGAAACTTGATCGACAAGTGGAATAAAAGTGTAAGCGGGTTAACTAAAGCATCAGCACATTCAATGAGAAAACAACTTGGCATATTATCTGGTCCACTTTTAGACCAAGATTTTAGCCTTTTTAAGTATCCAAGAACTAGAGATTCATCCAATAATGGAATTAACATGGAAGGATGTTCAAGGTTCAAGAATGATTGCGAAATCGTGCCATTGTGCACTGGAATATGCACATGAAACGAAATCAGCAAATAACTCAAATATATCAGCAGCATTATCAGTTTCATATCCATCTAATTGCATAATAGAAGGGAAGGCAGTAAATTTTCTTTTTAATGGCGTTTTCTTTTCTCGAAAACATGAAACATTTTTTTCACTTTTTTACTAAAAAGTGGCCGTTTGTAAGAGTTTTAAAATATAAATAATTTTTCCTGAGGGATGTTCAATTAATTTCTAATAAATTTTTTTATTTTTAAATAACAGAATCCGGCCATTTTCTTTAAAAAAATGTGAAAAATTTTGCATTTTTTTGTAGAAAAGAAATCAGCATAAGTTTACAAAGTTGTAAAATGATCTTGGATTTGTTTTGAATGAGTTTTTAATTTTGACCAGGTAGATTTTATAACATTTTTGGTTTAATTTATTGTATTCAATTGCATTCCATCAATGTTTTTGTTTTTGGTTGCCTTCATAGTGTTTCCACCCTTACATGGCTTAATAAATTCTGGTTGAAATCAACTTGTTTTTAGAATAAAAAATAATTTTATTAAGACAAACTTAAAACCATCTATAAATTGTTATTTTTTATGGGTTTATGTCTGTTGTAAGTGGAGTGTTGTCAGGGTTATATATTTTTATATATTTTTTTATGAGTACGTGCAGCATTCAGGAGATGACCTCTGCTTATGGAGTGCATTGTGCTGGAACTGGGAAAGGATTAAAGGTATTAAAGGCTGTTCAGTTAGCTGCTGTGCGCATTTCACTAGGGCTAATGCAGACCCTCAAAGAATCGTTTATCCGAATTCTCTTTGAAAAACTTAAAATATTTTTTGTAAACTTCGTCTAGTCAAGTGATTAAAGCTCAAATTAAAGCTAGAAATAAAATAATCAGTATCTTTTTTATTTTCTCCACACTAAAACTTCGCAATACATACTTCGTTGAATGATTGAGTTGGAAATTAAATTGAAAAAAAAAAAAAAATCTTAATAAAAAAACAATTACAAGCTAATTGTTTGAAAAGTGTTTTTAATTCAGAAACGCATAATAAATATTCCAAAGCAGCAGGGAAGTCAACATCAGTTCAACAGAACAGAACAGCTGTTTTGGAAAGCCGCTACACTTTCAGCACCAGTATTTATGAGTATTTTAGTTTATTAGCACTTGTTGGATGGCCTAATTGAAATGTTCACAATAAAATTGCTGCAAATGAAAACTGTTGTTACATTCGACATGAGTACGATTGCACTTGTACATACACATGTATGCACACACACACACATGGTAATTTGTTTATAATATCATTTCATAATGTTACATGATGCCTGCATGTAAAGCACAAACTACAACTCCTGCACACTCGCCCTGGAATCTCCCTCAAACATTCGTTTACAGAAAATCGTTAACGTTTATTTTCAAACAAACCGAAAGCAACCGAAAAAAAGGTCGGTCTGACTGATGACAATTTTACATTTTACCGCAACCGTGTTTACATAAGAAAAAAAGTATGATTGAGAAAAAGCCATTTAACACCAACAACAAACAACACAAAAGGCCAGCTACCATCCATCCTTTAACGATACACACAAACTCACATAAACAACTGCAATTTCAAGCATAATAATAAATCATAGTTGGTAAATAAGAAATAGGGAATAATGAAAGAAAAAAAAAAGCAGAAATAATCTGTTTTAACAAAAAAGAAAATTACGGCAAGAAGTCTGCAAAAAAAAACGTCAACGAATTGCAGAAGAAGTGAAAGGAGAAAACAAAGTG
The DNA here is from genome assembly GCA_963675445.1 of Linnaemya vulpina. Taxonomy (NCBI): domain Eukaryota; kingdom Metazoa; phylum Arthropoda; class Insecta; order Diptera; family Tachinidae; genus Linnaemya; species Linnaemya vulpina. The sequence goes on along the minus strand of OY776280.1, from coordinate 62,268,765 downwards.
AAAATCATTAATAAGAATCGGACCAAATCGAAATCAATGGTTGGTACAGAACTATTCCTTTGACTTACGATGCTTCACGATCGATTTTTGATCGCTTGATTTGAAAATGAAAATAACAAAGTTTTAGCCCGAAGAGCTCAAAAAGCATAGAATAGCAGACACACCAGGCTGGAAGGATTTCCGGTTCAGATCAGCCGTAATCGGGGAGCGGTAATGCATTTCACATACAGTTACCGTAGTGCGACTAAAGCGGGAGTTGGTCCACTTTCTTGGACTGCTTTGCCCAGAGATGATAAGATTCAGTATAATTATACTTGTCCCGATCCCCAGTGTGAAACTTTTGTTGTAGCAATTCTTATTTTACGTGGAAGTGGTGGAATAGAAATAGAAATATATACATATCCAATTCCTTCTTCGCTCTTGCTCGCCATAAACCAGGGGTCATCACAAAGAAAGCGGTTGTTGTAGTTTCTGACACTCTTTCTATAGACTTTCGCTAACAGTCGTGTCAGCCCTGCCATAAACTCATGAATTGCTGCTGCAACCAAAATTGCAAGTGTAGGCCGTTAATTTGTTTCACTATCTACCCTAATTCAGTAACCCTCTTTGACAAACAAATCGAAATTTCATGTTTTCAAAAAGCTTTTGCGTGGTAAATAACGCCGTTGTCGTGTTTTTTAAGCGGCAAGTTGATCACAAGCCGCTATTCGATATCTAATCTTGTATGCAAATGAAAAATTGTATTTTGCGAAACCGCTTGTGTAGTAAATTTGGTCTTTAACCGGCATTATTTGTTGGCCTAAATGTCGGCCGCTGTTGAAACATATTTTCAGAGAGTGCTGTCAACATAAATTCTCGGCCTTCGGTCGTTTCTTTACTCTGCATGGGAAAAAATACGAAAAGCGTTCGTTTGGACATCGGGGTCCATGACAACGTTGACTATTGCATACCAAAAGCTTTCTTTGGCGGACTTTTCCATTCTCTTGTCGGCGACAGGGAACAGGCTTCTAGACTTTCATTTCCCGAACATTCCGTTAGAGTCTTTACTGATGGATCGAAGAGGGGAACTAGTGTAGGCGGGGGTTTAGTCAAAAGGTCCACTGAGTGACACAATTGAACATGGTGAAGAATGCCCCAGTTGGCGTTGATCTGGAATTCTCTTTTAAATCTGTTGTTTGTTTACACGCAGACAGTCTGTGTTAAATTTTTTTCCCCAGAAGCTAATACGACGTCGTATTGAGAATGATATACAAGTAAGCTTGTAGTACTCTTCTTTCCTCTCTCTCTCTCTCCTATAAACTCAGACTTGCTTCAAGAAACTCTGCTCTGTCTAAAACGTGGCTTTTAATTATCGGGCAAGAAAACACTTGATGTCAATTTTATTGCGCGTATCGGTCGTTTTTGTGTTCCATTATTCTGCGGCCATAGTGTTTTGTGTTACAAATCATATAAAAAATATTCATAAAAACTATTTTGTAGTTATAAACTGCTGATACGACAGGTTTCCTATAAAAATTTGTCAAAAAAGAAGACTATAAGCAAAAATACTTTTTGTGAATTAGACATTAAATTTACTTTATTATAAATAATATATTACAAATCCATCTACTCACACCTTTAATTTTTTGTGAACATTGACATGCCGAAATGTGGGAAGCTTGAAACTAAATATTGAACGTGTGGCTGCAGCGTAATTCTTATAATTGTTTCAATTGTTCTTAACCAATTCTTTTTGGATCTGTAGAATCATGCAGCATTCGAGAATAGCATAGAAGATCAGAGTAACAAGTTGGTGTATGTCTACATGACCAATTTCTTTACTAAGAGCTTCTAGACATCAACGATAACATCAAACAAAATGAATTCTTAATGGACAGAATATGGCGTAGGGTTCGAAAATATAAAATAATAAAAAAAATGCTTAAACAATAATGTAAACATGGCACATTCATGTGTGTGCGTGTGTGTGTGTGTACGTACGTCTGACTATGTTCAGTCTACTAAAAAGAACTCATTTGTGTGTTCGTGCGTCAACATACCCAGCAGTTTGCGGATACGGGATGCAGTCGCATGTGTGTCTCACTTGCAAGTGAAGTGAACTGTCCAACGATGTCGTGCGATTTGATCTCTTTAGACTTTTTCTTGTGGGCTTTTCTCAAGTCGCAGATGTGTGTGCATAAGTCAGATCTCAAAGCCAACGTAACCCATGCCGTCGGTCAAGTTCAGACTGATTTATGCGTCAGAGTCGTAATCGAAAAATTTAATATTTGGACAAGCCGTGGCCAGCATTTAAACGATGTTACTATCCCCACGTAATGGAATCAATAGGTCTTTCAAAGGGAAAAAGCCTTTATCTCAGACAATCGTTTAACCCTTTCGCTCCTACTGGGACTGAATGTCCCACTAATGCTTCTAACACCGTAACTTATTCTACTCGTTATATTTCAATATATTTTAGAACCCAATAGAGTTTGAAGTGTTAAGGAGGTGTTTTTAAGGGGAAATTTTGTCCCCAGTAATATAGAGGAGGGGGATATATTATCTTCAATATAAGTTAAGATACAAGTTTTGTTTTTTTTTGTGCATTCAGCTGGCAAGAAAAAGATAAACAGATGACCGATTATTATTCTAGAAGATATTGAATGCGATAATGGATGGAGGTACGGACTTCAGACACTCCGGATCCAATTCAACTCCATCATATGACGAAAAAAGAGAACAAATACAATCGATTCAAGTGATAAATCCAGTGACTCTGTTTGCCCTGATGATGTCGATCCACTTAATTGATGTTGCTGCTGCTATACTCTTCAAACTGCTGTTGCTACTTATGACATTTTATTCCGAAAGTCCGGAACTTGGTTAAAATCCGGAGAGGAAGGATCATGACATCGCGAAAGAAGCAAATTTCAAGTAAATATTGATATTGAGAAATCAAAAAGGTGGCAGTCCCAACCAGTGTTATGGCTTCGTCATTGAGACAAGCCGACAAATAACTTAAAACACAATCCTGCATTAATGCAGATCCGAAAAATTCGACACCATCTTGACGACTGAGTGCGGAGTCGAACTCGGGACCTAAGGCATCGCAGTCTTGTGTCTTACTGCTTATAGCCGAGAGAGTGGAAAAGAGTCAGTGTAGGAAAGTGTTTTTGAATATTTCCCAATCGTATACCTGTGCCAGTCATATTCAGACGTTGCTGTGTTCCCCCTGTTTTGCACCATTTTCCCCATCAAATAATTTAAATATTTGTATGCAACTTGTAAAATACCACCATTTTTCTTTTTATGTTGTTTCGTTTATTAGCCTTGAGGTCGTAAATAGTCTTTGCTTGTATTTTTTTTTTTCTTTTTTTTTTACTTTGGAAGAATCAAATTGGTCCAATTAATTTTTGTTCATTGTCGGGATATAATATCATAAAAGCTTTTTGGGATTATAGACATGTCCCAGCATAATGGTAAGGATCTCCGATTTCTTTTGTGTCGCAAATACTTTAGATAACTCCGTTAGGAATTTGCCATCAGAATTGAAAAAAACTGCAATATATCGATCGAAAACCCCGGCGTAAGAGGTTTAATGAAATGTCCTTTAAAAGCCAGGATGCAGTTGTTATTTTAGAAGAATGTAGTACTAACTGGTTCACTTGATGCCATCTAATGAGTTAAATCACTAGCAAATTATTATTCAACTTAGCAGATTATTATTCAACTTATAATAATCTTGACTTAAGTAGCCAGCACTCACTACTCTGTAATAATGGTGCCCTTAAAATGACTCTCTGTGCATCTGCAAGTATTGGGGAACTTCAGGGTCTCCAAGAAGATGGTTGGCATGTGTAAAACGTTAGTGCATACATTTTTAATGTATGTATGTATGTGTTTAAGTATGTACTTTCGTGTGTATGTATTTGTGTATCATTGATGTGGCTTTTTAACTTTTCATTATTTACCGCTAAAAGCATCTTTTAAAACATTTTATATATTTTTTCTTCTTACTTATTTATTTTTTTCCTCGCTTTTTTCACAAACATGATCTTTTACTTTCATCAACGCAACCAACAACAACTAAAAAGGTTGAGTAAAAAAATAAGAAAACATTTTACCTTATAATGGCGTCCAACTCATACCCATTTCCTTAAGTAGTATGACATGACAAAGTAAAATTAAAAATAGAAAATGTAAAAAACCAAAACGCCCATTTCATTTTATCAACAATCCATTTGTGGAATTTTTTTCCTTTCAGCGACGTACTTATTTCAGTTGTTCTTCTTTTTTTGTTGTTGTTTTTCTTCTTGATGTTGTCTTCTTAATAAAAATTAAATGGGAAAAAATCTTTACTCAACAATTACAGAGAATGTGTGTGTGTGTGTGTGTGATGGACTCACGCACATACATATGTATGTATGTTGGCACACATGTGCATGTCCATGAACAACACAAGGATACGTTATTTGCCATGTTGGTTGCTCGTGCAGAGAGTGGGTGTGAAATATTCGTAACCACAAATGATCCTTAAAACGTACTTTCCTTTGGCTTTTGCGCTCTTTTGCTGCAAAATAACACAAATCTCTGCGATTTCAAATAGCCAATTTTATAATTAATTAATATCTCAGTTCAAAGCTTAATAAAATCTTCATTATCTGCGATATTTTTCGTGGATACAGCTTACGAATTTCAAGAACTTTTACCGCGAGCGTAGAAATGCCGTTCCGCAGATTTATCAAAAGTCATATAATGCAAGGGGATATGATGTTTGTAATATCATGTTAAATAGCAAACCCCTACTGTCACATGCTGCACATTCAAAATTATTTATAAAAATAAAAGACCGCAAACGACTATTTTTCAAATCAAACTAAAAGCGATATGATGCGCGCATAAGCGATACGCGGACTTCCTTTAGATGCATTAATTTTTATTTAATAAAGAAAAACCAAAAAGTTACTTAAATTTTTTCTCTGTTATATCATTCCCAATAGGCTTCGCGTTAGCTTTTAGTAGAAATAAATTTAACACAAACTGTCTGAGTGTAAACAAACAAGCAGTTGTAAAAGAGTAGTGAAGAGAATTGCTTCAAGAAAAACTGCCTTGTCTAAAACGTGACTTGGCTTGTTTGTATGTATATAACTCTGCTTTTGTATTGTGCTGATGTGGTTCGTGTGCTTATCTTCCAACAAAATTTGTACATTCTTTGGAATCGCATTAAACTAAAAAATAATATCATCATGTCCTTCTGAGATTTTAACCAAGAACAATTAGCCTATATAAACATTAATATAGCAAAAATAAATAGTTAAAAATCTTGCAAAAAAAAAATACTCTTTTTAAGAAAACCTACATAATTAAAAAGGTAAAACATAATGTATATATGTTTCTTGACCTTGAGCCTGACAAAGAAGAAACATATATACATAAATTTCTAAGGTCGAATAAAATATACAACTATACGGGTAAAACATAATTTTGAAATCAACTTAAAGCAATATAATAAATCGAAACGCAAGTGAAACTGTGTAAAGAAATCGTGGGGTCGTGACTAGCGTGGTTTTAGTTTATTATTATTTAACATTTTTTATCTTCAAATATCTTTGAAAATCCAGCACTTTGGAGCTTAGATTAAAATAAATAAATAATATAAAGCTTGAAGTCTTGGTTATAAGCGCCGAACTATGTTTTTTCCTCAATATAATCAACAATTTGAACAACATTTTCCTCAAATGGGCAACAAAATTCTGAAATATGCAAAAGCGGAACAGAATTGTTGGCAATGAATAATTGAAATCGTAATTGGGGTATGCACACTTCGTGCTATTTAGTCGTAATGTCATAAAGTCATAAAATTTTAGACCAGTTTAAAAAAGTTGTTGTTGTCATAAAGTGATAGCACTCTTTCAGGCATGTTGTTGTGTTGTCATAAAAAAGCTCTAGAGATCTGAGTCGGATGGCTGAAAATCTTTAAGCGAGACGGCGATGGTACATGTTTGCCGCCGTTACTTATTTATGATTCATGACTAAAAAACGGTTAAAAAATTGTTTATACCTATAGCCCCCGCGGGCCACAATAGGCAACTTGGTCAGTCGTAACGCCTTGTTGCAGTGCTCTTCGGGGGAAAGGGTTATCGGTTTTCTGACGTTCCCTCTGCCGATAGACCATAGTACTTATATGTTACTGCCCTATCTCTGTATTGGCAGAGCAATGGGGGTGCCTATAAGTGTATAAAACGTAGTAGGCTTTTGCCTATGTGTTAGGAAAAGAAAATCAGGTGGAAGGATACCTGGGTCCCGCCATACAGTGGATCAAAAATCAATAGTTTGTTTGACCTGCGAGGCATAACCAGTTTCCTTACACTGGTACCACGGGATCTGGTTGAACTCCACACAAATGAGACTACGGTTGATTCTGTGGCCAGATGTTGGTTGAGGTTTCTTCAGTGAGTCCACGTGGTGGCTGTGATTTGACACCAGAAGTCGCTGGGAGAGGTGTCAGTTGATGTTCTGATATATTCATACTATGCTGGGGCTTCGACTCGGCTGATGGTGGCCTCTATGGGCTGCTGCGAATTAGCAGACGTTGCGGAAGTGGGGGCTGTGTTGTTGATGCTGAGAGTGTCAATAGGGATAAGTCTTATGACTTTGACCTTTGATTGCTCTTGGTGCTGATGACATGCTTTCTTCGGAAGTAACAAGGGTTTAAGATGGGCCCGAACGCCTTAGCAAGGCGCATGAAGTTGGTATATATGGCGATACTAAATGATTAATATTGCAACCTGTGTGTTCTCAGGTGACCCCTGAGGGCGGCACGCGTGGTGGTGAACATTAATTTCACCCGGTGTTAGGACCACCGTCGGATAGGCCATAATAGTATGTGCCGACGTTAATCTAACACACAATCTGCTTATACCTCTATGTCTGTGCATTGAATCACATATTTATAAAATAGAAAAAATGAAAAGAGAGGTAAATCGCAAAAACAAGTGAAAAAGTTTTCGCGTTTAACTTACGTAGCTGGCAGCCACTGGACGTTTTTCCGTATGCCGCCGCGCAAAAAAAAATTTATTCAGCTCATAACAAGGCAGCCGCTGTTATAGAGTTTATTTAAACGAATTCATTTAGCAGACCAAGTTATGACGGGCTGTTCACACTAGTCATATATTTCGTGCTATTATTTTATGACTTATGACTTTATGACTACAGTGTGAATCCCCCAAACATAAAATATAAAAAAGAATATGCTTGCAAAAGAGAAAATGTTTTGCTACGCCAATGCTTTTTACATAAACAGCCGATCCGGATCACTTTCTTGCGATCCAACAATTAACAACACCCAAAAAGCTCAAGTATTTTGTTGGCAGGAAATTACGAGCTAACGTCAAAATCAAGAAAGAAGAAGCACAGATTTAATAGGCAGCTGTTAAATAAACTCTTGACAGTGACTCGATGCGTACTTTAGGCATACACTATAGACAGCTGCTCTACTGAGAGCACCTGTTCAATCCGCCTTGACTGGATGTCAACTGCAATGGCTTTTGGGTGGTTAAACGTTTTTTTCCTTATCACTCAAGGCGTTTAATTCGCTTTGATGGCCTTGATATGCTCAGGTGAGCCTATTTTGCTCCTTTAACTTTTCGCCTTTGTCAAGTCTTACTTCCTGCATAAGCCTCCTTCTTCGTTCACAAAAGTTGTAGATTTTTTCTCATACCCTGGACGAAAAATGCTAAAGGGCATATGGAAGTTTCACATTACGTGTGAATTTGCCACAATATTAATATGGCGCTTTATGAAGAGGAAGCGCTGCCCGTCTCTCTATCTATCCGTGAAATTCGCTTTCCGTAGTTAATGTTTTATTTATTTACGGTGTAATTCATAAAAAGTTAAAAGAGTTTAATAAATCATTTATGATTTCATAATTTGCATTCAAAAAATACATACGAAAAGTTATTGTTTGGTTTTAGATACTCTCCGCCTGTAGTGCGATTCTCTATGGTTCTATAACAAAAGTTGTTATTGTTAAAGAATTTAACAAGTGATTTAACGATTTTGTTATTCTGCACTGCTGTTAACAACACTTGTTATTGTTTCAGTCAGTTGTTATTTTTATCGACATAAATTGTGGTTTATTAACGACAACATTTTTGGTGCTGTTTAAATTGTTAAAAAAAAAGTGTTTCTTTATTAAAATAATAAATTATAATATTAATAAAAATATACAATGGCTTTTGAGTATTTAGCCTACAATTTATTTGATAATGATCCAGTTGATAGTGCTCCTTCAGTCAACCGGCCATCACGATTATTAATATTAAAGTGGCTTTAAAGTATGGAGATTGTGTAGGGTTAAAGATCTTTTAAAACTTTAACAATCGTGTGTGAATGAGGGGAGGGAGGGGTCTATATATAATAGTTTTTGAATGACAATTTTCCACCTGCGCTTATCGGTATTGCATCCCTGTGTAGCCCAATTAATGCGTTTATGAATGTGAAGAAAAATTGAAAGGGCGTCGCTACCTTCTTTCTATAATACCAAAACATTAATTGTTAAAAAAGAATGGAGTGGCACCATCAAAATTTAAAATTCTATAAAACACAAAATACGATTTCCTACCAAACGTTTGTTAGCGTCAAAGTATTCAATAACTGTTGTGTGCTTTAAGCATCCAATAACAAGAGTTTCTTATGAATTTGATCGTTAATATTTTATATTAATATATTTAATAAAGAAAATAGCAATTCCGTTGCAATAACACAAGATGATAAGAATAGTAGAGCTGTGCCGAACTAAATCAAACGCTCTCAAACGCTCGTTTTTGACAAGAACCTTTCATCAAACCCATGTAATTTAAATGGGTTTGATTAGAGGTTCTTGTCAAAAAGGAGCGTTTGATTCAGTTCGGCACAGCTCTAAAGAATAGTGCTTTTCCAGGCACTTGTTTTGCTCCACAAAACCAAGAATTTAAATGGTTGATTTATAAAAATGTTTAATGCATGTGTTTTTGAAAAATTTCTATTAAAATAACTTCTTTGTAGGAACTTTACTGCTTTAAAAATTAATAAGAGTTTTATATGTATATCTTTGAAAATTTTTATTTGTTCTATCTTAACCCTCCCGCTTTATTCCGTTTCAGCAGTGCAACACGCAACAAACATTAACAAAAAGGATAGACCAGTCATCAGGCAGTCAGGCAGGGACAACAACAACAACAACAAGTAAGCAGTTGCAAATTACATTCAAATTATATGATTTTGTCAAAAGGACATTTCGAAAAGTAAAGTTTCCAATTTCAAATGATTTTTCTTCTATTTTGTTTTGCTGAACTTTAAAAACACAAGCAACGACACAAAAAAGTTGTTCAAACTCGCATTAAAAAGAACTGCGTCAGCGATATTTTGGTTTCTGTTGTTATTTATCGTGCAGTTTTTTTTTCTATTTATTTATTTGAAAAGTTGAGAGACATCTTGTAGAAGTAAAAAAGTTAGCTGTTGAAAATAAATAAATAAAAAGCTGACATATGTGCGCCTGGAGCAATTCGTCTTTTTTTTTTTTTTGAAAAGTGTTAACAGCAAGAGGGCGGATGAAAAGTTTTAGCAGCTCACAAGCCTCGCGCATTGACTGGAAATATAAAACTCTTCACTCCCACTGTGTTTACAGATATTTGGTGGCTCACGCCAGTCTGTCGCTGGCTGTTCCTTCGCTACTCCACTTGATTTTTTTTTTTTTTGTCACAAGTGTTTCACAATGATGCTTCACTTGATTACTTTGAACGCTGCATAATTGAAAAATTAATGGGGAGAAATTTCATAAAATCTTTCTGTTTTCTCTTCATGTTTGTTGTACTATTAACTAAAGAATCCATCATTAAATACTGTAATTGTGAATTTATTTAGATCAAAAATGTCTTGCGATTTGTTTGCTTTTAATTCGAGAGAAGAGAGAGAGAGAGAGAGAGAGAGAGAAATTGTGCAACGGGCCCAGGCGCTTTTGTGTGTTTATTTAATTCCCTGAAATCTTTTTAAAATTGTGGCTTTCAGCATTAGACGAATAATATTCTTATCTAACGGACACGCATAAAAATGTTTTTAAAACGGAAGCTCTACAGCGAAAAGAAAAGCTCTTATAAATACGATTATTTTGATTTCCTCCCTAAAATTGACCTGATCAAAAAAGCTGTGCCAAGGAAAACGGTTGGCCTATTTGTAATCTCTAAAAACAAAAATCACATGCTGACACTATTAATAATAAAATGTATTAAAGTAATTGCATGTCAAAGCTTAATTTTATATAATAAATATTTCTGTTTAAAGAACAAGCAGCGGTAATTCTTATTATAACACAAAATTCTTGACTCCAACTGTAAGCAAAACATAAAGAATGTCACAATTCATTGACTGTAAATTTATAATTGACTACAAATTTATTCATTGACTATAAATTTATGATTTTACGGTATAAAACCAAAATCTCCCCAGTCCACAACACACACCAGTATGCATGTATGCGTGTATACAAACACACATCCATGACGAATGTGTGTATCTTTAAATCCATTAAAAAAGAATTACATATCCACAAACAACAAACATTAAATGACGCAACTAATCCTAATACAGGGAAAGAAAAATACTAAATAAATAGAAAAGCAGACATCATCGACGGCCTTAACAGCAGGTTGTCACTTCATAAATATGCACAACCGAACATACACGCTTTCGTCATGATGACAACTTCTTTCAGCACAAAATAACGTTTCGCAAGTGTTAACATCAATTCAAAATCGATCATACTAAAAGGCCTCATTAAGTCAAGAGGGTGACGGCAACAACAACAACAACAGCAACAACAGCAGCAAACATAAAACTAAATAACTGGGGTGAGTTGCGTGCCTGCATCTTCATTTAAAAAGGAGGAATATAACAATTTGTTTGAGCTATTATTAGGCAGCTGTTCCCAATGTGTTTTTATTTCACAGTCCATCCGTCCGTAAAGAAGATTTTCAGTTTTTCTTTATGAATGCACAAACATCTAACCCTCAGGTTATGGAAAGCATAGGTTTCTATTCGAAGGCCTGCATATGCGGTCTACTCTCTAATTGATTTGCCTAACCTGTGCCACGTTTCCGCAGCTGATAAGGAAACTCCTCACATCGAAAAAAAAAGAATAATTATGCTTGCCACGGTATTTATTGTAGGACAATCCACAAAATAATGTGATGATTATTGTAAAACTCTAATAAAAGTAGAAAACGAATAAAAAAAACATATTCCGACTTATGCAGTTTTTCACCGAATGAAGACAATTTCTTTAATGCCACAAATTCTCACAACAGTTACAGAAAAGAGGTACTGGCATTAAAATCACTCATTAGAATAACGTTATCAACATTTTTATTATTATTATAATTCTTTTGAAAGGATGCAGTGCACCGTGCGACTTTTGTTCTGCCTCAGCATCTTCAGAGGGTGCATAACATTGCAGTTCGCTGTTAAGCCGAAAACACACTATCAAATTGTGTGACATCACAAACAGACAGTAAAACCTGTCTGTCTTTTTCTGCTAATTCTAGGGGCGGGAGCTACCGGGACGAATTCAGAACTGATCAGATACGTAATATCGGAGCTTTCGAAATGAATAGGGACTCCTACATCAAACGACGACGATGATCAATTTTTCACGTCATATATATGATCTTGATTTATTTACATGTTTGTTTACTTATTTCGACCCCTACATTTTGCAATTCGTTGCAAAATTTCATCAACTTGACATGTTCGAAGTGTGGTTGATCATCAGTTGATCATCGGTTGAATAAGAAATAAAAATAAAAAGATTGACTTTCATTAAGCTGGCGATCAGGGGGTTACTCCGTATTACGATGCGACAGAAATTACTTTTGCACACTCAATGCGAAAAGCTTTTCTTTCGCATCGCATTACAGAGTAACCCCCCCAGCTCAGCTATCAAACTAGTACTTGTGATATCGAGTTTATAGCTCCAATTATGGAACACTGAAAGCGATATATTCCAAAATAAAAATATTCAACAAAGTTATGAAAGCTCATTGATAGAATTTTCAAACAGAGGTCTTGGAAAATGTATATGTCAAATACTTTCTTATCAGTGAACTGGACCTATAAAAATAATTTCTTAATGAAAAATTACTGGAAAAATCGTAGCCCGTATTCAACTTGATCGTACAACAACGTGTAAAGAGTAGGGGCCGCATTAATTAATTATATGCAAACATTCTACTCTTTGAGAACCACTGCATTCGAGTATTTTTGAATATGGGCATAAGACACAATAGTAATTATTCATAACATAATTGCAAATGATTACAACAAGCATTTCGAACACTTGATAGTATTCAATTCAAATGTTTGTTCCGAATTCTACATAAGGAAAGGGCGTTTTATATCAGCATGATGTTTTTTTTTTGTGGTGTTTATTATGAAACCTACACACATGCTTACTTACTTGCATTCGAACATACAAACAAATCCAAAGAAAAAAAAATTAGTAACATTTTCTAAACAAAACGAAAAATCGAGCAGAAAATACCAACAGAAGGTACGACTGAATAAAACACCACGAATAGTGGTTAGCAAATATAACAGCAACAACAACAAAAATGTCCATTTAGTCATCCCTCTTTCTGCTCCGCTTTTCAATTTATTCATTTCCATCGACATCATCCTCGTTGGTCCTGCAGATGACAGCAGTGCATTTTAGTTTTATCAATTTCACAACTTGTAGGCCTACGATTAGTTTGTGTGTGTGTGTGTGTGTGCGTGTGTTTTTTTTTAACCAGAAACTTATTTGATTTTTGCATTTATTCATTCATTTTAGATTTATTTTGTTTCCAAATGACTGCCAACACCTCAGGGTGTCATTCAACTGACTTGAATAAATAGTACATTCATGTACTACATACTCACATATATAATATGTATGTATGTGTTAGTATGTGTTTACTGCTGTCAGTTCGGCAACATGTTTTGTGTTTTTGTAATAGAAGCCCTGACCAATTTGGAGGAACCAAACAACTGTTTTAATAGTTATTTCCGAATATTAGGCATAAAGCGAACAATAAATACATCAACACAAAGATTTTGCCACACAATAACCAAAATAATAATCCAGATAATAAAACTAATTCAATTTAAATATTTCAACTTTTTATCATTCTTTTGTTATTATACATGCCTTGCGCAACGCCGCACATTGGTCCAAGTTCATATGACGAGCGGCTAAAAATAGTAGAAGTTGTGGGAGGACAATGAAACTTGGCACATAGACATTTTTTGCTTGAATCAAGAAGAAAATGCAAAATCAGAATGATGCGCCCACTTTTACGCCCACCTCCCATACAACTTTTATTGAAGAAGTGGTATAACTCCCTTGACTTTTAATGTATTTTCACAAAAAATAAATATTATAATTGTAGAATGGTCTCCTGTAAATGTATACCTGATCCGCCCACTTTTACGCCCACCTCGCACACAACTTTTATTGAAGAAGTGGTATAACTCCCTTGATTTTTAATGTATTTTCACACAAAAAAACAAATATTATAATTGTAGAATGGTCTCCTGTAAATGTATACCTGATCCGCCCACTTTTACGCCCACCTCCCACACAAGTTTTATTGAAGAAGTGGTAGAACTTCCTTGACTTTTAATGTATTTTCACAACAAATAAATATTATAATTGTAGAATGGTCTCCTGTAAATGTATACCTGATGCGCCCACTTTTACGCCCACCTCCCACACAACTTTTATTGAAGAAGTGGTATAACTCCCTTGACTTTTAATGTATTTTCACAAAAAATAAATATTATAATTGTAGAATGGTCTCCTGTAAATGTATACCTGATCCGCCCACTTTTAAGCCCACCTCCCACACAACTTTTATTGAAGAAGTGGTAGAACTTCCTTGACTTTTAATGTATTTTCACAAAAAATAAATATTATAATTGTAGAATGGTCTCCTGTAAATGTATACCTGATGCGCCCACTTTTACGCCCACCTCCCACACAACTTTTATTGAAGAAGTGGTATAACTCCCTTGACTTTTAATGTATTTTCACAAAAAATAAATATTATAATTGTAGAATGGTCTCCTGTAAATGTATACCTGATCCGCCCACTTTTAAGCCCACCTCCCACACAACTTTTATTGAAGAAGTGGTAGAACTTCCTTGACTTTTAATGTATTTTCACAAAAAATAAATATTATAATTGTAGAATGGTCTCCTGTAAATGTATACCTGATGCGCCCACTTTTACGCCCACCTCCCACACAACTTTTATTGAAGAAGTGGTATAACTCCCTTGACTTTTAATGTATTTTCACAAAAAATAAATATTATAATTGTAGAATGGTCTCCTGTAAATGTATACCTGATCCGCCCACTTTTAAGCCCACCTCCCACACAACTTTTATTGAAGAAGTGGTAGAACTTCCTTGACTTTAAATGTATTTTCACAAAAAATAAATATTATAATTGTAGAATGGTCTCCTGTAAATGTATACCTGATGCGCCCACTTTTACGCCCACCTCCCACACAACTTTTATTGAAGAAGTGGTATAACTCCCTTGACTTTTAATGTATTTTCACAAAAAATAAATATTATAATTGTAGAATGGTCTCCTGTAAATGTATACCTGATGCGCCCACTTTTACGCCCACCTCCCACACAACTTTTATTGAAGAAGTGGTATAACTCCCTTGACTTTTAATGTTTTTTCACAAAAAATAAATATTATAATTGTAGAATGGTCTCCTGTAAATGTATACCTGATCCGCCTACTTTTACGCTCACCTCCCACACAACTTTTATTGAAGAAGTGGTATAACTCCCTTGATTTTTAATGTATTTTCACAAAAAAAAACAAATATTATAATTGTAGAATGGTCTCCTGTAAATGTATACCTTATCCGCCCACTTTTACGCCCACCTCCCACACAAGTTTTATTGAAGAAGTGGTATAACTCCCTTAACTTTTAACGTATTTTCACAAAAAATAAATATTATAATTGTAGAATGGTCTCCTGTAAATGTATATTTTATCCGCCCACTTTTACGCCCACCTCCCACACAACTTTTATTGAAGAAGTGGTATAACTCCCTTGACTTTTAATGTTTTTTCACAAAAAATAAATATTATAATTGTAGAATGGTCTCCTGTAAATGTATACCTGATCCGCCCACTTTTACGCTCACCTCCCACACAACTTTTATTGAAGAAGTGGTATAACTCCCTTGATTTTTAATGTATTTTCACAAAAAAAAACAAATATTATAATTGTAGAATGGTCTCCTGTAAATGTATACCTTATCCGCCCACTTTTACGCCCACCTCCCACACAAGTTTTATTGAAGAAGTAGTATAACTCCCTTAACTTTTAACGTATTTTCACAAAAAATAAATATTATAATTGTAGAATGGTCTCCTGTAAATGTATATTTTATCCGCCCACTTTTACGCCCACCTCCCACACAACTTTTATTGAAGAAGTGGTATAACTGCCTTGAATATTAATGTATTTTCACAAAAAAAAACAAATATTTTAATTGTAGAATGGTCTCCTGTAAATGTATACCTGATCCGCTCACTTTTACGCCCACCTCCCACACAACTTTTATTGAAAAAGTGGTATAACTCCCTTGAATTTTAATGTATTTTCACAAAAAAAAAAAACAAATATTATAATTGTAGAATGGTCTCCTGTAAATGTATACCTGATCCGCCCACTTTTACGCCCACCTCCCACACAACTTTTATTGAAGAAGTGGTATAACTCCCTTGATTTTTAATGTATTTTCACAACAAAAAAAACAAATATTATAATTGTAGAATGGTCTCCTGTAAATGTATACCTGATCCGCCCACTTTTACGCCCACCTCCCACACAACTTTTATTGAAGAAGTGGTATAACTCTCTTGATTTTTTATATATTTTCACAAAAAATTAATATTATAATTGTAGAATAGTCCTCTGTAAATGTATACCTGATCCGCCCACTTTTACGCCCACCTCCCACACAACTTTTATTGAAGAAGTGGTAGAACTTCCTTGACTTTTAATGTATTTTCACAAAAAAAAACAAATATTATAATTGTAGAATGGTATCCTGTAAATGTATACCTGATCCGCCCTTTTTTACGCCCACCTCCCACACAACTTTTATTGAAGAAGTGGTAGAACTTCCTTGACTTTTAATGTATTTTCACAAAAAATAAATATTATAATTGTGGAATAGTCTCCTATAAAAGTATACCTGATCCGCCCACTTTTACGCCCACCTCCCACACAACTTTTATTGAAGAAGTGGTATAACTCCCTTGAATTTTAATGTATTTTCACAAAAAAAAACAAATATTATAATTGTAGAATGGTCTCCTGTAAATGTATACCTGATCCGCCCACTTTTACGCCCACCTCCCACACAACTTTTATTGAAGAAGTGGTAGAACTTCCTTGACTTTTAATGTATTTTCACAAAAAATAAATATTATAATTGTGGAATAGTCTCCTGTAAAAGTATACCTGATCCGCCCACTTTTACGCCCACCTCCCACACAACCTTTATTGAAGAAGTGGTATAACTCCCTTGATTTTTAATGTATTTTCACAAAAAAAAACAAATATTATAATTGTAGAATGGTCTCCTGTAAATGTATACCTGATCCGCCCACTTTTACGCCCACCTCCCACACAACTTTTATTGAAGAAGTGGTATAACTCTCTTGATTTTTTATATATTTTCACAAAAAATTAATATTATAATTGTAGAATGGTCCTCTGTAAATGTATACCTGATCTGCCCACTTTTACGCCCACCTCCCACACAACTTTTATTGAAGAAGTGGTAGAACTTCCTTGACTTTTAATGTTTTTTTTTACAAAAAATAAATATTATAATTGTGGAATAGTCTCCTGTAAAAGTATACCTGATCCGCCCACTTTTACGCCCACCTCCCACACAACCTTTATTGAAGAAGTGGTATAACTCCCTTGATTTTTAATGTATTTTCACAAAAAAAAAACAAATATTATAATTGTAGAATGGTCTCCTGTAAATGTATACCTGATCCGCCCACTTTTACGATTACCTCCCACACAACTTTTATTGAAGAAGTGGTATAACTCTCTTGATTTTTTATATATTTTCACAAAAAATTAATATTATAATTGTAGAATGGTCCTCTGTAAATGTATACCTGATCCGCCCACTTTTACGCCCACCTCCGCCCACTTTTACGCTCACCTCCCACACAACTTTTATTGAAGAAGTGGTATAACTCCCTTGATTTTTAATGTATTTTCACAAAAAAAAAACAAATATTATAATTGTAGAATGGTCTCCTGTAAATGTATACCTGATCCGCCCACTTTTACGCCCACCTCCCACACAACTTTTATTGAAGAAGTGATAGAACTTCCTTGACTTTTAATGTATTTTCACAAAAAATAAATATTATAATTGTGGAATAGTGTCCTGTAAAAGTATACCTGATCCGCCCACTTTTACGCCCACCTCCCACACAACCTTTATTGAAGAAGTGGTATAACTCCCTTGATTTTTAATGTATTTTCACAAAAAAAAAACAAATATTATAATTGTAGAATGGTCTCCTGTAAAAGTATACCTGATCCGCCCACTTTTACGCCCACCTCCCACACAACCTTTATTGAAGAAGTGATATAACTCCCTTGATTTTTAATGTATTTTCACAAAAAAAAAACAAATATTATAATTGTAGAATGGTCCTCTGTAAATGTATACCTGATCCGCCCACTTTTACGCCCACCTCCCACACAACTTTTATTGAAGAAGTGGTAGAACTTCCTTGACTTTTAATGTATTTTCACAAAAAAACAAATATTATAATTGTAGAATGGTCTCCTGTAAATGTATACCTGATCCGCCCACTTTTACGCCCACCTCCTATACAAAAAACAAATAGAAAAAGCATGAATAAGAAATTTAAGCATAGTCTCTTAATAATTTTTCTATTTATAACTGGGTCTGAAGGCAATAAAAGATCATGCATTACGTCTTCATTAGTGGGTGCACGCCTAATTCTCCGCGAATGATCTAATCTATAGGCTCTATAGTCTTTATTCCTCTCTTCCTGAGCTTCCTCGGAGAGCATACTTGATACAAATAATGAATTAAAATGTAAAAAATAAAATGAAATTTTTTTCGGAATAGAGCTGGTAGGAGCAGCTGATTTTTTTTAACTTTTAGCTGAGACTTCCAGCTGTAATTTGACATCTTTAGTTAAACAGCGCTGCACAGCTGCTGATGTTGTTTATATTTTGTTCTGCGAAACTTTTTATATGGCTATTCTCCCAATTATTTTTAAGGCAAATCTCATATACTCGTATGGCAATTGTTATTTGCGAAAATATATAACAAAGTCGAATGATAAGCTTATTGTAATTGTGCCAAAAGATTGAATATAGAGTAAATTTGCATGCTATTTTGAACAAGCGCACATATGTGAACTTCGAGGGTGTCTGTCCAAGCAAATAATAAATATATATAATAAATATGTATATTATTTCCAAGTTTCCAATTGTTTGTAATTTGTCAACGTGTCTACGTGACGTAACATAACGGCAAAGAAAATCTTTTTGGCCAATTAATTGGGCCATTAACCTTATTTGAGTAAATCAATTGTAGCTCCATCCTGTTGGAACCACATGTCAGCAAGATTAATGCGACGTAATCGAGGTACGAGAAAATTTCGAATCATGTTCCCATACCGATCACCATTGACATTCTGACCATTATCGCTTTTGAAGGCTTATGGGCCAATGACTTCTCACCACACCAGTAATTTTCTCGGGACGTAAAAGTGTTTCGACAAAAGTTTATGGACTCTACCCACTCCAAATGTGGCAGTTCTGCTTATTTACGTACCCATTCAACCAGAAATGGGCTTCATTGGAAAGTAAAATTTTTAATGGATGAGTTTTTCGAATAAAACAATTATTTTGATTAGAAATTTTATCAATATGATTCATAATGGAACTTCAAAGCAAACTAAGCAAAAAGAAACCAGCAGCTGCTAAATGGGTGAGTTGTGAGGCTCTAACAAAACACGTTATATAAAGTTATGGCTTGTGTAAAGAAAAAAAGCCAAAAATTGTCATATTTACTGGCGAAGCTTCAAATCGAAAAGTTTGGCTTAAGAAAAGTAGAACAAAAAAATCAGAAAAATATGCAGCAAATAATCAAATACTTGCCAAAAGCGGTTCGATACAGTTTTCGTATCGTATTTCATAATAAAATTGATACAAATAGAAACTGTGATCACATTCAACGGATTTGTTATAAACAAAAATACCCATGAGTACAGATGATGAAAGTGTAGCGGCTTTCAAAAACAGCAGTTCTGCTCTGCTGTGTAAATTGAATAGTTAAGACTGGCTTTGAGTTTCCCTAGAGCTTGGGATTATTTATAATATCATTCTGAATTAAAATAATTTTTCAAACAATTAGCTTTATCAATTAGATTATGAATATTTGGAGAAATTATATCCTGAAGAGGCTGACCGATTAGGGAAATATCGAATATAAATAATAAAGATATGAAAAGTTGATGAAACAAGCAAAAGTATTGATTGGAGTAAATAAGCAAACGAATAATTAATTGTAAGTATTTCGTATCGATCTATTAATTAATTGATGCATTAAGTTCAATTTCGATAGATTAATTGTTCGAAAAGTGTTATAAAATATAATAAAATTATTCATGATAGAGTTATTTAGTTTTGCTGTTAATGTTCGATTGTATGTTCAAAGCAATTTAGTTAATGTAGCAAAATTACATGGAATAGTTCAACATTTTATTACGTGATTAGTTAGAAAAGTCAAGCACCAGTCTGCTGAATAACTTTACTTTTTGAGATATTACAATGTTGCGTTCAAAGAGCGAAATGTACGTACAAATAAACTGTGCGAAAATGCATTTTCAAGATTATTAATTTGATACTGAAGAAATAAATAAATAAATAAATAAATACAGTTTCTTTAAACAGCTTATTTTGGGAGCACGTGTCAGCAATTTGCAACCATTTGACGTTGACACGTGCATCCAATTGTAAGGCAAACAAAAGTAAACATCCACAAGAACTTCCTGTTACATTCGTCCAACCATCTTCTATTTTGGCAAGTCATTATTCATTCGCATTTACATACAGTGGGAACTGGAAATGGTCGAATGGCAAAATAGCGTTCCGTTGGAAGTTGATGTTTTTTACTTGGATCAGCACACAGTCTTCAATTCTTGTACAAATCGAGCCTTATGCGGGCAAAATCCCTTGAACGGACCCTTGCGATAGCCCCAGTTGTGCCGAGCGTCTTGTTGATATATCTGGACTGTTCTGCACACACTATCCACAACACGTTGGATATTTCCTTCAGTGTGGACAGACAGTACGTGGTCTTCCGGTACATGAAGTGTGTCTTACTTCGTCATGTTGTCGAAAATTTTCAACCAGGCTTTTGATACTGCACTGGACGTACACTCAATTAACAGCTGATTTCACGATGTCGAAGGTTTTCTTTCTTTTGTACAACTACTACATTTAAAACAAAAACGATTTATAAAATTTTGTTTTTGTTCCCAATATGATTAAGCGAAAGAAATAATTCTTTTGACATCGTGAAATACACAGCAAGAAATCAACAATAAGCACACTGCGTCACATAAATTGACTGTTGATTTTATGAATAAAATTCAACGAGTTTTGATCGCTATTCTGTTCCATTTCAAATTCTTTCAGTTTTCTTCACAAAATTCTTAATTTTGTCTGTGCTCAGTTGGGTGCTGCCAAGTTGAATGTTGCAAACATCTGATAGTATTTGAAGAATGCACGAAAAAATCCAGCACTTTTGCATTTTTTTCTTTTGGAATTTACACGATTTTTTCAATGAAATAAAAAGCTTGTTTAAGTATTTTCATAATTTTAAAATATTCTTGTGCCAAATATAAAAGAATCTCTATTTTAGAGAAACAAAAACAGCGGCAGTACAGTTTGTGAATTAAGTGTTATAAAAAAAGTAAAGGAACACTTTTATGAGAGGTGTTATTTATTGTGATTAAATTTATTTTTATTAATATTAATTTGTGTGTGTTGAAACCTGAATGTATTAAACGTGCAGTGTAAACGCAAAATCAGATGCTTATGTTTTTAGCGTTAAAACCAGGTTTTAAAGTGCATTGAAACAGGTTGACCTGTTAGAGCGCAGCACTTACTGAAGCCTGCCATATATGACACGTCAAATTTCCAACTGAAAAATTCATTCATGTCTTGTGTTACCTTAAAAAAAATAGCCTCTGTAAAAGTATTTTGTCAAAATGTTAATTATTTTCTTCTGACATCAGCTGTTTTTATTATGAAAAAATAATGAAAATAATTGAAATTTTTGTTGTTCATAATTTGGTTAATTTTACACCAACAACTTTTGTCAAAAGTGTTGTTATAACAGGTAGAGAACTATTTTTATAATTTAATTCAGCTGTGCTATACAGTGCAATTTTACTATGACTTGGGTCCGTTTCACATATAAAAACATGCCGTGTACAGCAGGCTTTAACACTGCGCTTCGTCAGCTCCAAGATACGAACTCGTATAATATCTTTTTATATGTATATAACATAGTCTACACCAAAGGTCATCACTAACAGAGCGGTTGTTGTAGTTTCTTACACTCTTTCTATAGACTTTCGCTAACAGTCGTGCAACCCAGGGTAGTGGTGATGACCCCTGGTCTACAGACAGGACAAATTTTTGGGAATATATTCCTTAAAGTATTTTTGTTTTGGGCAAAAATGCCGACATTGTCTTGTTGCTTTGCGATACTGGAATAATTCGACCGTTCCAATAAAACGTTTCAAAGTTTTCAATTTTAAATTATAAAAAACAGAAACTGTGCCAGAGGCAATTAACATTGACCGAATTTAATTATCCTTCTGCAAAATGATTGTGTTTGACAGACATGCTCCATCGCACAGGAGTTGACAAATCAGATGTAAAAAGCAGTGGTCTATGGCAGGTTTCAAGTGCCAAATAAACCACACCAGCGGTTGGGCAAGCAGGAAAATCGTGTTGCGTAGAATATGGCAGCGTTGTCGAGTTTTCCAAGCGCCTTGAAAATATTTCGGGCGCCATGCAGAATTTCTCACAAGTCGCTATGGAAACTATACTTTTATGTCTGAGTTCCGTGTGCTCTGTGTGGAAATGGAAAAGTGTGTTCGGCAAACAGCTTGCGGAGTTTATTTGGGAGCTTACAAAAATGAAAATCCTAAATAATTGATTTTTAAAGCTCTTTCGTATAGTTTAAATTTTTTAACCGTTGAGCTCTTAACAACGAAAAGGAGAACACTTTAGACCATTATTAACCATTAAAAAATATATATATATTCGAACAATTTTGCTCGTCACTGTGCTTAAGTATGCAGACAGACATGTTGTACTTCTAAATAACCAAAACATTGCACGCCACTTAATGAATTCAGTAGACCAACCTACCGAGTGGCAAAAGTTAATTTTGAAACTGTGCCACATGATGCATTCGAGTACTTTGGCTTCTACACAAACTATTTCACTTATATTCTTTACCCTCGTTGTGGCGTGAGGCGTTATTCTTTGTTTTTTGTCCTGTTCATATTTCAACACTGTATTACAAAGTTCACACACATGCCGTCGTGCCAGATTCACACCTTCGTTTTTGTTGTTATTAAAGAGCTTCCTAATTGTACACGACAGGACACCTTTAATTGCACGCTTTCAGATGTGAACTTTAAAGGTGTTTACAAATATTTATTGCTTTTATAAATCTAATTTTTGTTTTATTGTTCAACAAAAGTTGACTGTTAAAAAATGAAGCGCTTCGTTACGCCTTTCGTTTTTTAAATCATTGATGTCCATTTCATAACACAATTGCTTTGGCTAAAATCACACACACACACACACCTATATTCTTTAGTCGGCAGTGGAAAAATAAAAGGCTCTTGTTTACGGTATTAAAGGAAAATTACAACAATTACAACAAAAAGTCAAATATTATTACGATATAATAAAACTTTAATCAAACGTAGTCGACATCACCGGCTGTACTTTTCTTTTTCGAGAGGTTGTTGATTTACCCTGTTCTGCCTGTTCTGAAAAAAAATCAAGTTCTCATCAGTTCTCGACGTTTGGAGGTCTTGACTAATTCTGAGAATCCGCCACTAAAGCTGATTTCTTTTCTACAAAAGAGTGCAACATTTTTTACACTTTTTAGCAGAAAAAGAAATTTATTAGAAATTAATCCAACTTGATTTACGAAAGGTATTTACTGCTTTAAAACTCCTCCAAACTTCCATTATTTACAAAACAAGTGAAAAAATTTTACCTGTTTTCCAGAAAAGAGAACGCTATAAGTATGATTCAACTGCGGCTATGAAAGATCCGCTAACCTCAAAATGTTATACAATTCCAAATAGAAGCTAATTCTTAATCAGGCTTTATTTCGTTGTTTCTATTTAGTTATTGAAATCAATTTTATGAAATTTACTATTCGATACTTGTCTGTCGTGATTATTTATCTGTCGTACTCTTATTATAAATGAAATTTATTTGTTGAGTGCTTAAACAATTTCGATATATATTTCATTGTTAGTTTTACCAAATTATCAGTCGGCTTCAACCACGGTTTTGAAAAGTTTCAAACCTCTCTTCTTTACAAATAAATTTAAACATCTGTTTTGACTGTCGACCGTGTCGGACGTACTTTTGTTGAACTCTGCTTACATTTTTTGATTTTCTGGCAAAAACTGTTTTAATGAAAAAAAATACAATAAAATAAAAAACTTAAAAAAGCTATATTCTTATTGTTGTTACATTCTTTCGCATATTCGGTGCTTACAACAAAACAAACAATCAATAACAACAATATCATTTAAATTTTTGCATATTTCAATTCTCATTAATACCAACAACAACAACCATCGCTGCTGTTGTGATACAATAAGAGAAAATAAAAATAATAATTAGCAATATTTGTTCCTGCTCTGCTTTAAACCTGTTTTTACATTCTACACCTGATCCTCTTTATTCGAGTGATTTCAAAAATCAACTAACAACAAGTAATAAATAACAATAAAAAAAAACTGAAAAAGGTCACAAATAAAATATTTGTTAAATATGTCCTGCTCAAAACCTAAATGCCGCAACAAAACTGATGAGCCAATGGTATCTTGCTGGCTTTGTGATACTGTTTATCACGCTAAATGTGTTGATTTGGCTGCTCGAACTGCCGACAATCTGCGTAAAGATAAAGGCCTACGCTGGTGCTGTAAAAAATGTATTGCGCTTGATATTGAATTCTATTCATTCTGCAAAAACACGCATATAAAGTTTAACGAAATTCAAAATGATCTTAACAGCCTTTCTTTGAAATTTAATCAATACAAAAAATTACTTGAAAAAGGATCGTGCTCTCCTAAAAGAAAGAAACCTACAACTGACATCAATACTATTTTTGATGAAAAGGCTGAAAATGCGTTATCATTGCAGCCATTAATAGCAGAAAAAAATCCCGTCACTACTTCTGAGCCCTCGCCAAATTTTCCTGATTTACCTAACAACACAGCACCTGTTTCTCCTTCCTGTATAAATACTAATTCAATTTCCTCATCTGTTCCGATTAATTTTAATCCGCCAGTTACTGTTTTTAAACCGTCAAGTACCTCAATTAATTCAAATCCATCCGTTCCTGTTTTTAATTCTTCTAACAATCCAACTCTTAAAGTTATTTCACCAAAAAAAACTATATTTGCTGCTCGATTTGCATCCTCTACTACTACTGATGCTATTAAACATTATATAACAAATAAGATTGGCCTTAATATTGAAACGACTGTCTTTAAATTTAATTATTCTGAGCCAAAATAATCATACCTCAAAACTACTTTGATGCAATTGTGCATCTAGATTTTTGGCCGCCTAATGCTTTTATTCGTGAATATGAATGCAGAACTACACCAACGACTGATATTGTTCACTTGCCGAAATCATCGTCATCAAAAAACTAATTAAACTATCTGTAAATAAGCCCATTAATATTATATACCAAAATGTAAGAGGTCTCAACACTAAATTAAACAATCTTTTTATAAATAGTTTTGAATTTTGATTTGATTCGTATGTCTTACCGCCGTATCAAAGTAGACTTGCTCTAATAAAATTGCCTACACTAAAAAGTCGACGATCGACGTTGAGTGCTTTATTTGTTATGGGACTGGTTCGAGGCGATGTTGATTCGGAGTTCTTACTTAATCAACTATACTTCAACGTTCCTGTAAGACCTATCTTGGCATTAAAATATTACCGCTCTGTTTATGCTAATAATGATTCTTTTCGTCGCGCATGTGTCAACTTTAGCAAATGTTACCATGAACAAATGAACTTATCTAAGAGTAATACCGTATTGAAAAGAAATCTTATTTTATATTTAAATTCTTGAACTAATTTGTTATCTAGTCAGTAAGGATGTAAAATCTATTGACTTATTAAATAAATAAATAAGTGCGGTAGGCTCTGAAATTTATACAAACCAAACCGAGCAAATGACTTTTATTCAATATAAATCTATTTTATTTTTCTAAACTTTTATACAATTATAAATCGAATATACATATAACAGTTAAAGTATTTAAAATTTCATTTGAAATTAATTTGGGTTATTATAAAAATGTGATAATAAATTTGTCCGCCAAGTAAACGTGCTTACACAAATGGACAGCTCTTACAATGGAAAATATAAATAAAATCGACTAATATTTTTAAGCTTAAGGTCTTTAATTTTATATTTATTAAATTATAAATAGCTTTTCGATATTTCGTCACTCCTTTGTGTGACTTCTTTAGGAAATTTGTTTTGTATTTGATGTGAAAAAATTATTTTGTTTCATAAACAAAAATAATAATAATTTAATAAATATAAAAATAAAAACCTCAAGCTTAAAAATATTAGTCCATTTTATTAATAAAAAAAAAGAGCTCAAGAAACTAGAATAATTGAGAAAATATAAAATTAACTACTTCAAAGAATGTGATAAAAACAACGAACTGTGGTCTGATAAGAAATTTTTTGTACAAGTGCAAAAATTATCGTTAGTGAAACCTGTTCAATCCATAGTTTAATATATCGATAGCAGCCCGGCACTACTAGACTATATCTAACAAAATATACAATCAATTTTAGAAAAATAATACATGAAGAAAATAATGAAACGGTAACACTACCCGTGTTAAAACAAAAACGTGTTAACATCAGGTTGATACAGTTCTCGGATTCTTTTTCACAATAAAATTTGTGTAAATAGAAAACCGTTATCACATTCAACTAAGCCACCTAAACAGTGGTGATAAACACAATATACACATGAGCACTGAAGATGAAAGTGTTGCGACTGTCGAAAACAGATGTTCTGCTCTGCTGTGTAACTTCAATAAAACTGATGTTGACTTTCCTGTGTGCCTTGGAATATTTATCATCATGTCTTTCTGAGATTTTAATTAATTTCGAACAATTAGCCTAATTATTATTTTTATAATTAATTCAATTTAACATAGAAATATACAATCATCTCATATAGTTTTATTAATTCTTCCAAATCTATAACTTATCTGCTTGCAATTTGCTATTATAGTGTCTCACGAACTTAATATATGTATATCTATAAGATTTCCTTATTCGATTGCAAACAAACGAAGCCGGGCTAATGTTCATGAACATCTCCTATATGTACATATTTATAGATCAATCGTCATTATTAATTCTGTGAATATACGTAGTATGCATTTATCTACATACACGCATACATACATACATAGCAAACATGTATGGATGCACATATCTGCATAAGTATTTAGCTTGTATGTTTAGACTGTTAAATTTGCTCAAAGGTTCGTTTAACTTCAGAAATTTTGTCCATGTTAATGGCACAAAAGCTTTTGGCAGCAATTATTTGTATTTAAAAATTCAAATTTTTTTGTGCTTCGTATAACATTTTCAAATGGAAGCAATTCGAAAGATTTTATTTGTGCAGTAAAAAAGTAACTCGAAACCGAAATACATAAAACTAAAAATTAAAAATAAAATACATAAACGAGAAGTTCGTCAGTTGGTGAATTTGTGTGTGGATGATTGTTGCAGTTGTGCGGTATGAGTATTTTTAAATTTTTGTTGTTATTCTTTCACATTTTCTCAGTGAGTTGTTTGCGTTATCATTGAATCCTTAGCGCATAGTTTATCCATTTGTTCGTTATAGAATGAATTGAAATTAATACGATGTACTAAATTAATAAAACGATCCGAAGGATTAGCTGATGCAACATCATTTATTTGTTTAAGCAAACCAATTAGTAATCCAGTGAATTCCAGGTCGAAGCGTTTAACACGTTCTGAAAATGTATCAGTCGGTGCCAATGAAGATTCAGACTGTAATAGAAAGAAAATTAAATATTATTTATAAATGATCATGTCCATTTTTTCTTTTCAATACCATTTTAAGAAAAAAAAAATAAAAAAACAATTGTAATTTCAGAATATCTTTCATATTTTGTAGTTCTGAAATTTCAGTTTGTGAGATAAATTTTATATTAGTCTTTACATATTGCCGCTTATTTGAATACGATATATTTTTATTCATAAAATTGTTTTCAACTGACAAACTTTATATTTTCTTAACTCATCTGGGGTCGCTGAACGAATATAAAATTCATTTAATCTTTCTAAAAAGCTTTTTTTGAGATATTCGCTATAAACGTGATTTATTTTTCAATCAAGAAAAATTTACACCGTTGCAGCACATGTTTGTGTTAATCGGATAAAAATTCACTGAGTTACGGGCCTCTGATCTAAAAAATCTTACATTTTTTCAAATGTCAAGTCCCGTAGCTCAGTAAGCTTTTTTCTCCGATCAGCACATTATGAATGAATAAAAAATAATATCTTCTTAAGATTAAATGAATGTCATATTCGTGTTCAGCCATCCCCGATTAACTACGAAAACATCTCATTTTTTGAGGTTATGGAACAAACAAGGCAATTTGTGAACCAGTGCTATAGAAAAAGGTTATTAGCAGGCATTTGATGGAAATCGATTTCGAAGCAGAAACGTCATAAAATCGAAAAAGGTGTGATGACAACATATATTGTTCCTTCGTTTCCTGTCATTTATTATGACTTGCCAAATCTTATGAAACAGAAATGTTAATACAATTTGAAATATTTATGGAACTAAATAAAAAAGCAGTTCGAATCGGTGCGAATTCAAGAAGATCAATTTGGAGGATTATTAAATATATTTTACAATGACCGATTTTTTAATACTTGTCGTATTTCAAATTCTTTAATTAATTATTTTTTTTTTTTTTTGTAAAAAAAAACTATTTGAAGTTTGTGTTTAATTTTGTAGTTCGACAACTATTTAAAGTTAGTTTTTTTCCAATTCTATATTTTTGCAAATTAATTAAAAAAAAAAAGATCAAACGCCTTATCCAAATGTTATTAATATTCAAAATATACAAAACATAAATTTTTTATTTGTTTATAGCTGCAACGTTTTTTAGTATTTTTTTTTTTTTTAATTATAATTTTTAGTATTTGAAATTTCTGAACATTGGCATTTTTACACATTTTTGTATTTTTTGCGTTTTGTAGATAATTTTATTCAGTTGAAATTGTTGAAAAGAAATATTTGCATAATTTTTATGCACAAATCCAAGTGGGTTGTTTAACCTCATTATTTACTATTTTTTTATAAAAAAAAAATATACATATATTTTAAAACACTATAAGGAGATTCTAGCAAACAGTTTAAATATCCTAATTCTAAGATAAATATTGAATAAGATTAATCTATTTTGTTAAAAAAAAATACAAACCCATATCCTGTTTTTTTTTTTGTGCAGTTTTTGATTTTTCAAAGTTTCTTCCTAACCTAAATGGTGCTGGATGTTTTGTTTTTCTATCAGGTTGAACTCTACTGATGATTTGCGGCAAGAGTCAAGAAAAATGCAGGCATATAAACCCGCAGCAAATATTTAATATTTAATTGTAAAGCCGTTTTTTTTTGCAGAATTTTTTAAATATACCAAACCCTTTATGTTCATTTCTCATTTCTGATGCAGATATGAATTTTAAGTTCATAATTTAAAAACTCAAACATGCATGATATATAAAACCAAAGAATACAATTAAACTCACTCGCGTAAACACAAAGAAGTAACAAAGAATTGCAATGAGAAAACTCAAATAGATATTTCCATAAATCAGTTTTTCATGTAATGATTTTGTTAAATTTTAGAGATCGCTCTGTGTGGTCCAAGAATGGAAAACTTAATTTATTGTGTTCCAATTTCCATGCAAAAAATAATAGGGTTAGTTTCTTTTTGTTAACTGACTGATTCATAATTATATTAATTAGCAATGGTATTTAGGAGCACATTAATGCAAAATTTAATAATGTAAATGAAAAAATTAAAATAAATGACGACATTGAAAAATGGAAACCTTTTATGAAAAATACCTGTTTTTGACTTGAAAAGTCATAATCTGAATCGGAATTATCCTCGTCATTACTATCGCACATCATAGAAGTAAGTTCGGCATCAAGAAAGAGACGTTGCGATTTCTTTTATGTATGTTTAGAATAAAGATTCAATATAATAGATAAATAGTATTTGGACAACAAGATTTTTTGATTAGTTAAAAAATGCGAAAGAACTTAATATTGCAATCAAACTAATTATTTTCAATTTATAGGTAAAAAAAGATTAAAAAAAACTAAACACTCAAAACTTGTACAACAGAACAAGTGCAAGAAAAGTATAAATTTCTTAAAGTTTTAAGGAAAAAGTTTATAAAATTTTTAGTTACCTGTATAAATTCACAGAATTTCAAACATATATTACACATTTTAAATATGGATCGATTTAAAGCAGTAGTATCCGTTAGCATGCAGTTCTTAAGACATGAATCCAGAAAGTCCTGATGAAATGATAGCACTTCATCTACATTTTCCACCTATCAAAAAGGGCGAGAATAATAAAAACATTAATAAAACACAAATTTTATGATGTATGATAAAATATGAAACAATTTAATATTAAACCCATAAATAGTAAAGCAGAAAATCTTAAGTAAATTAAAAAGCATTTTATTTTCAACAGTTTATTAATTATCATCTTGATTAAAAGAAGAAACCAAACTAGCGGGGATATTATGACATTCATATCGACATTTGTGTTTAAATTCTATTAGAATTTTGATCGATATCGAATATGATTATTTAGCCTCAGTTCGCTCAACTTCTTCCAATGTTCATTAGCAAGTTTTGTAAATCCTACTCTTAAATAGTCCTGATACTTTTTTTAGCGAGTTTCGGGCATGAATACTTTATCGTTAAACATTTTACATTCCTCTTTTTCCGTCTTCGCCCATTTCCTCTAAATAAGTATTAATTTAAAGAACTGATAGAGGCAATGTTTTTGCATGTGCTGCTAAAACTCACTAGAAATAACAAATTTGCAATTGTTTTGCATAGAAAATATTAAATGTGGGGATTTTGAAATTCGTTTCACATCCTACTTATAAAGTATGTAGTTGGTTATGTTCATATTATGATGACCCATAAACTTGTTTTGTAAATCAAGTTAATATGAAATATAACATCACGAATACTAGTTCCCTCCAAATGTTTCTGCTTTCCCTTAATTTGCAATTGTGAAAAAAGTCACCGTGAATAACTTCATGCTAAATTAAAATTCTCCTGATCGCGAATGAACTTTTCTTTTTTCACTTTTCCCTTTAACTTACTCCCTTTATGTTCAATAGCAACAGAGTAGAATATGTCGTTCTTTTATAATTGCAATATAAGTTTACGAAATTTATTTTAAGGGCCAGGTCCGTTAATACGGCACAAGCTGATTTACATTTTATAGGCTTTGATTTGTTGTAACTCTTTGGTATGGTTTAATAATGCAATAATTATTTATAAAGTTGTTTTTTACTTTTCTATAAACTATTTATTTATTAGCAAAAATGTTTTCCTTCGAGAAGAATAAAATATTCACTAGCTATCTCACAAATTTGTTTGGCGGAAAAAAAGGCATAACTTGGAAGCAAACGCAATTTTTATATATTATAAACAAACAAATTAAATATATACAACAATTGTGTATATCGAGTTAAGGGTTGACTTTAATGTTCTTTGGAACTCTTACCTTGTTCATATTTTGTATAAATATGTGCCAGTTGGGTTCAATTACTTCGATCATCATGTAATATTCAAGATTCTGTACAGCATTCATCATACGTTGTCGTAACGTAAATGCTGACCTATAAAGTTCAGCCGCATGAGGCGAAAACTTTTTAGCAATAGAATTTTCTTTCCAAATCCTTTTTAATCACAAAGAAAATCAGCCTAGTTTTAAATTAAATCGTATATTATTAACTACTTACTTGCATAGTTGACGCTCAACATGCTTGCAGTAAAATAGCTGCCGGAACAACATTTGATACTTGGAAATTGCAATATGATTTAGTACTAAAGAAATTGGCCACTTGACTTCATAACGGAAAGCAAAACATTCCAAACCGTTTAAATCTAAACGATCATGAGTTTGCCAATACTCTGAAAGAAAGTTTGAAATATTAAGTATGATAGACGGATTATACCTAATATCTAACAGCTCTATCATTTATACCACAATGTAAATATTCTAAAACTACTGAGCATTGAGATTTATTTCAAATACATTTTTTGTGTCCTAGTATATTTCACGATCAACGAAAGCTATACCAAAAGCTAAAAGTTGTGATATATTCACTAGAATTTTCTTAGTTATGAAATTGTTATCTTTGAGGTAAATTAAGATTTTAATCGAACAAAAATATATATTTTATGATATAACATAAAACAAACTATTCTTTCAAATAAACTATCCTTTAATCGCATGAATAATATTTAACGCGAAAACAATTATGAAATTTACTTTTGTTTTACATGTTAAATAAGCAGTATATATTCCTAGAGCGATATTATTTAGTGTTTCTTTTACCTTCTTCGTTATTCATGATTTTCGACATTTGCGTAACCAAATCATAAGTCAGCAGCTCACAATGAACATCGTCTTTATAGGGATCATGTTTGGCTGAAGATAAACGTAGTGTTAAGCCCAATAAATTCTCCAATGCCATTGGAAAAACCTTATCAACGTTTTTGGCCAGTTCATCTTCACAGGCGTCCATAAATTGAGTAATAAAATCACCTTGATGCAATAATAAATAACGTTTTACTGACATTAAATGTCCCATTAAATCATTCTCTTTGAGTAATACTTCCAAAAGATTCTTAGAGGCAAAACGATAAGCGTTTTGTATAACGGCAATATGATTTTGGTTAGTGGGTGAAAATTGCAAATTCATAGTTTGTGGAGGCGTCACCTTTTTGCCACACTGCCTGATAACGTTTAAATATTTGCCAGTGCGCAAAATAATATCTGATACTTTTTCCAAAAAACATGGACTACGCTCCCGACGTATGGTATATCTATATAGATTATATTATTTAGATATAACATTAATATACTCTCAAGCCCCTTACCGTTTTTCCCAATAATCTGCTGAATAATGTTCAGGTAATTCCTCTCTTCTAATAACTTCATTGTCCTCGACCAAAAATTCTTGTTGTGGATCGTTAATAACACCTTTTTGTATCCACAATTGTAAAATATTCATGTAAGGCACCGCTGCTCTTTGTGTTAGTTGTATCATAAACTTTTGAGATTCCTCTTCGCCCGTTAAGGCACTAATTTGATTAAATAACAAAGTCAAAGCCTGTCCTCCACGCAATTCATTCTATAAGTTTTCTTTTAATATAAAATCCCAAAAACATGTTATTTTAAGTGAGACTTACGCTTACTATAAGCGATACGGCTCCCGCTAACACATCCATAGTGTTTAACGTTGGTCTTACATAAAACAACATTTTATGTAACGTTAAGTTACCGGCATCGAGTTCCGATTCCAACTGCGCCAATAACAGCTGAAATTTCAATGTAAAATTGTGCTTGTGTTAACATATTAAAAACATTAGTTTTCATAAATTGCACATTTTAATAAAAACATAATAAACTACATACACACTTGTCAAACATTTGTCCAAAAAAACGTAACCACACAACAAAAACCTTATAATTCAATCGAGTATTTATGGAGTTAAACAGTCTGTGTATGAAACTGCTTTACTGACAAGTGTGTACAGTTGATAAAGAAATTGTGTAAAAATAGAAGCAAATTCTTTAATAAAGTACCCTTTCGAGCGAGTACTTTTTCTGAAGGGTACTTTTTTCCATAAAGTTTTTTTTAAATATTTTTTACAAAAAGTATCTTTTGAAACGTTTTCGAAACCCACTTTTCTATGTAAATACATCTTCTTAAAAGAACTTTTTATATCAGCGCTCTTTTCATAAAGTACTATTCTCAACAGTTTATAACTACAGCTTAAAAAATTATATTTCCAAAATTCACAATATCAAATATTATAGTAAGAAATATACCATGTACTTATCAGAAGCATTGCTTCCAAAAAAAAAATATGGTGTTTCCAAAATATATTAGCTTTCTTAAGAATATGACAATTCTACAAATTTGCTTCTCTAAAAGTATTGTTTTCAACATATTTGATTGCAAAATTTCAAAAGATATATATATATATATATATATATATATATATATATATATATATAAATATATATTCGTATTCGTATTTTCAAATTATATTAAAACGAAACTACTAATATTTTTTGACCTTTACTGAACTCTTTAAAATTATGGGTTATACCCTCTTGTTGATCAAGTGATATATAAATAGGTGAATATGACATACATACTTACATAATAATCTTTTATCAAATTATTTAAAGCTTCACTTAGGGCTTGCAAGACCTGACTACAATTG
This sequence comes from Linnaemya vulpina, assembly GCA_963675445.1. Taxonomy (NCBI): domain Eukaryota; kingdom Metazoa; phylum Arthropoda; class Insecta; order Diptera; family Tachinidae; genus Linnaemya; species Linnaemya vulpina. The sequence continues at coordinate 62,234,732 of OY776280.1, read as the reverse complement.
GAAAATGTAGCCTTTTGTATAAACTTTTGTATGCATGTGTAGTGGGAGGCCAACGGCAAAATCTCTTGCGCAATATCACGCAAAGAACTATGAATTTGATCAGAAATTTTAAATTTCAGAATAAATGGTGCACTGCCAACGTTAGCGCAGCTTTCGGGCATTATATAAGATCCGCGCATTCCCGTCAAGCAATATATTAAATCATACAACAATAGATTTTCTTGGCTAGTTATTGGAATAGCCGCAATATTACTTTGATGAAACTGAAAGTTTTCAATATTATGGAAATCCCATATTGAATCAGAATTTTGGGTAGCTTTTGAAGAGGGGAATAGTTTGGAGCTCTTAAAGTTAGATCCATTTGTGTTGCCAGTAGATGTTGCTGTCGACATAAGAGCTGCGCTAATATTAGAATTATTTTGTGCGGTTCGACTTAAACCACCTGAGGCAGCCTGAACCACGCGTTCTTTAATCTAAATATAATAAAATGAACTATAATTAGTCCTAATTTTATTAAGTTTATGTGTATAAAACTTACATCAGATACAGTATCCGATTTAACAGCTTCAAATGCTTTTTCGGTAAGTACTGGCGTGGATGTTGAAAAATCCTTTTTGCGCATGGACTGCATGATATTAGTATCTGAATAATAGTTCAAAAAGTTAAGCAGGCAATAGAAGGGGTCTTTTCTGCAAAACACAATGATAGTTGTCACTCCGAAAAAACTATTTCTTTATACTGATCTACTCACTTCTCTAATAATTTTGCAGCTTCTTGCAGATGATCGCTGGCTTTTGCTTGATACTTTGATATGATTTCTAAAATTTTTAATAGTTTTCGGTTGTTTCGCTTCTCCTTGGTGATTCGAAATTCTCTCAATACATCATCTGCGCTAAAAGTTGCTCTGAAAGCATGCAAACAAAGTTTCCATGTATATATTTTAGAATTTGTGGTTTCAAGTGTTGTGCTATTTTAAAACTCTGTTTTTCGCGGTCCTACCCAGCGCAAATTTTTTATATGTATGTGTATTTGCCAAGAATAAGTTAGAATTAACATCTGGTGCTTTAAAGTATTGAACTTACTTTGAATGCTCAATTAATTTGTTTAGCGTTGCCCTAATTGGATCCTTTGTCGTTGTTTTTGGTACATCCATTTTGAGAAAATGTTTTCATCCAGAAATTTGTTTGTGTATTTTAACTGTTTTCAACTTAACATTGATTATTTGTTTTCCCGATTTTATTGCACACAGAAAGATAAACACAGTAGTACGAGCAATTAAAACAGAAAGTCTGTCATAGATAAACTCTTTCCATAAACTTTTGCACAAATCAAAAATTTTCAGTATTACTTTTGACAGTTGAGAGAGTTCACATTGTAATAGGCTTGTTACCCTGTGATTTCACCGTAGATACATCTTTACTAGATGACTAATTTATACCAGCTGATTAACTTAATGAATGTTTTACATCGAGAAAATACCTCTTTGATGTCTCATTCATACACAACATGTACACCCTAAGCAATAAATTGTAAGACCAAGAAGAAACAAATTAACAACATTCCTTAATGGAGTGCGACTCCACTGATTGTGAAACAAAAACGATGTATATTTTGTATATAATTATGTTTTGCTGTTGTATATTAATATTAGGACGAAAATTATTGTCCTAAAACTAATTTTCATATATGCAGCATTTTTATATAAAACCACCGAATTCTCGATTCGAAAACTTTTTGTTTGTGCAGTGTAGAGCTCTAGTTAACCATATATTTAATATAATCCATATGGTACTTATTCATTAAACATTCTTAATACAAGCTTATTTTGCATATTTGAATTCGAACGAAGTCTCTATGCTAATAATCAAGCGATTGGTAGACAATATGTGGTATTGTATAATATAAATAGTGTGTTAAAATTGTTGACTGAAGTGCTCACGTGTTGCATCTGTGGCTTTCTTTGACAACGCCAACCGCAGTATTATGCATGTATAGTTGCATTATTTTATTAGTATGCCTATAACTACACTTTATATATATTTTTCAAACGTTGTTAACAAGACTTTCTACGTGTCTTAATTTGCCGTTTTTTTTTAACAAATAATATGGTAACTGTGTCAGCCGTGAAAATATATGGTACACCACAACAAAGTGAATAGCAAATGTAAAAAGAAGGATAATTAAACGAAAAGCCGAAATTTGTGTTTACAAAACTTAAATACATGAAAGGTGTTAAAGTATAATAAAATAATACAAAAAAGATTGTGTGAATAAATATTTTGCGAGAATGGCTCATTCAATGTCAATGAAACAAATTGGTGCACGGCACATGAGTTGCGTTGTAGTAATAATGGAATGGAGCAATAAAATGGACTTGGTGGCTTACGGAACGGAAAAAGGAAAGTACACAACTTTTTGAATTGAATAAATAATGGAAGCAATGTGGAAATAAAAGTTATTTATAACCTCCTTAATCTTGTCCTATTGTTGGAAATACTATATATATATATATATATATATATATATATATATATATACATGTATATATACATATATATATATATATATATATATATATATATATATATATATACATGTATATATATATATATATATATATATATATATATAAATAAACATACATAAATATATATATATATATATATATACATATATATATATATATATATATATATATATATATATATGCGTGTGTATATATGTATGTATAAGATCAATTTTATCTGGCATAGTACAGGAGAAATAGTGATCCAACGTTTAAATTGGCAAAAGATAGTAACATTTCCTTCACCTGGGGAAGATATTAAGGTGAGATCCTTAAGTTGGCAATACGATGAGACAATAATTGCAGTTGGTATGTATTTCACAACAGTCATGAACATTATTTAATTGTTTATTGTTAATATTATAGGTTACAGCAATGGTCAGGTATCTTTATTAGATGTAGAAAGTGAAGAATGTATATCCAACTTATTCTACGAAGACGATATCAAGAATTTGTACTTTAGCAAAGCTATAAAGTCTCCTGATTATAGACAGCTGTACCGCAATAAAACAGAAGTAAATATATTCATAATCTAAAATACATATTTGTGCATAATATCTCGATTTCATATTTTGTAGTTAACCTTTGATTTCTTTTTGCCGCCATTGCCACATCTCAGTAGCTTAGGTGTGTCATCTAAATCTCAGGAGCATAAGTCTTTTGCTAAAGGAAGCCCATGTTTCCTAGTCGTTATACTAAAAAGTAAAGTTTATTTACTTCTACTGGGCGCCTTGAAATCGGGAACTATTGATATGTCACAACATGTTTCCCATCCTGATGAGTTAGAAGTTTACGATGTTCGTTTATGTGGCGACTTCAATGCTGTGTACGCCTTGTTACGGGATGGAAACCAATTGAAAATTCTACATTTCCATAATTCTGTATTAAAAGATTACATATCTCCCATGGTGCATTTGGCGCAACATTGTGCAAATATTTTGGAAACTAAAAAGTAAGATTAAAAAAATCCAAATCAAAAATATAAATAGCATAATAATTCAATTGTATGTAATCATATCGAAAGATATTTTGTCAATCTAATGAAAACTATGCATATAAAATAAAGAACTTCTTTATATATGACTTCTAGTTACATTAACAACACAATACAGTGCATGTTGGAGGCTTGGGAAACAGTTTTACTTGAAATGGATAATAAACTGACCAGCTATGCAAATAAGCAACCAGAAGGCTCACTATCTGCTGATTTTATGGAGTTATTGGTGTTCGGCTATGCCACATATGAAATCGAAGAATTTTTAATGAAGTAAGCAAGTATATTTTGTTCATTCTTAGTCTGTGTTCACACGAGTCATATCTTATTGACAAGATTCTTAATTTTTCTTCTTTGAACTTTTATTGGTGGTCATTCAATTCATATCTTGTTGACGATATGAATTGATGCATGTAGTTGTGTACGTTTTTGAAATTACGCATGAGAAATCAAAACGTACTGGCATGCGCATGAGTACTTGTTACGTTTCCACTCCTCCCTTTCGCCTATAAACTAGCAGCCATGTCAATAAAGTACGACTTGTATGAACACAGATTTATGAAAATGTATTCAAACTGCCTGCATTAATAGCTTTTATCAGATATTTCTTTACCCTCGTTTTTGCAGTATTTTTTTTTTTAATAAACTATTTTTGAAAGAAAAGAAGCTTATTTTTTCACTTAAAAAATAAAAACATCTTTGCCCAAAAAAGCGACTTCTTAAAAATTTTATTAGAAATGCCAAAATAAATTATTTTTAAAATATTGAAGCTCATTTCTCATTTTGAAAACAAAAGCTAAAATTTAAATTTTTACAAAAAAGTCGAATTAAAAAAAATTTTGGGAGCACCCTTCTCTTTATCTGTATTTTTGAAAATATGTCATTTTTAAAAGTACAGAAGCTTGTATTATATTATATGAAATGAAAGCTAAAAGTGAAAATTTTCGCGAGATATCTTTGCAAAATATATACTTTTTAAACATCTTGAAACGTCAGCTATTTAAACGAGTTGCAGTGAGTTAGACGTAGCACTTATACAAAAAATATAAAAATATGTTCGATTCGGAAATTAATTGTAATAAATGTGCGCCTATATGTTTTTTTAAATATTGTTCAAACTTGTTATAAAAATTTTTATATTATTACTTGCTTATCCACCAAGCTTACAAAAGTTTTACCATTTAATAGCTTCCTTCAATTATTATTACAAAACAGTTCTTTTGTAAGCTTGTTTTTTAAATTCTAACCTTTGACTAACATAAGTCTTCAGTTTTCTTCATTAAACAAATATTAGCAAGTATTTCAGTACAGTTTTCACAACAAATATATAAGCTTAAAGTTTATGGTAGTAATTTTGTTATAAGCTATTTATATATAGTTTTGGTTTAGTGGGATACATACATATATGTTAGTATATAAGCTTCTAAATATACATACTATACACATAAAATATATTCTCATCCATTTCTAAATTGCATTATCTTCCTGCCCATATAATACAAAATTTCGGAATTGTTACATTTTAAGGGAACTCACAGAAAAAGGTGTTAAAAAGCTTCAAAACTCTGTTGATTTGAGCTACTCTACAATACAGAGCTTGGTAGCGAAACCATTACAAATGGCATCCATAAATATGTTTTATTTTCTTAACACCATCAAAGGCCTATCCAGAATCAGTTATTATTATGAAGTAATTGGAAATAAATAATGTATAAAGTTATAAGTTAATGCTTATTTTGTAAAAAAATATATTTGTTTGAACAGCCTCTTGTCATGTGCGATGCTACTGAAGCAGCGTTGCGGGAATGCGGTGCATTTTTAATGAAAATTTTGGAACTCCAGCAAGTAATTGATCAGTGTGTTAACGATATGAAATTGTTTTTCTGTTGGCTCTGTGTAGTCATTGTGAGACTGCACCAGCAGGAAGTTACTGAGGACATGACGCAACTGTCCATGGAAGACACTATATATTTGGCAGAATTTTTAAATAGTTTTGAAGATAGTGTTATAGAAAATGGTATTATCATGCCACAACTAATCATAAACAGACAAGTAAATGTATATCTATATTCCTTTTTAGATGACGGAAGTGTTATAAAAAGAAAGTTTAATTTGGAAAAAGTTGGTCAGTATTTAGAAAATAAGCCTCTGCAGCAAATGGTTAAAACCGATGTACATCATTTGTGGCATAAACTGTTGGAAGAAAACGATTGTCTACGTACTTCACATTTACTTTACCCACATGAAAAACGTCTATCACTAACCCAGCAACGAGACAAACTGTTTGCGGCCATTGATAAAGTGTTTCATAAACCAAACGAAAGTATAAGTTTGGGATTCGAACTTGATGCATCCTTTACATGTTTTTCTTTTAATGAAAATTCTGATTTTAATTTTGATTTCATTCGAACATCACATTACGTAAGTGAAATTAAGAAGCGCGATCTTATGCTTGTTACTATTGGTTGGCAGGATTGTTTGATTATGGAATTCGATGCTAACTTTACCCATTTAAAATGTTTTCGATTGCAAACAACGCCAGGACCATTTACTAAAGATATCAAGATTGGTTTTGAACATTTAAAATTTATTGATATGCAATTCTACAACGATAGCGTGCTATCAATTTTATTGCGGAAAGAAAATGAAACATTAAAACATCAGAGTTGCTTCCTACAATTTCCCTTAGATCAAATAAGTGGAAAATGCTCTTTACATGTTCTGCCACAGAATTTGAATTTAGGTGATTTAGTCATTGGCCATAGTATATTCGACATAGTAGATATTACCAACTTCAAGTCCATTGAAAGTAGTTGTACTAGCTTGGCTGTATCTGGGTGCAGAAAGGTATATGAAAAATAAATATAATCTCACATATATTTTAATTCCCTTTTTTTCATAGGTTGCTTCTGTATTAGCTGAAGACCGCAAAAAAATGATTGTTTTCGAAATGGAAATTGAGGATGATGAAGACGAAACAGAGGTGTCTCAAAATTCCATGCTAGACTTAAGTAAAGAATCTGCAGTTTCATAATGAAAAATATTTTTCAAACTAATTACAAAAGAAATTAAATTGAAACCAATTACAATAAATAAAAAATGAATTGAATTGGTTTGGTTGGAAAAAAATCAGCACACGACTCCGGTGAGTTTCAAGAAAAATTCTTCTGATCGTAAACTTAAAAAAAATATATTTCATTTTCTGATTTAAAAATATTTTTTTTTTTTTTTTTATTTATTTTGTTCTTCATATCTTATTAAAGTGGCTAGGAACGATACAAGTCTATTAATTTTAAAACATTTTAAAAAGGAATACTAACAACGATTAGTATATTGCATGTATATTTATATTACAATATATACTGATGGACATCTTCGACCACTGTGAACTGTTCCACTGTGCACAGTATAATTCACACTTATTTTAAGTAATCATGAATATGCATATATGTTCTTATTTATATGTATGTAAAATTTTCCTATGATGCTGTGAAAGAAATATATTTCTAATATTAAACTTAGTATTATGTAGGCAGATTTGTATTGTTTACAAACAAATCAAATATTTACAGACATACACACATACATAAGTATATATGCACATGTCCATTTATATCCATACACATTTCGTGACATATTTTAATTATTCGACAACTTTCCACAAAATTCCACATACCGTTCTGTATTGTCATAGCAAAAAATATATTATTGTGTTGTCTTCTAAATATACAATCAGGAATCGCCCACTCAAAGTATGCTGCTTACTCAAAAGCATGTTCTTACTTAAGTATGTAACTACCTGCCGAAAGCGAATTATCAAGTTCAAGTATTTTTTTTATAAGATTTCGGCTTACGATATAATCGATGATTTGGATTTACACCTACTATGATTATTTCAATTTTTTATTTATTTAAATATATTTCTTAGACATACATGCAAACGTACATATCTAGTTAGCACGATTAATTTTGTATAACCATTTCTTAATAAGCATCTAAATAAAAATATATGATTCAGATAAAAAAATAATAAATAATAAAAAAAAATAATAATAAGGAAAAAAATATTTACAATATTTTTCGTCATTAGCCCGAGCTGTTTCGGCCGTACTAGTGCTGGCATACTATCGATATGTTACATTTCATTATTACAACTTCATTGAAAGTGTACATCACTAAGCCAAAACTAAATATGTAGGAAATAGTTTATAAAAAGCTTGCTACAATTTTTAGAATATAATAATTTTTTGCAATCATCAAAAAGCAAATACCCGCATTATATCATTTCAGTTTTTCAATGAATTTTACAAATGTTTCATGTATCTCAAAATTAGTATGTACATATGTATATTTGAACGTCTTCAATTATAAAGAAAAATTTCATAAAAAACACAAAACTAAAGTGGTACAAGTGTTTGGAAGCAAAGTTATAAAATATGTACCAAATAATAACAATATTTATTAAAAATTATTGATAAGTTTATTCCCCAATATAGTTACATACATATGTGTATATCGCGTAATCTCATATTTATTTATACAGAAGGGATGCATGTTTTGAGTACTATTTCTCAACGCCATGTTAAGAGAATATCAAAAATAGGGCACTTCTTGTAAACTAAAATTATTTGTGCAAAGTATTTTAATGTTGAGGTATTTACCTGTACTCGTAGATATAGTTCTCTTAGTCCAGATTCACTTGGAAAAGATTTTGTTGCTCATCTTTTAAGTTTGTTATAGATGGTGGAGAGGAGAGCGGTATTTGTTACGGAGCTGCTTGTCCTCGGGAAGTTCATTTTGTTCTGCTATTCGAAATTATTATTTGTGATTTCTTTTCGTTCTCTAACCCTGGGAAAAATTTTCTAATAAGAATTAAATAAAATGATCCATCAAATAATATATACAATATACATATTTTCTAATAGGAATTAAATAAAATGACCTATCATATAGTATATACAATATAATATGTACTGGCATATTATTTATAGATCACATATTAATTTTAATTTACGTCTAGGTAATTGCGGCGCTGTAAGTTTATATAATAACCCAATACATAACTTGATTGTGCAAAATGCTTAGGATGCATATTGATTGATTTAATTAAAATAATAAAACAACAATTCAGAATTAAGACTAAAAAAACTACATTGGCTTCTTGGATCAAAATCCAAATAAAGTTTAGAAAATAAAATAATGCTGTGTAAAAATATTTCAAACCCTCTTTGGAATTATGGAACAGCTAGCAACTAAAATATTGAAAGTTTGCAAAGATACATACCAGTCTCAAACTACGCTTGATAACAAACGCTCCGTGGTTAATATCAAATAATAAAATACATAATGGTTTCAATATTCCGAACTTAAAATATGTAATTAGAAGTAGTAAAACCTATTTAGAAAGACTACGTCAACATATCAACTCTCTTGGCATTACTCTTCTTGATGATACCAATGGAATCACCAGAATTAAAAGACACCATATTTTGGACCTTCCTTTTAGAAACTATTTTTACTTTTGCTTGCATTATATGAAATGTACTTTTTAGTTATTTCTTAATATTCTGTTAATTATATTATTCACACTAACAGTCGATACCAATTTTTTCGCTATTTGTTTTACAAATATTCACACAAAGTATTAAGAAATAATATGGGAGATTTCTTTACAAATAAGATCGCTTATAGAATATATAAGAGCACGTGCTTTTTCCCTCGTGTTTCTTCATCTGCTGATTGGCAGTTCCAACTCATATACAACAATAAGAGGATCTTAATAAATATTGGTGGCTAACTCAATAAAAATTCTTTGATTTTAACCCTTGACCTTACGTTTTACCTTTATTATTAATAGTAAGATTTTTATTATATTTTTGCTTACTACTAATCTGGATACCAAATTTTTATTATATATATAATTATATATAATTAACCGAAAAATTAAATTAATTATTAAATACGTTTATACTTGAGAGCTCGTTAAAATGGGACTTTGTATATAAATAATATCATTACACTTTTTGTTTTATTCTAAACATATATTTAATAAATATAAAAAAAAAAAAAATACAACAATTAAAGGTCCTGACGTTCTTCGTTTGCTGTATTATTGGGGCTACATAACAGATAATTGTACTCAAGCAGGAACTATAGAGCAACCCATGCATATTAGTTTATGAAAATATTTATTTTGTGTTTTGTCAAAGAGACGGTTTTGTGGTTTTTCAGTAATTTTACAATGCCAAAAAAATAAGGTAGTTACTAAGACAAAAATATATAGCGGTCAGTATGGAAAAATTTTAACGGTTAAACACAAACCTCCAAAAAATTGAAAAATTTTTTATATAGTTTACGATTGCTTTAGTAATAATGAGAGGTTGCACCATGAAAAATCGTCAATATAAGTAGATGACATTAATTTTTAGCACCTAAGTTGTCAAAATGATAATTCGTCGGGTCTGGCAGCTTTGAATGTACTAAATAAAAACACCATACAAACTAAAATATAAAACAGTCTTGAAGATAAAAGCAAAGTGCACACATTAAAAATAAATCTCCACGCAGGTTCGAGATAAAAATATAATTTCTCTTACAAAATAAAAATAAGTAATCTAACAACGAAACCAAAGTTTATTATAACAAGAAACGCATACTTATACACTCAAAAGCTAAAAAAAAATTTGGTGAAACTTATAATTGTGAAATAAAATTCTAGAAGTAAAAAAATCATATACAATGGCCGATTCTAACAAACGTAATATTCCTATCAAATTGGGTGACTTCAGCGTAATCGATACAGAGTTCAGCAGTATAAGAGAACGTTTTGATTCCGAAATGCGCAAAATGGAAGAAGAAATGGCGAAGTTTCGCCATGAGCTAATGAACCGCGAAGCTAATTTCTTTGAAAGCACCAGGTAACATATGGGATATACATACATATGTAAAATATGTTTTTTTTATAAGTAACCTAATAACGGCTGGAAATGCAATTGTCGATAAACATAATTTGATTATTAAACGTCGTAAAAAGGAAACGGACATGTATAATATAACAGTTATTTTTTATACAATTGCTTATACTTTAAGCTGCCTTTATAGGGTGGTTTAAAGTTCATACCTGACTTTGGAACGCATATTTTTCTAGTTATTGATATTGTCATTAAAAAATAAGGGTTTTCACTATATTTAGTCAGTTTTGGTATTATTTGAAAGTTTTCAAAAACAGTTTCGTCGATATGAATTTTCGCAAAAATTACAACCAACTTGGTTGCTTATTTGCTCGAAAACTCTTACTAGAACTATTTTTTCCAACAGATTATTTAATTCTTCACATTTCAATACGCATACTTACATACATCAAATCTTCAGATGGTAACAACGTACGGTATGCCTTTTATGCTTAAAATAATTTTTTCTAATGGCAGGTAATAAAATGCGAATTTCTGGAAGAAAACTTTCATATGTGGTATGAATCAAGCAAAAACTATTTGGATGTTTTTTTTTCAAAAACTGAAAATACTTAAATTTATTTCTTATGTATATCATCAAATATAAGCCTATTAGGTCCACATTTTTGTTTTTAATTTCAATAACTTTTGAACGCTATTATATGTCTTGTGTTCTATTTTTTGTAGCAATACTATTTTAAAAATATTAGGTATCTTATTTTCCATCAGAGAGCATTTAGTCTTGTTTATATTTCAATTTAGTATACTTATGTAGAACGAAATAGGAAGCACTTCTGCGATTTAAGCGAAGAATATATTTCTTGAAGATATATTTCATTATAACATAATTCCCGGTTTGTTTTTAAAGTATACTTGAAGTACACATTATATTTTACGAACACACCAACAAAAGTATAGAAAGTGTAGGTATAAACTTTAATAAAAATCGACTGTCTGATTTTTGAAATACAATAAGAAAAATAGTTGCTTTGTGTAGAAGGGCCATTAACAAGTTATTCAAAAATATTAGCACATATAGAACGAAAACTGAAAGAAAATACTAATAAGGACTTAACTGTTTCTACTACAACAGGAAATACGATTTCAATACTTTAACAAAATGTATGTATACATACATTCAGTTTATGAAGAGTTGTTAACCTGTAATGTCACAAATAACGAATCGCGGGTATTTAAACAAATATATATATATATATATATATATATATATATATATAATATATATATATATATATATATATATATATATATATATAATATATATATATATAAATATATATATATATATATATATATAATATATATATATATATATATATATATATATATATATATAATATGGATTTTCAGGCACTTTCTATTTTTCTGGATAAAAAATATGGAAGATATGCAAACGCAAACTATTTTTCGCATTCAGAAAAATAGTTGTAGCATTCTGTTTTGACCCATGCAATTTTTCTATTCTACCAATATAGTATAACTGTTTTAAATTTAACGATCAGTTTCTTATCAACGCGAATTAATACCAGATAGCGTATTAAAATTTTGTATATTTCTATGTTAGCATTTGGCGATATATAAAATAAAAATATATCAAATTCTGAGATTGATCCAACTCTATGGAACTTTGTTTTTTAACGTTTCAGATCCGTATAATAGCTTTAGTTGACTTATTTCATTTTAAGAGATTTATATGTACATGCCTTGATGGTTTTCGTGAAGAAAGGATTTACCTTTAGTAATAAGAATTTTATATTTTTCTGGATAGGTTTATAAAGTTTTCCGAAAATAAATTTTAGATATATTTTAGATATTTCTCCAGACAAGCTTTTGAGCTTTGCGGAATTAATGTAAATATAGTTGAAATGAATGAATGAAAATTATATAGAGTTTGTTGGCTCTTCTTTTCTAAAAGCTCTGTACAAACCAATTTTCTAATGTGCACATTTATATTATACACAAACACATTCACATGAATCTACACACATCCATATGTAAGTGTCATGAGGTCACAGTTTCTTTTAATCCAAAACAGTATTATTGGCTTTTTCCATGACTCATGAATAAAGTTCGTGTCTTTCAGCCCACTTAATATACTTACTATGCATGTACATATATGCATATATATGTATGTATAAATATTAAGTCTGTTCCAGGTTCATAATGAAATGCCAAAGTTGCTAGAATGCTGTAACGCAATAATTCCACATTTCTTGGTATTAATGCTCCTTACTTTTGCAATTTTAGTTTAGTGATCTTATAATGCCCAATAAATCAGTGGTTATTTAAATGTTATTTAACTTTAAATGCCATTTAAATACCAAATTTCGTTTTTCACCACAAACTTAAATAAGACTCAAATGCCCCTCACTGGCCATTTGTTTGCAACACACAAAATTATAAAAATAAAAATTGGCTTTGCAATATCTATAAAAAATATGAAAAATTATACGCTTACAACTTCTGGTTGGTTTAAAAAGCTTTATATTTTACTTTTTAATATAACTTTGCATAAAAAGTTTCATTTAAATGTAAACAAAAAATAACTGATAATTTGATTCCAAATTGTTACCCGGTTTCACCCGGAACAGACTTATTTATTCCATATACATTATCTATTATATACATATGATGCATACATGTATAAACAAATACATAATGATAAGAAAAAGCTATGAAGAATAAGAAAATACAAAAAAGATCTAATTGGGTTTCATCAAAATTATTTTATGTGATAAAACCTGGTTTTAACACTTCATTTACTACAAAAATTCAGTGCGAAAACACTAAAATAATATAAATCTTAAAACAATTTTTAATATGTACTTGAATATCAAAAATATGATTATTCATAGATAAATACATACTTACATATGCATGTACTTACTAACCATGTGCACAAGAGGCTAAAATATTAACAATATCGGATTTCTTTTAAGAGGAAATAGTACATATACTAGTGGTCGCAAATAAAGATTACAGAAACAGCAATAAAAGAAAACAATTTTACAAGAATTAAGAAAACTATTAGTTAAAATAATTTAGTTTCCGATTGAAATGAAAGTAATATAAACATCAATGTGTACAATATCAAAATAACTTTTTAATAAACAATTTAAGTTAAATTATGATGTTTTAAACACCATTTGCAAAATAATCAAAAATATTTATTATAATTTTCTTCTTAAAATCGTATTGATAATATTGAATTTGAGTAGGAACTTTTAAATTTAAATACAGTATTAATTATCCTGTTGATGGCTAAAGGAATAAATTTTATGTAGATTTTGTAAAAGAGAAGGAATAAAAAAGATAAAAAATATTGTAACCAAGCAAAACGTGTTGTGCTCACGTACAGAACATGCATACATATATATGCACATATGTACATACGTACGTGCATAAATATGTACACATGTTCATATATTTTTACCATTGCCAACAAATTAATTTAGCCAGGCAACAGACATTTATCCCACATTTTCTGAGCGACAGTCTACCATTTCAGCCAACGCGTTGGCACGGTTATAAAAATGTATATTTTTGTAGGTATAAGTCAGTGTTGCCGGCTAATAGTTATAGTAGTTATAAAATAAATTATATAAGTTAAAATATGTTTTTTACCAATACTAAAACGATGTCTTCAGTATATGGACAGCCCCACATCATCTAATGTAATCTTTATAGGTGTTTGTGTGATTTTTGTTAAGTTCATGAAATGTCCAAGCATGAATCCAATCATACTATAGTATTCTTAAAATATTCTTTACATAATTTCTTTTTATTGATAAGAATACCATCTAATTTTCAACTAATTAGAAAATCTAATTCTTGCTGAAAATAGCTTATCACTTGTTGACGATCGAGCCGAAGCCCTCAATTAATACTTCCTAGAATTAGTAATTCTACTTACGATATAAAGCGAGAGTAAGAGTCTGCAAAATCTACGGCAACGTTCAATATTTAAATGTGCAACTTTCAATTCACATATGCACTTGATATATATATATATATATATATATATATATATATATATATATATATCATTTTACTAGGAAATTTCTTATATTTATATATATCATTCATGGGTATACGGATTTGTTAACGTGGATATTTTACTGGCGGAAAATAAAATAATTTCACAAAATTAAAAAATATATTCGTTATTATGAATAGACAAAAGTATAAAAAAAAATGTTGTTGTAACGACCATAAATATAAGATGCCAAAGTGTAAATGCGAAAATGCAATAAAACGAAAGAATTTTGGTGATTATAGCTTTAACTGTTGCACGATACTAGGTAGTTCAGAAGAAAACTACATTTTCAAAGAGATCGGCACAAAAATAATATTAAGTATAAGGCTAAAATAATTCAACACAAAAAGATCGAGTGATGACGATGGTCGGTATATACTTGAATTTGGTTGAAATTATATATAAAAAAAAATAAAATATTTTAGGAATATTTCTGTGCATTGGCGTATGCCATTCAAATGTAGTACAAGTTCTAAACAGTGTACTAAATAGCATAGAATGCAAATATGTACGGCCTATGGTGGCAATCATGCATCAAGAGAAATCTCAACAGCATCAACCATAGGGCAGATGACCCTAAATGTCCGCGTCGAAGAGAATATCTTGAAATTCAGTTGGGCAACACTGGTTTAGAGTAATCGTATGAAAGACAACAAAAGTCACATTCTCTCTTCGAGGTGATGTCATGCTTGGACTGTTTTTAAAAATAAACTTTCAATTAGACGTATATATACGTACATACATCCATCGGTATGCATGTAGTTATGTGCATACATTGGTATTTGTTAATATTTTTTTGTTTAGTGTCTATAGATTTTTCACATTCAGATTGGAAGAAAATAAATAAGATGTACCTTGTTCTAGAGAAAACATTGGGTTTTCATC
This sequence comes from Linnaemya vulpina, assembly GCA_963675445.1. Lineage (NCBI taxonomy): Eukaryota > Metazoa > Arthropoda > Insecta > Diptera > Tachinidae > Linnaemya > Linnaemya vulpina. The sequence continues at coordinate 62,219,280 of OY776280.1, read as the reverse complement.
TCGAATGTGTATGTACATATCTACTTATGGATGTGTGTATTTACCCATATAGTAGATAATTTCTTGAAATCTAGAAAGGTGTTTATGGTTTATTTTAAAATAAGAATAAAAGAATAAATTCAAAAAGAAGCTTAAATATTTATATTTCTGCTTTGTGAAAATTACATTGGTTTCGATATCTTTAATATTACTATATATATTCCTGTTTAAATATGTGTCAAAATCTTGATAAACGTTAAATTTCTTATGTAAGAAATGGATACTGAACTAGCAAGACATTGATACAGCTGGAGTTTAGTAAAGATTCCGCATCATTGCTTGATCTTTAATAAATTGTAACCGTCTTGATTATCAATTTGGAAGAGGGAGATAATTCCTTTTCAAAGAATTTACCACGTCATGTTACATAAAAAAACAAACAAATCTCTAAACTGTTACAAGTATAATTTTTGTTTAAAAATAGTTCTTGACATTCTATTATATATCTTTTTTTAAGTTTTACAAACTTTATTGTTTACTTTTAATCACATTTTGTTCATAATAATAGAATCAAATGAAGCACACATACATATATGTATAGATGTCTTCCATTGGAAAAGATTATTTGAAAATTTGTTAAATTATTCGAGATATTTGAACGATTCAAACCAGTCTCTCGATTAATCGATGAATTTCATAAAACCGAAATCGATTAATGCGTTGCTCGAACAACACCAATAATACAAATTTGCCGTTGCGTAAATGCTGAAGTAAACAGAATCAAATGTATTTCACTTTTTATTTCAAATTTTGCTCAATATATTTATTAACCCCCTAATTCAAAAACGATTGTTAAACTTAATGAATGCTTTAAGGGATCTAATTTTAATTTAAGGGAACCATACAAAATTCATACCTTTAGGAAACTTTATTTTTAATAATCGTTTATAAATAACAGCGTAGTTATGGTGTGGTAAAGTATATATATATATATATATATATATATATATATATATATATATATGTGTGTGTGTGTATATATGTCATTAGTTAATTCACCAAATCGTCGGTAGGATTTAACTCAAATGCAAAATTACGAAATCTCTCTGTTTAGTCACACACTTTCAAAAACAAATTGAGAATTAAATATAAATTGTTTTCGTTAATAAGAAGCTAACGCGAAGCAGGTGTTATTCAAATCTTGGAATTGCTGTTGCAAAACAAAGAAAAAAGTCCAACCAATTTTTGTAGAAGAACATTACAGCAGCAACGCTGATACAGCGGTAAACACTGTTTATAAATATTTACGTTCCAATCACTTCCATATATTTTGTGACAGTTATATTTTCGTTTTCAACAGACCTTTGTTTGAATAACCTCATTTTGTCAACTGTATTAAACGTAATTTAAATTTTATCGAAAATCATCCGACGAAAATGTTTAAACAACACCGATAGTTAATTATGGAAGGTTTACAACGCAGTGTCGAAATTTCACTATATTATTTGAACAGTATTTAGATTACTTTGGCTCCACGTACATATGTTCTGTAACGAGTATGAAACTTTTATTACGTTGGGATAAACAGGACATTTGCTATACGCATGATTATTACAGAACCAAAATAATATATTAGTGACTCTTATTTTAGTTTAACTTGAAAGTTATTAACAAAAATCGAAACACAACATTTAGACGCATTAGCCATTATCTAAAGTTTTCTTTGGCCGTCAAAGAGTGATGAATATGGTAAGAGATATGTCCACAACATATCAATAATAGAGAAGTACCAGGTTATTATTGCAAAAAATATCCATCAGAATACTGTAAATATTCTGGTGTTATATATATATATATATATATATATATATATATATATATACATTTGTTTCGATAGCAGAAAAATTCTGATGTGTAATTTTTTTACATATAGAAATGTATATTATTGCTTGATGGCCTTGAGTATTAAAAATTTAATATGAGTTTTCGTGTGCTAAAAAAATAAAAGTTTGCTTACCAATTAATTTCACAATAACCTATTGTCTTTATTTAATCCCTATAATTCCAACAGACTATATTTTGCTGCTAAGATGAACGTATGTTTGATTATATGGATGTAGGTGCCTATTTTTTTTTTTCTATTAGTACGTTTATAAAATTAAAATAGAGTACTCATAATTTGCATGATCTCATCTTTGTAAATATATGTTTACATATGTATGCACATACATAAGTAATTTTGTATCGATACATAATGATAATAAAGATGATAAATTCGAAGTTGTATGCATTTAAAATTAAATATTTGTTGTTATATATTTAAACAACAGTAAAATATTTTATAAACACCTCTGACTGAACATATGTCTGTACATACATACATGCATATGTATGTATGATATGTACTTGCTATAGTGCTGCATGATCTAAGTCATTCAGTACAGTTACGGAATCTTTCGTTTATGAAACGATATGAGTTAGATTCCATATCATCAATATATTCCTTTTTTAAATTTCTTTCATTTTCTGTTTTGTTTAAAATTGTCTGTGTAAGTGGTGTTTGTTTTTTCATGCACTTTTTGGAATTCCGGGGGAGTGGGAAATAACATGAAAATTCACGAAATCCTGGGAACTCCCGAAGATTGGGTAATATAATGAAAGGTTTATCATAACTTAATTTGCTGTGCTGTTCTATGCTTTTGAGCTCTTCTGATTAGATGTATAATGTCAAATGTCATATCTGATTAGTTTGTGAAATTGATCGAAGAAGCCGTTGAAAATTTATTCTAAAAAAAAATACCTTGAAATTATTTCGTCAATTTTTTTCGGACATAATACCGGTTTGAATCGGTTCAAATTCACAGAAGAGCTCTTCTGAACGCAAGCTTGTTTGGTTAGATTCGGTCAAGTCGTTACAAAGATATAAACAGGTCACATACTTTTACACATATACCCACAGACATAGTTACACCCTTACAAAATTAGTCAGAAATGCTTTCTAGATACTCAAAACGTCGTGATCTAATGAGAACTAAATTTTTGCAAAACTGCTAAAACTAAAACTCTCTTTTTTAATCCAATTAAAAATGGAATTTGTAATGAATACATTCTTTTAAATCTTTAACTACAGCCCACATGGTGAAAATAAACATATTACTTTTAGTAACAACAATACTCGCGACTTATTGAATGAGTAATATTTATTAATGGGAATGTGCGTTTTCAAATGATAATAATTTAAAAAAATTTATTTATTACCGATTAAATTTTCAAGTTCAGAATAGTGGGCGGCTTTCTATATATTTGCTTCGACTCTTTAAAGCATCAAAGATTGAAAATGGAAGCATAATACATTGAAAAAAATTTGTATACGCATACAAACATGTCTATACATACATACGTTACGTACATATGATATTGGAATGACAAAGTGAATGCAAATTGTGTGATACAATAAATTGTTAGTTAAGTCAGGTTTTATTAACTGTACTCTGAATTACAATTTATTTGTTTTAGGCGTTTTGTTGAGTTATGAGAAATTTTACATTTTCTCTTAACAACATTTAAATAATACAATAACCATAAAAGGCAATTTTTCTGTGTACCTATCGAATGATTGAAACTTAAAGATGAAAATACATATATGAATAATGTAATGTTTTGTAGGTTGGATAATAGAAAAAGTATATAAACAGAAAAACGTTTCAGTGTATGAAGAATTATTTAAGCTTGTCAGACCTGTCTTAGTCTATATTAAAATAAAAAATGTGGAAAACTATTGAACCTATTGACCATCCTTGTAATGTTTTGTTATGCTATTCTATGCTGTTGAGCTCTTCGTGTAAAACACTATAACTTTTGAATATATCAAATGATTTCGACGTGATAAACGGTGATTGATGCATTTTTCGATTTACTATAAAATAGTCAAGAACGCTAAATGATCAGATATATTAATTTCAGAGGTTTTAAATAAAATCACTTTTTTCGTTGACGATATCTTACGTTTGCAGTGGTCCATGTGGTTTTTAATCCATTAAAAATTTACTTCAAAAAAAATTTCTAATATGATATTATGAAATACTTCAATTAAATTTTTTTGAGTTGAAGAAATTTAATTCATTGTTATTTAAGCCATAGTTACAAATATTTACATTAATTGAGCAGCCACAAGTATATGTGCAAGTTATGTGGAATAAGCTTCCTGCAGGGCTTAAATCTATGTCCACAGACAATATCTACAAGTAAAAGTGGTATTTTCGGCTGTGCCGCATCTTTTATAACCTTACCGATGTATGGCTGTTGCTTTTATCTACCAACAGAAGGTTCAATTTTCCAACTACGGAATTGTAATTTTGATTTTGTTTGCTTTTTAATACCAATTTATTTCTTTCTCAATTTCGTATTTTTCATTTTGCTGGTTTTTAATATCATTCTATTTCTTTATAAGATTTTTAAGAGTATACAAATAACTATGGCTACATGTAATAACATTGAGCACAATTTTAGATATGGATCAATTAATATTTATATAGTTTATAATTAATGAAAATTAAGTAATATATTTTTAATGTTAAAAATTAAATTAAATAAATTTTTATTAATTTTAAACTGAATTATAAGATATAAAAATATGTATGTATGTTCTACATGGTAATTTTATACCATGATAATTACATTGCTTGAATTAAAAAGTTTTTTAATTTTTGAAATTTTTGATGAAATAGTCTTCCATTTTTGTTTAGTATATTTTAGCATTCTTTAATAAAGTTCTAGCATTTTTACCTCATTATGTTTTTGCAACACCAGTTTCTTGACACATACAAAATTTGCTCTAACAACTACAAACCGCTTTAACAGTCTATTTGGCGCTTAATCTATTCCAATATACATACATAATATATTTATTTATTTTTTTTGGGTCCATTTTACTTGTCGATACTTTTTGGATGTACTTACGGGTTAATATAATTTGCTATGTATCTATTGCATTCTACAACAAAAATTTCTCAAGTATGCGATTTCCTCAACATTCGTTATAACAAACCCGGCTATAAAGAGCAGTTCTCATGTGTATGAACCACTCTTACTATTATAAGAATAGAATTCTTCAAAATTTTAGTATAAATTATAAAGGAATGTATGTATATAAAAATGCAAGAAAAGAATTTTTTATACTTTATAGTCCCACTTTGTTCATTATAAATAAGTTTTATCGATTGCAATAAACATTTTGCTTCACACTTTTAAAATGTTCCTAATTATTTTTAAGAAATTATAAATATTTAAACAAATCATGATGATTTAAGTAAACATATACGAAAATTTACAAACACCAGAAACATGATGTCATAAATGAAAAAAAAAAATCATTAGTTGTTTGCGGAACCATATTGATTTTAAAAAAATATTAAAGGAATGAAAGGTTCTGTTCGTTTTAGTTTTATTCACAACGACACAGAAATTAACGTCTCTCAATACTGTTGGCATTAAAAGACAGCTCAGTAAACTTTTATTCTATTGTCAAGTAAAGGGAGAACGACTTAAAGTATCTAGACAATTTTAAGTTGAACGAGTTCTCGGTATTGTGCTTTTCCCCCTTTTGTAATTTTTTTTTGTTAATGAAAAAAAACTAAGAAAATATCTTAAGTATTTTATAAAGCTGAAAGAAAAAGTCAGAACGAAAATTTTATATTTTGATATATAAAAAATCAATACTAACTAGTTTTATTATATAAAGTTGTGTAATATTACGAATAAAAGAAAAATTTAATAAAAAAATTAAATTTTTCACACAAATTCTCGGCAATTAATGAAAATGGGAAGAGAAAATTCGATGATTAAACTTAAGTTAATATATGTGAGTTCTTAAATTTGCTACTATTCAACCAGATCTACACCAGAAGATGTATTTGTCTGCCGAATTCATTGTAAAATTAGAGGTTAGAATTGAAATGCATGATTTTTCATTTTGGATTAAAAAAAATTTCTTACACAACACAAATAGTAGTTGTAGGTGTTTTAAATAAACCGTCTATAGATTTTTGGCAAAAGTATGCGTTTGATACTAAAGTAACTGCCATAAATATAATTTACATTATGTCAATGTAAATAAAATGGTTTTATTTATGAAACAGTTGAAAACAATTGCGATTATGATTGACACAAACTAGTTCGTGAAAATGCGTTGCAGTCCTGAAATCACACCTGCTTTTAGTAGCACAACTGGTTCACTTGTGCTTAAAGCTCTCGGTCAAATCGACAGTATTATAGTATAGTAGCGTATTTTAAAAAAAGTTCGTTTTGTGAGCATATTTTCTTTATTTCGTAAATGATATTTAATACTGTATAATCTAATTTTTAGTCGTCTATCGCACTTGGGGAATAATAGGCTATTAACAACTGCGCAATGATTTCGTGTATTGTTGTTTCTTGATACAATTGTACTTGATTTGGTGGATTTTCGATGCTAATACCCTTTTGAAAATCTCAAGCTTATGTCGCCATATTGGGAATGAAATAACGTAGATAGGGGCATAGCACTGAAGTAACTTTTTCGGTACAATCAAGACTGTACCCCTCTTCCTTCTTCTGTCCTTTCTCTCCTATAAAATCAAACTTGCTTAAAGAGAAATTTCCCTGTCCCAAACAAGACTAAATAAAAACTACTACAATCACTATATGTCGCATTAGCAACGCGTCGTAGTAATGAAGTATAATTTATAGTACGAAAATCAAAAAATTACTATTTTCGTAGGCGGATTCTATAAGTACGATAATGAATATTGTGTATCATGTTGTAAAAAGCGAAATCTTTTTCATGAACAGCTAATTTTCTACTTATTTTGAAATTCGCTCTATGTATCGGAATGAATTACTACAATTTGTAATGACGTCTGTCTAAAACTGTGCCTGCGAATTATACTTCATTAGTACGACAGCATAACACACGTTATGTGTTAGTATTTATGATATTTGTTGTATATAGCCCATAATGTATCAAAGACAAGAATATTATTATTAATTTTAAATTACTTTTCTCCAGCATACCAGCCGTTATTTGTTAAAGATTTTACTAGTTTCAATTACTTATTTCTAAAGATACATAAGTATATTCTAAATATAACACGGACAATTAAAATTTGTTGTAGATTACAAGTTGGTATATATCGTTGATAATAATTCTAACTGAAGTAACTATATTTGATGAAAAACTTAATTAAAACTTTCCGCCAGTATTCATGGCATAACCAGGGTGATTATAAATTTCTTAGTGAAATATACCATTAAAAGGCTTGAAAACTCTGATAATAGACAGAAGTTTTTAATGTGTGATAAAGTAATAACTATAAATTTTATATATGTACACCATAAATATATTCTATCTGCATATTAACAAAATATGTATATATAATGGTCTATATTATTAACTAAGAGAATTTGTTTGGTCACTTTACTGTTCTGTAATAAGTATATATAAATTTTGATAGGAAATTTGATGTATGGTTATGATGTACATATACAAATTTGGCGACCCAAATTGATGCAAGGACATGGTTCTTAAAAAGACGTTTGCATATGAAACGTATTTGTCTTTGAGTAAATGATTATTTCCTTAGAAAATTAAAATAAAGGAGATATTAATATTGAGTTGTTGGTCTGAAATTATTTTAAAAGAAAATGTTTTATTAATTTTATTAACAAATAACATATCAAGTAATGAGAATGGGTAATCCCTTTCGGTAGTGTCAAACATGTTTCATTTGAGGGGTCATTTATTTAGTGAAAAATCATTCTGGATACTTTACCAACCAAAGGACTCATAATAATAGTTTAAATTGCAAATTTGTCTACTTTTCGAGCATTATTAGAAACTGGGAGTGGAAAATATGCGTTTTCAAGAAGACGAACCACACAACATAACCTATTTCGGAGTTATTGTTTGAGAAATCACCAAAACGCATGTTCGCCGGACGGTTACATCAAAGATAACTTCCTAACTCCCAAAATGATTGCCTATAACTATCTCAAAAAAAACTGCTGGTATTTTAGGTGGCATAGATATTGGGGAATCGGAAGCTTTGATGTTCTTGGCATAAAAATACAGTGTGATGTTCGATGGGCAATATGATGTTCGATGCTTTTAAAAGAAGCATTCAACTGCCTCGGTTTGTTAAGACGGTATAAGATATACATACTCCACTCAAACGCGCATAGAAGAGAGGTGCTTAGGTGATATAAGAGAATTTATGTCCGAAAATTGATTATTTTTGTGAACCGCACCACTCATTACAGAAAATTTCTAAAGGGAAAGTTTATGTTTGTCAAACCGTCTTGTAAGTTTGGCCCTTGACATATTAAAACTCTAACTAAAAAATTGCTAGTGTTTACCTAGGAAAGGGACCCCAAAGGTTACGTAAAGAAAAAAGAAATCCAAAATAAATTAAGTATTTATTTAATTTTTAGTATAAGAAGCAACCCGAAATGGTAGTAACGAAATATTATAAAAGAAGTATTTATATTTTGCGCTTCGTTTTAATGAAAACACTACTATATATTAGAAATTTTATATTTATCAGCCATGTCACAGATTCATTTCAGAATGGACGTGCTTCCGTTTTTTTCATTCAGAACGGACTTAATCGTGGAGCTTCAAATTCCGAATTTTTTCTTATCAAAAACAATTTGAAAGATTTATTAGCTATTATCGAATGAATAAATCAGCGTTCTACAAAAAAGAAAAAGTGAAATGCATAAATCAACTCCGATTAGTTTGTTTTTTTTTTAATTTCTTTTTAATGAAATTGTAAAAGTTTTTAAAAATATGCTCCAAAAACGATTTAAATTTGTTTCCTAAAATAAATTTATTGAAAACTATTTAGTCACTGATAAAAATTATTTTCAAATATTTTTTTGCGCTGTAAACAATACTACGGAATGAAATATATTTCCGAACGGAATTGTACTCCCTGACATGGCTAATAAATATTCTCTTTTTTTTAAACCTACTTGTAATCTACAACACATAGAAAATTCAAAAGTAACCAGGAAAATATCAAATTGTAATAAAATTAATATATATTATTAAAACTAATACAATTAACTTATATAAATAACATTTCTTCTCCTTTTTTCCAATGGCTTTAAAAAATAAAACGCTGCTTTTATATTATTCTATAATGTTTATTGTAAAATAATGGATGTTGTTATATTTTTGATCATTTAATCTAACGGCAACTACGAAAATAATCAAAATAAAATATTAACGCGTACGTAAATATATATATATTCATACATATTTAAAAGTACGACTAAAAAGACAACAACGAAAAGGTATAAATATAAATTATTGAATGCCAATACTTTATGTATACATGTATGTATGTATGTATTTTTATTGAAAAAAAATTCAATGCACTATTTTTAATTAATAGAAATGGAAGTACATATATAAAAAAATTAATAAAAAAAAAATACCTTAAAACTCTATAAAGAACTATAGTTTTTGCTTAATTAGTGCGCCTTAGTGCGGGATACTATCTATAGTTTTGAAATATCGATAGGAAAATGAATGCTATCGACACAAATTTGCTTTGCTAATTTTCTTAACTTTGTGTGGAAATTATTAAAAGTTTTTGCCGCTCCTATAAAATTTTAATAAATTCCATTCGCACTTCGTATCACTGGTATACAACTCATGTTGCCAACAGCAGGAAGTTTTTAACCTGGTCTTATTTTATTATTTCATTCAGTTATTAAAATTAATTTAAGTTGTTATAAAAATGTGATACTTTAAAAATAATAAATGTACTTCCTTATTAACTGTTTATCAAGGTCACGTCAAGAGAATACCCAAAATGCTACTTATCTTCAGCAATTTACACTTTCTAACAACCTCTTGCTATATCCAAAGCCTTAAAGAGTAGCCACATGCTGACAGAATAGTTAATTGCTGTCCACATGGGTCATTTAGGTGGACTATTTTTGATATTATCTTGACGTGTTGAAAAATAGTGACAGAATAAATGAGATATTTTAACTGGTGCCTACACAATTTTTCTATCACGTAGACATGCTGGCAAACACCCACGTACATCTCTTATATAATATATGTAAATAAAATAAGACGAAACTAACGAACTGTGCCTATTAAAAAATTAACTGAACTACAAGTACAAACAGATAGTAATACCGATGGTGAAGTAAGACCCATCAGTATTGGAAAATATCTGTAGTATCCCAGCACTAACGCACACTTCAGTTTCAATTAAAAGTATTACATTGAATTTTAAAAAATTTATTATTTTATATATTGTAGATATTCGTAAAACACACCGTATGTTTGTACATACACACATATTCTTTTTTTCTTCGAATTTTTAAATCTAACAAAATTTTATAATTATTTTTAGGACATGACTCAAAATATGTAGTTTTTTTCTTTGGTTATGTTATACACAATGTATGTACATATCGATGGTCCCACGTAGTAGAGCCTTAACTCTCATATTTTCCAAATTGAAATCTTAGTTAGTGCTTCCTATAATACATTTCATATAAATAAACTTCGTTACAAAAGCTGAGTTGCGCTACTATCTGAGAAGCAGTTTATAATCATAGTTTCTATTATGCTCAATACAGTTTCTGTTATGTTTAACCTTTTTCTGTAAAGTTAAAATTATACGAGTTAGGCCCTTTATACGTGAGACCAACGATATGTATATGTGTATATTTCATAGCCATATTCATGCGGATTTAGATATGTTTTATAAACAATGAAGAAACATTTCAGACTTTTTCAGTTTTCACTTGTCAAATTAATGGGGAAATTCTATTTTCTTGGCATATATACTTAAGTATGTATGTTTGTGAATAAAACAGACAATTTCAGAACTACATACTTACTTGTGTGTATATGCATATACATATGTATGATGTATGCATGTATATCTATAATAATAGTAATAACACGTGTGTTGAAAAAATTATGGTTTATTTAATTATAATTTGCTTGGAGTTATTATCTCAGTTAATATATTAAACACATATGCTTTGTATTGAACCCATGCGCGCCTATATGTCTGCATTTCATTGGGTCTTACAATAATCATTATTACTTTTCAATCGATAATTCAAGATATTTGATTTCGGTCAGCTGTAATTATGTTCATATGTAATCTGGTCTGGCAAAACTCCATTTGCTGACGTATTCGAAAGTACGCGTTCATTCTTTAGAATCATTTAAAATATTTAGTTTACTATAAAATGGTAGTTTATTGTTAGATAATAACATATTAAACTTTGCATCTTCGTATAAGACTACAGCAGTTGCCGATTACGAAATAGAGAACAAAGGAAATTCAATGATACATTTTTCTCGAGATCTGGTATAAGTTAGACTATCTGCTACAATTTTTATTATTTCGAACCTGTTACAGGTTCTTGTCAGTTCCTCATTTCTTTTCCAATTTTATAATCTTTAGATAACCATGAAGAAGGCTTTGCTTATCTAACCTTAATTTTAATTTCACTAGATTGTGTAAGATTTTTTAATTTATCATCATGCATTCCTCAAAACATTAATTGTTCATACAAAACAAATCGCACGCTTTTATTTATTTAAGTAAATATCTTTAATTTTACAATATTACCTTTTTAGTTATTAGATAGTTTTATCTGTTAAAAACCAAATTTTCCAGTAATTATTTACAATTAATTTTACCTTTTATCTTTTTCTTTGTTATAGCTCTACAACAAACTCTGCCCTCTCATCCAGACCAAAACAGAATTACATTTCGGATATTAACTCACCACTGATTCAGGTAAGATTGATTAAAATCAAATCACTTCGTTTTTTTAAATGCGGCTTGTTTTGTTTGAAAGATAACCTGCTTTATGAGTCTTTTTACCGTTTATTAAATTATTGTACATTCACTCTTAATTGAGTGTAGTTTTTATTATTGCTAATATAAAATGCTACATGTTTTATTGGTGTGATTAGTGTTCTACTATTGCAACTGCCTTACCTGACATTTTTGCAAAATTATTAATTTTGATATATATGCGGAAGAAGATATCCAGAGGATATCGACAAAAAAGCCTTTATCAGGGATTGGAACGAATAATCAGGCTCAATATATTTAGTGGTAGGTGCCGATCTGATCTCAATAGTGATTATAGTTTGCGTTTTTCGCCTTCAAATTCGACAGTTAGTAATGTATTAAAAACAAAAAGCCGACATTGTTTTAATCTATAATAAATTGTCGAATTGGCGAATGATTCTTCTGACGACGTGTTCGGTCTAAGTTGGCTTGTGTGAGCTCTTCTAAGAATCTTGCAACCTGTAAGACCAATTAAAATATTGTAGATAACATTTCCAATTCACCGCAACCGAAAACTGTTTTATTATGTTGAAAATGTTTTACCTTTCTACATTTAATCTCGTATTTTTTGTAAATTGACAATGTAAAGTAAAGAAAAACTACACATTTTCGATACCAAATGAAACAATCCAAAAGCAGAACTAAAAGATAAAAAAGCCGCCTAGCTGTTTTAAATCCATATATACTTTTGAATTATTGATATAAATTTTTTTTTAAATTAAATTTTAGGAGGATGGTGACAACAAAGTGTTGAAATTACGTTTCGATGTTAGCCAATATGCTCCTGAAGAAATTGTAGTTAAGACTGTTGACCAAAAATTACTGGTGAGTATATATAATTACTAACTGTAAATAACTTAACGAGAAATGGTCATCAAATAGAAAAAGAAAGGTGTAAGTGAGATTGCATCAATGCGATTCCACATGAAAAGAACATAAAAAATTTAAAACCCCAAACAGATACAGATATTACTGTGGGATCATAGCAGGCAATTTCTTGGTATATACATATATATATATATATATATATATATATATATATATCAGTATACAAATATATATCAGTACAAATAGTTTATTTTAAAGAATAATTTTTAATCGATCGATTAATTGCGTAAAAATTTGCATTGTAGTTTATTAGAAATTATTTCTCATATTTTCCTTTTGAATTTGAATAATAATTGAAATAAAAAATAAAAGTTTCAACTTAATTTTTTGTATGTATTCGATTCTTTCTGTGCGCTTGTGCGATATACATGTTTACATATATGTATGTATGTACATATTTAAATAAATGACTCATTTCAAATTGTTGAAATTAAGTATTAAAGATTTATTATTTCTATACATAATTTTTTTTTCTTGGCAAAAATTCTTGAGGAAATTTTTCTACTTGTTTTTCTATTGCAAAATTAAGAAAACACTATGAGTTGATGTCAAGGTACATATTTGTGTATATATACATTTACATATCGTTGGTCTCAAGTAGAAAGGCCCTAGCTAATATAAATGCAACTTTATAGGGAAAGATAAAAACATAACAGAACATATGTAAAATGTTATTATCAACTGTCTTTAAATTCGTTATATTTTGTAGGATTGGATTAAATTTTTGTGACAAGCTGTACTTGTGTGAATTTTGTTTGAATCACTGAAAAACTCAATTTCGTCAAAAATACGTGACAACTACAAATGGTAATGCAGCTCGAACTAATCAATTATATTTGCCATAACCATAAAAAATAAGTGCATATTTTTTTCAGGTTATGGTTATGGATAAGTGACGTCTAGTTTAAGTTAGGGTTGAGGTACATAAAACTCGTCATACATATTTCACCTGACCACTTCTTATGTGAAAGCGTAAGTCGTGTACAGTCAGTCTCAGAAATGGATAAAAATACGGATTACGCCTCTGTGCACCTATATTTTGATGGCTTCTGTGTGCCTCGTCCAGACGCCACGAAAAGTTTTTCAAATCTACAATATTTTTCAGTACACAAATGCACGTTACAGTGTCAAACATCTAGTACACCGAACTTAATTTTGCTTTAAACATAATTGCATGTATGTACATATACATATATGTATATGCCAAAGAAATTTCAATGTCAACGCAATCAGACTTATTTAAAAAATTTAAATCAATAGGATTTTTAAGTTTATGATTCAATGTAAGTTTAATATAAAACAGCTGATTGCAATTCCAATAAACAAGTTTTTAGCTTTTTTAAATATTCTGTCGCCATAATATTTTGTATTGTATTGCTTCTTCTCTTCCAAATACTATAATACTTTGGCAAAGTTAAAAAAACATATATAAAAGCAAACAGTTTTTGAATAACAAAATAATTATTATTCATGAAAGAAATAATTAACTTATTATTGGATTATGTTCTAAGCTTACGAAGTATATCAATCGAAAGTTAATTTCAATTAAGATTACAAAACTTATTTTTCTGAAAGTCTATTATTAGACTTTTAATCTAAAAATACTTTTGACTCAAAATACTGTTATTTTGGGGAAGTAATGCCTGTGAACGTTTGAATTGAATTTCACCTGCCAGGAGAAAGGAAGAACTTCGGCAGGACGTTTACTCCACATACAAACCGTTCGGCCAAAGAACGAGTTCTCTCTGTAATGGTGGTGCGGTTCAGTGGATCTACCGAAAAAGGATGTGCCTGTGCACATAGCGTGTAGCTCAAAGGAACAATGTATTTTCGGGCACAAATTCCTCAATATCACTTGAACACATTCCGTTTTAGTATGGGTAATACAGAGAAACAACCCCACCTTGCGTCGATGATTCAGTGAGTCAATAGCGTTGACTACTCTACGGTCACCGATGAGCTTCGCTTCGTCCAATATATGAGAGTTTTATTTAATTTTCGATCGAATATAGTGAGGGGATCAGATGTCTTACACCATTTTAAAACCCGAGATACTTGAAGGCTTCTTTTGAAGCATAAAAAATGTGATCTGTCGAACATCACACCGATGTAGCACCGGGTTGAAACTAACACAGTTCACCCGGCCCCATTCGGAGATTGAAATAAGATCACTTGTAAGTGACTCATTCATTATTAGGCTTTTATCGCCAACCTCCTCTTGGCCGGCTGGTGAATAAGAAAGAATGATTAATGCTCCTGTCATTCGCGAAAGAATAGATAGGTTTGAAAGTTTGACAGAGAAGGTCATTTATAGAGATGAGGAAAACAGTGGGGGACAGTACCTTGCGGTATCTCTAATTTTACCTCAAACTCGTTCGATGAGATCCCATCTATAACAACTCGTATAGTGCGATTTTTGAGGAAGCTTGATATAAACCAAGAGAATCCGTTATCGACATCAAAAGCGGTCAATTTTGACGGAAGTTCACCATACCACACTCAAATGCTTTCGAAATATTTATAGCCAACACCTTACTCTCACCAAAATTGTGAATGGAAATACCATTTTTCTGATAAAAAAAAAGCAAGCAGGTCTCCCGTAGAGCGACCTCTACGAAGACCATACTGCCGTTCGATAAGTGAGTGTATTTAACTTTAAAAAGCACAGAGCAGGCCGCAATTGGTCGGTAATTTTCTGTTTCCTGTTTCTTAGGAGCAATAATTAAAAAAAAATTTAAAAGCTAATTTTCAAGGTGCGACAGCATAATATAACTTACTTTTGCTTCGAAGTTGTCTAATTTTATTTTGTTTTCTTTTTTTTAGGTGCATGCTAAACATGAAGAGAAATCCGACACAAAGAGCGTCTACAGGGAATACAACCGGGAGTTCTTATTGCCCAAGGGTGTTAACCCTGAATCGATTCGTTCATCGCTCAGTAAAGATGGTGTTCTTACTGTTGACGCTCCTTTGCCGGCTCTAACTGCTGGTGAAACAATGATCCCTATCACTCACAAGTAAATGCCGCGAAACCTCCCACATACTGCAGTCAATTAACGAAACTTACAACACGTGTGCTACTGAAAATAATCAGAGGAACAGTAACTAACACCACCAAAAACTAAAGCAACTCATTTTAAGAAATTTTTATTAACTTTCTCTTGGATAAACCTTGAGACGAATGAGTGGAAGAGGTCGAAATGCTGTTATATATAATCAAAATGTAATTGCTAATCTGTATTTAAATTCTAAGCTTTGTTGTTTTATTTTTATATCTTTCCTATTTATTTGGCAATTATAAAATAAAAACATTGATACTCAAACCAAAATGAACATTTAAAACATTCTATTTACACCAGCTATAATTGTCAATTCGCCTTGATTTTAATCTCAAAAAACTCCTCGTTACCTCTTACTACAGTTGAGATTTAAATATATGTTAAGGAAGGCGAATTTTAACTCATATATAATAGATTTACTTAAGAGCTTCCGGGTTAAAGATCTCGGTCGGCTTAAAGTGCGTTTACCATTGCGAGCTTGTTTGTCCCTATAGTTAGATGGCCAATTGGCTGTCGGTTACTATAAAGGTATCACACTTGTATATCCTAAGAAACCTAAGCCACAGCGTTGCTCTTTTGATGGCAGGTCTTCTGCTTGTGTTATGATACATTCGTCTAGGAGTCTAAAGAACATTTCAATTCCAAATTCCGGAATATAGACATTCCTTCCGACTTTCCCCGTTGCAGATCCGTTCTTATTGAAGTAGAGTTTCAGAGCGCAGTAGTCAATAAGGCCTAGAATATTTCCTGTTATGCACAGAATGCTTGCATGTACCCATGATCTATGGTTCCATAGCCCTATAGAATTCAGTCTAATTGCTGTTGGTAGGGCTAGCTTCCTAGCCATTAAGTCAGCTGGAAGCCAACAACACATCATTGCAAACAGCACTTTTGTCGTTGTCGAGTTAAGTGCACCAGTTTTGGCGAAGAATACTTTCCATACGATTTTTCACCACGTCTATTGCCAGACTTCTATACCATAGAAAAATATTGGTTTTAAGCCTGGCTCCAGTATACAATTAACTCCCTTCGGACTAATGCCCCAAGTAAATTTTATTTATATAGTTATGAAGAACTTGGCAGCATTTTTCAGACGCTTTAATATTTCTAATACGTACAGACATACATATATAAAATTTACATTAAAGTTTAATAGAAACAATGTACATTACAAAAATAAACAAATAAATTCGGTATTTCATGTTCAAATCTATCTATAAACATGTGAAAATTATTGCGAGCAAAGGCATCGGCATGTACTGAATTCCATTCCATGGACTCCGAGAAGTCTGTTCCAATGTCGGCTTTAAGTCGTGTTGTATTTGGCCTGTTGGTATGCATTTGTAGACCCTCAGATGATCTAGATTTATAAGGTGCGTGTGTTTTAAGACTTGTAAATGTTTGTAAATCGATTTTAACTCCGAAGAGTGGTATCGTGCCAATTTTATAAACATTACTGCAAAGAGTTTAAACACATTAATCATTATCGTTGTTAGAAGTGTAAAGAAGACGAACCCACTTTACAAATAGTTTTTCGTGTATTGTCTGTCGAAGAAATTGTAAATCCTATGGGTGCTGTAAGGCCTATTGAAAGTGAAAAATTAAAAAAAACTAGATTTTACAGCTTGAGATGTATCTTCATAAAGTATTGGAAAAGTTAATCGTTGTGGCACTTGTGAAGATTGTCACAAACCCAGATGTGAAAGACGTGTTGCCTTAGTACAGTTGCAGGCACAGTTATCAGGAAAAGTAGTCCAGCAAGTTATTCAAAAACATCAGCAACTAAGGCCCGTTAAGGAAAAGGAAAAGCAAATTAATTTACCGCAAACGATAAAGATATTTGACCCCTGAGCCCTTTATTAATGCATTAGCAATTCAAAAGTGCAAATTAAACCAGCTATGGGCTCCTCTGTAAATATGGTTCCGGACATTGACCTCACGGAGAGATGTGTTGAAGATTACAAGACATGGTTTGGCGAAAATGCGCGAAAGTGTTTTTAATTTGGCTTGGGTAAGTTTTATGCCCAATAAATCAGTTGCTATTTAAATCTCATTTAATGTATTAAATTTGAAATTTAAGGTCAACATAATGTTTTATATGTTCATGGTGTAGCTATTAGAGTGTCTGGCTTTAAGCCAGAAGGACGTCTGTTCAAATCCCACCCAAGGTTTTAAATTAAAATAAATTATAAATTAAAAGGAAAAGGCAACCACACAAATAAACACGAAATAAATAAATAAAAATAAAAAAAAATTCAAATACTAAGCGGAGAGAAGGGATAGAGAAGCACAGTTTGAAAAAACATCTGATCAGTTATTAGATGCAGCTTACTTTGGTCAAACAGGTGCTGTGGATGATGTATCAGAGCGTATTATTTTAGAGATGCCTGTTGGTAATGGAACCGGCCTTTTTAAATTAATACACAATCACGAGTATACTATGGTTCCGGACATTGTGCTGCTTTGAATGCTGAACTCAAACGCTTATACTTGGCCATACAAAACATGGTAGTTGCAGGACTACCCCATATATGTACAGCAGTTGTAGCCATTGCTGACGCATTAGAAGGTACCGGACTTAGAGATGTTATGACTACCTATCACGTAGTAGGAGCCAAGACCAAAAGTAATAATATTTGGAAAGCTTACAGCACTGGCCATTGGAGCAGCTTGTATAATGACAGAAATTACAAATGTAATTGAAGTGCATGGAATGAACGTCAAATGACCTCACGGGGAGATGTGTTGAAGATTACAAGACATGGTTTGGTGAAAATGCGCGAAAGTGTTTTTAATTTGGCTTGGGTAAGTTTTAATGCATTAAATTTGAAATTTAAGGTCAATATAATGTTTTATATGTTCATGGTGTAGCTATGAGAGTGTCTGGCTTCAAGCCAGAAGGACGTCTGTTCAAATCCCACCCAATGTTATAAATTAAAATAAATTATAAATTAAAAGGAAAAGGCGACAACACAACTAAAAAGGAAATAAATAAATAAAAATAAAATAAATAATACAAATACTAAGCGCAGAGAAGGGATAGAGAAGCACAGTTTGAAAAAACATCTGATCAGTTATTCGATGCAGCTTACTTTGGTCAAAAAGGTGGTGTGGATTATTTTAGAGATGCCTGCTGGTAATGGAACCGCCCTTTTTAAATTAATAGACAATCTCGAGTATACTATGGTTCCGGACATTGTGCTGCTTTGAATGCTGAATTCAAACGCTTATACTTGGCCATACAAAACATGGTAGTTGCTGGACTACCCCATATATATACAGCAGTTGTAGCCATTGATGACGAATTCCAGCCAGCCACCTATTAATTGAACATAGAAGGTACCGGACTTAGAGATGTTATGACTACCTAAAGACCAAAAGCAATAATATTAACAACACTTTGGGCATTGAAGAAGCTCGTATAATGACAGAAATTACAAATGTAATTGAAGTTCATGGAGCGTGTATCAACGTCATATAGTGTAGTTCGCCAGTCAAATGACCTCACGGGGAGCTGTGTTAGAGATTACAAGACATGGTTTGGTGAAAATACGCGAAAGTGTTTTAACTTGGCTTCGGTAAGTTTTAATGTATTAAATTTGAAATATAAGGTCAATAGTATGATTTATATTTTCGTGGCGTAGCTATGAGAGTGTCAGGCTTCAAGTCAGAAGGACGTGTGTTCAAATCCCACCCAAGATTTTTAATTAAACTAAATTATAAATTAAAAGGTAAACGTAACCACATAAATAAAATCGAAATAAATAATATCAAAAAAAAAATATTAAAAAAAAAATGAGTGCAGAGAACGGAAAGAGAAGCTCAGTTTGAAAAAACATCATCAGTTATTCGATGCAGCTTACTTTGGTTAAACAGGTGTTGTGGACGATGTATCAGAGCTTATTAAATTAGAGATGTTTGCTGCTTTTGGAACACGAGTATACCGAACTCCCTTAGTTACAAGCACCTATATTTTCTTCTATGGCATTCAAGTACTAATCACCGTCTTAGAAAACATTTGTCAGAGTTTTCTCCTATATACAAATGTATATAACTGCTTTCAAACCCAGTTAAAATGTTAAATATTAATTTTTTTACGGATGCTTTTGTTAAAATAAATATTTTCATCTAGTACGTATGTACTACGTGGTCGCAATATATTCAAATCAGCTTCTCCAATGTTTTGTCTAGCAACCCGACAAAAATCGGATCAGCGCGCAACAAATTTCTCCTGCGAAGTATATAATTTGATTTTAATCATATATCTCTTGTCTACCATATTTTGTTTTACAATATATTTTTTAGATAAGCAACTTTTTTTATACATGTATATTAAAATATAATAATTTTTATTGTAAAAACTTATCTTTGTTATAAATAAAAAATTAAGAAATAAAATACTATTAAAACCAAATTGCAATTATTTAATACCATTCAGAGGGAAAAAAACAAAGACATTAAAAAATTATTTCATATCAATTCCAAGGAATTTATATTAAAAATACTGCTATAAGAAACGCTCAACAGCAATAAAATGAAAATTAGTTAGTAGTAACTCATATGAGTTCGTGGTATACCTATGAGAGTGTCTGCCTTCAAGTCAGAAGAACGTGCGTTCAAATCCCACCCAAGGTAAAATTATTAATACTAATCAAAATAAATAAAAAAAAAAAATCAGCACACACCACCCAGAAAAAAGATATCAATAAAAAAAAAACAACAACCACACAAAAACTACCCGAAGCAACACGCGTGGTAGAAATCACTACACACACACGCTAAATCAAATAACAAAAACTGAAAACAAAAAATAGTGCTTGCTTGCATATTTGCAAAAAAAAACAGTTCTTGCATATTTGCAAAAAACAGTGCTTGCATGCATATTTGCAAAAAAAACAGTGCTTGCATACTTGCAAAAAAACTGCATAGAAAAAACCACCAAAAACACACGTGTGGAAAGAATCGCACACCAACCACCACATTACCTTACCGCTGCTAATCAACACCGGGTTTCATATTTGCAATAAAACTGCTTTTTTTGGTTATTTGCAGCATGTGCCCCATATATTCATAAATTCAACAGCGGGTTTTACATATTTGCAAATAAAACTGCTTTATTTTGGTTTTTGGCAGCATGTGCCTCTATATATTCATAAATTAAGCTAATTAAATGTAATATCGTAGCTCTATTAGTGTATATGCTCTTAAATAACAAAATAAAAAGCATTTTATTGGTTATTTTAACCAGCAGGTGAATCTGTATCTAGCAGATGATGCTATATAAGCTCTAGAATGGCTACAGATATGCCGAAGCGTATGAAAATCAGTTTAGTGCTTCGTAACGTTAATATCTATGCATATAGCAGCCAATAATATGTACAATAATAGTTAAAATAGTAAATAAACGAAGAAATTTCGTGCTTAAACCAAATTTTTATGGATTTATTGAAAATGAAATTTGCGCACGGTGTTTTTTTTCGCTTTCAGATTAATTTGTTTGCGTTTTTTTTTTTTGGTGGTGGTTTGTTTTTTTTCCGGGTTGATTTTCTCTCATTATTCTCTGCTTGGCTCCATCCAATTTTATTTTTATATTCCACTTTTCTTGTTTTGAAATTTGTTTTGTTATTACCGCTTTTTTTTTGGTTTGCTTTTTATATTTTTATTTATATTAATGATGTCCGTTCCACATCCTCCAAAACCACCAAGCCAGATTTGAACACGCTTCCCTCTGAATGTAAGCCAGACACACACCACCACCTCGCCACGAGCTTATTTACTAATCATACAACTTATCTTGATATTATTGCTCTTTTTCGTTGCTAACAGAGGTGCTTTTACCAAAATCAGTGCTACCGGATGTTTTTATATAGCTTCGCAGAGCTTGGCAGCATTTCTTACAACCGTGACTCCACTAGAGATCATATTACTAATGATATCATGTCGGACATAAAAAGTGCCTATGTTGATAGCCAATGTCAACGATCTGCTATCAGATTAAGTCCCTTTGCAACAATCAATCACAGCTTAAATTTAATGCAAATATAAATTACATTTCAACGTTAGTTACAATTATATAATACACAAGTTTTTATTAATCCTAATTCAGAGTTAATTTTTAGAAGAGAATACTATATGTATTTATATTATATGTATTCATTAAATTCATTATATTATATGTATTTCATTAAATCCTTGCTCGGCATACTAGCGTCCCACTTTAGATTGTGTTGAATTTATTATTTACTTAAATAACACATCAGCAGCCATTAGGATGAATTTCTTATTTAAGGTCCCACAAAACTATAAACTTTTTTATTATGAACATTATGTATATTGAAATACCTTATCTTTTGTGGACTGTTGCCTGAGGATGGGGCAGACATATATAGAATTATAACAACACTCTGGAACTAAATCAATTTTGATGGGCAGGTCATCGCAGTCACTCCAAATATTTAATACTTGGCGGGATTACATCACCTTATATAAAGGCAATAGTTAAATATTACTGAAATTCCAACCATTCCACGATTAACTACTTGTTTCTTACATCCACTTGTAACTCTTCGATAAGGAATTGCTAGCTAAAATTTACTTACCTTATATTCAGCGACGCCAGTGGAGCCGAATATTTACTTATACCCAGTGTATGACAGGCGTCCTTGAGAAAAAACATAAAATTTCAAAAATGAAAGAAAATGAAATTTGAAGTCCATTCCGATCTTGAATCATGTTGTTAAATGAACTTTTAAAGGCTATATATATATATATATATATATATATATATATATCATCGAAACTACGCCACATTCGAAAACTTCTTGTGCCATTTCCTAAGTCATTTTTGATTCCTTAATCAATAATTGCGCTACACCATCCATTCCTTGGCGGCAATAATGCTTAGCAATACCTTTCTTAACCAAAATTAATAATCTTCATCTTGTAAAGCATCTGAGCGTATAGTGACCGTAAAGTCGAAAACAAAGTTGCTAATGATCTCTTTTCCAACTCGAGACAGCACCATGCAAGTCACGATGTGCACTAGATAAACGCTGGAGCTTTTCATTACTTTTTCGTGAAGCCTCAGCAATAAATAATATTTGACTGACAGTCTACCTTGGTGGTTTTGCTGCAAAGCAATATTATATGGAAATTTGTATCCACAAATCTGAAAAGTCTATTACAGCCTGATATTCTATGGACCCCTGTCAGCACAAAATAAGCAGAATCCTCAAAAATGACAGTTCATTTTTGCCCGTATCAGTTTTCGTTAACCCCTTGTTCGGAAGAGTAAGGCTATAGGAGTTTTTCAGAAATCAATGTGAGTGGAGAGATGAACACACATTAAAAAAAGGTAAACAAACAAATTGGAAATAAATTTTGTTTTGATAAAATTTTATTTTGTGGATAAAATATTTCGTGTTATTAAAATAGTTCTGTGTTTTCGTGATAATTTGCATCTGCAAACATAATTTCATATATTTTTATCATTGTATTAACATCGTGTGTGGTGTGGAAAATGAGAAATTATAATCCTTAGTGATGGTTTTCGAAAAACAGTTCCAGACTCACAAAAGTGAAGTGATTCTGAATAGTGGAATAGTCTGTGAAGGTGCAGTTTCATGGCAGCAAGACGAATTATAGTTAGAAGTAGTTTGCCACATTGCTAATGATGTTGTTTATCTGCCATAGGTGATGACGGCAAGAGAATACTTATGATGCAGTTGCTAAACTTAGAAAAGATGCAGGCTAACAAACCATTTATTCAGAGATTCATTTGTTATTGGATATGCAGGAAGTATGAAAAATATATCGCTAAAATATGCATATACCTTAATATATTAAATCTGGTTCTTTACAGGCAGTCGGCTTAAGACCAGTAATACTCCATCAAACGCTGCAAACAATGCTTCAAGAGGACATTGAATTAAAGAAGAATACATTTGAAAGCAGTTTTTATTTCTTAAAAGTTTTATTAACGAAAAGTGTTTTACAAAATTAATGCTAAAGAAAACTGGTTATAAAAAAATTTATATTCATTGTTCCTATTTATTTAATGTTTTTGTAATTCCTTTCTTAAAAATAATAATAAAGTAGTATTAGAATTATTTATTTAAAATGTTAAATTTATTTTAAATTGACTTTATCGAAAAATTCTATACAAATCTGCGAAAAAATTATTGCAAAATAAGATACATGCAATCTAAGCAAAGATTTAAGCAATCACTTCAACAAATTTTCTTATGTACATATATAGTATTTGAAAGAATAAAAATAATCTCTTTTCTTAATTTGTGGTCCTGAAAAGGACCGGTGGATTTTAAAAATGGTTATAACATCTTGTAGGATAGTAGTAGTGGTAGTTATTGTCATCATTCATTTGGAAGACTACTTTTCTCATAGCTACGAATTTCATGTGAAACTACTGTGCCAGGACGCTGTGGTCTCGTACCACCGCCGGTAGCTGGTGCAATTATACGAACTGCCTTGTTTGCTGACAAGGTAAGAGAATAAAAAGAAATTGTTTTAATAAAGCCAAAGAATTAAAACCGAAATAAAAACATTACCTGAAATCATTAAATATATTCCAATACTACTTTTTCCAAACTATATTCATTTGAGTTCCATTTACTCTTTGGCAGAACACTGCTTTCACGAACTTATTCCAATGCTATGTATATATTTTGTAGTCAGTATTGGAGGATTTGGCTGCGTTTTGAAACACTGGTGCAAAGCCCCGTTGATCCATAATAATTTACAACTGAAAATACAATACTAAAGTTTTTGGTCAATAAATTAATATAGTGTAGATTTAAAATTTAAAAGTTGTATATATTAAAAAAACTTCATACTTTGAATTATTAAAAATTAATTAATATTATAATATATATACATATATATATATATATATATATATATATATATAATATATATATACATATATATATATATATATATATATATATATATGTATATATATATATATATATATATATATATATATATATATATATGTATATATATATATATATATATATATATATATATATATAATATATATATATACATACATATATATATATATATATATATATATATATATATATATATATAGGTAGAAAGTCTCTCATATATCAAAGGGTTGGTTTTCCTAATTTCCATACAAAGAAACACTTTCAAACATTATTTTATCTTAATGTTTAAAAAAACCAACACACAGTATTCCTAATTTTCATACAGCAAACATGTAAACACTTTTAAAAAACACTAATCTGTCTGCATGTTTAAAAAAAATTAACACACAGTATTATAAAAAACACATAACAATTTACTTGAGGATGTCTATATTCATGCATCTGCAGATCATACCATTGTTATGTGCACTTGGAAATACTGTTGGGTTGGTTTTCACAATTTCGATACAGACAAACATATACACTTTTCACAATCACTATTTTGTATTAATATTCGAAAACTTAATACAAAATTTACTCATGCACAAAACTATGAAGGGAAAATTATGAGTGCAAATACTGCTTGTCCTGAATCAACTCCAAGCACTATCTGCCACTCACAATTTTCCGGAAGATGCTTATATCTATCACACACTTACCTTTTCGGATTCTTCGGGAACCTATGGAGTTTCTGAACATCTTGGCAACCCATAATACATTTGCGGCTCCTGAAATATAGGTTTTGTTTTATTTTTCTTCATAAATTTTACCATGATTATTACTTACATTATTTTTAAAATTTTTTCAGCACAGGTTATATTTGAAGAAAAATGCCCCTTAAAAAGCTAGGATTATACTCAATAAAATACACTTATCTTTATCACAGAATAGCAATCTTTATCACTTTGCTATTTTGAAACACAATAAAATCAAGCAAAGTTTAGAAAAAGGGGCAAATTTCTTAATTTTAATAAAAGAAAACGCCTTTTACTTGCATAAAATATTTTTTAACCCATAAATTTTTGACGTTTAACCGGTGAATTGAAGAGAGATAGAATTATAAAAAGCTATATTATACTGTCCTTCACCAAATGAGGGGTTAAAAAGGTATTGCCATTAGGGATGCCATTCATGAAAATAGGATCTGGCCGGATTGGCGTGTCCTATCTGTATAACTGTATATATATATATATATATATATATATATATATATATACATCTATATATACATATATATATATATATATATATATATATATATATATATGTATATATGTATATATATATATATATATATATATATATATTTAAATCTATATATATATATATTTAAATCTATATATATATATATATATATATATATATATATATTTATTTATTTTGAATTCTATATAAAAAAATTTATTCGGACTCAGTAACAGTTTGCGAAGTTACCGTTTTTCTTATAGTAAATCGTTTAATATGAAATAAGCACCATATCATATGATTAATTCTAATATAGGATATATAACTTTTAAATATTAATTTCACAAAGTTCCGACACCTTGTGTTACATTGTAGGACCACCTTACACAACAAAAAAATTAATTTTCAAAACCTAGGAACTTGGCACTACCAACACTTCATGTTTTTTTTTTTAATTTATTCCAGATGTCAAAAGTTTTAACAGCCGCAAATACATTCAGTTTGATTTTTGTAAAATTTAAGGTCAAAATCTATGAAAGAAAATTTATAGGATTGACAAATTAAGAAAAGAAAATAATAATGAACAAGCAGCCAATATATTCTCATTGTCAGTTTGTGGAATAGTATCGGACAATCATATGAAATTTTAACGGCTATAGAACTCTGTACATGTTAACAGCTGTGTACTGATTACACACACATGCATGTGTAATTATAAGTCGTATTGACTAGAATTTTATAAGCTATTGGATAAAGTGAATTACGATATATGTAAAATATATCAATTCTGGTGCTTTAATTGTATGATTAAATTAATCAAATAGGAAACGCAACTTGTTACAAATATTGTTGCATTTGGGAACAACATGGAAAGAGAGAACCCTGAAATACATGAGGCCGGCCAAAGTAATGGTGGTATTAACACACAGCTTATAGAATACAAGTCTAGATTTCTGGATGATCCAAGATTTCGTATACGTCCTTTACAGCAGGTGGCTTCAGCATGTACAGGGGCTATAATAACTACCATATTTAGTTAGTATATTATATATTATGAGAAAATGCCGAATTTCTAAGAAAACAGACGCTTTTGAAATAAAAGTTTGAGTTTGTGCATCATATGGTAGACATCATTCGCAGAGTGAGTATTAGTAAGATCATAGAGCTCTCGCCCTTTGCCGTAGATGTACAGTTAAAGTTTTTTTTTTGTTGGCATATATTTACGAAATCACGATATTTCTCTCAGTATGCGGACACGTCAAATATCTTTCATATGGCTTGAGGGGAGTCAAATCATTAGATAAGTACAGATCTGAGTACCTCTCATCTAGATTGTAAAAGTCTTTTGACATCGTAAAATCGGAAGTAAAGTCGTTATTGCAGATACTATTTCACTCTTATTTTTAACATTAAAACTTTTGAAACAAAATAAAAATATTATTGGTTCAGAGAGGCAGCAACCTTGATATAAATCTGAACACACATAAATTGACTACCGGTTTTTGTACATAAAATGAAAATTTTCGCATGCGTATTTATATTGAAACAGCATTAACAACTTTATATGTATATTTCAAATATACGTTGCACTCGCCGAGGTAACTTGACAATATTTTAGTATAAGAAGTGGCAGCGTGGTTAACCGTAATCCTTTACAGTTATCTGAGGAGAAGAAGCTCTCTCGGAAGACAGTAAAGGATCAGTGTTGTAGCTGCTCTTAAAAAATAAAGTCTGAAGAAAAAACAAGTATGTGTTTTGCTTTCTGTGTGAAGTCTCAAAAGAAAAGTTTTATTTCATTTACAAAAACATGCAGTAAAAATTAATTTTTGGGCTTAGAATGTAACATTTCTAAGGTAATAAAGAAGCATTATTATATTAAAATTATCACTTTAAAATTAAAGTTTTGAATTAATTACGGATAGCTACGCAAGTTAATACTAATAATACAGAATTTTTAAATTAATATAGAGTTTCGAATTGATTAGTGTTTATCTTCAATAAGCGATATTTTTGCAAAAATTTTTTTCATAAAGTATTTCGATTTGAACCGGAAAAGATAATTCCTTCTTTATAATGGAATTTAGATTTCCAAGTTTTAATCAATCAGATTACGAAAAAAAATATTGAACTTTCAAATCTTTCAAGCGAGCCTTCGATGAAAGCGGCAAAAACTAATCACTGATCCTTCTTTCTCCCTCTTCTGCTTTCATTTAAAAAAAAATACGATTTCTTGCGAATACTTATAGCTCAAGATAATAGTTTGAGGATCAGTAAATTAATTAAATGAATTTTTTGGTAAAAGTTAAATTTTGGTTTTAAAATTTTATATATTTTAATTTAATATGTCTTTTTTTTCAATACAAGTTGAAAGCATATCAATTCCATGTAGCCTTATCCCGATTCGCCACTCTAATTTTATGAATACGTCAAAAAAAGTTGCTTTTTTAGTTCAGAAATTGCTAATTTTGTTGTGTTTGTGTCTGTATTTATAAACATTATTGTCTGTACTTCCTTAGAAATAATAAAAATCATTGTAAATTTTTTTTTCCTGAAAGACGTAGGGTACGCTCACATTCATATTTAGTGATTACGCTTTTTAGATCAAATGTTTCATAAGTGAACATACCTTATGTATTGAAATATATCGTTTTGTATACGGTCCATTTGATGTAGATTACTTTTGATATGTTTATTATTTAAATTATATCTTTTGCTTATGGTCTTAGATGGAATAGATTGCAAGTAAACTGGTTGAACAAGTGTTAGGTCTTTTGGTTTACACGCGGACGTTCTTACATAAAGGACTTTTTTGTTAAATATTTTAAATCTACAATTACTTGCAAATCTACACCGCTTAAGTATGTAGACGTGTGTGTCAAAGAACAATTTATCTATTTGTATCGTGAAACTATTATTTCGATTACGTTAGTGTTAGTGATAAAATCCTGTTAAAAAATTATGCAAATACAGTAATTAATATACATATGTAACACCACGTACGAAATATTCTTGATGCCGAAATCACAAAAATGTTACAGATTTACCTATTTTGATAAGGGTTGTGATGTAATGAATGTTCTATTTTCAAAAGTGTCTGTATTTTTGGTCTTCCACGAACCCTTAAATAAATTTCTCTCATTTACTTATTACTTAGTGACCCCACTGGACGTGATAAAAACAAGAATACAAGCTCAACAAACACAAATTTCCAATAAATGTTTCCTGTATTGTAACGGACTAATGGATCATTTATGTCCTTGTGATCCTAAGTACTCACCTACAAAACCTATACAACTTAATGGTACCATAGTATGTGTTAATTAAAAGATATTTGATTTGTTCTTTTTAATTAATTTATATTTGGTTTTATATCAGGATGCTTTTGTTAAAATAAGTCGCTCCGAGGGTATTGGTTCCTTATGGTCGGGTTTAAGTCCTACTTTAGTATCAGCTTTACCATCCACAGTTATTTACTTTGTGGCGTACGAACAGTTTAAAGATAGTTTCTTACGATTTCACTACACGTACCTAGCCAAAGTGAAAGGATCTCATAGAGGCCGTGATATTCCTGTTCATATACCGTTATTAGCTGGAGTAACCGCTCGCGTGAGCGCAGTATCTTTAGTCAGCCCCATTGAGCTCATACGTACTAAAATGCAATCAGAGAAAATGACGTATGCTCAAATATTTTCCGCTATACGGATAGTGGTACAAACACAAGGCATATTGGGCTTGTGGCGTGGTCTACCGCCCACTATACTCCGTGATGTACCATTTTCCGGAATTTACTGGTCTTGTTATGAAGCTATTAAATCGCGTTTCAATGTTGTAGAACCTTCATTTACATTTAGCTTCTTTGCTGGAGCAATATCGGGTTCGGTAAGTCATGAAAAGTTTCAGTTGCAATAATGTTTATTTATTTCTGTACACTCAAAGCTGATTGTCTTAAGCATTTAGTTATCGATGCACTAAAACTGATTTTACAGTAGATAAACATGAATTGTAGCAATTTTTTTTTTATATTATATACATACACATATGTTATTTCCTGTCGTAAAGAGCATTAAGTATTTGCTTATTATTGTACATTTTAGGTAGCAGCTACAATTACAACCCCTTTTGATGTAATAAAAACCCAAGAACAAATTGAATTTGGGGAGAACGTAATATTTACAGGTGAGAAAAAATCTATGAATTTTAACTTTTTTAGTCTTTTTAACTCTGTAAATAAAACCATTGAAAATGTCCAAAATTTTATAACACTCCCAATACATTCTTTACATTTGAAAATCAAATATTATTAATTTAACTGATTTTTCATATCAATAATGTCGTAAAATATCTTAACCATCACGAACGCTCGTTGCCTTAAAGAAAATTTATTATAACTATTAAAGCATGTTACAGTCTACTACAATCCTATTGTATCTTATATCAAAGCTTTATATCGAGCTAAAACAAGAATAATTAAAAAATACAACGTTTTGTTGCTTACGATTTTTTGGCAGTTGTGGGACAATATGTATGTATTT
The DNA here is from genome assembly GCA_963675445.1 of Linnaemya vulpina. Lineage (NCBI taxonomy): Eukaryota > Metazoa > Arthropoda > Insecta > Diptera > Tachinidae > Linnaemya > Linnaemya vulpina. The sequence continues at coordinate 62,188,804 of OY776280.1, read as the reverse complement.
ACAAACGTACATGCTCGTACATGCGTATGCAGTAATTTCCTGTACAAAGTCGTACAAATTTTCTCTTTGGACTAGTTCGGACTATAGTTAAGTTATCGGCTGTATTTTTTTACATTTGAGAATTGAAAGTAATTAGAAAATTTTCAAATAAAGAAGTTTATATTCAAACATCTACTAAAAAAGCGAATGGATTTAAGCACTTTAGTGCTTATTTCTCACTTTCGTTAATACTTCAAATGTTTGTTGCAAATATTTATATCTATTTTTATGATTTTATGCGTTTAAGCGTATACGGTTTAAGAACTGGGATAAAGTCAATCCGCATATTTCAAGAGTTCTTGGTCCTGTTTAGGCCTATAAATTCTATTTCTGCTATTTAGACTGAGTTGAATTATTTATGGATTTGGGCATATTGTTAGATTCGAACGATTTTGATGGTAATTTTTAAATGCTGCTATAGAAAATTTCTTTTATGGTATAAAATAAATCTTATTTTGGGAACACACTTTAAATTTGTGGCTAAAAAAAATTGTTTTTCTGTTCAACGTTTTCTTCATAGCAGTATATTTGTACTGTGGGTACAAATCGCAAATGTGATTGTTTATGTGACTTAAGTTGATGTATAATCTTGCTAATTTTTTATGCATGGTAATTAGCTATGCAAAAAATATTTTAAAAACGCGGAGAATATTGCATGTGCATGTAAATACTTTTCTGTTTCTATCTTATTGCGGTAAAGTGTTACAAGCACCATTTCTTTTAGCTCTTACTAAATGAAGTATATATAAGAATACTACTTATGTTTACTTTTAACATTTTCATTATTTTGCAGATAAACCAGCAAAAACTTTACCCTCTAATGGTGTGATAAAACGACTCATATCACTATATACCTTAAACGGACTACGTGCTGTATTTGCTGGTCTGGGCCCACGCCTTCTCAAAGTGGCACCGGCATGCGCTATCATGATATCAACATTTGAATACAGCAAATCGTTTTTTTATGAACACAATATTCAGAAATACAATGAAAGTTTAGTTGTAGCGAGTAAAAATAATGCTTAACATTTTTATTTATTTTTATTATTCCTACTTTTTCCATAAAATAATTGTTGGGTACAGTTATAAGTTTTAGTTGTTATAAATTTGTTAAAATAAAAAATATACAATTTTTACATACGATTAATATGAAACATATTGATTTAAAAAAAGTAAATGATTTGTAGCAGAATACGAGTTCTTAATTTAAACCCATAAAAAAATTGATTTAAACAATCATCCTGATTATGTAAGGCATTGGCGACTATGCTGAAGTCGTTTTTCGTGCGTTCATTTTAACAAATAATGAAATAGAAAACTTTTTAATTCACTTTATGAAACATTTGAGATCGCAATAGTAAGTTTCCTCCATTCACGTGTTTTGCTCCACAAAAGTAGTTTTTCGCAAAATCACTGCTTTATTACTTGTTTTGGGGCATCTAGGGAAATTAGACTGCGCAACAATGCAATGCTCATATACATAGTTATGAATACAACTCAGGGTCATTAAATAACGCTGTCAGTAATAGCACCTGTTACAGGCGCTGCCTGACTGCCAGGAAAATGAGTGTCAAGTAATAGCGTTAGCGTTTCCTGACTGCTCATGGGCCAGCTACCACAGGGTTTCTGCATGTAGCTTGGTACAACCGTTGTGGTTGACAGTATCTTACACAGTCTGTTGGTCTCGGAAGATCCCTTTACTTCTCTGCAGAAGGTCCTCCAAGACTTCCTTTTTGCGGTCGTTACGAGGTTTTTAAACCTATTCACTGAGGACTTGTATGTAGACCAGTCTCCTGATCTTTTAGCCTCATTGAATAACCTGCGACATACCTTGCGTAAATTTGCAATTTCCAGGCTCCACCAAGGTGGCTTGATCTTGCCCCTGCAAATTACTGGCCTGCAGGCCATGTTAGTGGCGTAGCGGAATGATTCATTTAGAATCTCCACTGCAGAGTCAATATCCCTGTTGATATCCATCGGTGGAATCGATGATAGGGAGTTACAGAGCAGGTTGTTCTGTAGTTCCCAGTCGGTCTTCTTCCTATTCACTATAAGACTCGGTCTCTCAACACCCAGCCCTATGCTGAAGTCTATGAAGATGAAACCATCTGATGGTTTATAAAAGTCTTTTAATAAGTTGAGAAGTTTGAAACTTTTCAAAACTGTGGTTGAAGTCTACTGACGATTTGGTAAAAAGCGCCAATGAAATGCATATAGACATTGCTTAACCACCCAACAAACAAATTTCATATTATAATAGTACAATGACAATAATATGTCAAAAAAAAATTAGTTTATTAACAAATATAATTATTATAGTAATATAATTATAAAAGTAAATAAAACCTGTTTCATTGAAAACCTTCATAATGAAAATAAATGTTATCTAATAACAATTATGAATGGCACAACAAACTTTCCATGTATAAGTCCTGGTCCACACAGTGAAACTTTTGTGTTAGCAGTTTTTATTATGTCCTCGTCCACACTATGAAAGCTCTGCTGCAGCCGTTTTTACATTCTAGTGAGAAAGAGCGAGAAGGAAATACAATGAGTATATATTTCCATTTTATTACTCTCACACATAATAAAAGCGTTTCACTGTGTGGACCACATATAACGGTCCATGGTGAATAGCAAACACAGTTTTCTTGCTTATGTTGTCAGTTGCTTTGACAAAATATCATTTGAGATAAAAACTTGCCCGAAAAAGCTGCCGCGGAATAAAATCCTTATTTTGGCTTTCCCGATTTTCGGCTTTAATTCTCTCAATAATGTTACCCTTTCTTATTTTATTACATTGCAATGGTAAAATACTTTGCACAATATCTACATTTACAAAGTATTGGTGTGTCGATGTCGACGGGGTGACTTATGCCATATATACACGTTGTTATTAACTCGTAATTTTATCCGTTCCAGTAACTGACTGTACATGACTTCACATAAGAAGCATTGTAGTTAATGACAATTGTATAAAATGTCATTAAAAATTTCAGTATTCCCACTGAATGAGATATTTCGTGGAGCCATATGAGATCTACTTCTATATGTACATATATAAATAGGTAATTATATCATCTAATCTAATTTACCTTCGTTTTTAAAATACTCCATAAACTGTTGACGTAAAAGTTCTGCATCACCCTGCTCAGGATTGTATACGCTGTTAAAGTTTTCATTTATTTCAAGAGGAGAATATCCAATGCTATTGATATACATATGTATTTTCTGTTAGTAGCAAATAGTTGGCGCTAGAAAAACACTAAACCGATTCGCTAACACACCAAAGGCATGCGCTGCAACGTGTCGTGCACGGGAAACTTTTTCATTAAAAATTTGTTTCTCTCTTGACGTGGTATTATACGGGTATGGTTTCATCACATGCGTTTGCAATGGAAAAGAATCATCGCCAAGTGCAACATAAGGCAGGCTTCGACCATTTCCTACGATAGCATTTTCTGGTATCTCTTTTCCTACAACTAAAATATCTTTTAATTTACTTTCAAGGAACGCACCAGCGCCAATTGCAGCCAATTTCTACACAAATGAATTTGCAATTAGCGTCGTACAAGAGCCAATAAAAATATACTGTTAGTGCCTTTCGTTCTGTCTCTACGTTTTGATCGAAAGGTTATGTGCTTTTCACCTAAAACAACCAGACAATTCGGGAAGTGCCACTTGACTGCAAAATCTCGTGCTGCTTCCCATTCGAATTTATTCCTGGGAAACTAATACTCTGATTAAGTAAAATCAACCCCAGTTTTACTGATCAACATACCATTGTATGTTTCTCTCATCCGTTTAAAAATTGCTTTGCACACACAGGCACTATACCCGAAATATTGGAACTAGACACCCGTATTTAATAATCTAAACTCCTGAAAGTTTCGCCTAAAATGATTTTTTATATTAAATAAATTACTCCAAGATATATTATATCAAACAAGCACACTTACCAGTAGCAAGAAAGCGCAACGTATAACACGCATGACAGATTAATTTCGAAAGTAGAAACACATTAGCTCGCAATTGACTTTGTCACATCAAGGGATTGTTAGCACATAACGGTTTTTATGATATATTTTCGTTAATTTTAAAATATTATAACATGCTATTTGAAACGTTTAAAAATAATATGCAGCGTTCATGTATTGGTCCATTAGAAAGTCATTGCGTTATAGGTGAAGAAACTTTAATTCGCACTTTATCGACGGCTTTGCCTCGAGCCGGCTCAGGTTTTTGTCGACACAAGACGGCGGCATTAATATGTTGAAGGCCGACGAAATAATCGGCATCGTGTTCTGGCCACATGTGTTAATAAAATATATTAAAGACATCAAACATTTATTGGAATGCTTTAAAAAATGACTGATAATAATGATAATACAAACACAAGCAATCATCAGATTAGCGAAAATATGAAAAAGAAGCTGAAAAAGCCAGCAAAGGTAGTGAAACCTGAAAATGAAATTCCCCGTGGCATGCCAAAATCAAACCGTCCATGGAAGACGCCTAAAACTAAGTAAGATTTTTGCACAAATTGTCTTAGTTATTGCTAATACGGATATACATACCTATATGTATGTATTATACCCCCATAGATTTTCATCTGTGAAGAAATCTCAGCCACGATTGTCCTTGGAAAAGAAGATGGAGCTACGCAATGAATTACGTTTGATTAAAGAAAAGTCTCGTCAATTGAAAGAATATCGCAAAGAAGCCGCTGTAGCTAAACATAAACGTCGAGTTGAAAATGCGGAAAGACGTTTGGCCAATGAAAGGCGTGCTGAAATAGTTCAAATCATTAAGAATCCATCGAAATTAAACCGTATGAAGAAAAAACAAATGCGCCTTATTCAAAAACGTGATTTGAGTGAAGTAAAAGTTGTCTGATTTTTTAATAAAATGCTAATTTTAATGTCAATATGTAATACCAATTTACATGTATCTGTACAACCTAATGATATAATTAAAGAGGGTAAGAAAACTCGGTTAAAATTAACTTTGCTGTCGCTACTTCATTTTGAAAAATTCTTTAAATGTACAATATTTTATCCTAAGAAATATGAAACAAAAAGTACATACCATCGCGCAAATCAGGAGTCGCATACTCATAAAATGTTTACAGATTGTAAGCATTTACATAGTGAATATATAATATAGTGTATATATATATATATATATATATATATATATATATATATATACGTATATATATATATATGTATGTATATATATATATATACATATATATATATATATATATATATATATATATATATGCATACATACATAGGTATAACCCAACCATGCCGCTATTCGACTTACACAGCGAATAAAATCGACTAGAGAACGGAAACGAAAAATTTTGCGAACATAGAAGAAAAATTTTCTAAGTATAGTCGTCGGCGTGTAATGGAGAACCTCCTAGTCCCCAAATACAGACGAAAAAGCTATTAATGGCGGTTCTCTGTTATCTACAACCGTTACGGAGAGCGGACGTGTTTTTATAGTGTAACTAGAATTTAATTAAATTTTGCTTTAAATGAGAAATTGATCATAATGGCTGCTGATGTTTTGTTTAAATAAATAATAAATTCAATGCAATATAAAATGAGATGTGTATTCTCTTCAAATAATTAACTTTAAATTAGAATTAATAAAAACGTGTGTATTTTATAGTATAATTAAAATGTAATTTGTACTCTCAGTAAATTTATTAAATATGCATGCAAAAGCTTTGATTATAGCAAAGGAACTGAATCTGCGAGATCTAATAGAAGGGAAGATCGTTGACATTGGCTATCTACATAACCATGACATGTCCGACATGATTTCAAAAGGAATATGATCTCTAGTGGAGTCGTGCTGCCAAATACGGCTGCACTGATTTTAACAAAAACAAAATAATTGTCCTGAGAAATTTTCTTCTCACGGAATACATAATAATTATTACAGTAGATAATAATTTAGATTGATGGATAAAAATTTGCATAAAATATTGCTTCTGCAGCTTCCCCTCCAAGTTTGACTGGCAGCCACATATCTATTATTACAGAGGATTTACAAAAAAGTAATGAAAAGCTGCAACGCTTACCTAGTGCACATCGTGGCTTGCATGGTGATCGCAACTTTTTTTTTTCCAAGTTAACGTCGCTATACGCACAGATGCTTTACAAGATAAAGAGAATATGATGTTGGTTAACAAAGTTACTGCTAAGTAATATTGCCGCCAAGGAATGGAAGAATATAGCTGAGAAATATGGTACAAGAAGTTCTCGAGTCTGAATGTAGTTTTGTGGAAATAAATCGCGTTTGGATGTCAACACAATTTAAAGCCGGCATTGGGATGGAATTTCGGAGTCCATGGAATGGAAATTACATCGACTTTCATTTTTTGCAAATTTGTTCTAAAGGCATTTCAATTCAGGCCGATGCCATTGCTCATGCCCGCAATAACTTTCGAAATTTTAAAGATAGATTTGATCATGAAATACCAAATTTATTCACTAATTCATATTTATTTGTAATGTAAAGACCACAGAGCTAAAAATATTCTGTTTTTATTAAACACAATGTGAGTTAGTTAAATATCAAAGCAGTCTGAAAAATGACGTGATGGTAAGCAATGCTGCCAAGTTCTTCATAACTATCTAAAAATATTCATACGGTAGCTATTCAAAGCAAGAAGCACTTCTGTTAGCAGCAGCTAAGAGCAATAAAATCAAGATAAGCTGTATGTATGGTACGCTTATGGCTCAGGTGTGGGGTGTCTGGCTTCAAATCAAAGGGACTCGTGTTCAAATCTGGCCGAAGATGGATGGAAATAAAAAAAAGAAATCTAATTTAGGAGCGAGCAAAAAGATGGGAGACAATTCAAAAACATAATTAATTAAACAGCAAAACAAAAATGGAGAAGAGAAAAGCAATAAGCAAAAAAATAAATAAAAACATCCAAAACAAACAAATCAAATGCAGAACGACAAAACACGTGCCGCGTGTGTGTGTAAAAAATTCCAAAATGTTTTTTTTTTAACAAAACGTAGTAACCCCAACAAACAATTCATTTGGTTTATGCTACTTTTTTTAAACTAAATTATGATTATATTAATACTATATGAATAGATATCAACATTCATAAGCACTAAATCTGTTTTTTCACAAGCTCAGGCGCGTCTGCACCCATTCTGAATCTTATAAGCCCATACAGGTTCACCCGCTTGACAAAATAAGCAAAATTTCTTCGTTTATATGCATTACGTCGCACTAAATCTGATTTTCACATGCTTAGGCTCGTCTGTAGGCATTCTAAAGCTTATAATAGCATCGTTTGCTATATACGGGTTCACCTGCTGGTCAAAATAATGCTTCCCATTTCGTTATTAAAGAGCATATAATAAGACCTGTTATTATTAATGCATTTAATATAGCACTAATTATATAGATAGCGCGAGTGGTTCATTTGCTGGCCAGAAATAAAAAAAATCCCGTTTTTTTTGTTTGCCGGGTCGGAGGACGGTGGGGTGGGTTTTACTTTACGCACGTGTTTTTTGTGGTGGTTTTTTTTCTTCCGTCTTTTTTTTCTCTTTTTCTTTACTCCTGTTTTGTTTATTTGTTTTTTTTTTAAATTTATTTCGATGTTTGTTTTTTTTTTTGTTCCTCTAAATTCATTTTAATTAGCCAGACACTCACCCACCTACACCACGAGCTCATGTAAGTTACAAGCAACTCATCTTGATTTTATTGCTGTTGGGTGTTGCTTACAGTACTCTTCATATGAAGTTTCGTTGAATTTGATTTTGCTTAGTAAATGCACACACCATTAAGTGTGTTCTGCTGTATATATTTAATTGAATGTTTTTTTTGCCGCATGTGTCGCAAGTCTTTCAAGTTTTCGTCTGATATATGTAGTTGACGGAGAATTTGCAGGATTTTCGCAATTTGTTTATTTTCTTTTTGGCTATATAGTAATACCTGCCAACGAAAAAAATGTTTTTAACATATTTTATATAATTATATATTTAATTAACGATTTTTCTTCTATGATTTTTGTTATATTTTAATACATAGATTGAACAATGGTATCTTTTTCAAACAACTGCCGTACTTTCATGCATCCATCAGAACCACAAGAGAACAGGCGTCCATAAGCGTCTATATGTATTTGACTTACACCTTGTCCAATGTGTTTAAAGAAACTATTTTTCGCATGCTCCCCAGTAAATGTACTTATCAAAGAATATTGATTAAGGCTCCAAACCTATAAAGGAAATTTTGTAAAAGAATATAAGCACGAATACGAGACAATTATGTCATTATACATACATACACACACACACACACATATATATATATATATTTATATATATATATATATATATATATATATATATTTATATATATATATATATATATATATATATATATATATATATATATATATTTATATATATATATATATATATATATATATATATTTATATATATATATATATATATATATATATATATGTGTGTGTGTGTGTGTATGAGCTTCTACAGCTCATCCATTATATGTGTACTTTAAAGCTTGTGTCTAGAGATGCAAAGCTGGATAGTTGCAAAGAAAGTGAAAAACGTCTCTACGTTGTTTTCTTCAGGATAGCTACGGCACGACTCATTATAGGCCAGTCCAATCATACTGGTATATCTCCCGATGATTACGTAGGCTAACAACGCTACCTGGTATAATTTGCCTTACACTGAATTAGGATTGTAACATGATAGCTATTCTCATTTATTTTAATACCATCACCAAATTTTTTTTTTTAATAAAATATTTTCGTAAAGCTATTTGACTTTCACCTGACCCAAGACTATATGCAAGCTTTTGATACATTTTTTTTTCTCCGCAACACTAAACGATATGTATTAAATGACCTAAACTAAAATTACCTTAATATCGCCTTCAATGGATCCGGTAGCGAAGAATTCTTCATGTGGATCAATGCTAATACATTTAATACAGTTGTCATGAGCCTTAAAAGAAATAAAATATGATTATTAAAAATTTTGCAATGAGCCACCATATTGTTAAAGCTACATCTGTCAAATTGTTTGTTATTTATTCAATCCGATTTGCCAATTTTCCATGGACGGATATAGCAATCGACAAAACCGTACAAAAATTGATTTATTTCTTACACATCGTAAGTTTTAAGTGACTGTAATCCGTGGAGAGCACAAGATCTTTAATTAAAAAAAAAAAGTTTCAAAATACTTAATAAGCTATACATTCGTACTATATAATAATATAGGGAAATTGTGCTAAATTTGTCGCTTGGGTGATTCTCAAACAGTATTAAAAATACAATGGTAACAGCTTTGTTGAAAAAACTGTCGTTGTTAAATAAACCAGGTAACTTGAAGCTATTCTGAAAATCGCAATACATATTTAACAAATTGTTTTCATTTTCCATAAATATTTTATATAATTATTATATTAATTAAGCTTATGGTCGTTTTTTATTAAATTTTATTTAATATAATTTTTATTCGATATTTCGTTAACAGCTTGTTAACAACTTCAGGAAATAAAAATGATTGAAAAAATTACAAAAAATTAGCCATTTCTGCGAAATATTTTTTTTATATTACAAATGGTTTATTTTGGAAAATACTGGGGAAAAAGCGTGCTAACAAAAAATTAGCTATTTGTGAGAAAATTTTTTAAAAATCAATTTTTTTAACAAAGAATAATTTTTATTTCCTGAAGATGTTAACAAGCTGTTAACGAAATATCGAATAAAAATTAAACTAAATAAAATTTCATAAAAAACGACCATAAACCTGATTAATATTATAATAAACTGATAAGGTCAATAAAGATAAATCAATATTTTATATAATAGAAAGAAATGAAAAATTGCTTTTGTGTATTTTAGACCTGTAAATTCTTTTTAATAATTTTGTATATCATATTTGTTAATTTAACTTACCTGTAATCTATGTTTCAAAGTTCTTTGTCTCATATCGAATACACAAATATCGCCTTTTTTACCACAAGATATCAGCAGCTGGTGTTGGGGCGCAAAACCAAAACATGATGCTCCCTGATCATGACATGTAAACGCTTTAATTATAATAATAAAAGAAAATTTTCTTATTTATATATTTTTGCAATAGTATAAGATTATTGGTATGAAAATTTCTATAATAATTGTTTAAGCTTGAGTTCTACTATTTATATGATATATCTCAAATCTTGAGGTAATATATATGGATATCTTTGGTGCATGTGAAGTATGTCTTTATGCTTGCATTTCCTTGGTTCTTACTTCAAAGCAACAGTACACTTCAACTTAATTGGGAATCTTAAACAAATTACTTTAAATGAAACAGTTAACATTGCAAGATTTTCTTACCGCTAACGCACGATTTCTTTTGAGGCAACAATGTATCCCAAATTATTATGTTTTTGTTTTCTGAACTTTGGCCAGCTGGAAGAAAGAGAGAACAATAAGCATATATTCATAAGTATATTCTTTGAATCGACTGTAGTGATGGTAGTTATTTAAGCGATATGTTTTGAAATTTTCATATATACATGTATATATATATATATATATATATATATATGTATATATATATATATATATATATATATATATATATCCATATATATATATATATATATATATATCCGTATATATATATATATATATATATATATATATATATATATATCCATATATATATATATATATATATATATATCCATATATATATATATATATATATATATATATCCATATATCCATATATATATATATATATATATATATATCCATATATATATATATATATATATATATATATATCCATATATATATATATATATATATATATATATATATATATATATCCATATATATATATATATATCCATATATATATATATATATATATATATATATATATATCCATATATATATATATATATATATATATATATATATATATATACATATACATATATATAATAGTAACGTTATTGAGCGTTATTGGCTGACTAATTCATCATCGAAGTACGAGTATTTTTCTTACCTGTTGCAAGTAAACTGCACGAACCCAAAAACACAAAGTCCGATAAAGTTTTATTGTGACACTGATGTGACTAATATAAAAAAGTAGACATTAATTAAAATTAGTAACTGTAAATGTGCAAAATGTATATAACTTACAAAGAATGATTTGTTGTTCTGTGAAGCAATTCCGGCTTGCCATAAACTTAGATTGCCATCTCCATCTCCAATTCCAAATTTATTTCCTTGTTCGGAGAAACGACACCTTGTAACTTTTGCATAAGTACCCGAAGGTCGCGGTGCGCAAACAACTTGCTGATGACCCCATTCCCAAATTTGAACAGATCCATCTTGACCACCCGTTAAGTAAAGGGGCATTAATGGATGTGCACTCATACGCTTAACATTATCAATTTTATGTTTTAATATCTGTAAACAAAATTAGTTAAAATATAACAGCAGGTTTTGTTTATTTATCACTTTTCCTTTGCTATACAAAAGGCATTATATTTTCACTTTCGTGCCAAAATTTATTACTCGCAAGATATCGCTGCTCCTGAATTCAGTACATCAGTAATTTTACTAATGATTTGTATGCTTTTGTTTTGCCAAGATATATTCCATTTTGATATGATAATTTTAAACCATAATTCCGATAACAAAAACATAAAAGTAAATAAATAAATAAACGGGATAATTTGAAGCTAAATATACTTTTAGGAAGTACCGTTAACATTTTTAGAATTTTTTTAAGGACAATCAGATAGAAGGATCTGTGCCGAGGGATTTTGTCGGCGGCGACTGGCTAACAAAAAGTGTTCGGCGTCGGCTTTAAATCTTATTATATAGTGTGCAAAAAACATTTAATAATTAATAAAGCTTAGAATTGAAAATTTCACAAGGGTATACCTTCTTCCAAAATAGAAAATACTGAATTTTTGTTAGCACACTCCTTTTCGCCAGTATTTTTCAAAATAAATAATTTTTATAAATAAAGAAGCTTATTTTTTATTTTACAAAACAAAAGCTAAAATTGAAATTTTCATAAAAATCAACTTTTTACCAGTATTTTCCTTACAACGGAGTTTTATTGTCGGGGCGTAAACTGTCTGTTCGTCGATGTCACAAGCTTTAGTTCCATCGAATACATAACATTTGAAAGAAAAACGAACAAAAGCAAAAACTTTTTTAATGTTATTATAGATTTCGAAATCGGCTAATAGGCTGTAAGGTTTCTGTGGTTCATAAATGAAATGATGTAATTAATATGTGACCTTTCATAGCACAATTTCCAGCTCTAGAATTCAAACAGAAGTCGCCCAAAAATGTAGTATTTATTGAAAGAGGTGTGAATTAAACTCCAATTTTTAGTAAACCACACCTTAAATTATAGTGGCCTCATTTCTTTAAGAATTAGGTACACAATTTTCCTCTAAATAACATACAAAGCAGCATATATAATTTTTTTTTGTCGAACAAGCGCGCATTTAATATGGAGTGAGGAAACTTAAGATTTTTAAAGCGCAATAGAAATAGTAAATATTTGGCATATGTGCTTTTTTTGGAGGAGTTGAGTATCCATTTTCCTTACTCCTGGACCCGTATCTGGTAGTTGACAAGATAAGAGATTTGTTTGTCCGGGGAACTTCTTAAAAAGTTTACGATATATCCGGGGGAGTTATATATGAGTTTTGCGGAAATTTAAGGAAATTTTCATATATGCATAGTGGAAAGCACAACGGACAGTAAGAAAAGAACCGTTTCAAATTCCCGAAATTTAACAGAAAAGCGAGCAAGGCCGCTTTTAAAACTAGTTGCTAATAAATATTAATGATTAAACTTACAATGTCAGTTCCTCTGCCAGACTGCGATGAATTAGAGTGAAAGTTCATATTTGATTCGGGCGATAGAGCTGATCCATATGTCATTCTAAAATAAAAAAGTCAACAAGACTATATGAATGAAAGTCGCCATGTAAATAATATAAAAGTTTATTTATCTTTTAATAATTGAAATAAAAAACAATGGATGATTGGAAAATGTTATACACCACATATATTGACACGTTAATAGATCTTTCAAGCGAATAAAAATTTCAATTATATATTACACCAACTTTGTTTTATTTAATAATACACAACTGAATGGCACAATGCTTATTCGCGGCGAGTTTTCTTACTCCTATTGTAGAATTATTTTTATTTGATATAAGTTTGTATATTTTTATCAAATAATGAAAAAGAAATCAATCTACAATTTCCATAATTTGCTGCGTGTATGGAAATTATTGATTTGTAAAAATTAATTTCGTATTTAAATAGAGCTAGCATATTTACAACGATGCTTAACACTTTGATAAACTTTTGTGGCAACAATGAATAAAAAACTAAAGAGTAATCTTTTAGCTAGTTTATATTTTCGAGCAACATATTACTGTTAAACATGTTGTTTGGTCCACAATTTAGCCATGAATCGATTTACAAACGAACAATGATTTTAGATTATTGAATTTTATTATCTTTTATTATCATGCTCCTTTAAGAGAAACTATTACGGGGTATTATTAAGAGGACACCAGAGAATAAGCTATTTTAACGATATTTATTATATGAAGGGTAAAATACTATTGGGAATTATCGCTCCCACAGAAAGAAATATATAAAAAATTAAAAATATATTGGTGCAAAAATATACGAGTATATAATTTCAGAGAAAATTTTAAAAATATATATATTTAGTTACGGCCATTTCCCTTAAAATAAATTTTGTAAGCTAATACTCGAATTATATGTAGTACTGTTCCGCAACAAAAGTAAATTGATTAGAATAAAAGAAAAAGTACTGAAGATTTTTTATTATCATTGTTGTCTCGATAAATTTTTTAATAGAAATCAAAAAATCTCTAGTTCCAATAATGAATTCGAGGCAAAACACAACTCAAATTCCTTTATTAGTTACATGATGTTTCCTTTCATTTAACGATACGTTTTATATATAAATATATAAATAAATATATATATATATATATATATATATATATATATATATATATATATAGTTTTTAGGATATTCAGTACAACTTACTGTTCTGAACTTTGAATCATCAGGAATCCCGTGTTAGATATACTTTCATTATCTTTGGAAATGCTCAGCATATCATAGTCGCATTCATCTTCATACCAATTAGGTGATTCTAGCAAAAGTGAAATATCCATTTCTTGAATTTCTCTGGGATTTGCAACAGCAATCATTGTTGACGAGGTATTGTTCAAACAAAATGCCAGAATTGATTCGTGATCTTTGTGAATAATACGTATAGGTTCATTATCTTTCGCAGCTCCATTCGCTCCTAAAATTTTATAAAACTTGGTTAATTTTCGAAACTATGAAATTTTTTTTTAATTTTTCTAAAATAATTTGTTTGTTAGTTTAATGTTTAATAATTTTAAACTATTTTTTAAAGCTTTAGAACTTTAATTTATATGAAAATTTTCAAACTCACTACCGGTGTTTTAACTTAAATTAACAATTATCGTCTGCATAATTATAAAAGAAAAATTTTACTTCCTTTACAAAATCTGAAATAATAAAAAATTACTTTCGACTAATTATATATACTAATTAACACATATCTAAAATCCACGTCTGAAAATAAAGTTTTATGTATAAAATAAAGACCTAAAGCAAAAAAAAAAATTATTTATTCAAAAAAGAAATCGAATTACAATATTGAATTATTTATTTTAAAGAGCTTGATGAAAAATTGTAACACTTTTTCATAAACAGACATTAAAAATAATTTAGAAAACGCGGTCATTATTCCTTTTTCCTTTTTTTCCAGATATATTCCAAGATAATTATTCAATTCATAGTCTCCCTCGTGTGCAATAGATATAATCGTTTAATTATACAGTATTTTATTTTTGTGTTGATAATTTTTATACAAAAATATGTTTTAATTAAACAACATAAATTAATTTCTATCCCCCGTACTCATAATATAATAAAATGTATTTGAAATCTATTTTTGGAAAATTTTGTACGTTAAATCTTGAATAGAATACATTTCAAACTCGTTTTAAATATTATGAACATGGAGGTATATAATTCCCAAATAGATTTATTGAGTTCAGGTCTGGGAATATTCTATTTTTAAAAATCTTTCATATAACTAATAGCAGAAAATAATATCTTAATAAGTGTAATTATCGTCCCATAGCCGCCAAGGCAGCTAAGCGAACAAGAAAGCTTTACAGAATTATTGTTGTGGGTTGTTTATGTAATGTTAATAGTATTAATAATTTTCCAATTTTTTATAAAAAAAAAATTATTATGGATTGATGAATTTGAATGATATTAAGAGTATATCAGTTTGTCTTAATGGCGAATTGTGTATTTTAAATTATTCAAAAAAGAGTTTACTTTACCTTCAAGCTATCAATTATTTTTTTATTATTTGTTTCCAAATATAAATAAAAACTAAATAATTTTTCTTATGATTGTCCCAACTTTTCGTTTGTTTTTTACAAACTTCTTCAGGGGTTGTGTGTTTTATTGAAAGTCTAGCAGCACAAAACAATAATTTATCGTAATTAAAGATCATCATAATATAACATCACAATTAAAGCTTACGATTTTATAGAATTAACAATTCTTATTATGTTATTATTCTAAAATAAAGTGGACGGCACGTTATAAGTATGAATAATATGTATATAAATCAATAAGTTGATACAACACAACAAGTCAACTTAATGCTAGTATCACAGACCTTTAAGTTATATAATAAAAATTATTTAGTTTTTATTTATAATTGGAAACAAATAATTGGCCATAAATGGTCGGATAGGTAAAACCTTTTTTGAAGAATTTGTTGTATCTGCTTTACAATTAATCCATTGCTTAGATGATACTTTTAATATATATAAATTTAATATATATTTATTTATTATCTATTGAATGTTACAAATAAATACAATTATAAATCATACAACTTAATTTAAATAATAATATTAACAGACTTTCAACCATTTTAGCGATGCGAACGCACACACTCAATCCAGGCACTACTAACTGGAGTTAATATCCATATTTTTTATCCTTTTCCATTGAACAAATACGTAACTAGTGTTTTTTTTATACACACACACATACACACACACACACACACACATATATATATATATATATATATATATATATATCAAACAAGAGGCTTTCATATATATCCGTTTTGTATACTAAATTTGAAAGACTTTTTCTGAATTGAACTATGGTTTTGATAAGAATTTCATAGCACAGAAATCACAGTTTGATTCATGAATCATAAATGATTTATAAATTTTAATTGAAAACAATCGAGCGAATTTCAGGTTAGGAAATAAATAGGCTTTTTTGGACAAATTGAGTTTTATTGTTACCCATGTAAGGCTGAAATATGGGAATTAATAAAAGAACAGAATATCGGGCAAATGCACACCTCTATCACGTCGGCAGACGTCCGCTCTTTTAACAATATTATTAACCAAATTTTCTATCAAAGCTTCTCTTTTCTCGTCAATTTTTTAGCGATTAAATTACGCACAGCGGTCTAATTATGAGGAAAAGCTCCTCCATTTTTCCCAAGTGGTACAGTAAAATTTTCACCATTTTGAAAGCTCAGTTCTTCACATTTTATCATTTGACAGCCAATTTAATTCCTAATCTCAATTTGCCTACCCTGTGTATTATCATAATTATCAAGCTAAGAATTATTATTAATTACTACTTTTATTTTACGAATTTGTCTTAAATAAAATTTTTTTTATTAAGAGCGGAAAAATTAGAATATTTTTTATAATCGTCGTACTAACAGAACGGATCAGAACTGACTTCCAGGCCTCTAAGCCAACTTATCAACTTTCTTTGTATTTTTTTCCACTTTTCACGGTGGTATCTAACAAATATTTTTAACGAAATAGAATTTATTATTCGCCTTTATTGCAATTAGACTTTTTCGGCTTCAAACTTGACATTTTGTAGCAGATCAAATTAAAATAATTAATTCAACAAGTCACGATGTTAGACTAAACCACTAAAATTTCATTTAGTTTTTAAAAATTTAACCTTTTTTGATATGTAGTGGTATGTAAGTGTTAAATTTCATTGAGATGCAAATTTTTCTCCCACTGGAGGCGTAAAAAATATATAAGTGTTTATTGCAAAATATATAAAAATATGTAGTTGTGGTAATAAAAAATTTTGAGCGTATGAGTTTTTCGAATTTTCAATAGCGTGTGTAAACAATAAGTAAAGACCTAGCCGACAGAAAATAAATCAACTTTTTTTATTAGATATTGTTGTGATTTTATAAAGATTTTACCTGAAGAAGTTACCAACAAGGAATGGAATACTTTAACCTCAAGCACTATATATAGAGAAAAACAGTCAAAATATATAATTTCAATGTGTTCTACGAAAGAAAGTTGTGACGAAAAACGGAAACTGTTGATGATTTTCATTAATTATTTAATATTTAAAGCTAGATACTCGCATATTTTAGTATTTTTAATAGGAAGACATTTTATTTTGTTGAAAGATCTCATGAATGTATCTTTTTCTTAAATTTCTATACTACTTATATAAAACAATTGCTTAATAAAAGCTTTTGAAAAGCAGATAAATTTTTTAAACATATTTTATTGCCAAGCCAACTCAATATGTGACTTAATTATTGTAATAGTTTGTTTTATTTTTATTCCGATGATGGCACACAGAGCCGACAACGTTCAGTTTACAAAAACAAGTTTGACATTGGTTAAGAAAAAATTTTTTTTTTCAATATTATAACAGCCGTTTAGTAAAATAACAGGTGTTTAGTAAAATAGCTGCCGTTTAGTTAATTAACAATTTACAGTTTGTATGGGCGTGACAATATCTCTTTTTTATAATGAGTTTATCACAATATACATATATATGCACGTTCTTGGTTTGAAAATGTTTAAGCACAAAGATGCATAAGATTGATTTAAACCAATGGAAATAGTTTTAAAGTTATCAAGTACTTTGTATGGGCGTGGCGATGACAATTATATTATATTGTCAAATGAAACCATGGTTTCAATGGAATGTTTGAGAGTAAACAGCTGCAGTTTTTTATCTTACAATAATGGGAAGTGTCATATTTACTTTTAAGAAGCATATCAGTGTGCACTTTTCTATTATGATATTGTCAAGAAATCCAACAAATATATCTTATATTAGAACAACTTTTCCTAAGCTGGGTCACTGGGGTCACAGGAAATTTTAAAAATTTCCTCCACGGAAAAAGAATAATGCTAGTATGTATTCATGCACACATAAAAATTTTTTTTAAATGTTCAACTAAAAAGACGAAACATTCTTTTATCACGTTACCATTATCCGTATAATCATGCGATTGCCCATCACGCATGGATGAAGATGGTTCCATTTTCTTTCCAAATACTGCTTTAATAAATACATCTTGCACTTCATCCTGGCGAACAAGATAATTCCAAAGGCGTCGCACAGGGCCCGAAGATGAGCTTATTACAAATGGTGTGTTATCTTTGTTTAACAAAGACCTATATTTATGTATCGAAATTCCTGGAACTCCACTGCTCGATAAGCAACCTAAAAAATTTAATCATTGACTTAAATAGAGTTTGCTCAGAAACATGTTAATTAATTCATCTCTGTACCTGGAATATAATCATCAGCAGGAGGTCCCTTTGAAGCTACTATTTTCAGTGCCAAGTCCTGCCATCGGTTTAATGTTCTTAATACTTCATGCGATAGAGGACTTAAGACTGGCAAATCTAGAAAAAAAAAAGAAAAAAAAAACAACAACAAATATATATATATATATATATATATATATACATAT
The DNA here is from genome assembly GCA_963675445.1 of Linnaemya vulpina. Lineage (NCBI taxonomy): Eukaryota > Metazoa > Arthropoda > Insecta > Diptera > Tachinidae > Linnaemya > Linnaemya vulpina. Next base: position 62,169,814 of record OY776280.1, on the reverse strand, counting down.
ATATATTTATATATTTATAGTTTAACATTTTTCATATTGAAGAATATTTAGTATAGCTGACATAGCTAAAACAATTTCATCGCAAAATTTTACTATTAAAAGTTTATTATTAGCTGGAAGAATCAACATCATTTTAATTTGATATAGCCAAAGTACAACAGCGCGATTTTCGAAAACCGTTTCACTTTCTCATCAGTACTCATGTGCATTGTTTTTAACTTTGGTTGGTAAGGTGGCATAGTTGAATGTGAAAACATCCTCGTGACATTAGTGATTACATTTTTTATTTTTTGTGAATATGCATCTTACCTTGTAGTTCTATTCCCGATATAGTTGTGAAATCTTGAACATGTTTTATAAACAATTTTATAAACGCCAAACGTAAAATGCACCATGAATAGGACATTGGATCTAAATGTTCCTTATTGTCTTTATTACTTTTCATACCACTTTTAGCATTAGTACTAATGCCATCATCTTCGTCGTCTTCTTCCTCGGATTCATATGGATCATCACTGTCATATTCATCACAATCTGAAAAAATATTGTTTAATAAATCGGTATATATATATATATATATATATATATATGTATATATATATATATATATATATATATATATATATATCTATATGTATATATATATATATATATATATATATATATATATATATATGTATGTATATATATATATATATATATATATATATATATATATATGTATATATATATGTATATATATATATATATATATGTATATATATATATATGTATATATATATATATATATATATATATATAATTGTATATAATATATATATATATATATATATATATATATATAATTGTATATAATATATATATATATATATATATATATATATATATATGTATATATATATGTATATATATATGTATATATATATGTATATATATATATATATATATATATATATATATATAATATACATATATGCATTTTTTGACAAAAAAAATTTTTTTTTACAATAGAAAATAATGTCCTGTGAAGCATATATGTATATATATGTATATATATATATATATATATATATATATATATATATATATATATATATATTAATATAAAATAACCTCAAAACTCAAACAAATCTATTAATTATTAAAATATATATACATATATATATATATATATATATATATATATATATATATATATATATATACAAATATACATATATATATATATATATATATATATATACAAATATACATATATATATATATATATATATATATATATATATTCGATTGAATAAATAATATTTGAAAGAAAACAATATATAAAAAGTTATATATTTATTCGATGAAACGATAACTTGCGACATTGGCGAACAGGCAGTAGAAATATTATCAACCAATCAAGTGTCTGCTGCACATATATTAACGAAGGGTGCTTATATTGGTCTTTTTAGTTTTTTATAATTTTCAAAATATCGCATCTACTATTTTCATTTCATTTTTTATTTTTATCTTGGGACAGCACTGTAGAGCTATCGTTACGTGGTTTGTTGTGTAATGAGAATTTCATAAAACATTATTATTTGAATTTTCAAACTGCACGGATGGGCAATTATTTTATAATTAGAAAGCTTTCACACAAAATTCCACATGAAGATCACTGAAAGTGTTTGAAATATTCAAAAATAAATGACATTTTAACACAAATGTGTAAAACACTTAATAAAACAACATAGTATGTGTTTTATTTAAACCTAAAGTCTTATTAAAAAAAAGAAAATAAATACATATTTGAAATTTCTCGGCCTGTTCTGAAAGACCAAATTTTTTAATTACAAAATTTTAAGCTAGGTTAACAAAATTTTCAATTTAGTGTTTTTAGACTTTTTACAAAAAATTACCTCCATAAATTACTCACTGTGTTGTTTATTAATTTTGACATGCAATTGGTTATTTTGTTTAAATGAAATAATTAAAAGTTAAGAAAGCTCGAAGACACCTTTTCTGTAAAAAAATGTTTTCCTTAGTTCTTTTTGTCGTTTATCTTGCAGAGATATTGCAAGCATTTTAATACCCTTTTTTACAAATAATTTTTTACCGAAAAATAAGTTTAAAAAAATTAAGATATTCACTTCCTAAAAAATGAAAGACATAATTAGAAATTTCAATAGAAATTAAATATGTACCTGCATTCTTCGGCTTTGTCAAAAAATATGAAAGCATTGACATTTCGGGTGGAACAAACTGTTCACGATAAGTCGGCTTATCTTCTTTCATATAAGTGGAAGAGCTGGCGCTACTGAAATTTCCAAGAATCTTCATATTTAATTTGACACGTTGTTTTGTTATCGACGTAACAGTGTTCCAAACGCTGCTATCCTCATTTGCTTCTTCTGATGGTAAATTATTTGTAGCAGCATGACTTTCACATGTGGCTTTTCTTAAAAGTTTTTTCATTCCTCCTCCGAATATGTTCGACCAAGTCTCACTTGAAAAGTTGCGAGCCACAAGTCGGTATAAAATACGACTGTCGCAAGTAACTAGCGCATACGTAGCCAGCGAAACGTATGTTGCAATAAAGCTTTCCAACAATAGTACATTTAATTTTGGTATATCTTCATCTTTTTCACTAGCTAAAAGTGCTCTCAAATTCGCAACTCCCGGCCATTTCGATGGTGTTGTGCAAACAGTCGTTGGCTCATCTGTCGAATACATTCTCTTTCTATTATATATATTTGCGTTTCCTATTAAATGTGAACATTCAAATGAAGAATTCAGTTTAGCAATGTTTTCTATTCCTGGGCTTTGGAAGCCATTTTGTGATGAATTGTGGACAACAAAGCTTTCAGAATCGCATAGTGATTGATAAATGCAAGATGATAGTGCAACAGCAAGATCTCGAATAATAAATATTTCGCAAAATGCATTTGTATCAGAACTAATAGCGAAGGGCGAAAATTTTATTACACTGTGTAGCATGTCAACAGTTTGAGACTAAAAATAAATTAACAAAATTATGGTAGTAATAAGTAATAATAATAAAAATACAATAAAAAAAAAATATTTGAAATAAAAGCATATAATAATATATGCAGAGTCTCTGATGGGACCACGAATAGTTAAAATAAATAAAATTATTTTTCAAATATTCAATAAAGACATATGTATTCAAAAAATCAAATTTAATTCTCCGGACTCAAGGTTCTTCTATTATACACAAGATTATTCCAGCTATAATATATATATATATATATATATATATATATATATATATATATATATGTATATATATATACTTATACTTATATATATACATACATATATATACATACATACATACATATATATATATATATATATATATATATATATATATAAATATATATACATATACATATATATATATATATATATATATATAAATATATATACATATACATATATATATATATATATATATATATATATAAATATGTATACATATACATACATATATATATATATATATATATATATATATATATATAAATATATATATATATATATATATATATACATATACATATATATATATATATATATATATATATATATATAAATATATATACATATATATATATATATATATATATATATATATATATAAATATATATACATATATATATATATATATATATATATATATATAAATATATATATATATATATATATATATATACATATACATATATATATATATATATATATATATATATAAATATATATATATATATATATATATATATATATATATAAATATATATATATATATATATATATATATAAATATATATATATATATATATATATATATATATATATACACACATATACATATATATATATATATATATATATATATATAAATATATATATATATATATATATATATATGTATATATATATATATATATATATATATATATATATATATATATTTATAAATATATATATATATATATATATATATATATATAAATATACATATATATATATATATATATATATATATATATATATATATATATAAGGAAAAGGCAATAAAAATTAATTATTTTTTTTTTATATTTTAATTGAAATTTTGACTGTACATATACACGGGTCTTTCATTAAGCGCTTCCTATTTCCTATTTTTAAATTTAAACAGATCAAAGTGTATGTGTGTGTGTGACATATTATTCAAATTTCCTATTCGTTTGAAATAACTATTGATGTCATTATGTGTGGAATATAACATCGTTCAAATGTTCGCTATGGCTTCTATGGGTAGAGCGTATTCGAAAAGTCCGATAATCTATCTGCATACATACATAGATAAAAGTTATTTTTGAAGAAAATTGATTCAATTGTTTTTTTTTAAGATAATACTTTCATAAAAAAAAGCAATGTAAGTCCGATCACAGGGGAGATGTGTAAACATCTAGTAATGCAAGAAATTTTTTAAGTTGGAATTACTTTTGCTTTTAGTATGTTTTTTTTAATTAATCAATTAAAAGTATCAAAACTTCCAATATTGTAAATAAATAGGAGTATGCAATTTGGAATTTTTTTGTTTGTTTTGTTTTGTTTAACTTATTGGGTTAGTATATGGGCACACTGCAGTATATACATATGTACTGCATTAAAAATTGCTGATTCATTAAATTTTTACTTATAATGAAATTTAATTTGCATTGCCAGTAAAATCGTAGGGGCGTATTCATAATAAAATTGTAGCAAGTTTAAAAGTTTTCTTTATTCTAATTTTGAACTTACCACCTAACTTATAGATGTTTACACATCAGTATACTTTTTAAGTTGGCATTTTCAGGGATATGTACTAATAAAAAAGTTCTTTTTAAAGGGCTTTTTTGAATAAGTTTGATAGATTTCTGTAAATCAAAACTTACCTGTAAATATTTAATAGGATCTGCAATAACAGTTTTGTTGCCGGCTACACACGCGCTTAGCAGTGGAAGGGTAGTAGGGAATGGTAAAGGACTCAATAGCTGCTGTTGTGTTTTTTCTTGCTGAAGTTCTTGAAGAAGAAGTACTAGTTCCATTCGAACTGAAGCTAATCCTCCACCGCTTGCACCATGCAACGAACAGTAACTTAATAAAGTTCTCAACAGTGTCTCATTAGCTAAAATAAAATTTGAAAATCAATGAAATCGTTTTAAATTTGTATCTAAAATAGTGAGACAAATTTATTTATTTATTTTTTTATTCTTCTTTTCTTGGAATAAAAATTAGTAAAAGAGAGTGTACAAAACAAAAGCAACATATGGAAAAGTAGTAAATAGAACAAAATGTTTAATTTTATTTAATATACTGTAAATGGTTTTGAAAGATTAGTTTCTAAGGCGTGTTGGTTCTGGTTAGTTAAAATGGCGTTCTAGCCGATCTCTTTTCGAATCTTTGAAATCTAAAATATCTGCGTCTCAAGAGAAGACAGAGAAATTGGCAGACATTGTTAAGACGTAATTTATGAATACAAAGAGATTAGAGGAAAAATTGTCGTAAACTATCTCTCAAGTTAAATGGGCATGACTTTACAGTTCGTAGACCTGCAGCAGTGAACATTTCAAAAAAGTTTGGGGACAAAGAAAATTGTAATAAATCTTTTTTATTTTTAACTTTTTTTATATGCTGGTAGATTATGCACCTTCTATGTGTTTCAATGCAATAATGCTCCAAAACACACATTAAGGTTGATCGGAGAGTTCATAGAAGAGAAGAGTTGAAATCATTGCATAATCTACACAATATTTCCGCGAATCGATTCAGAAATTCGTCACCAGAGATTGGTAATGCCTTATAATTTACTTAAATATGCTATTAAAACTGTGTTTCCAGAAATAATTTTTAGTGCAAGTTATATGTTTTACGTCAATTCACAACCTTTTTTAAAAGCAAGGCCGATATATCGGTATCTATTACTTCCCTAATTGAACTAAAAAGGTCGTTTTAAGTCCTAAGTATTCGATCTCTTTAATATATTATATACATATATGTTTTATTTCAAGAATTAGCTTTTTACTATTAAAATCTTAAAACTTATGTATTTTTATTTATTGAGATTGATCAATTTATGAAAAAATGTATTAATCGATTAAGTGATTAATTCAAAATCAATCAATTAAGCCAAAGCTATATTAGTTTATTGATCGATAAACCGATTAAAGCATAAACACGATTAAGTAAACTCCTTAGTTGGTATGTATCTCTTATATAACTTAATATCTTACCTTTTAACCACCGCTTTCTTTTAGCAGCTCTCATAACTTTAACTTCAAAGTCGTGCTTTTCGTGCATCAATATTTCATGAAGAGTAGGTTTCTCTGATAAAATATACGAAGTAGCCATATCTTTTTCCTGAAATAAGAAAATAAAATATTTATTTTTTAAGACATTTATTGTATTTCATTGTATTTTTAGTAGAATAATTTAACTAGACCAGTTATGTAAGGTAAATCCTAGTGAATTTTTTATTTTATAAAAATAAATAAGGAGAAAATTTATGAAGTCCAAATTAGGGCGGTAACGATGTACATTTTTGCCAATTTCGGTTTTTAATAGAAAATTATAGTAAGAGATTATCAATATTTATAATTGATAATAATTAGGTTTGTATTCCTTAACAAAATATGTTCAATTTCTTTATAAAAACTTTAATATTTTAAGACTTTTGTTTGTAAAACAAAATATTCTTAAACATTTCAAAAAACCCTATACCTAGACAACACAACTAATACATTTGCAGCATGTAAATATATACCAACCTTAATGATTTCAGAGCTGCTTAAATCAACAGAATCTGAATTGCAATAATTGCACAAATATTGCAAAGAATCGACTTCTTTTTCCAGCCAAACATACAGTTGGTATCGCAATTGTCCTCCGTCAACTTCAAAACCAGTAGCCAAAGTCGATAGTTCTTCCATTAAAATTTTTAAGCAAGCGACAAATTTAAGCTGTTGAGCCATTATATCAATTTTTGCCCCATTCTCATCTCTAGCATTGTTGGCGCTTTTGTCCGGCATAAAATCAGTTGTTTTTAGTTCGTCACTATTTATATCTGCGTGTTTAGGTTTTTCGTTAGTTTGCTCGTCATCACCAATCTCTCCAACGTCGTTGTCGTCATCCCACTGAATATTAAAAGTATCATCTTCCTTTTTGTCTAGTGTTATAGGTGTACTCCAGTCCAAGTCCAAAGACAAGCCCTGGTTAGCATTACTTGAATATTCTTTTCCCCATTCTATGATGCCAGTATTTATAAGCTCATTATTGACACTGGCTGTGGACTGGATATCTTCCAAGTCATTTGAATCTACAATTTTTGTTGGTAGTTTATTTAATACTTCTAGTGCTAAAGCTGGACAACCTGCTTTGAAATGAGCATGTGCTGTTGTAAAATACAGTTGTCTTTCTATTGAACTAATAGAATCTTCAATTTGAATTTGTTTATCATTATTGCTGGATGAGGTCGCATCAACGGCGTAACTAAATCCAGATAAAACAACATGAGATATTTTCTTTTCCTGGGCCGATAACGCCAAATTTTGTCGCACAAGTAATGGGTGGGTTCGAAGATATATATAAAAATTGAATACATTAGGATTTGTGGAATGATTTTCCGATTTGAAAATATCTTCTTCTTTAAACGCAACATGACACTGACCTACGCCATTTAACAATAGAGTATTCAAACTTTCTTGATACCGCTTTAAAATCCAATAAACCATCGAGCGTAAAAATGGGTCTGGATGGGCTTTTTCGTAATTAAATGACATAGACTCGTCGTCGCTGCCTAAAACATGTCCACATAAAATTTTTTTATATGTCGAATTTAAATTAATATCTAAATCTCCTTCATATATACGAGCAATTATGAGTGCCAATTGGAAATCATCCAGTTTATTAATACAAACTTCAATTGCATCATTTAGAGAATTCGCCAGCAAAAAGAAGGCAATAGCGTGTTCAAATCGTTGTTTGCCCAGCAAAACAAAAGCATTTTTTAAGGCTGCCTTGCGCCATCTGTCCTCTGAGAAATTATTAGCGAAAAATTGTGTCATTTTTTCGTCTCGCTTAGATCTAAAAAGACCCCATACAATAGATTTCTTTTTCATCGCCAAATAATATATGGCTGCGTCAAGTGGATCTTCCTTTAATTGATAAGCGCATTTTGCAAGTTTTTCTACGCATTGTCGTAGTACGTTAATATTACGTAACCAATAACCGACTCCCAAGTCCTTTAGTGTAGACCATTTGAGGTCTCCTTTCTTAAAAGAAGGAATTAAATTTAGTAGCTCCTCTTCGCTTTCAGAATGAAATGCCCAAACTATATTTGAAGTGCCAATACCATGCTTTTGAAATTGTGTTCTTTGATTTAAAGGCAAGCAACGCAACAAGTACGTATAGTGTTTCATAGCCATAAGAAATCTGAGACCGCAATCATCCAATGATTCTGTTAAGGAGTTTCCTGTAGTGTCTTTTGTTGCCGACAACTTTCCCGTATCAGAAATAAATTTTTCAGAAAAATCTGTATTGCATGTTGATACAGTATCAGCCAAAGCTAAAAGATGCATTTGGTCCAGTGATGAAAGACCTGGTAGATGTGTATGGGTTAAAAGTCTTGATAGTATTTGTCCTTGCCGAGGACCAAAGTGCGAGATATTTTGTTTTTCTGGAAGAGACAATCGCCTGTCTGAACGTTTGTAATCATTTTCGTTATCTAGTAATTCATCCAAATTATCCTCCGAAGTTTCCATTTCAAACAACTGGTCGTAGTCTTTGGCATCCTCCGATAAATTATTTCCTTGACCAGATGATTCCTTGTCGGCATTTAATAATACCCACAAAGGCAACGGTGGAATTGACGTTATTTCCGCATAATCTAACATTAACTCTTCAGGAATCTGTAATAAGAAGAAAAGAATCATATATATATATATATATATATATATATATATATATATATATATAAGATATTATGCTCCCGATTCCCGAAAATAAAGTAAACAAACGATAAAAATGCAGGGCTTCTAATTAATTTGAGTCTCACTAACAACATATTTTATTTATTCGGTAAGTAAAGACGTAAATTAGAAAATAAATAACTAGTATCTGTGTCTTAATTTGAACGCATTTCGCTCAATACCAACAACAATAATTTTATAACAGGAATCAATCAATAACAAGTAATTTTTATTTTAATGGCGATTTATGAAACTTTAATGCAATTCAATTTGTATAAACTTGATATTTATATAAACTGAATATTTTTATGAAAAAAATATTTGATGACGGCAAAATAAGACTGTATTTTTAAGCGTCACGCGAGTTTTTGTTTACTTTGAAAAATAATTGTTTTGCACAAACTAACTGTTATAAAAAGATTTTTTTCATATCACTTATAAACGTTAAGTAAATAATTTCAATCAATCACTTTACTTTTTTAATACTTCTAACATATCAGGTCGTATGGTGACAATTGTGACTTGAATATTGGATTGAAATGCTTCAAGAGTTGCTGGTATGTCAACATAAGTGAATGACCTAATGTATAACTCTATAAAATATAATCAAGAGACATAAAATTCCACGAATGAGGGGCCAGTGCATAGGAGTACTTCTGGAAATAAAGTTGTCATCATTTGCAATAAATCGATTATTAAGTGTGCTGTATAGCAATATGCACCTTCTTGTTGGTAATAAATGTTTTTGATGTTTACCTGCTTAATTTTTTTAAACAAAAATTTTGTCAGCATGGCTTGATAGCTCTATTCTACGAAACGGTAGCTCCTTGTTCATTTTGAAAAAAATGTGGACCAATGATGCCTCTAGGGAGTAAACCGCACCAAGCAGCCAATTTTAGTGTATTTAATAGAGATTCGATAAGGATTGAGGATTTTGACGTATAAACTTAACATGAATCAAATTTCTCAAGAAATATTTTTGTACATTTTATGAACATAGGACCGGTTGAGCTTCTTTATTAAATACTATATTTTGGCATCTCTGGTTATCTTTTTGATAAGATTTATTTCGGTAGACCTAGAAGAGGTAAAAGACAATAACTTCAACTTCGTCTGACTCCCTCAAGCCATCACTTTTTCGTAAACGCTGTTCATCTCTGGAACAATTTACCACATGTACTGCAAACAGCCAGCAAAGCAACGCAATTTAAAAAATCATTGTATTTACTCTTCAATTAAAAAACAAACAAAGAAAACGTTTATATAGTATTTCACAGTTTTAATATCTAATATATATATATATATATATATATATATATATATATATATTATCAGCAACATTTAGTCAAAATTTTTTATGCGATTATTTATGTTTGTAACATTTACTTTTTAATTATTTAAGTAAACCTATAATATATGTATGTTAATATTTAAATAAAACTTGTCTTGCGATTAGTACCTGCACTGTAATTTATAAGTTTTAATCTGGTTGTGCAGGGCGCTTGTAAATAAAAATAAAAGTTATAAACATATAAAAATAAATGGGCTACATCACTAAACGAAATGAAATGAAAAATGCTCTATGAAATTCGCGCACAGTTTTGTTACTTTTTAAGAAAATTTCCACAATTTAAGAACATTTTTCTGACGTTAAACTTCTTATGATGACTTTCCCAACGACAGTTATCCATACCGTTAGTTCTCACGCGGCTAAAGTAACACCAGATATGAATGACTAAACAATAGAGGTTACATCTGCATTCCTAATAGTCCTATTTGTTGCAACAATATGTAATCATATACTAAATAAAAAACGTTACCTGAGTTGTTGAACCTCTGTGATCCGACTGTAGATTTGCATCTGCCGCATAACTAATGGAGAGTGTTCTTGATCTAGACCAGGACCTCTGTGAAGGAAAGTAAACAAGCAATAAGTATTATATATAATTTTGTATTTTATTTGTTTTTTATATTAAACAATGACTTTCATGATTTTATTCACAACTTCCTTTTATCTTATACTAAATAAACTACCTAACATTCTAACAATCTTAAAAATATTTGATCAACCAACTACAAATAGTTGCAAGGAAATGGGAACACAGAAAACCCAACTTCCAAGTAACTCCTTAAGAATATACTTTCATATTGTAAGTACGATGTGAAAAAATAGGTATAAAAACTATGATGAAAACTATTAGTATACAAGTGGGAAAACACAAGAAATTGTTTATTGTTCTACAATTTAATATTCATATAGAAGGCTACATTTCAGAAATTGTCTTTGCAGATGGCTTAAGAAAGTTTGAACATGTCTAAAAAAGTGTTTCGAATATTACATTATATTAAAAAATATAACATTACCCGAAAAAAAAATTATTATATTACTACAACACAAAAAAAGTATAAAGAAAAAATCAAGGATTTAAATGACCAAAATATATCACAAAATTTGTAATTACCTGTCGTACAGAGGCATCGTCACCCTCATTGCTTGAACCTCTAATACTGGGAGCACTTAAACATCGAACAAGATGTGCTAAAATTGCTTTCACCCAACGAATTTTGCCGCAATTAAGCAGTTCCATCAACTGTTTAGGGTGATATTGTGGTAATACTGGGCATGCAATGCGAGATGCTTGGAATAGTCCCAAGTCTGTCATATAATCATCACTTATACTTCCATCAGGAGCACTCTGTGCGTTTGATGAGCTACCGCCAGAGAATTTCTTCTTGTCTTTAGATAGAAGCTGAAGATTTGCAGTGCTTACTTTGCTCATCAAGGGCATAGAAACGGCACTTTTAAGTCTAAGCTTTGTAGATTCATTTGCAATAGATCTTAAATCTTCATCTCTTAAATTTCTCGTATCAGACATGTCTTCTACATTGTGCTGTTGATTGAAACGTGGCTTCCACTGCGAGTACACATGCATTTCAGAGTCCATAGCAACTACTAGTATACCATCTCTAACCCATGATATTTGCATAGGCAAAGGAGGCAAACCATCAGCTGTTTGTAAGTCAATTTGGCGCAATTTCATCCAACGTATTTCATCATTGAAATGTGGTTGTGCTAGTGAGCTTGCTTTGCGCAACATGGGACGATTTGCTGATCTGGATTCTTTCATTGCTTTAATATTTGCCTGAGCAATATCGGACGAAACTGGCGTGTATAAGAGAATCTTACTACCAACGGCTACTGTAAGTATGTGGGAACCATCTTCTTTAGACACCCAGTCAAGCTGTACCAAATGTTTTTGCGTTAAGGGACAAGTATTGCCATTTTCAGCAATACTCTTTCTTAAAGACTGTAATGTGCTGAAACTAGGTACAGCCAAAAGGCCAGTATGACTTTTAATGTTTGTCTCTGGCGTTGAATCTCCACTACGTGGAGATCTCATTTCATCATGCACTGTAAAATTATGTATCACTTGATTAAGGCGCTGCTTCTTCTGAAGCATTCGATTATCATGCAAATAACTCAAGTCAATACCATGATCAATATTTATTCTTGGCAAATGAATATTTTTTAGATTTATAGTATCTTCTAGAACCCATTCACTGCCGCCAGAACTTTCACACTCAAATATACTAACGCAAAGGTTTATATATCTAGAATCTGGATCTCCACATTTGTTGGGACGCGTAAAGCTCTTGCCATATTTATAAGCACAAGCCACGCGACCAGAATATGCAGCACTTATATTTAGAGGCTGTCCAGGAATATCTATAGCAGAATCTTGTTTTTTACTAAACATTTTCCACTCCGACCATAAATACTGGTTTGGATCGCCTGCGCATTTGTTAGTCTCCCCAATGGACTCACATTTCCAAAATCTGGAAATAGAGTCAGAGCAAGCGGTAACTATAATATAAGGGGCATAACATGCTGGATATATGGAAGATGAGCTAAGGTGGCCGGCAGCTGGTGATGCATGTATAACATCAACGCCATCTGGCAGAGGCAATTCTTGTGTACAAACTTTTTCAGTTGTAATAACAATATGTGGAGGCTCAATATTGTCGTCTTTATTCTTTAATTCGTTTGTATCAAAATTAACTTCAGAGTTTTTACGATGTGCTTCAACGTCTTCGACATCTTGAGTAAGATTACTATCTGGCACATACATTGCGGTTTCGGATAGGAACGATTTTTGTTGCTTTGACGATATGACAATACGCCACATATGAATGGTGCTGCCTGTAACTGTTTTCTCTATTATGACAATGTAAAATGGTTCTTCGAATTCGGCATTTTGTTGCAAATCTACCATAGCATCCATATCGCTTTGGTTGTTGCGTTTGGTTGTTTTATTATCGACTTTCGAAAGCTCTCCGCCTGTTATTAACTGTGCCTGAAATACGTGCAAAAACTGTGTATTTTGCCAATCGTGCTTTGCATCAGATATTGGATCCAGTTGAATAATACATCCCGGGCGAGCTGTAGATTGTTGAGACACTACTTTCAATTTATCGTGAATGGCTGATTTAAGTCCATTAATTGTGGAAGAAGCATTAGAGTACAAAGATGAAACTGAACCAGATTTTTGTAAAATATTTACACTTTCGGATGCAGAAATTTCCGCTAGTAGTGTTCGAGCATCAATAACTGCCTGGTAAACACGTAAATTTTCTCCATCGCTGGCAACAAAACAAGCGGATGGTGAATTACTGTAACTCCCTAATGTTGTGCTAGGCAATAATGTTGGAATCCAAGCTACATTACTAAAGGCTGATATTTCTGGAGAGTTGATGCGTGCAAGTTCACTGACTCCACCGGTATGACAAAGTGGTCCTACAGAGTCAACTCTCCACAATATCAATTCAGAACAAAATCCTGATGTAGTAAAGATTTCATCAGCTTCATGTGTGGCATGTCCTTCGAAATTTGAGCCACCACTGGTTGATTTGTTTTCATATTCTGGCAAATTATGATGGGATGTCGATACAAGAAGGGGTAAGACTGGATGACAATTAATGTCATTTACACGGAACCTGTGTCCGGAAACACGACTGACATGTCCAATACTCAATACTTGAGTGAATTTAGTTTTATATGCAAAAGATAGCTGCCACAAGTTCAAAGTGCCATTTGAATGTTTCGTCACCATGGATACAGATGGCGATATTTCAGTAGATATAGCGCCAGTTTGCGACTCTTTGGTTTTATCTTCAGAACAGTCATTCTTCGCATTGCTTTCTTTGGAATTCTGAGCAAAATCTTCATCATTATCGTCTATATTCTCATCAAATTCATCTTTCATTGAAACGTCCTCTTCCTCCGATACATCGTTATCTTTACTTTTCACATTGTTAGCAATTTCCCGAAAAGCTAAGGGGTGTGTGCCGGTATTATACAAGCTTACCATTGTTGACATAGACATGGAGTCCCCAAGTGGAAAGGCATTCGGGATTCTGGTTGAGAAAGAAACCTGTGCTTGCCTGAATGAGCCAGGATAATAATCATCCAACCATTCAACCACCCAAATTAAATAGCTTCCGTCTACTGGATGAATTGCAAATAATAAATCAGGACTCTGATGCCAGTCACGTAACAAACAGTCGATTTTTATATCCAACGAATCAGTTAATTGATTTAAAATTGAGTGATTGTCGTTAATTAAAGAATTCAGAGAAGTTGTATTTGACATTGAATTAATATTTTGCAAGTTTGAATGTTTACTGTCATCACCACCACTGTTATCATCTACTGATACCGATTTGGATGCATTTCTAATATATTTCTTTTTCAGTTGAGCGCCATTAGAATAGTTATCCATTAAATCGGAATTAGCTGTTGCTGTGTTATTTTCCTCGTCGATAACTTTTTTTGTTAGCTCTTGCAGTATTGCTTCAGCTTGCAGTGTAAAGTCCATTTCTTTATTGTTTAACCAATGGAGAATGAAATTATTTTGAGCCGAAGGATCCGGGTTATTGGAATGCATTGACGGTACCAAAGGTATATCTGTTTCTGCGTTTATAGAAGCAGCCAAATGAAAATGCACACCCTGCGATATACCAGTACCATGAAATCCATACGAATGGAAATCATGGACACTGCACGATGACGGAAGTGATGGTATTGGGCCAGGATAATTATTAGCCACCATATTAATTGTGGAAGATCCGACATTTGAACCATTTTTTGCATGGCGACGTATATGAAAGCACGTTTTCATATGCTTGAGTCTCTGCATAAATCTATGTTTATGTCTATGAGTACGAAATTTTGGATTTTGTGTAGCTAGTGGGTCGAATTGTGTCATATTTATAAGACCATCATCGGGTAAAACAGTTTCAATCCAAATTCTGCATATATTATCTAGACATGAAGTAACTATCATGTTTGAAACTGAACCCTTGGGCATATATTTGCTGGTTTTACGCCATATTATATTTGTAACTGCTCTAGGATGTGCAATGTAAACGTATGTAAAGTTGAGTTCTTTTCCCTCTTCTTTTGCAGTCAATCTCGAATTGTTTTTTGATGGAAATAATACTGCAAATAATATAAATATGTTACTTTTTCATATATTTAATACAGTTGATAATAATATTAGAAGCTTAAAAATCTTAGCTTATACATATCACTTATTTACTGCAATACTGTCTTAACTAAAAAGTTAAAAATTTTAAGTTTAAAATTTACTGGAAATCAGAGTATTGCCTTTTATTTTAGGAATAAATTAGGGTGATTTTTTAGCAACTTTTGTCACAGATTCCGTTCGGAATGGTTTTGATTCCGTTTTTTTCATTTCCGAACAAATTTATTATTGGTGCTTTAGATTGCTTTTATCAATTCGAAAACAAATTGTTAAAACGTTTTTTATAGTTATAATTTGGCCATGTCATTAAGTTACAAGGCTAATGTTTAGAGATATCAACTACTCGAATTTTATGATCGTTCGAGCGAAATTTCATGATATATATATATATATATATATATATATATATATATATATATTATATATATACCCTGCAGAAATTATTGGATTACATGATCCGTTTTAACTAAGAAGTAGTTACAACAAGGTTCGTGCAATGCAAACATGGACCATGATAACCAAAAAAATTATATTTAGCAATACTCGCAACAGATGATAAAAAAATACATCTATATTTATTTATATTCCGCGGGGTAATAGTACAAAATGGTTTCAAACTAGTTTTCTGCGGTAATCCATGGAGTAGTGACATGAAGTAATTTCAAGACTAACCCTGCGGAATAGTTACTTGAATGCTGTTTTTACGGGCTACATCACGCCGCCATAGAGTTCATGAATATTTTATATATTTTACAATTTGCTAGGGGAGGTAGAGTTGACTTTTTATACAACCGGAAATTCAAGTCAGGAATCGAAATATTTGTGTATATACGTATTTTAAAAGAGTAAGAATTATATACCACTTACTTTGTTTGTTTTCATACCAAATTTTGACAAGTCTATCGTTACGGCCACATGTTGCAAATAGGGTACCATCAGGACTAAAAGCCATATGATATATCGGTATGGCTGTTTGGCATGACCAAATATTTTCCCATACGGTAGCATTTTCGGTAGATTCGTTTGTAGGAGTTTTATTGTCTCTATCGCTGCCTCCTATTACAAATTTAACACCTAGAAATAGATAATAAACAAAATCTATGAATACATATGTAGATGCGCACTAATATAATACCAGAGCATTTTTCTGTTATGCTATTAATTGCGGCGTTAATATTAGTTTTTTGTATTATATAATTCAACAATACGGTGCCACATTACCACATTCCATATCGATCGAAATTTCAGTACAATCCAAATAGAAATATCTATCACTGAAAAATGCGGTAATTTCCGTCATATATTAATTTAAAAAATTTTTATTTCATCTTATTGGAAAAATCTTGTGTTAAAGTTGAACCCTTTAGTTATATAAAATATATACATGGCTATATTGCTAGCTCTCACTTATACGTAAGATATACTGCTATACCGATGAATAAGGTTAAAAAATTAGTTCTTTCTTGTTGGGAGCTATTTGATTCATTGTTTTTTCTATATTTGATTTACTAAACTTGAGTTTATTTACATTAAATTAAATTAAGATTGATAGGTCAAAGTTCGTAACGTGTTTTTACTTCAGAGATATGATAAATATTTTAAGGCATAATTGGAAGTCACCATCAATTTAACTTACACAGCAGAGCAGAACAGCAGTTTTCAAAGGCCCTACATTATTCTCGTCAGCGCTCATGTGCAGTTTTGCTTTTTACCACTCATGGCTCAGATAAATGTGATAACAATTTTTATTTATACAGATTTTTTTATAAAATAGATTCCATTATCTGTATCAAACCAATGGTATCACACTTTAATTTCTTTCATTATTTTCTTCATTTGTTCCAATTTTACTCGAGAAATTCTTTTTTATATTATCTTATTTTTTGCTGCGTGCAGAACAAAACTTTTTATATCAAAAGAATGCAAACAAAATTGCTAATGGTGTTTCTATTTTGTCCGCAAAACAATTGTACTTGGTTCCTCACAGCAATTTGGAACCTTTGCCTATCAATCTTAAGCAATGTAAATACAAACTTCAAAACCTAATATGATTTGTAGCCCATCTTATATCTTTCCTATTTTGAATACATTTGCCATTCAAGATTTACAAATTATGCGAATGGGTGTATATGTTTTTTTTAACTTACCACTGGAGTTATCATCGATGGGTTCACATGACTTTTCTTTCCATAACTGAATAGTTGATCCGCCAGTTAACAAACGTGTACCCTCTAGATTCCAAGATAAAGTTATAACGTGCGAGTGACTTGTAAATGTTCCTGTTTGAACCCATCTGAAAAATGTAACCAAAATGACAATAATAAATAAGTTTACATCTCGGAAATTTTATATACATATGTATTTATGATTTGTTTTTCTGGAGATCTGCAATTTCGATCCTTTACATTCATGTCTTCGATCTATACTAGACTTATATTAAAATAAGGTTTCGTCGTCATTTCTTCTTAGCGCACCAAGCGAGGGACACAATGGTTGTTTTTTACGACATCTTTAAAGCATTATTTGTTTATAAGAGATATTCACTGGCCTCTGGGTCCATCATATTTACCCGTTCCACACTGTTTCTTTTGAGGTTAAATAATATGCTAGTGGCCGCGTTTAGAAAATATATAAGTTGTCTATACTGTAAATTATTCTTATCACGAGAAAACAATCAATATCATTGTTATTTCACCTCTTGCAATCACAATTAGGGGTGGAAAAAACCCAGCCAATGATATTAATTTTGTTTTTGCATCAAGCAGCAAGATTATATGAAGGCACTTCGCAGAAATATTTTAGTTTTTTTGTTTACCTTTTAAAATGTATACGAGGCATATAACAGGTTAAATGAGTATCTCTAACATTTCTAGTATTTTAATCTTCAAACTGATATACGGAACATTTATTTTATGCATTGCGTAAGTAGCGGCAAATACCACTTAACATGGCTGCCGATTTTTTGGAGGAAACTACTCAAGACAATTTATAATACGTTTTGAAAAACCCCATCTTTAAACAAGCCCAATACACCGGATTTTTTTTCTTTTGTTTCTTTATTTTTGTTTTTCGATAGGCTTTATTTGGTTTCTTAATTTTATGGCATAATTGATATATACAGTGCTCTCAGCGTTTTCGCATTTCTCTCCGTTTGTTTTTGAACAAACATTTTATGGCATTGAAGTAGCGCAAATCAACATTGTGGAAATTGTGTACAATTAAAAATCATACTTCCGACGAAACTTTTTTAACATTTGCTTCAACTTTTTCTTGTAATCGGCTTAGACAATACGTATTTCAATACGACGAGAAAAAAAACAAACTAAAAGAAATGTGCTACGTGCACCGGCAATGCACTAAGGTTATCCCTCTTATGTGGACTACCTTTTTAATATTAAATTATTTTCCGGGTTTTCTTCAGAAAATTCGAAAATTCCTCTTTAATTATTCTTCGGAAAATAAGTTATTTCTTGACTTTTTCATGCATGTTATCTCACGGATGAATTAACCCATTTTGGCCCGATTTCCGGCGATCAATCTTAGTCCGTGGAATCGATCTGTAAAGTCATTTAAAAGATATTAAAAAAGTCACTTTTGAAAAAAAAGAAATCTTGTTTTTTTGAGATTCCTCGATTTCTACCAATCCGAATCGGATCCTATTTACAGGGAATCTAAGTTTGATAGAACTCTTTGATTCAATCCGGTCAAGCCGTCCAAGAGTTATAAGGGGGAAGTTTTCTAGAAGCTCAGAACATCGAAATCTGATGATGGACTCGATTATTTTCCCATCGTGGTAAAACCGATAAGTTTCCTGCTTTTGAAAATTTTCAATTTCTCAGAAGGAAGTTAAAAATCAACGAACACTATTTTTACATTTCAAATTAAAGTTTTCCGTGTGCACTGTTTTTTTTTCATTCCCTCTAGGCATTGTATTTAAATATTTATACATATTTCAAATCGTTTGCAAGAAAATATATTAAACAATTTTCGTCTGATCTATGATTTTTAATATTTCAAACGGTTTTACATAAAAGTTGTCAGCAAAGCATAGATCAATTCTTCCATAATTTCAAATAACCCAAGTAAACTCCGCTTTGTAGGGATTTTTTAAGTCCGGGTTTTTTCACCCCTACTTATATTTTTATGAATTAATCCTTTTAAAATTTGTGAATATGCATAAATAACAGAGTATAATAAATAACAAAAAATCCACTACATATGAACATATGGGCATATACGAGTCAGTACATATGTAAATATATAAATAAGATTTATGTTATTCTTTTACATAAACTTTACAACTAATTTTATTTTTTTTCTAAATAAAAGCAAAAATTATATGTCTCAAAAACACGGCCTAAGTAAGTGCATAGCCTAAGACTTTTTAGAACATTTTGAAAATATAGTTGATGTCTTCCGATAATTGTAAGTCAATAAAATTCATGCAGCCATAAGCCGCAACAAGTAAAACAATTTTAAATTACATAATAAACTTTATTAGGTTATGTATATATTAACTTTAAATACCTGTAATCCAAGAAATGAGTATAATGTTTATCTGTTTGTAGGACTGGTGTTGGTTCAAATATATAAACCTTGTTTTCATAAGCCGCAGCAATTTTTCCCGTATCGGTGCTGCAATCAAGTGCTGAAATTTTTACATATCCATGTCTAGCACCAGGAATTATCTGTACGCGTTCAAAAGTACTTGCTAAGATTACAATATTGCAGCCAGCAGCATAAGCCTATAATGAGATTTTAAAACTTGATTAGGAACTCCGAATATGAGGTTTTACAATAGTATTATATGTATATGTTTATTGATATGGTAATTAACATTTTGCTTTTTATTCTTTTAAAACACCATATTTTTCCAATTTTTTTATATATGTATTCTATATGGTCTTTTTTAACTTTAATTCATTGTTAATTACGAAATCAAGATATTTAATATTATTAACTTTTCCAGTTATTGAATTCAAGTTTAATATATAGTATGTATATCAATAGAAATTACACTTGTTGTATTTAATACTTTAGAGTTCGTTTTTAACATATTTTAGAATTAAGATATTTATCTATTTGATAAAAAAAAGATATTTAATCTCAAAGAGAAACTAATAAACAACACTTTCGAAAAAAAATTAACTTGATTAATTTAACCCAAGATCAAACAAATTTCATAAATTTTGCGCATAGATTCATATTTTGTTCTGCTTCATATACATATACATATGTATGTATAAATTATGTCCAGTGTCTGCTCTGTTTTAAACTTCTTGTGTAAAGTTACAAAAATGTACTATATGATGTGTATCATCAGCACAAAAAGCGAAAAACTACTAGCTTGGCGTCATTTATATTTCTTTAAAACTTTTCCCACCTCCCGAAAATCTTTCGCAATTACATATCTGCAAACAATATACCGATTGTGTAATAATAAGTTACATGTCTTCTATATATATATATATATATATATATATATATATATATATATAAGTCTAAGTGTATGTTAAACACTTATTTTATTACAATATTGAACAAATAACTGTTTTCCACTGTTAATTTAGTTAACAATGCATTTTAATATAGAAATTGCAATATACCTCACCCTTACGTACTGAAAATTTCAATAACAAGTAACGTTAGCTGATCAAACTACCAAAAAGAAAATGTATCTACTATACATACGTACTTCAAGTAAAAGTAATTCAAATACTACCCATAATTGACTGAAGGTGTATTAATATAACGGAGATTCCTACAATAAAAAGCAACACAGTTTTTTTTTTTTGCTTTTCGACTGTATCATGCCGAAGTAAAAATAATTCTTGGCTCAAAAAATTTTATTGTAATTATTTATTTATAAATAAATAAAATAAATACCTGCAACACACATGCATATGATCGACTAAATCTATAAATATAAACAAACAATTTTGACTACAAAAGCTTGACTCAGTGTCCTCAGTACCACTTTATCGTCTTACTGCCTGTTCGCGAGTACTTATGTTTATCTTTAAACAATCGAATATTTTGTCACATGGAAATTTGTATTCTTCATATTTCAGACAGATACGAAAATTACTTATGATAAACGTAATATGTATACACACTCCCGATAATATGATTAGAACTACTTAATTTTTGGGTTCTAATATACTTATATTATATTTTATTTCGGCAGAGAAAAGTTTTATAAAAGCAAACGTTTTCTGCAACTGTATATTAATGCTCATTTGCCAAATTAATATAATTCCGGTCATTTGATAACATCCACTATACCTTTTTAAATTTTTGCAAGCAAAAGTACCTATATGATTTAAAAGTTAAAATATTGATTACAATTTGTTAGAGGGCATATGACATGCAACATTCAAGTATTAATTTTGACGAATTAGTTGCCTAGTTTTTTTGCATGGAGATATTTTTGTCCGGTTATCAGACGTTTCCACTTATAAGGCTACACATTTATTATAAATATTTTATTTGATGATGCCATATTTTGTTGAATGCCACACTACTTGTGATTTTTTTTTTTTTTTTTTTTTGGAAAATATGTATTCAGATTTAACTATTTGGTATGGATCACCTCGATATGGAGCTATTGAGCTTCGAAATGAATTTCAATGTTTTTAGGTATTGGTATGCGACATAAATAAATGATGATACAAATTCTTAAAAATAGGCAATAGACTTTCTTTCAATTTCACGCAGCGAAAAATTGATATATATATATATATATATATATATATATATATATATATATGTATTTATAGTTTACATATTTTCTTTCATTAATAAAATTTTGCGCCACTGTAGATCAATGAATCTGAGTTGAAAAGACAAAAACTAATAATTCAGTACAACTTCTTTTTTGAGTTAACACTTTCCATCAAGACAGTTCTGTCCGCTTGTAAGCTATATTTCGATGAAATTTTTTTTAGAATTTACTAGTATATACGTGCAGTTATTGTCAAGACTGCTTTGCACTCAATATTCCGACATAATGATTCTAACCGAAATTTTGTCCAATACATTCTCCCGACCTAGATATCTTTGATACTATTATTGTATGAGAGATTAAAACTATGTGATCATTTAGAACCAATATTTCAAGCCAGATATTATCAGTTATTTTATAAAAACCCATCATTAAGATATATAAATATAAATTAATATATAAATATTAATTGTTCTTATTAATGATTTAATTTCGAATTTTAATTAATATTATTTAATTAGTTCTATGCGAATTAGTTCTGAATTGTGTTTGTTTGTATCTTTTTGGAACAGAAGTTTCACCAGACTAATTTATTCAGTCTGTGTTTACACCATGCAAGAGTTATTTTTAAGATTGCTAGATTTTAGGCGAGAAAGTTGGGAGAAAAGAAATGAGTACACTCTATATCACGTTTTAGACAGGGCAGTTTTTCTTGAAGCAAGTCTGAGTTTACAGGAGGAGGAAGGATGAAAGAACAGGGGTACAGACTTGCTTGTATAGACAAAGATACTTTAATTCTCCTTTGTTACTTCATTCTCAATTTGGCCTCGTATTACCTTTCGGCAAAATATGTAAGACCCGGCTGTCTGAGTGTAAACAAACAAGTAGTTTTAAATGAGAATTCCTTTAAGAAAAACTGCCTTGTCTAAAACATTACGTCGATACGTTTTGCTTTCTCATTCGTAAGGCAATAATAAAAAGACTTTCATTGCGTGAACGCAATTAGACTTGCATGATGTGAACGCAGACTTATTGTTCTTTCCAGTAGTGAAAAGTAATTTCATTCCCAATGGCACACATATTTGAATATGATATTAAGTTATGTCCAACTACAAACAGAAATAAAATGGTTATAGTCATATGATCGAGAGTGTGGATATGTAAATATATATTATATATTTATGTATGTACATGTAGTTGCATATGTGTACATTCATATATATAATGTGTGTACATATATTATTAATGGGGATATGCATACTACATAGATACAGTGTACGTACTCCCCAACATTTTTTCTTCGATCCCAAAAATCAATATTTGACCCCTTTTTACATTGCCAAAATATTATTACCAAATATATATAGGGATGTGCAATAGAGTTATCAAGTATATATATATATATATATATATATATATATACATATATATATATATATATATATATATATATATACATATATATATATATATATATATATATATATATATACATATATATATATATATATATATATATATATATATATATATATATATATATATACATATATATATATATATATATATATATATATATATACATATATATATATATATATATATATATATATATATATAAGTTCATAAGCTAACAAATTTTCACCAGCTTCTTAACAGTGATACAATTTTATTTTATTTACGCATATATATTGAATAACACTTTATTGAACAAATATCTTTTATGTTCTTACAGTAAAGGGAATTCCTTCAACCGAACCAATTGCAAAGCATCGATCTCCTGCATTACAAGCCCCGCTTAATATTTGATGGCAATTCATAATTTTGTCATTTTTCACAACCAACTTATTGAAACTGTATTATTTATTTTACTTATAAAGTTATAATCACACTTTGTTAAGTTCTCACAATAATAATTTTTTAGTACTGAATTCTTTTCACGAAATAGTACTAGTTTTGTTAAAATACTAAGTACCTGAGTACTCAGTAGTGGTGAAAACGTCTATTATAAAAATCGCCGAATTGGTAAGCAATTTTACAACAGAATATATGTACGGACTTATATCATGTAATATTTTGTTTACTATCTATTCATCGATATACCTTAAGTAAATTTGAACATATATCCCTTACCTGATATATTAAGCTTCACGGGACCGAATTGACGAACCCAAGTGCATTGTCTCGACAATGGCCCTAATAACCTAACCTAAGCTTCACAGATTGAACATATATATTTCATAGAGCATAAATACTTACGGTCTACGTTTTAATATGTAGTTCTGAAGAGGTATATGACAGTTGATATGTTTGACATATTAAACGCTCTCATCAGGGCCGCGATCACCATTTCAAACATTTTTTATGTGTAACGTGGTCATACTGACGCTTTTATATTAAAACAGTTGACAGCTTTGGTCATTTGGAAATAAAGTAGAATTTCACGGCACAGAACTCTTGTTTTCAAAGGATAATTTACATTGCAAAAATAATGCAACATTTTATTAAACTAAAAACTGCCTGCGTTATTTATATAAAAGAGTGATTTAACAGTTGTAATGGTTTGTTAGTTTTAATTTTTTGCAAATCGCCAATAAATGCGATTCTTTAGATGGAATGTGTCCGAGGGTTTGTTTCGTACTTACAGATATATAGTATGCAAATATGTATGTACATAAGTAAGTTTATAGGAACATACTAAGTGCAAAAAGAGGCAATTGGATAAACGATGTCATTAAACAAATATATTTTCAAATACTCTGTTAATATATTCATGAACATTATAATCCGCAAAACTATGTGGTTAGATATGGCATGTTGCTATTTGTATATGTTTTTCGATATGAACTGGACTTTGATGACCTATTTCTCCGGATTCCTTCTTTTCATTACTTTTCGAAAAGTTATGCTTGGAAATCCCGTTACTGTCATCAAATATATCCTGAGGTGTGTGCAACCTTGAGTTGAGGGTCGTGGGTTGAATATGAATCTATTCGGCTCAAACATTGCAGTCGAAACTGTGGAACAGAAAGTACATATATCGCTCATTTACTGCAGTACTGTCAAAAACATGAATTTTTGAATGCAGAATTTTTCTGCATATCGATATTATTTATTCCAGACAGAAAACTTAATTCATGGGTTTCAATGAAAGTTGCGAGTAAATTTAAACATTTTCAGACATTTTCTATAAAACTATTCATTTTGGAGTTACGACACTAAAATTAAATGAGTGATATTGTTAACGTTGTTTAAGTAATGTTTAAATAGATGAAACCTCTCCGAGACGTTCCGCTTGGATCCGTGGATTTAGGCCTGCATCCGACTATTCATATATTGAAAGTTAAGAAGCGCAATATGCCAAAATTAGAAAATGTGTGATAAGTGGGACATTGTTTTTATAATATATATATATATATATATATATATATATATATATACATATATTATAAAAACAATGTATATATATATATATATATATATATATATATATATATACATATATTATAAAAACAATGTATATATATATATATATATATATATATATATATATATATATATATAAGGATATAAGAGCAAATTTATTGTGGTTTGCAAATTAAACTAAGGTAATATTTATTTCTATACTACTCACAATTTATTTTTACAGTCTTTGAATAATATGACGAAGGACTATGATTACTTGCTTAAGGTGTTACTTGTAGGAGATAGTGATGTTGGTAAACACGAAATTTTATCGGGCTTAGAAGATGCATCATCAGAAAGTCCTTTTTGCAGTGGAAGTGGTAAATATAAAAAAAAATTATGTATTTAATCGTCAAGAGCAACTATAAATTGATTTTTATATATTTAAGCTTATAAAACCACAACAATACTTCTAGAAGGGAAAAGAGTAAAACTTCAATTGTGGGACACATCGGGTCAAGGACGATTTTGTACTATAATCCGTTCTTATTCGAGAGGTGCACAAGGAATTATATTGGTATACGACATAACTAATAAATGGAGTTTTGATGGAATTGATAGATGGCTGAAGGAAGTGGAAGAGGTAAGCAACTATTAATACACACACTATGTTCATTACCTTGAAATGCTTCAAAGTCTATTTAAGAAACCGATAGCAGAAAAGCAATAGTAATATGCTATTGCTTTGTTTGGCTTTTAAAAATATTTTATACTTTTTGGTTTGAGTTCGTACTAGAAATGAATAAAAATAATGAAAAAGTTAAACTACATTTTCGACTTAAAGCTTAATTTGTGAATTTTTCAACTTTGGTTGAAAAATAATAACTTAAATAATGCTTAATATATATCAGTTTTTTTGTTTTATATTTGTTTGCTCGTAAAAATAAGGTAATAAATTATTCTTATTTGATGTAGCAATCTATACGAGTTAAAGTGTTGCCTTATTCATGACAAAAAATTAATTTGAATTTGCAAAGTAATTTAAAAACAATTTTATGGAAATTTTAAATCCATATTATTCTTTATAAATACTGCAGTATATATGTTAATGAATAATAACAAAGAGTGCATTTTTTAGCACGCTCCCGGTATTCCAAAAGTTCTTGTAGGCAATAGACTTCATCTGGCATTTAAAAGGCAAGTTGCAGCAAAACAAGCTGAAATCTATGCGTCTCGAAATAATATGTCCTGTTTTGAAATATCCCCACTTTGTGATTTTAATATAAGGGAATCATTTTGTGAATTGGCACGAATGGCTCTTCACAGAAATGGCATGGAAAGAATATGGAGAAATAATAAGGGTAAGTTAGTTTTTTTATTTTTGAATTTGTACTCTCTTAAAAAAGATATCGATATCGTTTTGCCGAATAAATATATAGAACAAAAAAACCAAATTTTTAAAATTTTATTGCTTAAAATATAATTCTGCAATAGTACAAATTTAGTTTCGTGGGAAAGGCAGTTAATAGTTTAAATTGAATTTAATGCAATTCAACCAGCCGAAATGAGCAAGAGGCATGTTTTATGAAAATTTGATGGAAACAATATTTTAAATATAAGTGATTTTAGAAGAACGAGCGAAATGAAAAGTTTACTGGGTGCTTCTTCAAGTAGTCCAATTTAATCAAAAGCCATTTCCGTACTCTCTT
This sequence comes from Linnaemya vulpina, assembly GCA_963675445.1. NCBI lineage: Eukaryota > Metazoa > Arthropoda > Insecta > Diptera > Tachinidae > Linnaemya > Linnaemya vulpina. The sequence goes on along the minus strand of OY776280.1, from coordinate 62,142,431 downwards.
GGACTATGATTCGATTTCGAATGTGTAAAAGACCTTTAAGATCTGACATAAATGCATTTTTTAAGTAAACCAAAAATAACTAGTTTGTTTCACCACACAAGAATTTAGGCAAAAAAGAAAAATTTGAGTAAAAAAAGAAACTTACCGGCTGGATATCTGCGGCAGATAAAGCTGGTTGTTGTATAAAAATCCAGAAAGACTTCAGTACGCAGTTTAAAAATGCGAAGTTATGCCACGAATAAAAAATACTAAAACCATCCGAAATACATCTTATAATCAGTATTTATATATTTATCGTATACTATTTATTTTTAAGCTAAAAATTATTATTTAGTCTCAATTTCAAATCCGCCAACTTACAAATAGATTTTTTATTTAATAACTTGTATTAAATTCGAATGGAATATTTAGAATTTATATTTTAATCATGATACCAATAAAATGAATCAGAATTTGTTTCGAAACCACATTTATGTTCCCATTTTTTGTATAAATTAAGTTTTGAGGCTTTAGAAAATAGCGCTGTTTTGTTTTGCTGTGTAAGTTGAAAATTAAAGTGATGTTGATTTTCACTTGTTGTTCTTTAGAAGATTTATCATATCTTTCTGAATTTAATCTTAAGATTCTTTGTCTATAAATTTTTTAATAATTCTAAAATAATATAGCAAACAGATATCGAAAAAGAATTTACCTTAATAACACCTATTTTTATTTGTTCTCTTTCACAGTATTATCCCTACAAGAATTATGCTGCCGTACTATTGTCAGACGTACTAGTGTTTATGCAATCGATTCTTTACCTTTACCTCCATCAGTAAAATCAACGCTAAAATCTTATGCGCTAACTACTTCCCAGTGTTTTAATACGTTAAGTAGTAATAGCTCCAAAAGTAAAAACCGATGTAAAACTCCCACGAGTAGCGGACGAAACAGCTGTTGCGTTGCGTGATTGTTTCATACATATGAATTACTTGCAGTAAATCAATAATATATTTACAAAGTATTTATTTTAATTATATATTTATAGCATAACACACTAAACTACATAAGTATCTACAGTTGTTAATTTCTTATTTCTGTTTACATGGATTTTTATTATTTTTTATCAATAAATTGAAGAAAAAAATACATTCATACATATAAAAAATCGTTACTCTTTTTTGTATATATTAAACCCGGGAACATACCATAGCACTTTGTTCTAACGCAAGCAAACACAATGGTACATATTAGTAGCAACTTTTTCCATTTTTCAAGTATGTAATTGATAGGATTGTAGTCTATGTATTTTGTTATGGTATTTCCTTCCAAACTGTGAATGACAGAACGAATGCGTTGTCACGAAATACCACACAGAGTTCTCGGCATAACGTTTTACCCAATTTTTAAATTTTTCTTAGGAATTTTCAGAGCTGGTGGTACGTTCACACTTCTGGAATGTTTTGATAAAAAAAACGACTAAAACCCTTATTACACAGGATTCAGACGATGAAATTTATGACGTCTATTTTTCTTGATTCCCTTTTGAATTTTCTACGAAAAATTCTTTGCGTTCATACAATGATTATTTTTACATGTCTAATTTTTTTTTTATTGATTTTGATTATTATTGTTCAATCGGTATATCTGTTTTTGTTTACTTTTCTCTTTCATAATAATATAAAACAAGAAAAAGTGCTATATTCGGTTGTGCCGAATATTATATACCCTTCACCAGCGTATGTCTGGCATTATATATACCAATTTTTTGCTTTCTAATTTATAAAATGGTTACTTTTATACATAAAAAATATTCAAAACTTCGCACCCCTGGAAACGAAATTTTAATTTTTCAAATTTTGTTACCAATACAAATCTTTATAATTTGTAAAGCGGTTTTATTTATGCAAAACTGCAAATTTGTAACCATTTTGGTAACTTATATATATATATATATATATATATATATATATATATATATATATATATTGCAAACCTGGAATCGAAATTTAGATTTATTTTAAATATTTGATACGAATTTTGCTTTTCCTATGTTAAAAAATAATTTAATTAGTAAAAATAAACGACGTTAGTTGCTTTTTTGTTACTTTTATGTATAAAAAAAAATTGGAATTTGCATACCTGGAAGCGATATTTTTTGTTTTGTTTTTGTACCAACTTAACTCTTAATGAGGCATAAAATAGTTTTATTTAGGTTCAAGAATGAAGTCTCTAGCTCTTCTGGGAGCTTGGAAAACCGATTTCACGTACAGACAGACGGATATCGCTCAATCGTCATCGCTATTCATAACGATTCAGAATATATACACTTCATGGGGTCGCATATTGATATCGAAGAAATTACACACGGAATAACAAACCTAAATATACCCTTTCAATTTTTTGTGAAGGGTATAAAAAACCATAGAAAACAGAAATCGATTCATTTTTTCTCCCCCTCTTTCTTCTCTACCCCGTTCGCTATCAAAAACAAAATTAACTTCATAAAAGTCTTCGTGTAAATTAGGTGTTAGACTAACAAACCAAGTTGGGATAGGTTTACAGTTCAAATTAGCAGGAAATTGCAGGGATTGCATTTAGAGTGAACCATTCTTCAATTTTTATGTTTAATAATGCGTGAAGAATTTAGTCTTTAATAAGTCTATGGCAGTGAGCTTAAAAATTCTTACTCTAAGATTTTGTTATTGATTACAAGAACAGCTATGTATCGCACTACAATATTAGCCAAAGTTGGTTGATTAAATATAAACAAATTTACTGCTTACTTCACAATGTGTTAAAAGAATTCACCTTTTCGTAGCAACTATATTTGAAACAGAAACAAAATGGAATTATATTATACGAAGGAAAAAATTATTTGATACAGTGAAATAAAGCGATATATGTACACACATAGTAAATTATTTTCATTATTTTCTTTTAGAAAATCAAGCATTTCAAAGTTAGTATAGCGTTCACCATTCCGCTAAAGTAAAACAGTTACTCCACAACATCAGATGAACGAAAAGGCGTGTTTTAAAAACATTTCTAAAAACATCTATTTACTGTATATTTCTTAAGACAAGAATGGTATCAATTTCCATTGCAGAACCTTAATTATTTTGTACAAGTGTTGAAATATCCAATGTGTTAAATACCTACATATTTATTTACCTATCTGTATATTCACTTATAAATAATACAATTTATTATTAATTTAATGAAAGTATAAGAGGACTTACAGACAAGATTACGGTCGGTGATGAATTGATATATTCCAAAACAAAATTTTTATTTTAGTATAAAAACATCCTTGTGTCTTCAAGGCTAAAATAAGAGTACTCCAATTGTTGAGGTTGTGGTTTGACTCTTGCTGGGAGTTTTCTCTTGACTTGTAGACTGTTCATGCCGATAGGGGTGACAATTTTCTCATTATCCTTTTCAGTTGGACATTTGAAGGAGTTGTAACTGTAGCTTTGGTACGAATCTTCCACCATGAATGATACATGATTTTTTCGTTATCATTGCCGGTTTCCAAAAGCTTTCTTAATAAATTGTGTGGGTTGTTTTTGTATTATCTGTTACATACGAGAATTTTTTATATACCAATAAAAGTATGAACGTCCGTAAGCAAATTGTGTGTGCAATAACTTAACTTCTTTTTATTACATCATTCATGTGGCCATTGATAGAAGCTAGTTTTAAAAAAATATTCAAGTATTCATGTCTACTATCTACGTTGGTTGATATATATTTATATATATATATATTTATATATATATATATATATATATATATATATATATATATATATTTATATATATATATATATATATATATATATATATATGTATATATATATATATATATATATATATATATATATGTATATATACATATATATATATATATATATATATATATACATACATACATATATATACATATATATATATATATATATATATATATGTATATACATACATATATATATATATATATATATATATATATATATATGTATATATATATATATATATATATATATATATATGTATGTATATATATATATATATATATATATATATATATATATAAATATATATATATATATATATATATATATATATATAAAAATATATAAATAAATATATATATATATATATATATATATATGCATATATATGTATATATGTATATATATATATATATATATATATATATATATATATATATTAACTTTGTCTTAACATTGTATATTTCAATTTAACTTTCCTATTTGCTACAAAATAAATGTACATTTTTAAAAGCAGTTTAAATTATAATACTTGTAAAACTAAAAAAGAAAACAATGAACTGATTTCATACTACTTATAACAAAACATTTAATAATTTTTGGTAGCGTTATCATTCTTTTTAACCTCATTGTTCTTCAGATGCCCAGTCAAGTTGCCATTATTTAAAATATTACTTTCAGAACTCTCTGAAACGTCATCGCTGTCACTGGATCTAATGTCTCCTGACATCTGAAAATAAAAAACATGAAAATATGTCAATAAAAATACATTATCTACAGTGGCTCAATTTATTAACCGGCGGAAAAAAGTTAGAGCTTTAAAGAAAATTAAAATTGGAATTATAAATGAAAAATGTTAATTCTTCATTTAATTTATTTCAATAAACTCCTTTGATCGCAAAAATAACATCTAAAGCAAAACAATACAAATAATTTTGTTAATATAATTTACAAGCGCATTGTTTATTATGTGGTTAACTATGTCCATATACCTGCTGCATTGCATGGTTCTTACACAAATTCTTCAGTAGACTAATTTATTTCTTTTTAGACTATAAAATATGTTTGATTACCAGATTTAAAAAAATTGTTTTATTTAAGCGTAAATTTTGTAAATAACTACGCTTTAGTTATTAGGATCCATATTCTTCAGTTTTTTGCATTTGGCTTTTCTGTCTTGAGGTATAGTTTTAAGTGAGTATTGTCATCTACATAAATTTGTATGATTTCAATATCTAGATTTTCATAAACTTCCAAGAGTTTTGCAACAATAATTTTATAAGAAATAAAAGTTCTCTAGTTTCTAAAGCCATATACCAATTTTTTTTTCAATACTTCTATATAAATTGTCTTTCCTTAAGCGGTTTCTACTTGCTATCAGGGCAGATTAGAAAGCAAAAAACATTTACAAGCTATATACATAAGTATTTTCCTTTTGTAAAAGAACATCTCTGCTAATAGTTAATGTACATATATTCTGGACGCCAGAAATTTTTTTTGTAATATTGCGAAAAAAGTGACATCTAATTTAAATTGTTATATCAAATAAAAATTATAATAAAATACTTACCAATCCTTTTTGTAGTGAGTCCACCACGATTTTAAGTATCATATAAGTCCAAAATATGTGAAGAATCAGCAACATTATAAGCAGACTATTGAATATATAATAAGCAGGAAACATCGGGAGAATTATTGGTGCTTCTACAGACGTACTGAAAAATGATACAATAGAGAAAAGTAATAATGATAATTAATACTAAATTTCATTATATAATTTGTGAATATTTTTATAATATTACATATATATATATATATATATATATATATATATATATATATATATATATAATATAAATATAAAATAAAAAAATAAAAATAAAAAATTATAAAAAAAATATTTAAAAAAAATTGTTAAGGGTATATTTTATAATAAGAATGGAAACTTTAATAATATTTTAAAGAAACCTGAAACAAATATTGAAATTCTTATTTTGTGGATACCATCACACATTGGAATTAATGGAAATGAAATTGCAGATAATGCAGCTAAGGAAGCTATTAAACTACCATTAGTCATAGAAGTCCCCTGTGATCACCGGATATTAATGAATATTTTTAAATATATGGATGAGTCAAAAAAACAACTAGAATGGCAAAACTCTACCTGTTTCTTAAGAAAACATAATATATTGTGTGTAAGACCTCAATATTATGAAAATTTTTCCAGAATGGAGTGTATAACACTTGCTCGTCTTAGAGTTGGGAAGGCTCTGTTTAACTCAAAACATTATTATGATAATACAGATCCCATTGAATGTAATAATTGTCACCAATTAATGGATGTTCAACACATATTAATTGAATGCCCAATATCCAAAATATCTAATAGAATTAATTCAATTCTTGATTGTTCAAAATCAAATCAATTGCCTAAAATTAAGCTATCGTTTTATAAACATAACATCTATAATATATAAATTTTTTTTCTTTTTTTTTCATAATATTACTATTTTATATACTAATCAATTTTATTTACACTAAATTAATAAGAATTTTCTAAAAAGTTTTTTGTAATTTGCGCGCAATATGGTCTAGACACCCTGCGCCTTTAATATTTTTGTATTTTATAAATTAATTTATAAAATATATTACTTTAAATAAATAAATAAATAATTTGTGAATAGTTCATTAATGAAAATAATTTAGCTCTAATTATGTGTTATTTTACGTTATTGAATTTTATATGTACACAAAAATAATAAAAGGTCCTGTTAGCTAAAGACTACGAAGCCTAAGATCCCGGGTTCGGCTCCGCACTTAGTCGTAATTATGGTATCGAAGTTTTCTTTTCATAGATAGGGGTCATCCCCTAAGTAATGGTACCACTACAAAAAAAAAAAAAAAAAAAAAAAAAAAAAAAAAAACCTAATAGTTACAACAAATTGCTTATGGTTTCTCAACTGCCTTTTAACACTATTATTTGCATTACAACAATTACGAGATAACAATTTTGATTAGTGCTAGCAGAATTCCAACAATGTAATAGTAATTGAAGTTAGCAATTATAGGTATATAATTTTATATGTTATTAATCTAGTTCAATTTCCTAATATTAATAGTTTTTACCTGTATATAATTCGAGGGTAAAATCCAAGCCTTGTAATTATCCAAATGACGGTGAATATTCCAAATATTATATCACATACTTTTTGATAATTAGCATATTTGGTAAGTTTTGCTGCCTGAAAATAGAATAAACTATAATATATTAGAAGAAAATTATGGGAAAAACAATTGGTCTTATGGTATATCATTAAACATAATTATATTTACTTATCCGCTGTGAACTAACAAATTTGTTGTATCATTTTATCGTATTGTTTTAATGCCAGATATTGAAAATTTCTATTGAATGTAGTATGAATGTAGTAAAAATGCAAAATAATAAATATTTTCTTAATCAAAATTTAAATCAATTAAATCTAGAATATTTTTTTCAAAAGACATAATCTTTGGAATAAAAATCTGAACTACTTTTTCTTGTAAGCTATTTTAAACATTCATCGACTTTTGTTTACGACTATTTTTCTCGATTATACTTTTTCTAAAAAGTTACTTTGTAGGTAAAAAGCTAAATAATTTTTTTTGATCTGGTAATTTTGCTAGTATTGTGAATACAGCAATAAGCTATGGTTGCAGAAAAATCAATGCGTTATGTATTACAAATTAGTTACATACTTCAAGGAAAATATCGGCACAATCATGGATAACTAATACCAATGACCCAACGCGATGTAAGTTACATATCCAACTCAATGACATCAAAAGAAGTGTAACCATGTGATGAATAAACATTTGCCAAAAGTCTTTTCGCTTAACATCAACAAATTGTGTAACAGTAAGTGACCAATAAAATGCCATTGATATCATATAGTACCACCAAATATCGGTGGACACAGACTGAAAAATAATAATTGTAAAATAGATGGTATTATTAGAGAGAAAGCTTTATTAATGAAAATTTTGTATCACTGTATGTTTTGTTTTGAAGTTACATTTTTTGCATATTTAATTAGTTTAAATATATAAAATAAAATAAATCGATACATACCTGATGGGGATATCCATACCAACAGCTTTTAACATCCCAAAGCCATGGCTTGTCCCATAGAACGATCACACCAAAAATAAAGCTATATGTATAATATATACATCTCCACGTATTTTCACAAAATTTTGTCAATGTTGAAGGTTTATCTTGTGCTCTCCTCAAACGCCACCAACGCTCGATTTGACGTTCCGTCATATCCACTTGCTTCGATAGTGAAACGGCCTATTAATAACACAAACATGCACATAATTATAAATAAATATCATTTTGTTTGTATTCATTCTGCATATTTAATAACAAAATTAGAGACATTAAATACATATAATGGTTGCATCCAATTATTTCTCAATTTACTCCATGTATACGTTACGTAGAACCATTAAAACCGGGCATCAAAGTAATAAATATTCTTGAATTTTCGAAGAAAAACAGCAATCATAATAAAACATTCGAAAACCATGTGCTTTTGAAATTTCTTATTTTTATTTTTTATACAAAAATATTTCTGGTTTCTGTTTTTATTTTTTATTGTTTTTTTTAGTCAGAAGTAGTTTTTATCTGGATTTTTTTGGTGTCAGAAATAGTTGTTATTAGTTTTTTATAATATTACATAAGATTGCAGAGATTTTTTTTATAAAATTATGTATTGTTTAATTTTTATTCGATATTTCGTTAACATGTTCAGGAAATAGAATTTATATATTTAAGGATAAACCTAAATTGCTTTGTATGAAAAATTCGCTCCTATCCCAAATTTCGCAAATATTTCAAATCATGATTGTGATCTTGATTTGTATGTTTTTACTTTTATTTATATGGTACAGAAGTATTTGTATTGTATCTATAATTGTGGTTTTCTTACTGTTATGCAAACAAACTTCATCAAAATATAAAAATTTTGTTTCTTTTTTATATGGAGTTTGAAAAAGAGAGAGAGAGAGAGAAGATAACTTAAATGATCACGTGCTTTCTTGCATATAAATGGACAAATAAACTATGGTTTTTAAAATGAAATACTAGTAATAATATGGAAGAACAGAGAACAAAAGAAATAACATCATTATTATTATGTAGTTATTGGGAACAAAAAAATTAATAAATAAAAAACGCTATTACCTAAACAAACAGTGACAAATCATAAATTCTGTATGTAACAACACACAAAAAACGACTTAGCATGTAGCTGCTACTTGAACAATTTGTTCACAACTCCGTTTCGCATTTTTTAGTAAGAGTGCTTTCACACATTAAAATTTTACTTTGACATTCTTTTCGATTTATTTTAATAATTTCGTTCACTTCGTATTAAACAACTATAACATAAAATGTGTATACATGACGACTTCATTCGTCATTTTCTACAAAGCAACTTTGCAAAACTTTCGAAATGTGTGGTCTCCCCCATTTGTCAGTGAAAAAAAGGTCTAATATTAAAAAAAAAAGATTGATTGAAATAGAATAGAACGTAATTAAATTCAATGTGAAGAAATTTAATATATAAATGGTAATAGGTTGATTTGATTTAAACAAAAGACTGAAAAAGTAGTGATTAGCATATATCCACGAGCACTGATAATGAGACTGTGGCCACTATCGAAAACAGTTCTTTTCTGTTCTGATCGTAATTTAATTGACTTCAATATTTTAGATTGTTCATTTTAATATTGATAATTTCTGGTTCTTACTTTCAGTTCATGCTAGGAACCTTAGCCTAATAAGCCATTTCGATTAAAAAAGAAGCGAACAAAATTCCTTTTTTTACAAATATGACAATTAACCTTTCAGCCTCTTATTTATTTACCTTCTTGTAATCCAGTCGAGTTGATTTTTCGTATGCTTTCTCTAAGAATGGAATGTGTGGAGCCTTCTTTGATCGTGTACTTTTAATGCCAAGCGATTTACCAATAGGAGATATCCAAAATCTAAAATAAAAAGGAACAATCTTAACTGAATTGGAATTTAGCATATAATATTATTATATTAGTAAGTTAAAAATCACAAGTCATCAAATCTGCGAATTTGCAAATTACTTTTATTTAAAGATTTTTGTCTGAAATACAATTTTTTTTATTAAGAATGAAATATTTAGAATATTTTTCATAATTACCGTGTCATCTCTGTTATTTGTTAATTTAATCTACTTTTCAAAGCGGAGATAGTTAGTAGAATAATAATGTTCAAGTTAACTACTTTAAGTTAGTTAGGAATCTCGAAATTAATGGCTTATTTAGTATTTCATTCATGCTTTTGTTTATATATATATATATATATATATATATATATGTGTGTGTGTGTGTGCAGATTTCAGAATATGTTAAACATTTATCTTGAACAGTTTCTAAAACCAATGGTAAATAAATTGTACTTGTCTAGCATAACATGCCACACATATTTGTGTAGTACTCTTTTGAGTGCCTTTGTCGTTAACCAATACTGGTGGAACACATTTTTTTTAAATGAGATGCTGGTTAACACATTTTAAATAAGCATAAAAAACCACTCTAAATTGCTGCAAATTTACAACAATAGTTAATAAGTATTTTATGGAGTTTCAATTCGTAACAAATATATTAATGTACATAAATACATTATCATACTTTATCTTTGATATATGATTTAACTTTTAAATTTGTGAAACAAAGGCTGGCTAATACATAAGAACGTTTAAGGCGAAAATAGACCCTACGCCTAATATTTTAATCTTTAATTTTTTTGTATAGTATGTGTTCGCATAAAATAGCAATCACTTTCCTGCGGAGAGATGAAACTTAAAATTTATATAATATATAAATTCGTTAGCCCATTGAGAACGAAATGCACTTTTTATTTGTTCGAAAGACTTTATAATTGCTGCTGCTGTTCATTGAAAGAACGTGTGAAAGGTTATCTGAATTTTAAAATATAAGCAATATTCTTTATATGCACAGATTAAAAAACATTTTATAAAATTAGTCATGATGTGTATTATATAATATGAATTATATTACAAAGTTGAAAATTATTAATTAGACTTAAATTCAAAACGTCGAACTCACAACTTACTTTTATTTTTAACTTAATAAACGTCAATATAAGAAAATATTATACACCTAATTCTGTTTTACGCGACTTGACTTGATGCAACGCCATATAAAAAGATATTTTTACCCCAAAAACGTTGCTTGCACTGGATTTGGAGGATTTTAAATTACACACATACGAAGCAAATAAAAACAGGATTATGGTTAAATAAATAGTTCACATTCCTACTAACTAGCACACAGTGACAAGCGGGAAAACTGAATACATACATAACAATGTTGAGATTTCGTATCGAGCTAGCATCTGTACTGATCCGCTCTACTATCTTAATCATATGAAAAAATTCCTAAATATCGACAACATATATTAATTTCAGGCAAATTCTTTTAAAAAAAAGTATTGTGAAAAATTTTCAGATTTGAAGTTAAATCAGACTAATATTCAACTCAGTAATTTTATAAAATTATTGATTAGCAGTTCTATTTTCCCCCAAAACGTTTATTTTTATTATTTCAAACATTTTAAGCAAATTGTAAAGTAAATTGTGTGTACAAACTGGAGAATGGCGGCACAGATCTGTTTTCAAATTAACTACATAACTAAGATCTCAAAGCCCTCACCTTAGAATAATTAAATATTTTCTCCTAAAGAATTGGCAATGTAATGATCTTCAAGTCTTTGCTGATTTCTTACTATTATTATTTTCTTTACTCATAATTTTGTACAGTACCAGCAATAATAGCAACATGAAGAAATTCAATCACCAAACACGTGACTCTGATACAATTCCACCACGGAAATTAAACATTTTATATTAATACCGTCGCCTACTATAAACTATTTGTGGTAAATTCTATAAGCAAAAGATTGATAGAAGAATCATCCTGATATAATTATAACTTTTTGACATTTTCAAATGATGTCAAAATACTTCTAGTACACACATGATAGCTCTGTTTGTAAACACGTATGTATTTTAAGTATCCTAATATTTACGTTCGATTAAAGGCGGCAAAAGTAGGATTTTCGTAACAGATGCAAATGAATCACAGAAATACCCCACATAACTGATGTGTGGGGAGTTTTTCTCTTTAATCTCAGATCCGTTTGTTATGGATTTTTCCAAGGAAAGGTTTCCATTAAAGTTGCCATGTTGTGTATCGGATACAGGAAGTGCTGTTGTATCTTTCTACATTTGCCATAAGCATATTATTTACTTACGCAATTTTGTATTGTATAATGCTTAGAAGGCCATAGGCTATATTTGGTGTTAATGATGTTTATACATTCATACACACAATGTATTAAAGTTTAAATTTTATTATGTTTCATTAATTATTTCCTAGACATGAAACACAATATAATTTTAGATCTTAATATTGAATATGAAATACACACATTATAAGTCTACCGCACAGCAAGTTGAAATTTTTATTACAACTCTTTCTTAGCGAATTTCCAACAACGCTCATATGTTTTTCCAGTCATGTTTTTTATTAATGCTTCTGACAACAGCTATAGAAATAAGTGTTTAGTATGGCTATGACGTCATAGAAAAATGTAATATGGTGCAGTCCTAATGAATTGGCCCCAGGTTTGCAATAACTAATATTTTTACCTTCTGGGTCACTATACTCATACGTGCAATACTACACACATGCATTTATACTTTAGAAAATAAATTTTAAGTATAATCAGTTATAATTAAAATTTAAAATCTTAATTTTATCTACATAAATACATATATATGTATGCTAATATAAACAATGTATATACATTCGATAACGCAAATGATCCATTTTTATACCTTGTACTTTTCAAATATTTTGATTATTGGGTGTGTCGGTGCTCATAAATCCTAGATGACAAAACATTATGCTACAATATACGTATGCATATGTACATATATATATATATATATATATATATATATATATATATGACCGCATAAGTACAACTTCCATACATATATAAGAATATGTATGTACACTAGTTCATTCATAGCTCTAAACGCTTTTGCTTCTCATTACCGGCAATAGCTAATTGTCCACAATATGTAGCGCACGTATGGATATAAGTACATAAATTTGCCCAAATGGACATGCATACACATGTCAATAAACAAGTGCGTTCTCGAAAAACAAATATATATATATATATGCAAACATAAATACTTACCTTTCAAGTGAATATCTAGTTATCATGACTAGAAAGGCTAAAGGTAAAGGCCAAACAAGATCTCTGTAATCAGCATGATTTATATCTAACCGAGAGCCTGGAGCTATGTCTTCCCAAGTTATATTTGGCGGTAACCAAATATCTGTTGACCAAAATGTGATTCTTAATTTGTTTACGAACTCCATCATAAGGACAATACCCAATACTTTCCACTTAGATAATTATTTACGATTAATCTTCAACATTGCCTATGGTACATTATAATTCGTGATTAGAATTATAAATCAATTAAATTTATTAGGAAGTAAACTAAAACAGAGGGTGATCCATATAAAGCATATTTAGGCTGTGCAGTGTTAGGAAAACGATTTTTGCAAAATAAAAGTTTTACATACCCTAAGATATTAGAGGAATGCCTGGATAATGGTAGAGCTGTACGGCTCCTGAATGAATTAATTCAATTGAATTATTCAGTCAATTGAGCGAGGTGAATCTTTCATTCAATTGAGCGTTTTTAGCTCAGTTGTTTCAGTTGATTCATTAGATCTGTCTCTTTCAGTAGCTCTTTTCAGTGATGTTTCAGTTTGTATGTCAAAATCCATACGAAAAATATTAATTAATTCACACACATGTGCTAATGCATACAGGGATGTAGTGCTCTTTATTTATAGAGTTGCCAGCAAAAAAACAACTGAGCTATTGAATGAACTGAGCTAGTGAAACAACTGAGTTACTGAATAAACTGAAGTATTGAAACAACTGAGCTACTGAATGAACTGAAACAACTGAATGAACTGAATGAATTAATTCAGTAAATTGAGCGGAGCTAAAAAGAGCGCTCACTCAAAAGAGCTGTTTTGTACAGCTCTAGATAATGGGAAAAGAAATTTGTATTGCATCATATTAAGAAGGCTTAAGGCCCATCTACAATGTTTAAACACTGACATGTGTCGTGACGACGTGGCACGACTTCTTTTACAAACAATGCGCATCCATAATATGGTATATTTTATGCTACATAACAGACATGACAACATATTCTTGTAGCTCATATGGTTAGCCTCATTGCAGTTGGCGTTTTTCGCCTACGAATTCGAAGGTATAAAATAAGAAAAGAAGAAGAATAGTCTATATATATATATATATATATATATATATATATATATATATATTAAGTATATCAGAGTGAAGTACCGAAATATTCTTAAAACAGCTGTCAACGCTATCTGTTAATAGTTCGCCTTGAACAGTGTGAAGTAGATTAAAAACTAAAGGCTAAATTTCTCTTTAATCGCATACAAATTGTTGAATTTGACGGCGAAATTCGGCCATAAGCAGGTTGGGTATTTGGTTTACCAAGCACAGGGTTGTATATAGATGTTAACTATAATATTTTAACGACTCTCGTTCGTTTAGTTTCCATAATCGGTAACCTCAACGTGTTATCGATAAGTTGTATGTACAAAATTATTTTAATTGGATGGGTTATGACAAGTTAATTTCTACATTTATTGTGTTTAAATTTTCCTCATATCTTTAATATTTAATACGATTGTAAAAGTGAAATAAAATGGCTGATTTTCTTGATTCTGAAGCTGAGGAATCTGAGGTAATAAAAAACTCCAATTATGAATAAATAACTACTAAATTTGAAAATATTTACGACACAAGAAATGAAGCATTTGTGCAAATTTTATTCATGATAAAATAATTGTGCCTACGTATGTAAGTATGTATACTATAAATGAGCAGAAAGTTGTGTAAATTTCGGCATATGTATACAGAATTGGACATTTTTAAATTGTATTATATATATTTAAATTGTATTAATATATGTATTATACATATGTATATATATATATATATATATATATATATATATATATATATATATGCACAATTGTGAACTCCATTGTTTGGCATACCAACAATGTATTATATCACGTGCAATTTAAAGAAAATTCATCTTTTCTTTTCCCATATACATATGTACATATTAAGATTTGCACGAGACATCATATAATTGAAAAAAAAAACAGTTTTCGTACGCACATCCATATGTACATACAAGTGCCTGTGCGTGCGTAAGTGTATGCATGCAGTTGTGAACACATACTATATGCTTGTATATACATATGTATGCTTGTATGAATGCAATTCTGCCTACCCATATTTTAATATATGTCCATTAACCATTGAGCCTCATATACGCAAATAGTAGGTATGTCAGTAGTTTTGTAAAGAGAATCGATATTTCTGCTAAATTAAGATGTAACTTTTAAAATAGCTAATAAAAATGTATAGGAAAATAATATAAGTAGCATGTAGGAACAGTCGACATAAACCGAAATGTGGAAGCAATCGCCGCTACTGCTACTCAAACTTAAATTCGTAAGATGCAGTTGAATGAAACAAATGTGAATGTAATATGTATAAATATGAACATCCTAAAGCTGCCTTCTTTGTTAGATCATTCGCAATATCATTCCTCAAAGTGATCACGTTTTCGCACTGCTAATGTATATTAGTAGGATGGCAGTTTGAAAAATAATTCATCGGGTTTCCTCGCCGCGATGTAGACTCCGCTATAAACTTTTCTTCCCCGTTATGGGATATAAATTGCTGCCTTCTTTTTACCCAATAGAAATTTTTGAAGCGACCCATCACTCGGTAAGTTGTATGGGAACGTTTATTACCTAGATTTTTCCGCTAACTCAAAATTGTTTTCAATGAAACTGTAATTTTTATTATTGTTAGTTCTTTATATATTCTTATTGTTTATATTATTAAATCAAAAAAGTTCACAGCTAGTCACATTTAAGGTATAACCGTATAGGACCACTGATTAGATTTAAATTTTAAAATCTGGTGTGGATATTAAATATCTTCCGCATAAGTTGATTTCTTGCTTGATTACATATTTTCATTGACTTACATGGGTGTACCGAAGTAATCTTTTTTTCAATGTCCGACATCTCCGATCCGGAATTCTAATTATTAGTATATATATATATATTTTTTTTTTTTACAGGAGGAGGAAGAACTAGAAGTTCACGAGAAGAAAAAATTGAAAAAATTGAAAGCTATGGCAGACAGTAGTGAAGAAGACGAAGAAGGTGAGTTTTATTGGCGCATCTGGAAAATATCTAAATATACGTTAAATAATATCAGCTTGCGATGGAAATATCATTGTTCTACAAAGTTTTACAGCTCTAAAACTTCCAGTGAAAAAAAAAATATGAAAAATGTTTAAAACTTAATGTATGATCCAAGGAAGAGAAAATGTTATATACAAAATGTAAATTTAATTGCAGATGATGAAGAACGCTTGAGAGAAGAACTGAAGGACTTAATTGATGACAATCCGATAGAAGAAGGAAGTGATGCAGATGACTCCGATGCATCGAATTCATCAAAAAAGCGCAAAAAACAAAGAGAAGATGATGATGATTTGGATGACAGATTAGAAGATGATGACTATGACTTGATTGAAGAAAATTTAGGTGTGAAAGTGGAAAGGAGAGTAAGTTGGTTATTTATTTTGGCTTTTATAACTGTCCTAAATCTATATAAATCCAACGTAAATATAAGAGGAACTCGTTTTAGAGTTATGTTTTATATTTATTGATTGTGTTTGTTGTGTGAAGTTTAAAGTTGCGTTTCTTATGAGAATATTAGTAAAAAGTTATATTTCAATAGCTTTTAATTAAATAATATATTTCAGAAACGTTTTAAACGCTTGAGACGGATACAAGACGAAGAGAGTGATGGAGAGGAGGATAATGTAGATGAAGGTCTAGCCAGAGAAGCTATTGCTGAGCAATTGTTTGATGATGATGAGGTAATCATTCAAGAAAAACTTTATTTATATATAATTTTTTTAATAAAAAATATTTTCTATGTAGAACATGGAAAGACGTTCCGAACATAGTCACAGAGAACCAGAAAATTTCGAAGAAGAAGAGGAAGAAACCGATTCGGATGCTGATGATTTTATTGTTGATGATGACGGCCGTCCAATTGCTGAAAAGAAAAAGAAACGAAGATTGATCTTTACAGATGCGTAAGCAATTTTATTCTTGTGTATAACTCTTTTAAACATTATTTTATAGTATTTCATTTAAATACTTCATATATTTCATATTTATTTTGTCCCTGCGTAATTAATACAGTTCTTGGATACACTGTGCATAACATTCAATAATTTTACATAGAATAATACTTAATATGGAAGTCATAAAGTAAAATATGTAGAATTTTTCCTAAGAAAACATTTATAACGAAATCAAACGGATAAAACGTTTGAACGACGATAATTTACAATTGAATAGATTACAAAATTATAGATGCCAAAAATTAAAATATTAGTCGCGCACTATTCAATAAATAGTTGTTATAATACTTTTATTTTTATAAATATATTATGTATATTTTTATTTTTGTAAATATATTTTAGATCACTTCAAGAAGGACAAGATATATTCGGCGTAGACTTCGACTATGACGACTTTTCAAAATATGAAGAAGATGAATATGAAGACGATTCTGATGGTGAAGAATACGATGATGATGGTGGCGAAGACGAAAGAGGAAGAGTCAAGAAAAAACTGACGAAAAAACTTCCGAAAAAAACTATTTTCGATTTATATGAACCAAGTGAATTAAAACGGGGTCACTTTACAGATCTTGACAATGAGATCAGAAAGACTGATGTTCCTGAACGTATGCAACTAAGGCAAATACCCGTAACTTCAGTACCCGAAGGATCTTCCGAATTAGACAATGAAGCAGAATGGATATACAAACAAGCGTTTTGTAAAGCAACTGTATCGCAGAACGATAAAGGCGAATCAAATCGGGAAAAAAGTAAAAAACCGCCAAGTGCGATTGGAAAAATAAAGCAAGCTTTAGAATTCATAAGAAATCAACAATTGGAAGTACCATTTATATCCTTTTATCGGAAGGAGTATGTCAAGCCTGAACTGACAACAGATGACTTATGGAAAATATATTTTTTTGATGAACGCTGGTGTCAATTGTTGAACAGAAAGAATAAACTTTTAATACTTTTTGGAAAAATGCGAAACTACCAACTCAGCGAGATTATGAAGAAAACTGATGCTGATTTACCTGAAGATATTCGTGTAATAAAAGATGACGATTTAGAACGTTTACGAGATGTACAAACTATGGAGGAATTAAAAGATGTTCACATACAATTTCTATTATATTATTCTCATGAAATACCAAAAATGCAAGAAGAGGAGAGAAAGAAAGAAAGCGAGCTAAGAAAGCAACAGAGAAGAGAAAAGCGTCGTCAAGAATTAGAAAATACTGAGCAGCCATCTGAAGAAGTCAATTCTGATCATGATAGTCAGGACGACGAGCCTGAAGTCGTTGAAGAACAGTTAAAACAAGCTAAAGATTCAGGTCCATACGCCATGTGTCGAAAAGCTGGTATTTGCGGTTTTGCCAAACATTTTGGTTTGTTTCCAGAACAATTTGCAGAAAATGTTAGAGACGGTTATCAGCGACATGAAGTCGATCAGCAGCAAATAAGTCCAACAGATTTAGCTAAACAATATTTGTGTCCCAAATTTATGACAATTGATGAAATTATTCATGCTGCAAAATTTGTAGTGGCTCGCCAACTATCTAGAGAGCCCATGTTAAGAAAGACAGTGAGAGAAGTTTACTTTGAAAGGGCCAAGCTTAATGTTCGCCCTACTAAGAAAGGCATTAAAGAGATTGATGAGAATCATACATGCTATCCAATGAAGTATTTGTCTAATAAACCCATAAGAGATCTTGTTGGTGATCAATTTCTTAGACTGATTTTGGCGGAAGAAGATAATCTTATTACCATAAATATAGCTGATGAAATCGAAGGCAATACATCAAATTCATATATAGATGAAGCAAAACAACTTTATCAGCGTGATGAATTTTCGAAAGTTGTTCAGGAATGGAATTCAATTCGAGCAGAATGTGTAGAAATAGCTCTTAAGAAAATGATTATACCAGACTTAAAAAAAGAACTGAAAGTTATTATTTTAGCCGAAGCAAAAGAATTTGTGTTAAAATCCTGTTGTACAAAATTATCGAATTGGTTAAGAGTTGCTCCTTATAAACCTGATATATCTGATGAATATACGTTCGATGATTGGGGAGCTGTAAAAGGTATACGTGTACTGGGACTAGCATATGTTCCTGATTATTCTCAAGCTGCTTTTTGTGCAATAACAAATCCCGAAGGTGATGTTAGCGATTATTTACGCTTGCCTCATGTTCTCAAACGCAAAAATTCATATAGAACTGAGGAAAAGGCTTTAAAAATATCCGATCTTAGAAATTTAAAAGAATTTATTCGTAATAAAAAACCCCATGTTATAGTTATTGGCGGTGAATCTAGGGAAGCCCAAATGATTCAAAGCGACATAAGAGAAATTATTAAAGAACTAGTGGATGAGGATCAATTCCCCGAAATCGCTGTAGAGATAGTAGATAATGAACTTGCAAAGATATATGCCAATTCCCAAAAAGGTGCATCAGATTTCAAAGAATATCCAACATTGCTAAAACAGGCAGTATCCTTAGCCCGAAAAATGCAAGATCCCCTTTTGGAGTACTCTCAACTTTGTGGAGCTGATGAGGAAATTTTATGTTTGAGATACCATTCTTTGCAAGATCAGTTGAGTAAGGAAGAGCTGCTGGAACATCTTTTTATACAATTTATAAATCAAACAAATGAAGTGGGTGTGGATATTAACATGGCTGTGCAAAATTCCTATACATTGAATTTAGTTCAATTTATATGTGGCTTAGGTCCGAGGAAAGGTGCCGCATTAGTGAAAATACTTAAACAGTCAAATCAGAGATTGGAAAATAGAACACAGCTTGTAACACTGTGCCATCTAGGTCCAAAAGTTTTTATTAATTGTTCAGGTTTTATTAAAATTGATACGAGTTCTCTGGGAGACAGTACGGAAGCTTATGTTGAAGTACTTGATGGATCTAGAGTACACCCCGAAACCTATGAATGGGCTCGTAAAATGGCTATAGATGCTATGGAATATGATGATGAGGAGACTAATCCAGCTGGAGCACTTGAGGAAATTCTCGAAAGCCCAGAAAGGTTGAAAGATCTTGATCTGGATGCGTTCGCTGTTGAACTGGAGCGTCAAGGATTTGGTAATAAAAGCATAACATTGTATGACATAAGGTCGGAGCTAAATTCGTTATATAAGGACTTTCGTGTGCCGTATCGTTCTCCAAACTCAGAGGAACTGTTTGATATGTTAACTAAAGAAACACCTGAATCATTTTATGTCGGTAAAATGGTTTTGGCAACTGTTGCTGGTATTTCTCATCGTAAACCGCAAGGTGAACAATTGGACCAAGCGAATCCGGTGAGAAATGATGAAACTGGAAATTGGCAGTGTCCTTTCTGTTTGAAAGATGATTTTCCAGAATTGTCTGAAGTTTGGAATCATTTTGATGCCGGAGCTTGCCCAGGCCAGGCGACAGGAGTTAAGTTGCGTCTTGATAACGGTATATCAGGTTTTATTCATATAAAAAATTTGTCTGACAAACATGTTAAGAATCCAGAGGATCGTGTTCAAGCTGGTCAAGCGATACATGTAAGAATCACAAAAATAGACGTTGATCGTTTTTCAGTTGATTGTTCATCTAAGAGTTCAGATTTAATGGACAAAAATCACGAATGGCGTCCTAGAAGAGATGCCTTTTACGACTATGAGCAGGAAGAAAAGGACAACGCTAAAGAGAATGATAAGAAGCAGGTGCGATCTAAACAACAATATGTTAAACGTGTTATTATACATCCATCATTTCATAACAAATCTTATGCTGAAGTTCTAAAGATAATGGAAACAATGGATCAAGGTGAAGTTGTTGTCAGACCGTCGAGCAAGGGGTCCGATCATTTAACGGTAACTTGGAAAGTTACCAATGATATATATCAACATATAGATGTACGAGAAGAGGGGAAAGAAAATGCATTTAGCTTAGGTCAAAGTTTATTAATTGGAAATGAAGAGTTTGAAGATTTAGATGAAATCATAGCCAGACATGTTAATCCTATGGCAGCTTGTGCTCGTGAATTATTAACTTATAAATACTATCGTGATACAGGCGGCGGCCTAAAAGACAAAATGGAAGAGCTACTTAAAGAAGAAAAACTAAAAGATCCTAGAAAGATCCATTATTTTATATCAGCATCGAAGAATTATCCTGGAAAATTTTTGCTATCATACTTGCCGAAAACAAAATGTCGTCACGAGTATGTTACTGTTGTGCCAGACGGTTATAGATTTAGAGGTCAAGTTTTCGATTCGTTGAATGGATTTCTGAAGTGGTTTAAAGATCATTATTCTGATCCTGTTGTGTCAAGTACACCAATGTCCACACCACATACTAATGTCAGTGGGAGGGTTAGTTCTGGATATGACACGCCTAGAAACAACGATTCAAAGTCGTCATCTCAAAACATGTCACAAGGTGTTTCAGTACACACTCCACATTTTTCAAGTACACCAGGATATCATGGAGGATATGTTAATACTCCATATACTCCCAGTGGCCAAACACCTTTCATGACACCATATGCAACTCCACATGCGTCACATACTCCCAGATATGGCAACACCACTCCAAGTCCTAGCTCAGCAACTTCTCATATTAATTACGGTCATCAGCCACATACTATGAAAACTGGGAAAGACGTACCGTATCATGGTGCATCTCCTAGAAGCTTCGACATGAACTCTCATGGCAAAAACAATCGTTCTCATCGCAATAATAGCAATAACGAAAGTCTCGAATGGAAAATAGCTTCCGATTCATGGGCTAGAAGAAAACGACCCGTATTACCTCCTGCCCGTACTTTTATAAACGATTCGGCGAGATCGTCAAATTATTGTATGCCTCCCACAGGAAATGATTTCCCTCATCAAGCCTCTCAACAGTATTTGGATGAACATCGACCTAGATCTGCCGAATACCAAAAAAGTCCTAGATCCATACGTAGCACCCCACGCACAAATACTTCCCCACATTCTATGAATTTAGGTGATGCGACACCGTTGTATGATGAAAATTAAATTGCATTAGTAATAAATAAAAAATATAAAAAATAATAATTATTATTTTATTTATGTAACAATATGTATATAAACATTTCTGTCTTTTTTTACCCAAGGCTTAGCAAAAGTGTTCCAAAATTAATAAAGATTATGTTTTAAACTAAAACTTAATATAATGAAATTTTCATTGGAAACATCTTTAAAAGATAATAATTCAACAATCCAGACGTTACAAATTAGCAAATTTGTACTTTAAATTGCTAACTAACGAAAAAAGAATTGCTAGGTTAGATTAAGACAGCTATGGCCATTCCCAGTCGACTTCTGACCAGCTACGGATTTTGCTATCGCCTTTGCAAATAATCATGTCATTAGTTTATGCCCATTGGCTATACTTTCCAAGTCCTGGTAAAAATTGTATTTCGTTGGGCAACTACATGCTATCCCTTATGTAATATGAGAATGAGTGATGTAAGCAATCTTGAAAGGGATATTTATTTTTATATAAAATTAACTTAATGATGCGCTCCTTTTAGATTTACAGAAATGATGCAATAAATTAAGAATTCTATAATCCATGTTTTATTTTAAAAAAAAATGAAAATAAAATCTTTAATATTTATGATAAAGTCAATGAGGGATAACTAATTTCGAAATTCATTAACAGCGTATAATGATTCAACATATTGGGAGTAGAAATGCACTTTTTAACGTAAGTTTACTTCTTATTTTTTGATGTCGATTTGGCCATTTGCATTCCTTGATATACTCCCGTATAATATCCACTCATATACCAGGACATAAGCATAGCAGACAAATGCTCGGAGTCTTCACAGTTTTGTGTAGCTGATAGCATTGGAGGCATGGGAGGTGGTGGTGGGATTGTTTTTATATTATTTGGTTTGTTCCTTTTAGATGTTATACTTCCTATACTATTCACTTTTGCAATTTCTTCGCTATCATCTAATTTCGCTTTTGCATATTGAAGCCTACGAGCATTTTTGCCCCATGAAAGAATTAAATTATCTAAAGGCATTTGTTGTTCGTTTTCATAACCAATATATTTGACAGTGCAAGTTCCGTTCTTTGCATCTATTGCTAGTATTTTGGCTTCATAATCTATACCATCTTCGTAAGTTGCACGAACATAATCTCCCACTTTGTATTCATTTTTTGTGCTCATAACTTCAACAGCAATTGAATTTAAATTGCTAGTTTCGTTTGAAGTTTGATTGGCATCCTTGCTGGTGGATATAGCTATTCGTCGAGCCAATTCCTCCCGTGCCAATTTGATTGAATCATCGTACGCCCTTACCAACAACGTATCATCCCAAATATTGTCCTGACAATCTAACTAATATAGAAAATATATATATTACCATTATTCTTAAAAGTTAGCTATTCTAAGAGATAGATACCTTTTCAGTGGATTTTTCCATTTTGAAATTGTTATAAACACGAAACAGGCATGAAACTAAAATCTGCCTTGCTAAAATCCAAGCAAACAGAAGCTTTATAAACTGCAAGTTGCCAGACTTCCTCTCATAAATAGTGATACCAATATATTCTGACTGTTGACACATAATCTCCATGGGCGGTGAGCATATATATATTGGGTGCCATAACGGCCAAAAAGTTATATTAAATGCACGAAAGTTGTATATAATGTTTTGATTTCCTGTTAGTAATGTGTGAGGTTGCACATGATATATACATGTATGAATACAAATCGCTTATTGATGTGTTTTGTTACCTTCATAAACTCCATGCCGAATTATATTAGTCGTAGCATCGCATAATAATAAATCTTAAGTTGGCAATAACGGTTGGCTAGCACACAGTTTACATCACAGGCTATAGTTTACATCACTGGATTTGCTTTGTTTTGAGCTACTATTGTTTACTTAAATAAATTATAAAGTCTGAATTACGGTTGATGGTTGTGCGCAAGTTTTTATTGTAAATAATTTCTACTCTTATAATCGTTATCAACTGTTTATTTAAAGCATAAGTCATGTGTAATGTTTATTCGTATTAAGATAAGTTCATTTAAAAAAGTCGCGGGTTTTATTTGATGATATTAACTTGGAAGGAAAATAAAAAAGGTTAATATGCAGATATATTAAAGAATCCGTTTGTTCTATAAACAAGTTCTTAACATTTATTGGTAATTTTCCATTTCATATAAAAAAATTATTCGAGAAATATTATATATCTTCATACAATATGTATATTATATAAAAATGTTTCAAGTATTTCTAATATGTCGGTATTGACCCTTATTGACATATAGCACTGTTTTTTATGTTGATAAATAATATAAATATTTTGTACCAATCTCCAATTTGTGTGGGCTTAACTCTAAACTTTAGAGTCAAAGGTGAGTAGTAGGGATTAAACAAGTGATTTTCAAATAAAATTACTTGCGATATATGTATGTATAGATATTTATATATATTAAACACGAAAGGTTTGTGTAAGTGTGAGTCAGGCGTATTTATGATTATAGACCTGCGGTAGAGCAAGTTTGAAGAAGACGACATGGGTTTTTACATCTGACTTGCAGTATATGTATGGAAATTACACACAATTTACATACTAAAACATATATAAGCTTTTATATATGATTAATCTCTGATGTTTGATTTCATGAATAAATTAATGATGCTTTTTTAAATTCAGTAGCAGGTGTGTTGTGTTAATACATAATTATTGTGGTTAATATAACTTGAGTATACCTTACTCTAATTACTACCATAAAACCAGGCTTTAATAATCAAACTATACTATACTGAGTAATGTAACAACTCCTAACATCCAATAGTACGGTTCCTTATGTTCTCTACCAGAATTAATTGTGTATTATTTATTTGTAATAAACTAGGCACTAACAAATAATATATTAGACCTAAAGTATCAATCTAGCAATTGAACGTTACAATTGATAATTTCATAAGATAAAGACTTTCATTATGCAGCATATTCCCAGCCCATACCTGTTTTACAACTGATGAGGTATTACTGATAATCGTTAATTAGTCTCTTCAATCTGGGGAAACATACATTTTTAAATTAATTGATTTTGGTGCCACAAGGTTCGTACCCATAATATTTCGAAGAACTGCATGATATAAGCCAATAATGATTGGATCATTATACATAACAATGTTAAAATGTTAAGTTGCTACACTATGCCAGAAAATTAATTATCCTCTAAAACGGGATGTTTCCTTAGCTAAGTTATGATCGCTGAACATGAATATGACATGATATTTACTTATTTTTCTTACGTAGCGTTTGCGAGATATTCGCGAAAAACTTGTTTTTTGGAGTTCTCAACAATTAAGCAAAGGATGTAAGTATTTGGCAAAATAAATATTGTGTAAAAGTAATTCAAAATGTAAATAATCTACGACCACCTTTTTTTGTTTAAATTATCGGTGCGGCAGAAAAGTAATAAGTCGACGATATCTACTTAGTTATTTACACATTTGGCAAACGGAAAAAAGTAATTTAAAAAATCTCATTATATAATATTAAACAACTGAAATAAACCCCCCAGCAAACTATATAAGTAAATTGTATTTTATTAAATTTGTTATTAAATATGACAACTTTATTCAGCAAGCGTACGTTTTCAATTTAAACAATGGTTCATGCAACAATAAAAATGTGATCTAATTATTATTTGTGTACGTGTGTGTATGCTGCAGATTTAACTCCACCTAGTTTTGTAATAATCTTTGATGATCACTGCTGCGGTTAATAACTTGCTATAAAATAAGTCCTGTTGATTCTGTTACGAAACTTGAGGATGCATAGTTTTTAACAATCGAACTAATTGTTATTATTCCAGATAATAATAAGAAATATGTAATCAAAAATAAGGTTAAAGACTTCTATTTTAAACGTGCCGATTATGTTGCTATGAATTACTATTTATACAAAACGAACTGGTTTAGTTATCAGTGGCCGTTACGCACAGTGTAACGTTTTCATTAAGCAATGGGGGAAAATATTAGCTTTTGTTTTGAGATATGGCACGCTTAATTCAAAATACTAAATACGCCATTAATAAATTTAGTAAAACGCCTTTAAATGATATATGTCTTCGTCATATATCTAAAATGAGCAATAAATACGTAGTTAAAAGTCACAAATTCTTACACGCATTATGAATAATTCGTATCATATATATATATATATATATATATATATATATATATATGTAAATTATACAATAATGTATTTTATAGTTTATGAATACGGTCGTAAAAAATTATGATAGCATAATTAGTTATGCGATTCTAAACAGGAATTACACAGTGTTATCGACCAAAATAGTTTTAGTAACATTTTTGTTTGCACAGGTTGTGTTACATAAAAAAAAAATTCAATTTATAGTGTATTTTAAAACATGTGTAGCTTTCATACAAAATAATTGTAATAAATTTGTAAAGTATTTGGTGCACAGATGCCAGTGGGTGACTGAGACCTTATACCGGCGATGTTGTTAAACCTTATTCTATCTGTTTCTGTGACTGACTGTACACGACCTATGCCTTCATATAGGAAGTAGCAAAATATGTTTTAAAGTACATTTGGAATCCCAACTCACTTTTTAAGAATAAATTCTGAAAAACAAATAATATCCACTAATATATTTAAGCTTAAGGTCTCTTTAATTTTTATAAAATTGTAATATTTCGTCACCCCATTGTGCGATTTCTTCAGGAAATTCTTTTTTTATTTGATTTAAAAATTTTTAGAAGAATTGAAAAAAAATATTTTTCTGCAAACTTAAGATTTATTTATTACATGATTTTGGGCATTGTCGTTTTAACTCTTAAACTTTTATTTTCGTGCTGATTCTTTTTTCCCAAAAGTTATTTATTAAAATTCAAAGTGATCAATTAAGGGGTTTTAGATAGTTCCCATGCGCATTTCACTGGGCCTAATGCAGATCATCAGGGAACCTTTAGGTAAAGGGTAAAGAATGTAATATTAACATATAAAAATAAAAGAATAACATTTATTTTTTTAATACTTTTTGATTTATTTTAATTCATTCTTTTGTTCTTTAAATAGATATCCAATAAAGAATATCACTTAAAATTATATATTTTTAATATAAATTGTTTTTTGGTTGCAGAACCGGTGTTACCTGATAATAGTAACATGGATAAAATATATATGATTAATAAATAAAGTAAACTAAATCTCCAGTGCCTGTATATCTACATACATATAACAATAATATTTATTCTTTATTTTAGATCATGGGGTACCAAAACTTATATCCTCATTCTGCTACCTTATTTGCGGCTATTTGTGCGTGCGTATTTACAGTCGTGGGAATTTTCGGTACGTATTGATTTGTGTTTAAAATTTTTAATTTCAATTATAATCAACACATATTTTTGTCCTTAACCACATCCACACATATATGTTTGTATATGAGTATATAAAACCATAAACTTTAACTAAACTATATTACAAAATCTGCGGCTTTTCGTGCATCACACGAGGATTTTCAGTGCCAGAGAAACGTATATTTTGTTTATTGTCGTAACCGCTTAAATGAATTTGCTCATGATGATTGTCCACTTCAACTCGCTCGATTCTAAATTTTAAAAATCTACATAATTATTCCACGTTCTTGCGAAGCGAAGTGCTCCACTGTTTTCCTGTTTGTATTCTGCAGCAGTCTAGTTCAAAAATATCAAACGCGATTCACGTAAAACGTCATTTGCATTTGCTTAAATCTACGATAGTGTTATAAATATTGCGAAACCATGTAGAGTTGTCGGCGAAAAAAATAATTAGAGAAGTGATCGATTTATCAGTTGATTTTAGCTAAATGTAAACTATTAATATCGATAACTATGCTTGGACAGCTGAGGATGTCAAATTGTGTTGGCAGTAAAGCCTGAACAAGAAGGCTCCCAAATTGTGGAAATTTACTTAGAAAAAAATAAATCTGCTTGTGAATCTCACACAACTTGTCGTCTATTTTACGTTTAACAAATTGGTCTAGTGAGAAATTAATTCGTTCAATTGTATTTGTACTCTTCTAAATCTAAAAGAAAGTGTGTGTAGAGAAAAGAATATTGCTGTTTGTCGAAATGAGTTTTTTAAATTTTAATTTTAATTAAAATTTTAAATTACAATTCCTTTCCCTATTTCTAGGCAATCTAATTACAATTCTTGCACTAATAAAATCACCAAAGATAAGATGCCATGCCACCACAGCTTTTGTCTTGTCATTATGTATTTCAGACTTACTTTTCTGTTCCGTTAGTTTACCGTTGACAGCAGTTCGTTTTTTCAAAGAGGTAAGTACCAAAAGATATACATACATAATAATATTAAGCTCTGAACAATGTGATTGTTATAAAATTTTAGAATTTGTGTGCATAGACATTTCACTTAATATTTATTTATTCTGCTAAATAAATTACTATTAATATTTTACCGGCCTTATTTGTAAAAAATATTTTATTTTACGAATTTCGCATAGAAATTTGCGAATAAAAATAGCAATTTGTCAAAGAAGGAGCTAATCTAAATAAAGATAAATATTTTTTATGAATAGGACGGGTGGTGTTAAAAGTACATTTAAAATAAATTTGCTTCTCCTGTTTTTGTCACTTGCAGTCATTAAAATATGTATATTTTTGGTAGATTAGCGGCACCTGTAAAATTATACAATTTGCTAAAAAATTTGCATTTTTGTTTAATTTTAGAGATGGACATTTGGTGAAACTTTATGTAAAGCTTTTCCTGTAATTTTTTATGGTAACGTTGCAGTCTCGCTATTAAGTATGGTTTGTATAACTGTCAACAGGTAGTCCTTATTAATATTTAAAGTCCAGTAGTATTTTTATTTATATGTATAATTAAACTGGTTTTCAGGTATATACTGATTGCTTGTCATACGTTATATGCTTGTATTTACAAAAGAAAATTTATTGCAATGCAATTAATATTTGTATGGGCTGTTTCTTTTCTATTACTGGTAAGTACAAACATTTCTACACACTATGTGTAAATCCATATAATTGTTGGCAATGTCATTCAGACAGATGCAAGGCAATATTAAAATATGGAGGGCCTTAAACAGAACAGTGAAGAAATTTTCCAACAAGTGGCCACTAAGCTCAAACATACAACAAAATGTGCACTTTCGCTTTTGATATCCTCATCCCAGTAGAACTGATAACTTCAGTATCGTTAAGTTTTATGAATTACTTCTTTCCCAAGTTTGCTCAGCAATACAAATTTGACTATTTTTTCGCTCAGAGAACATTTAATTTCGAGAAGTTTTAATAGACATTGTAAGTGCGCTTATCATTAGTTCAACAATCGGTATTATTTAATTTTTGGGCAACAATTGTTTATTCTTTAATCAAATCATTTGTAAAACTAGCAAATATTTTTCTTCCAAAATATTTACGATACCGGAATGAGAATATGTATAAGTTTGTTGATGTAAAATACATTTTTTGACTTTTTGCTAGGAAAATTTCAAAATTTCAAAAAATCGGGAAGTTATTGGTTTTATCTCGTTTTGAGTTCTCATCTGATCTCGACCTTTAGAGTCCCTAGGAACCGTTCTTGAGTAATTTGATAGTGTGTAACTACGTCT
The DNA here is from genome assembly GCA_963675445.1 of Linnaemya vulpina. Classification (NCBI taxonomy): domain Eukaryota; kingdom Metazoa; phylum Arthropoda; class Insecta; order Diptera; family Tachinidae; genus Linnaemya; species Linnaemya vulpina. The sequence continues at coordinate 62,112,591 of OY776280.1, read as the reverse complement.
GTATGTATGTGTGTGTAAGTACCCGCTTATTACTTTTGAATCGCAGAATAGAATCAAATTAAACTGGTAGAGTTCTGAATAGCGTTTCCGAACTTAGATCTCAGTTCTTAACATTTAAGACCCGTTAACCCGTTCGTGAGATACTCAAAAATTCAGATTTTTTTAAACTCTGAAATTATTTATCTAATCAGTTAGTGCTCTCGATTCTTTTAAAGTAATCGAAAACTACATTCATCTAAATAATAGTATTTTAAAACATTAAATGATAGAGAATTTTGTTGTAGATATTTTTAATTTTTTTTTATTTCATCGGTCAATTTTTCCTAGGAGAGTGCTGTATTCTGCTTTTAATTATATTATATTGTCAATCGCTGTTGTGATATGGCTTCGTTATTGAACTATCCGACAAAAATTAATGACGAGCAATTTTTAATTATTTGATGATCATAAATATTATTTTTATTTTTAGTTGCCGGCTATTTTAGGAATCTGGGGAGAAATGGGTTTGGACGAAATCACTTTCTCTTGTACGATTCTAAAAAAAGATGGAAAATCTATAAAAAAGACACTATTTCTGATTGGATTTCTGCTACCGTGTTTGGTCATTATTATTTCGTATACTTGTATCTACGTTAAAGTATTAAAGCAGAAGAAAAGAATGATAAGTCATCGACAGTATGTCGTATCAACCAAAGAGCACGTATTAAATGTCAAAAAAAGTCGAGAAGATAATAAACTTACGCTTATGATGGTCACAATATTTGTGTGTTTCCTGTTTTGTTTCTTGCCACTAATGCTGGCCAATGTGGTAGATGATGAGCGTAACACATCATTCCCGTGGTTACACATTGTAGCTTCAGTCATGGCATGGGCATCAAGTGTAATTAATCCTATTATTTATGCTGCCAGTAACAGGAATTACAGGTAAGTTTTTTCTCTCTTCAATTATATATAATTAGAAATAATAATAATTTCGCAGTTTATACATGGTAGACGATTATATATGTATAATAAATCTTATATGGCATTTAAGGAGATATTGTTAAGGTTGAGACTAATTAATAATTTTATAATTAATTAATTTTATATAATGTACTAATCTGTCTGCTGTTTTTAAGTTGAATTTCCATACTGAATTACACGAAAATGTCTACATTATATAGTCAAATGTCACATGTTAGTCTTCGCAGTTCTGAACTTTATAAAAAAGAGGAAGAAGAAATTATTTTTAATATGCTAATCAAAATACAAACTGCGTTTTTAAGTAAAAATTTATTTTAAAAAATTCGCGCTAAAACAAGAATATCATCTTTTCTTTTACCATACATGTTAAGTGTTAAAATTTTTTGGTGAAGTTGACCGGTTAAAATCTCAAATGAAAGTAACATAGATTAAGGATGACTAAATCTCTAAACTCAATCCTGGAAACTTGCTCTTAAAGCGGTGGTGGATGTTTGGTATAAGACTTTTTATGTCGTGGTTTAAGAAGAAAAATTTTAATATAGCAAAAGATACAATTGATGAAACAGCAAAACTCGATCAAAAGTTTATGTTTAAATTTTGGAAAAGTCGGTTTTATGTCGTTTTATTTTTTTCAGAAAAATAGTATTGACTCTTTCGCAGTTGACTAATCGACTAAGAGTTAGACACCTGAACTGTTTGTTCTAGTTTTTAAATTATAATGTTTTTCCTTTAAAACATTTAATAAAATAATGTGTTACAGGTTTTCAAAGTTATATCTTAAAAAAAGAATCAATCCCCTTTCAAAATTTCAGAATATTTAGACTACAGTTAGCGGTACTATTAAAAAATCATAAACAATTTATAAGTTCCTTTATTGACACCATATTTAAAATATTAAATCCTTGCATGTATGTATGTATTTGGTTTTTCCCCAAAACATAAAAATTGTTCCTTTATATTTTCTAACACCCTTCAATATAATATAAGAATCATTTTTGATGGTTTTTGAGATATTGAAAAAATGAACCGAACAAATTCGAATTATAAAATTTTGAACATAGTTTCATCCAAATCCAAAGGGATGGTGTCTAGCAAGGGCTGTAAACTATAGTTTTTTCATGATTTTTTTTTATGTGTTCTTAAACCAAAGCAAATACCGAATTTGTAAACATAAATAAACATGTATGTTACACTGCTTTTTTACAAAGGCAGAAATTGAGCACAAAAATCCGCCTTTTTTATGTTACAAGTCCATTTGACAGGGAATCTCCAAGCAAAAATAGGTGCATTTTTATTTGCAATAAGTTTGTGTGTTCTTTCTAATATCACGAAAAAGAAATCGAAAATATTTTCAGATTAATCTAATAAGTATGCTTTTCAAAATTAAAAAAACATTACGTATGGCAAGAAGAATATATGGCAAAAATGCTGAAAATTCCAATTTTGAGATTTTTTTAAAATTTTCTTTGAGAATAGAAATGTGTGTAAATTTTAAACCTCGTTTATGCTTTCCATATAAATTTCGCTGTGATGATTCACAAGAAGCCCCCAGATGACTTCAATTCTCTGCAGATATATTTAGAATACTTTGCAGGTATAGCTAGAAATAAATTTATTCATCACGAAGCTTTTAATATCGATAAAAATAGCGATTGTTATTTACATCCCGAAGCCTGTTATTAAAAAAACATACCTACTTACAGAATGCAATTTATTTAGTTCTTATTTTATCGTTCTTTACCTTTTAGATTGGCATATCTCAAAGTATTTGCAACTTTGAAATTCTGGGGCGAGCCATTGTCCCCTATGCCAAGTAAAAGTTTTCAACCGAGTCGAAATTCCAAGGACTTCTCCGCAACAATTCGTAGCACTCCTTTATTTCACGCAACTAAATTAAATAATCTTCAAGGATGTGACACGTATTCAATTTAAGAACTAATAAGAGCTTATACATTAAGTTTAAAGTCTAAATAAAATTATTGATTCATTTATTATGTAAGTATAGCATGCACATGTACATACACCTGTATGTATGTATTTCGACTACATATAATATGTATGAATACTCATTTAAATTTAGTATTAACCTTTATAAGCATGTAGTGCAGATATGATGAAATGATATATGTGACACAACATTACGACATTTAAAATTTCTATTATAGATACTTACATAATTTTACTATAGCAATTGGTTGGCCTGCGAACTTATTAGCAGGATATACAATTTTCGAGTCAAAAGTATTTTAATAAATCTCAAACATATTGAAAACAGGTTTCAATTATACAACCTCAAGCAACCGCAAAGGTAACTTTTATTATTAATTTATTTATATTCTTCATCTGTTCTTTTTAAGACGAAAGCCCAATTGGATGGGTCTAAGTTAGCATACGTATAAGTAATAAATTCATTATATTTTATATCGTAAAACTTAGTTCTAAAATTCGAAACGTAAACGAATCGAAAAGAATCTTTTAAAATTTAAATTTTATGTAAAGCGCATAATTTTATTTTCTATTTATTTTCCGTAATTAATAATAAGACCTAAAATTTTTAACTAAACTTGTTCACAATATAATAATTCATATTAGCGAACCTGACTCCGTTTAAAAACGGAATTGATTCCGTATTTTGATTCCTCAGAAATCAAGAAAGGAGACGGTTCTTAGGAATAAAATATTTTTCAATTATATCGAAAATTATTTCGTTCCGAAAAAATGGTTTCGTTTATTTTTTTCTGAAAAAAAAAAACGCTGATTCAATACCGTTTTCGAACATAATTGATAAATTTTTTACATTATGCGATAGGCATGAAATTTTGCATTAGAATTAATTAATTACACTTCGAATAACCAATTTATTTCGTAAAAAAGTAATGAAAATTTTATTTTTAATTAAAGACTGCAAACTTAAATGACGGAAAAAATCTTATTAAACTAAAAAAAAAGAAGGTAAGTCGTAAGTAAAACGCTTCTGGCTTAAGTAGTTGGAGAAGTCTGAAGACACGAACTCGAAATTTGCAAGATTGCCATTATTTGTTTTTACGCTTAGCTTATAAATTCTTGGGTGGAGATTTGGTATACTTTTCAACTCCATTTCGTATTAATATATTACTTAGGATAAAAATTACATTAGCGGATACCAAATACAGATTTAAAAGATGATTCGATTAAGAACAAATTTTCTGAAATCTATGAACATGTATTTTTGCTGGAAAATAATGGACTCGGTTTTTATTGCATTCTTTAATTACCAAATATATACTTACGTTTTCGTTAATGTTCTGATGTTAGCCAATAGAAACGATTCTTCACGCTTAACTAAACTAAAAATTTTAATTTCCTTAAGTTTTAAAACTTCTTAATTATCTTCGCTTTAGTAGAAAACAATTTGTATGTTGCGTTTATAATAAAAGGAGTTCCAGATATTTTTATCTGGACGTCATGCTTTATGCATGTGTGTTATCATCTTCCACGAAATCCTTTGCTTGCTCCTTAGTAACACAGTCAATATGGCTGACTTTGTTTCTAAATCGAACTCCATAAAACTTATGAGCATTTTCTAATAATTCTGGCCTGAATGTTGTAGTTATAAACTGGGCTTTGTCACTTAATTCATGTATCATGTCTGCTACTGCTTTTCTATGCTGAGCATCCAGAGCCTAAAATGTTTTAGGTATTAAAATTAACGATTTACGGTCGAATACGCGATTTCAGTTAACTAATGTGAACGGTTTAATTAGTGATACTTTATGTGAAAGAAATACTATTGGTTTAATTATTGTTATTAATTAACTTAAGATTGTGTGATTTAGTGTGTGTGTGTGTAGAAGAAATACCTGATCAATTTCATCAAAGAGATAAAACGGTGCCGGATCGCATTTCTGTATAGCGAAAATCAGAGCTAAGGCAACCAGTGACTTCTGTCCTCCCGATAATTGATTCATTTCTCTCATTTCGGCATCCACACCAGTAAACGAAACTCTTATACCAATTCCCGTAAAAGCATCCGAATTCGAAACTTCTCGTTCTGGTTCATCGCCGTCGTTATCTTTAGTTTTGAGAATTAAATAACCAGCACCTTGAGGGACTAACTTCTTAAAAACGTGTGTAAAGTTTTTGGCAACTTGTTTAAAAGTAAATTGAATTGCTTCCACTTTTTGCATTTCTAATGACTGCATCAGTTCCCTGATCTTTTCATCGCCAACATCTAGCTCTTCTTTTCGCTTGTACAATTTTTCTTTTTGCTCAGAAAAACTGAGAAACTGGTCTAAAGCTTTCTTATTTACGTGATTATATTTTTTAAGGTGTTGATTTGCTTTCTCCAATTCTTTAAATAAATTTTTCAGATTCATTTTAGTGAAAATGGGATCCGCTTGTGGTAATGCCCCTAGTGATGCAATTTTCTCAGTGTATTCATCTATTTTTTGAAGTAGTAAGTTTTCTTTTACAGCCCATTTTTCAACTTTTTTGGAGTCTTCATTAATTTTCTCTTCAATTTCCTTTTCATTTCTGATTAATTCTTCTAGCTCTTGCTGGAGCGACTTTTGCATGTTAACAGCATCAAGAACCCTTAAATAAAATAAAGAATAATATTCATAGTACGATTTAGTGTGTGATCTTAGTGTTTTTCTGCTCACCTTTTTTCAATTTCTTCCAAATCCTGGTTAACTTTTTTTATTCGCTTTTCAGTAGACGTAAGTTCAGTTTTACAATTTATCAGTTTTCGTTTTCTATCCTCCACCGATATTTCTTGTAATGCCTGAATAAGTTCATCTCTTCGTCTAAATAAATTATTGACAAGCAAGTTATCCAATTTATTTTTAATAACTTCAAGTTGCATTCTTTGTGTAAATGCTTCTTTATTCTCTTGGTTTAATTTTCTTATGTCTTCGTTAAGTTGATCGATTTCTCTCTGATCGTGCACAGAAAGTGTAGACATTAATTCCTGATGTAGTTCTGCTTCTAAGCCAGATTTTGTGCCATTCATGGCTTCTAGGTTTGCTTTACATTGTGCAAGAGATCTCTCTTTAGGTGTTCGATACTTTTCGATTCTTACTAATTCTTCTTTCATTAATCTAATTTCTCCTTGAACTTTTTCAAAAATATCCTTTGATTTACCCTGTTTTGTTTCAGTTTTTTGCATTTCGGAAACAATACCATTGATATTATTTTCAATTTGTTTTAGCTCATTCCGTATTTTACTCAGCTCTTTGTCAAAGTCTTTTATTTGGGCATTCAGCTCTGTGCGTTTCTTCTGCATTTCAAGGCGAGAACGTGAGGTATTAAAATAACCACCAGTTAGTGAACCTTTGGAAGAAACTTGATCGCCATCTAATGTTACACAATCTAAGCCGGTACTTTTAGCAAGTTCTGTGGCTCTTTCCAAGTTTCGGCATATTAAAGTTTTTCCAAATATGTAACATAGGGCTTTTCCATGTTGTTCATCATATTTCAATTTAGAAATCATCGGAATTGAATCGGGATCATCTGGATAGTCATGATTTTTTACTTGCAGTCTGTTCAGTGGCATAAATGTTACTTCTCCAGGTAGTTTTAACTTGTTCATTTCTTTGAGAATTTGTGTTCCCACCTTATCCGATTCAACAATGTGATGGAAAAGTCTGTTTCCAGCGGTGACTTCAACAGCTGTATATATGGTTTTATCGCAGCTAAAATTTTCAATAACTGGTCCGTAATAAGCTTTAGCGACATCAGCCAACGGAGGTCCTCTATCTATAAAGCTGTCCAAAACTTTCCGTACTGAATCCCGACCATTTAATATTGGCTTTCCAGCCATACTCCGTAGAGCTTGGTCGGTTTTAGACAGTTCTTCTTTATGGGTTTGAAGTTGTTGTGTCATATTTGTTTCCTTTCGCCATAACTCATTACGTGTTGCTTGATATTGATCTTTTGTTTTTTTAAGTTCGTAATATTTTTTATTATGTTCATCTATTTGAAGACGCAGTTGCTCCAACTCTGTAGAATGCTCTTCTATTTTTTGGCCCAATTCTTTTTCTGCATTTGCATCCCTTTTCAAATCTTCCACCAATTTAGAATGGTGATTTATTTTATCTTTTATTTGTTTGCTAAGTGACTTTAGCTCAGAGTTTATCCATTTATCTCTTTCTTCACGTGAAGAAAATTGAGATCCACGTCCTTGTTTTGCATAAAGTTCTTTCCGTTTCTGTTCTTTAAGTGATAGCTCACGAGAACATTCTTCTTCTTTCCTTTTCATCGCTTCATATTTTGGTTTAACTTCTTCTAATTCGCGTTCCTTTTCAGTTATTGTTACTTTTAACTTTTTCAATTCCTGATCCGCGCGTTCTTTTGATTTGTTATCGCCCTGAACTTCATCGTTAAGGTCTACAATCGTCAGATCTAATTTTGTTTTTTCTCTTAATAACTGTTGATGTTCAGTTAGAAGTATGGAACGTTCTTCTTTAGTTGTTGTTACATTCTTTTTAGCATCTTTCAAATTTTTTTGAATATCCTTTATTCTTTCCTGTATTTTTTGAACTTGCATATTATAAACTTTTTTCTTCTCAAATGAACTTTTTCTCTGTTGCTGTATATCTTCCAAAGACTTTTTAGTGTCTTTTAATTCAGTTTCGTGAATAATATATTCTAAAGATCTTCGAGCTTTATCCCATTTTTGATACTCTTTGAGCTCTTCTTTTTCTTCTTCTAATGTCTGTAAACGATCTTCAATTGTCTTTAAATACTCGGAAATTTTTTCTAATTTTCCTTCTGTTTCCCGTAATATATTTAAGGATTCCTCTTTTCTTTCATCATATACTCGAGTTCCAGCTACCTCGCGTAATAGTTTTAACCTGTATGAATCTGCAGCGGTTGCCATTTGATTTATTTTTCCTTGTTTAACAATATAATATGGGTTAGAATTGGAAAATCCAGCAGATTCTAATAAATTAACAACTTCGGTACGTGGCACAACTTTCTTGTTTAAGAAATATTGATCTTTCTTTGCTCCAATCACACGTCGTAAATAAATTTCTTCTTTATCAATCTAAAAAAAAAAATTTTAAATTAATTGAAAATTAATTTGTAGAAATTGTATATTTATTAATTTAATTTTAAAATTACAGTACAACTCGATCATAGCGAATTCAGTTATAAAGTCTCAGTTTTTCCTACCATTTCATAGCGAACTTATAAAAATGTGTGTGTTAAATGAGTTTCTTTTTTGTGTTAGATTATTTTAGGTTCTCATTTGCTTTTTATTTTGCAAATAATACTATGTTTTGTTTTGACATTAATTGTTATAATTGAATTATTTTGCACAAATATATATTTGTACATAATAAAAACATATAGGGCATTATTAAAAAAATATTTTATGCTTACGAGCTGTGCATAAGAAAAATTTCGTAGAGAAAAATTTGTCTTATAGGCAGCTTATTTATTAGCATAAAATATGTTTACTAAAGCTTTATTGTAGTAATAAGTATAAAATTAATAACAGTACTTCAAACTTTGCTCGACATTTTTAGTTTTTTTTTTTTTTTTGATTTTTCTACATTTTTTCAGATAGTTGCTCACTAAACAAACTTGGTAAATTTTATACATAATTTAGAGTTAATTAAGTAATTAATAGTGTATATGGATAATTGTGTTCAATAATCTGAAAAAACTTTTTAAGAAAAGTTAATAAAAATTATTACCGGTACTCTGTTGTCAGAGTTGTCAAATATAATTTCCACATAAGCGGATATAACTCTGGCTCCAGTTCCTTCATGCAAGAGGGCTTGTCGCTGCTCGGGTCTTAAATGTGTAAATTCATCGCTCAAAACGAATTGAATAGCTGCAAAAAAATTCACAACGTGTATTGGAATTTGAAAAATCTATTCTGCGAAGAAGAATCATAAATAACTGTAATATTAAGTCACTTTAAAGTTATTAATAAAATAAGTATGCATATGATAATTATACTTAATATATTATATATAATAAAATTGCAGACCAAAAATTCTACAAATTCGAATTATCAGCCATATTGCAATAATGTACATTGCTAACATCTGTATACAAGTGCATCCACAGTAATATGTACTACAAAAAGAGTGGTAAAAAATCTTGATCCACCACATTTGTAAATGGCAAACATTTACCTAATAAAGTAAAAATACACATGAATTATACTTAATAGCGAACGAATTAGAAAGTTTTGGCACCGGAACACGTTAATAACTTACAACATTCAGCAAATCTCACATTTATTAAGTGCATATAAGTACATATTCGCGTACACGGATAGATTGCAAATAATTCACATTAAACTTTAAGAACATCGCTAGGCGGCATCTGTGCTATGAGTTTTTGTATATTTATTTGCAGTGTCTTAGATGCGAATACAATAATTTAGAGAACAAATTTCCTAAGGGCACAAGTGGTGGCATAATAGTTTGTCGAACTGGCTAAACAACTTTCATAAATTTTGACGGCTGTAACAGAAGAGGGGGAGATTCCATAAAAAACAAACTTACTGCAGATTTGATTAGAACACTCCTAATTAAGAGAATGTAGGTATCTTTGTCCAAAATCGCACAAACAAAAAATTACATACTACATTAATTATTTAAGGTATTTTTCGGTTCAGAATTATGTACGATTACATATTTATAAACTAACGAAGTTCATAATAAATTTAAACTAATATTAGACGTACCGTAAAAGAAATTACTTTTGCCAGAACCATTTCTTCCAACTACAACATTGTGCCGTTTGTCAAATGGTTCCACAATTGTTTGGTCCTTATAGCTTTTGAAACCTTGTATAATAATCTACAAAAATACCGTGAAATACTTTATTAGAACAGTTAAAGTATATTTAAATTATTTATTTACTTGTTTAATATGCATTTCTTCTGTTTTCTGGGCTCCAAAGCACTTTACCGTGGTAAGTTTACAGCAGTCATATTTTTACCACACTTACTTGATTACCAAGGCAGATTACTTTTGTAGTATTAAAACCTACCAGACTCACGAAATCACAGCACATAACCTGTGGTTTTTGTGGTTAGATTATTTCAAGCTTAGAATAAACATACATATGTATATTAAGGGAACCAATGTTACAAATTAAAACTATGTGTTGTTTTAATTGTGTTAAATGTTTTATAGTAACAAACTTGTTATTTTTAGTGGAATATCTACATACTTATAAAAAAAAATAATAAGAAAGAAAAAATACCCTCTATGGGAGCCTTAAGTCTTACAAACATAAAATTTGGCAGACTATTTACGAAGGTGGCTTCCTGATCCACATATCGTAGCGGTGAATAGTAACTAGTATTTAACCGATTCAAACCGGCGTGATCGATATGTAAGTAACTTTGTATATTTTGGTAAATACTTAGAACCGAGGCACATCTATACTAGGTATACTCAATTCGCAACCCTGCAGAAAATATATGTAGTGGATTCGCCTTGATATGTATTTTGTTGGTGTAAAAAATTTTCGTTTGTCAAATGGACTTGACAAGTAAAACATAAGAAAAATGGCGATACAGAAGAAAAAACAACACAGACACCAACAGCGTTTATTTCAAGGTGTTTATTTATAAAATGTTTGTGCAGAAGTATGAAATTATTAATAATTCATTGCTGGATGGAATTGGTGCTTATAAGGGTAAACTTTTGTAAATACAAATAATAATAAAAAAGTTCAAATTAATTAGTTCTGTTGGAGTTCATTCTGCAAGTTGATTAGACTTTCGGCGCTTGGAGCAACGATCCCTCTCCCTTAAATAATTTGCGCTTGCATACTGCACACATTGTTTTAGTTCAGAAAATTTATTTAAATAAAATTAATAATAATAAGCAAATCGAATATATATTATATATATAAATAACTCTTTTTTTCTTAGCAATTTTCACAAAATTAATTTTTGTTTTTGAACTCTTCACAAATTTTCTTTTTGGCGCAAAGACTAAAAAGCAGATTTTGACAACCGAGTTCAATGCGAACTAAGGCGAAAGCAGAAGATTTTGGCAAACGAGTTCAAGGCGAATCAGGCGAATTGTATCAGCTGTTTGCCATTTTGCATATTAAGGTCACCTAGTATGGATGCGCCTTGGTCAATATCAAGGCGCATCTATACTAGATGACCTTAATATGCAAAATGGCGAACATCTGATACAATTCGCCTTGAACTCGTTTGTCAAAATCTTCTGCTTTCGCCTTAAACTCGCTTGTCAAAATCTGCTTTTTAGTCTTTCCACCAAAAAGAAAAATTTGTGAAGAGTTCAAAAACAAAAATTAATTTTGTGAAAATTGCTAAGAAAACATATATATATACATATATATATATATATATATATATATATATATATGTATATATATATATATATATATATATATATATATATATATGTGTATATATATATATATATATATATATATATAATATATATATATATATATATATATATATATATATATATATAATATATAATCGATTTGCTTATTATTATTAAAAGCAATAGTTTTTATTTAAATATATTTTCTGAACTTATAAAACAATGCGTGTTTGTGCAGTGTGCAAGCGCAAATTCTTTAAGGGAGAGGGATCGTTGTTCCAAGCGCCGAAAGATGCGGCATCCATGGCATTAACACGTAATGAATTCATATATGTAGAATAAGAAGAAACAAATATTTCGTAAACTGTTATATAAAAAATAAGTTATATTCACCGTTGTTCTCATATTCTGGGTTATTGTTCTCTTTGATGTAAAGTTTTTATAGGCTGCCTCGGACGTATACCATTATTATGGATTTCAGTAGATTTGGTTAGCCTTCTTACAATTTTTATAGCTTGATTGGCTATGGGTGCTGTATAATTGGCAGACTGATAGTCATTTTTTGGCTTGTCTAAAACCACCAGAATTGGCTGAAATGTTGCCGGCGCATCATCTAAAGACGAATTGTTCAATGTCAATGATTCTTGCTTAGAACTCAACCATCTTGCAAAAGACATCCCTATCCGTCTGGCTTTATCAAAAGAAACCGGAGCACGCAGATTAAATTTCAAAAGTTTAGTAAAATGAACACCTAGGTATTTTAGATTATCAACAAATTTCCATCAAGAAACAATTAAGCTGTTTACTTTCTGGAACAACAAAACTTTTGCATTTTTCAGATGCGTTCCTTAAGCAAAGGCTTTACTAATAATAATTTTAAGTTGAAGTTTACATTTATTTTTGGTCTCCAAAATTTGTAGTAGTCATTAAATGTTGTTAGATATGAGGATATATTTCGTAAAGTGACAATCGGTGAGTTTCCATGAGTGTAAAACAAAGAATCATCCGCATAAAGAATATCAGTAGCGCCATTTAAATTCATGCGGAAAATCCTAAAAAAATATTATATAGATGAGAAGCCAAAATAGAATCCTGAGGTACTCTGCAACTAATTTCACCAAAGGCTGATGATTCATTTTTGAGTTGAACATAAAACTTCCTATTTATAAAAAAAGAAATTGAATGATAAATCGATCAAATCCAATCCTGATCATTTTATAGATAATCCCATAATTCGCATGATCTAAATGTTTTTCAATATCAAAAGAAATCGCAATAGTGCATCTCTTTTCCCTTAAATTTTCCACCACGTTGTTATAAAATTTTAACAATGCATGTGTATACATATGTACGTACATACATATACGAAGAATTCAAATCGTCATTAATTTTTTCAATAAGTCTTATGTTACTTATGTCAAAATTATTGGGTTTTCGGTACTGGACAGACTTTTGCAATTTTCAAGCGATTGCTAAAAATTTAAAATCTATAATGGGTAGTTTCCTTATAATAAAGTTTGAAATTCCGTCCATTCCATAGTTTTTGTTGTTCATTGAACCTGAAATAATGACAAGATTGTCTCAGCTTGTGCTAATTTTGAACGTTTGTGGTAGGAAATTCATTTCCAAAATTAGATAAAGAAGTTGGATTGGTATTCGTGAAAGGTCATAAATTATGGTGCTTTTAATGTCTGAAACATCTTTATTAGGCACAACACTAGCGTAAATTTAAGAAAAGTTCCGACGGAGGAGCGATACCTTTTGAGAATCATGAGCGATTTCTAAACCATACAGTGAAAAAGGTTCAAAAATTATTTTTTTATCTTCCTAAAATACTGTAAATCTCCCTATATGCATTAGGACAATGCTTGATGTTTGAAAGTTCAGACACTAAAAATTTTAACTTTTTCTAAAAAATGCTTCTTATAATTATTCTTCAGGCTCTAGGTCTAAGACTCGAAAATAAAAAAATCTTTTTCTAAAAAAATATAGTCCGGGTTTCTCTTATTTAAAGTTCTGCGGAAAAGAAGACGCAAATCTTTCTGCCAAGAAAACTTAACTTTATAAAAAATGTGTATCTTGTGATACAAATTTACGCTTGTTTTTGAATTCTGTTTTTCACAATTGATACAGGGAAATAGAAAAATTTTCTATATAGTTATAAATTTCAGATTTGATAAATTAATGTTTGAAATAATGTTTCTCCTATTTAAGATTCTACAGATGTATATATTGTTACGTTTTTAGACCTTTTCGTAAAAACGGTTTTATTATTTATCCTTCAAGGATTCGTTTTATTGCATCAAATTAAAACACGGACAAATTAATTTAAGAAATTTAATGCGGCAACACTTTATTTATTACTTAACACGAGTATTTGTACTACTCAACCCTCAGCGATGTTAACACGTCTATGTTTGAAATCACACTGATTATTGCTGAGTTCTGGCAGCGCCTTTATATAGCAAAAATGACGTCGTCTGGTAACCTCGCGAAAGTTCTGGGTTTGGTGGTTGTTTTTTTTACTTGACATGTGTGTGTTTGTATATATGACAATGCTGACTTGTTTGGTTTGCTTATGGTAACCATGTGTGGTTGAATGTATGAGTGTTCTGTGTGTTTTGCCTATGGAAACTATGAGTGGTTGTATGAATGAGTGTTTGTTTCTTCTATGTGTATATGGCTGTGTATACTTGTGAATCTATTTAGTTTTATTAGCAGCGAATACTTGCATACAAGATCATTAAGAATTTAAAATTTTATTTAAATCTATTATTTTTAATTTTATTTAAATCTATTTCTAATCTTTGTAACACTGCCGCCCACTTAAGCCTGCTCGACCCGAATAGGCATACAATCACCTCTTCCATAGTGCGCCAATCGTTCGAGATGTACTATCTTCATTTTCGACCTTGGGCTATTGTGCTTCTGTATCCGGTATACAACGTCATTCACTCTCTTAATCACTTTATACGGGCCATCCCAGTGAGTCTGTAATTTTAGGGACAATCCTTTCTTCCGTTGTGGGTTATACAGTAAAACCAATTGTCCTTCCATAAATCCCTCCGAGTTTGCTGCGCGGTCATACCTAGCCTTCATCTTGTCACTGACCATCTTGATTCTATTGCGCACGAACTCATGCAGTTCGTTTAAGTCCTCCTTCTCCTGGGACGTAATAGCTCCTTCCTCTTCAGTTGGCTTAACACCAAATTCCAAATCACCAGGTTGTTTTAATTCCGTCCCGAAGATAATTTTGGCTGGCGTTCTCGATGTTGAGTCGTGTACAGCTGACCTATATGCCATTAAAAATTTGGGGATGTGCTCGTCCCAATCCCTCTGATGGGTGCTTACTACTTTTCGTAGGTACTCTTCTAAGGTGCGATTGAACCTTTCTACCATGCCATCAGACTGTGGATGCAGCGGCGTCGTTCTGGTTTTCTTTATCCCATACAGCTCGCACATTTCCTTGAATATGGCAGACTCGAAATTCCTTCCTTGGTCGGAATGTAATTCTATTGGGACACCATAGCGACATACCCAGTTGTTGACGAAAGCATTTACAATTGTCTTTGCTTCCTGGTTAGGTATAGCATATACCTCTGGCCATTTACTGAAATAGTCCATTACCACAAGTACATAACGATTTCCGGCTTCGGAGACGGGAAAGGGACCTGCTACAGTTGTATTGTTGCAGCTGTCCCCGGCTTCTTCTTACTGGGCCTTTGGCTGCTATGCACTGTGGGCAGTTTGCTATCCAGTCAGCTACGGCTTGTTGACATCCAACCCAATAAAAACGCTGCTTCAGTTTCTCAAGTGTTTTTGTTACTGCAAGATGATCGCCACTGGGTCCATTATGAAACTCCTGTAAAACTTTACTTATCTTGGAGTATGGGACAACTATTAAATTTGAAGTTGTTTTGCCATCTACACTTTGCCATACGCGGTATAAACACCCTTTTATTACCTTAAGGCTGTTCCACTGAGCCCAATAAGATTTGGCGAGTGGGCTTTCAGGCGAAATTTCATTCCGGGATGGTCGTCTGTCCTCTTCTTTGGCCGCTATAATTTTCCTTAGTATATCGTCGTCCCTCTGTGCCGCTGACCAGTCTTCATCAGGGCCGATGTGCATTAGCCGAACATCCACAACGCCTTCCTTTTGCTCGGTTCTAACACAATGTTTACACTCTAGACAGCACGGTCTTCTCGAAAGAGCATCCGCATTGTTATGCTTTGTGCCCCTCCTATGCTCAATGCTGAAGTCGTAGCTCTGCAGGCGCTCAATCCACCTTGCCAGTTGCCCTTCAGGATTTTTAAACTGCAATAGCCATCTCAGTGCAGAATGATCGGTTCTTAATGTAAAGTGTTGACCATACAGGTACTTATGATAATGTTTAATGCATTCCAATACCGCCAGAAGCTCACGTCGTGTCACACAGTAATTCCTCTCAGGTTTTGAGAGTACACGGCTATAGTACCCTATGACCTTCTCAGTGCCATTTACTACTTGGGATAGCACACCCCCTATGCCATAGCCGCTCGCATCAGTATCCAGCACAAATTTTTCTCCAGTTATGGGATACGCTAGCACTGGTGACGTACATAATAATTCTTTGAGTTTCTGGAAGGATTTTTCCTGTGGCTCGCCCCAATGGTATGGTCTTGACTTCTTTGTCAGCTCATGCAAGCTTGCAGCTACACTGGCAAAATTCGGCACAAAACGTCTGTAGTATGTGCAAAGGCCCAAAAAGCTGCGCAATTCATGAAGATTTTTAGGTTGATGCCAGTCCCTTACTGCTGTATTTTATCTTCATCTGTTGAGATTCCGTCTGCTGTAACACGATGCCCCAAATACTTTACTTCTTTCTAGAACAATGTACATTTCTTCAAGCTGAGTTTCAATCCAGCTGATGATATCCGTTGAAGAACTTCTGCCATGTTTTTGAGGTGTTCATCAAAAGTTTTCCCCATCACGATTATGTCATCGAGATATACCAAGCATGTCTTCCAGTGAAGTCCTATCAGTACCTTCTCCATTAGGCGTTCAAATGTGGCCGGAGCATTGCAGAGACCAAATGGCATGACTTTGAACTGCCATAATCCGTTGCCGACACTGAAGGCAGTTTTCTCCTTGTCTTTCTCTGCGATCTCCACTTGCCAATATCCGCTTTGCAAATCCAGCGTAGAGAACCATTTGGTACCAGCTAGCGTGTCCAAAGTGCCATCGATCCTGGGGAGCGGATAACTATCCTTCTTGGTTATGTCATTGAGCTTCCTGTAGTCTACGCAGAATCTAGTACTGCCATCTTTCTTTTTAACTAAGACTACAGGCGAACTCCAAGGACCAGAAGATGGCTCAATTACGCCATCACGCTCCATTTCACTTACAAGCTCTTTTACTTTATCCCGCTTTGCTAGGGGTACGCTTCTGGGTGGCTGTTTAATCGGCCTAGCTTCGCCTGTGTTAATTTCATGTTTAACCAATGCAGTTCTACCCTGGCTTTGGCTTCCCATGGCGAAGATACTGGCATGCCTTTTTAGTAACTGCTTGGCTTTATTTTTATCTGTCGCTGATAGACCTGCTACCCATTTCTCTACGTATTCCTCAAATTGTTCTCGTTCTTTTGCGGACAAATTAGTAGGCTCTATCTTCTTCTCGCAGTTTATTATTGCCTCTGCTGGAGTACACTGGCCAACATCGGAATTTTCTTTGATGACTTTTTCATGGTCTGACAAATTAAGCACTCTTATAGGGACTATTCCTCCTTCACTAGTTTTCACTAGAGCTTTCGCTGTTATAAGCTCTCTCTTTAGATCTGCCGGTTCTACAACCCACAACCGATTGTCCTCACAATCTCCCTTCATCCGCGCCCATATGACTGTTTCAGACTGCGACGGTATTGTCTGACTCTCAATAGCAAATACTCTTGTTACTTGCGGTTTGTTGTCATATCCAACATCAAGGGGTATTTCCACATTACGCCAAATCATCAGCTGTTGTCCCATATGTAGATTAATGCCATGATTAATCATAAAATCGGCTCCAATAATAACCTCATCGACAATATCGGCAACAATAAACACATGTCTCACGTTGATGTTGGCTATAGTCACCTTCACTTCAATCTTACCATAGACAGTGGCAGGCTCTCCAGTGGCTGTACGTAGCTGTATATTGCTTAACCGCTCGCACTTCCCCTTTACTATGTCGGGCTTTATTATTGACTGCGATGCCCCTGTGTCTATGGTAAGTGCGTGCTTTTCCCCATTGATGCGTCCGGACGCAGTGAGGTTGCTATTTTTCTGCTGCATCACTGATATGGAGATTGTCTGGCCCTCGTTTGTGAGAGCTAGCTCTTGCCCCTTAGTGCTAGCTCGTTTTAGTTTAACGGGGACTCTTGGGATGTAGTTTGGTTCACCCGTTTGCTGTTTCTTGGTGGCGAAACAGATCTACCTCTCTTCTTTGGTGCTTTGCAGCTGCGCTGAAAATGACCGATCTTTCCGCAGTTGAAGCACTTAGGCTTTTCTTTAATATCGCTTTCTGCCAGCAGTTGTCGCATTGCCTCCTTTAAGCTGGCAATTAGGTTGTTATCTTCCTCAGAAAAAACCTCCACATTCCGCACTCTACTTGTCTTCCTTGATGCTTTGCAGGTGCGCTGAAAATGACCGATCTTTCCGCAGTTAAAGCACTTAGGCTTTTCTTTGATAGCCTTCTCTGCCAGCAGTTGTCGCATTGCCTCCTTAACGCTAGCCACTAGGTTGTTATCCTCCTCAGACAAAACTTCCACATTCCGCACTTTACATATCTGTGGCTTGAAAACCATCCTGGCAGTCTCTTGAGCCAGCGCAAGTGACACAGTTTCAGCGAAAGTGGATTTCTGCGTAGCGCACACCGCCAGTTTAACATCAGAGTCGCGAATGCCGTTAACGGAAGCCTCAGTTTTAAAATGGTCCAGGAACGGGTGACTCTCGCCTGGATATGTGAGCTGCACTAAACGCTCGATTTCCATTGCGAAATCTTGTAGAGATTCGTTAGGCTTCTGAACTCTACATCGCAATTCCATTCTGTATAAATCGCGCTCACCACCATACTTGCGCTGCAGTGCTGCCATTATTTCATTGTAGTTGTCTCTGCTGCTTACTGGCACAGTCTCAAGTACCTCTGCGGCTGTACCCTTTAAGGACAAGATCAACTCTATGGCCTTTTCTTCAGCAACCCATCCATTTCTGCTAGCCACCGTCTCAAACTAGAATTTGAAGATGCCTAATGGTACGCTGGCGTCGAAGCATGGCGCTTTTGCCCGCGCAGAAAGCTCCGCATCTGCTCGTACTGGCCCGCCACTACACTCCAGGTTATGCATTTTGTCCTCTAGAGCATGCAATTTCTCTTCGAACTCCTTTGCATGCTCCTCCAGCTCTGAGAATTTATTCTCAATAGCATCCACCCTCCTGTTAATGGCTTCAGAAACCTCTACCAGGGTCTCATTCGTGGCTTTATTTGACTCCTGTATTTCGGCTACAAGCTTTTCCTGCATCTGCTGAGAGTTCTGTTTTATTTCAGTTATTTACAAGCTTGTCACTGTTGATCCTTGATGCCTCCTGCATCTGCTGAGAGTTTTGTTTTATTTCAGTTATTTCGGCAACAAGTTTGTCCTGCATCTGCTGAGAGTTTTGTTTTATTTCACTTATTTCGGCTACAAGCTTTTCACTGCTGATCCTTGATGCCTCCTGCATCTGCTGGTCGTGGCAGGAGGGCATACCTGCACATCGTCTTTGTCCTCAAACTCGTATGTCCCGATGTCCATGCCGCGATTCTTAAACTCATCTATCAGCCTCTTCTGCAGTTCAGCCTTATTTCCTGCAGTTGGCAATTCCAGCTTGCTGAGCTCCTTTTTCAGCTGTTCAACTTTTAGCTCATCAAATTTCATGGTTATTTATTTAAAATTATTATTATTATTTTTTTTAATGTCCTTTTTTCTCTTTTTCTTAAATTGCAATGTCCTTTTAATTATTTTTGCAATCCCACTTCTGACACCAATTGTTACGTTTTTAGACCTTTTCGTAAAAACGGTTTTATTATTTATCCTTCAAGGATTCGTTTTATTGCATTAAAATAAAACACGGACAAATTAATTTAAGAAATTTAATGGGGCAACACTTTATTTATTACTTAACACGAGTATTTGTACTACTCAACCCTCAGCGATGTTAACACGTCTATGTTTGAAATCACACTGATTATTGCTGAGTTCTGGCAGCGCCTTTATATAGCAAAAATGACGTCGTCTGGTAACCTCGCGAAAGTTCTGGGTTTGGTGGTTGTTTTTTTTACTTGACATGTGTGTGTTTGTATGACAATGCTGACTTGTTTGGTTTGCTTATGGTAACCATGTGTGGTTGAATGTATGAGTGTTCTGTGTGTTTTGCCTATGGTAACTATGAGTGGTTGTATGAATGAGTGTGTGGTTTTGTTTCTTCTATGTGTATATGGCTGTGTATACTTGTGAATCTATTTAGTTTTATTAGCAGCGAATACTTGCATACAAGATCATGAAGAATAACATCTCTTAGCATTTATGTTGCTATGTTTGTTGTTCTTGTGGTTTACTCTTATTGGCACTGCCTTGAATGATCTTGTATATTCTGGAGTATTCCATTTCCGTTAATTTGAATATTATCTATATAGTGTTTGTAACATTTTGACAACTATAGATTAATTGGCAGTGCTGCCAAGTACATATAGCCACATTGTCGTTTTATTTAAATCTATTTCTAATCTTTGTAACAATATGTATATATATATATGTAACTTCGTACTAATATCTAAAATGAAAATATATTTTAAGGTCGAGGTGGTTTTTTGCAAAATTATAAAAAATGATTTATTCAATATTTCCTTCACAGTTTGTTAACATCAGCAGCAAGATGAAGTAGGGAATTTGATGTCTTATATTTTAGAATTTCCTATTGTTTATTCCTGATGTTAAAACACTGCACAGAAAAATATATATCACACAATAAATTTAAAAAAGGCCAACAAATTCTATATCAATTAAGGTTAATATATAACAAAAAAAAAAATAATAATAATAAAATTTAAAACAATATACATATGCATGTATATTGACTATGAAGAAGAAAACAAAACTTCCACAGTTAATATGAAGGCGAATCACAAGAAATGTTTTTATACATTCGATATTTTTACTATGGATTACCGTTTCATTTTCGGGTTTTATGTTGATATTCTATTTATTTCGCAAACGCACCAACAGCAAAACTGTTAGCATGATGCTTGATTTGTTTTTGTAAGACATAAGTATGTACATAGCATGCAAATACATACATAAAATTATACTATAAATTATGGGATTTTCATATTTTTCAACATTCTATTTTGTATTTTATTTAATTCTATATGGCAAATTATATTATTAATTATAGTAAGATAATGCTGGTCTGGCAACGCTAGAAAGTCCTAATCTAATTGCACAATTATGCAATCCTACAAAATGCAACAATGTAAATGCAACCATGTAAATATAACCTTTTTGTAAAGTCGAGCTATTTCCGCTCATTCTTCTAGAAAACTCGAATAAAGTTACAAGCTACTATAATTCAGGTGTGGGGTACCACTTCTTTTATAAATAAGTCTTCATAAAACTAAGTTAAAATGGACCTACGTCCAAGCCGACAGACGTTAATTGAGTACTTAGTGAATGCCGGGATAGATTACCCGGAATCAGCAACTTTAAGCCAATTAAAAGCTTTATATATGGCAAGTCAGAAAACTCAACAGGTGATGGCTTCAATGTCCGCCAAAACTTTGAGAATGATTGTTGAGACCGAAGCACATGATGATTCTAATAATGACGAGAATAAAATGAATGCCGGGATGACTGAAGTTTCTGGTGATGATAATATATCGGAGGCTGATGAAACTGCTGTTGAAACGACCGAAGCCCACGTGCCCGATGCCATTGAACAGGCCGCCATTACTGATGCCGATGTTATAGCTGCCGCCCACATAACTGCTGTCCAAATACCCCGTGCTGATGTGCCTGATGTCCAGACGCCCGCTGTCCAAACTCCCGCTGCTCACGTACCTGCTGTTAAGACGTCCATGAACCCGAAGCCGACCGCTGCTATTCCTACTGCTAACGCAAGTGAACCGAACATTAGTTTCGGCTATTGAATCAACTAACGAGTTAATGGCCGGAAATTTTTCAACAACGGCCTCATCAGCAATGGGAAGACAATTTGTTTCTCCTCCAAGTGTGTGCGCAATCGACTTGAAAAATGCCCATACGGAAAATATCGCCGGTGCATCCCCTGTTAATACCTTCGAAGCCGAAGAGATGAGAAAGCTGCAGCTGAGATTGGAAATGCTGAAGCTTCAGCAACAAATAAGGGCATTAGAAGAGACCCTTGATTCCAGTAGTGCCTCCACAAGTGTCCGCCGTATCGACCTAGAAGAATTGGACGCTGCTGTACCGACATTTAGTGGCGACGAACAATACGATGTGTACAAGTGGATCCTACAATTCGAGGACTACACCAATATGTGCGGCTACACAGATAAGGAAAAATGTGTAGCCATTCGTCGTCGTCTCGTTGGTACAGCCAAACAGCACGTGAACAATTTGGGTTTGGTAAGCTACCAAGAGTTAAAGGCCAGCTTGGGGTCTACTTTCAAACGCACTGTTACGCGGCAAGATGTTTATAGACAGTTGCGGTCTCGCACTTTGAAACCCAATGAGACATGCTTAAGTTATCTTATTTCAATGCAGTCTATTGCGGCTAAAGCAGATATCGAAGAAAGGGAATTAGTCGAATTTGTAATTGACGGCATCCCCGATAAATCGAACAACATCAGCCGTCTCTATGGGGCAAAAACTATTGAAGAGTTGATAGCAAGATTCGATTGGTACGAACTTAAGCGTCAAAATCAACTCAGTACCAGCAGACCAAAAGCGGTGGTGACAGGGGGCCAAAATGTTGCGAAGGATTTGGATGAGGTGAGATGCTACAATTGCTCGCAATTTGGGCACTTCCAGAGTAAGCGTCCAAAACCAAGACGTGCGCCAAATTCCTGTTTCAATTGTGCCGAGATGGGACACTATCACAAAGACTGTCCAAAGAAGAAGGGGATTGCTCCCGTAGACGTGGATGACCTGGTGGAACCATATCATAAGGTAAGTGTTGCCTTCTGTGAACGAAATGAGCGCATTGAGGTAATTAATTGTTTTTCTCTTTTGGACACCGGTAGTCCAATTAGTTGCATAAAGAAATCCCTAGTTCCGTGCGGTATGGAAGACGTGAAGATAGTAACATCATATCGAGGAGTAGGGAACAATAAAATAAATATGTGCGGAAAAGTTCGGTGCGAAATCCTGTTTCAAGATAAGAAAATAAAACATAATTTTTTTATATTACCTGATGAAGAAGCTTTAGTGCCAGTACTAATTGGGCGAGATCTCTTATTAAAATTTAATATACATTTATGCAAAATAAAACTGAAATACGGAAAGAATGAATTACTAAAAATGAATTTAAATAAAAATCAAAATGTAAATAAACAATACGTCAATGCGCTTAAGTCGTTTGGTTTGTTAAGGGTTGCCCAAGATAGGATTCAAATTCCAACCGGGGAAAAAATTCCCACAGAAAAAAAAATTGAAAATATGAACCCAATTGTTTCAGAATTGGAAGCCGAGTATAATGAAATAGAAATCCTTGAAGAATTGAGAGAGTACAGTGAACTTGGGAATGTGATATATGCAGTGGATGATATAAATGATCTAAACATAGATGTTACATTAGATGACAGGGACATTGCAAGACTTAAATCAATTGTAGAAGAAAACTATCTAAGCAACACAGGTGATAAAGCTGTGGTAACAGATTATTGTATGAAAATAAGGCTATTAAATGATGCGCCAATATACTGTGGGCCCAGACGCCTCTCCTTTCGAGAGCGACTGGAGGTTAAAACTAAGTTAGACGAACTTTTAGGGGCCGGAATAATTCGTCCTAGTGAATCGCCGTATGCTTCCCCAGTAGTTTTAGTGAAAAAGAAAAATGGTGATTTAAGAATGTGTGTAGACTATAGGTCGCTGAACAGAGTTACTTTAAAAGATAATTACCCTATGCCAATTATCGAAGACTGTCTGGACTATTTGGGACACAAGAAGTATTTTTCGACATTAGATCTAAGAAATAGTTTTCACCAAATCCCAATGCACAAAGACTCCATTAGATATACGGCATTTGTGACCCCCTTGGGCCAATTCGAATATTGTTACATGCCGTTTGGGCTTAAGAACGCAGGTGCAGTGTTTCAAAGATTTATAAACAAAGTCCTAAGAGAATTTATAGAAGCCGGAAAGATAGTTGTTTACTTGGACGATATAAGCATTGCAACTGAAACGATCGAAGAACATTTTAATATTTTGTCAAATGTTTTAAATGTTTTGAGAGTGAATGGACTAAAATTAAATCTCGAAAAGTGTAAATTTGCGTACAGGGAAGTGGACTATTTAGGATATAGGATAAATGAGAGTGGTATAAGACCAAACGATGACCATATTAAAACGATCAAAGAGTATCCCGTCCCAACAGACCATATTAGTTTAGAGCGATGTCTGGGACTGTTTGCATTTTTCCGTAGGTTTGTGTATGATTTTTCAAGAATTGCAAAGCCATTGACAGAATTAAAGAAAAACAGTAAGGATTTTGTATGGACACGTGAATGTAATGAGGCTTTTTTAACGTTGAAGAATAAACTAGTAACCGGTCCAGTATTAGCTGCATACAATCCAAACTACGAAAAGGAGCTACATACTGACGCCAGTACGAAGGGATACGGATCAGTCTTATTACAAAAACAGAAAGACAACAAATTTCACCCAATAGCTTACTACTCAAAGTGTACTTCGCAACCCGAATCCAAGTACCATAGTTTTGAACTAGAAACGCTTGCCATTATTTATGCACTTAGACGCTTTAGGGTATATTTAGAGGGAATTTCCTTCACTATCGTAACCGACTGTAATTCGCTTACATTAACTTTGAGCAAAAAATTAATAAATCCGAGAATAGCAAGGTGGGCACTAGAATTGGAAAACTTTGACTATAGTATCAGACATCGAAGAGGCGAGCTGATGTCTCACGTAGATGCTCTAAGTCGTACGCCCGTAGCAGCATTGATAGATGATAGCGATATCGATTTGAACATAAAAGCAACACAATCAAGGGATTCGAATATACGTACAATAAGGGATAAACTTGAGATAGGTAACTTAGATGGATATGCGCTTGAAAATGGTTTGGTTTTTAGGATAGGAAAAGAAGGCCAACAACAATTATATGTACCGGCTGAACTAGAGCAAAATATAATAAGAATTATACACGAGGATTACGGTCACGTAGGAATTGACAAGTGCATAAAGAAAATCAAAATCAGGAATTGACAAGTGCATAAAGAATGAAAGAAAAGGTGAATAAATTTATAAGAAATTGCCTCAAATACATATTCTATTCTGAACCTCAAAGAAAGAATGAAAGAAATTTATTTAATATAAACAAAAAGCCAGTCCCTTTTGATACTTTGCACATAGACCACTTTGGGCCTTTGCCATCGATAAAATCTAAACGAAAACATATACTGGTAGTTGTAGATGCCTTTACTAAGTTTACAAAACTTTATGCAGTGAACACACCAGGAACAAAAGAGGCATGTTGCGCATTAAAAAAATATTTTGAATACTATAGTAGGCCGCGGCGAATAATAAGTGACCGAGGAACATGTTTTACTTCTAACGAGTTCCATTCGTTTCTTGCTGAAAGAAATATTGCACATGTGAAAATATCGGTGGCTTCGCCCCAATCAAACGGACAGGTCGAAAGAATAAATAGGGATTTAAAGGCTATGCTAGCCAAGTTAACAGAGCCAATTGAGCATGCAGACTGGGTAGACAAGTTAACGAGGATAGAAATTGCGTTAAATAACACAGTTCAGCGATCTACAGGACACTCACCAAGTGAACTATTATTCGGAGTAGAGCAAAGAGGCGATGTAATTGACGAGTTCACAGAACACATATTAGAAAATTACCTAAGTGAGGAATGTAATATTAATGAGATTAGGAAGGAAGCTACAAAAAACATAGAAAAGTCTCAAGAAAATAACTTGAAATATTTTAATCAACATCATATACCAGCGAAAACATTTGAAGTAGGAGATTTGGTAGTTCTAAAAAATATTGATACAACACCGGGTGTTAACAAAAAATTAATGCCAAAATACCGCGGCCCATATATAGTTCAGAAACAATTGGGTAATGATCGGTATGAAATCTCCGATATCGAAAATTGTCAAATTACCCAAATGCCATATAGAGGCATAGTAGATTCGAGTCGATTAAAAAGATGGTTAGAATATAAAGATAACGAAGTCTTGGGTGACCCCGAAGGCAACACTTCAGAATACGAAGATTATGAGTGTTTAGAAGAGGAGTTTCTAGAAAAATAACAATCGAGGTCGATTGTATTGTCAGGTCGGCCGAGATTATAGTAAGATAATGCTGGTCTGGCAACGCTAGAAACTCCTAATCTAATTGCACAATTATGCAATCCTACAAAATGCAACAATGTAAATGCAACCATGTAAATATAACCTTTTTGTAAAGTCGAGCTATTTCCGCTCATTCTTCTAGAAAACTCGAATAAAGTTACAAGCTACTATATAATTAAACTTTTTCGTATAAGATATACTTTTTCAAAACAAAGCAAATTTTCGTAATTATTTATATATATTCTTATTATATTAATATTTAATATGTTAATATTTTGTATTAACGTTTTTAAATTCAATAACAAAAACTAAATAAAATTATTATAAAGATATGAACACATATACATAAATAGGTAGAAAAAATTTTTTAATCTTTTATTTAGAGTACATTTCTGCGCCAAACGGTGTAGCTTACGCTAATTTGTACCTCCTTTGGTTATCAATCCAACTTTTCAGTTGTGGAGCTGTCCTTTTGCTGAGTTCATGCGATTCTCGAATGGCATTTGAACATTCCTCTAAAGATGGAAGTTTTTTTAAACGACCAAGATCTCCAAAAATGGATGTAACTGCTTCTCTTTCAGCGATAGTCCACTTGCAGCGTTTAGTTTCGCGCTGTGAAAATGCTAAATAAAAATAAGGTAATCTAGTTTAAAGGCTTGTAAATCAACTGGAATTTATTTTGCTTTGTGAATTATTTAATTTACAAGCTCTATTCAATCGTTTATAGTATTTGAATAAACAATTTCATAAGTTTATTTTAAAAATTTTATTTGAAATTTATTTTCAAATACTACTTTCATCGATATTATAGTTCTTGTGAATTGAGGAAATATATACATATGTACATTCGTTGGCAGGCAGTCCCCGTGATAACATCGTATTTTTTGTTTGCGGTTGTAACGACATTGAATTTGAATTTTTTGAATTTGATTTAATATATTTCTCTTTTGAGAATTAATATTTTTTGTTTCATACATAAATCGGAGAAAGCTTTAATTTTATTTTTCGTTGACAAGGAAAAAATAAAAAAGAAAGAAAAAAAAAATTAAAATTAAAAATGAATGGGACTGACCCTCCCAATCTAAATAGGTTCAGTATACTGAGTAACTCCAAATCTGGCCTCAAAAGGAATAAAAGAATAAGAGTAGACGATTTTATACCACTTCCTGAAGTTACCAGAAATGATGATCACATACCTCGGTTCTTAGTTGCTTCTGTACTTCCTCTTTCTGATTCTACGGATACCAAGCCCCTTTCTTCATATAATGTATTCCAAATAGAAAAAGGACTCAAATTTATTTCAAAAGAATATTTGGACGTTACAGAAATGCGTAGTGGTGATTTAATGATTAAAACTTCAAATATGAAATCGGCTCAGAAATTTCTTAAAGCAAAATATATTGACAGCGTTCCTGTAAAAATTTATATGCATAAAACTCTTAATTCAATCCAAGGCAGAATTTACTCCAGAAAATTAATTGATATTCCTGAGAATGAAATCATAAAGTCTTTGGAGGAACAAAAAGTTATAGACATTCGGAAAATAATGAAGAAAGAAGGAAATAATTTGGTACCAACTGGTGCAGCTGTGGTAACTTTTGACTTAATACATAGACCTGATTTTTTTAAAATAGGATGGGAAAAAGTAAGTGTTCAAGAATATATCTCAAATCCAATGAAATGTGTGAATTGCCAAAAACTAGGACATACAAAAAATAGATGTAGAAATGTAGAACTTTGTAAAGAGTGTGGAATTGCTCCTCCTCACGAAATATGTGTAAGAAAATTTTGTGTCAACTGCAACACTGAATCCCACACATCGTATGACTCTTTATGTCCATCATTTATTAAACGTACTTTCTCTGAAATAGTACGTAATTATGTTCCTCCAAAAAGTAACAATGAATCAACTTTGGCAGAAACAAAAACAAATAAATATTCGGAATCAACTACATACAAAAGACAAACATTAATCTTGGATAGTAGCAAGGTAAACACAAAGAATTTCAATCCTAGCAATATGAATAACAAAAATAATAATATTAATAATAACACAATTTTAAAAACTAATTTAAATAACAAAATACCCGTTCATTTAACTGATGTTTCTTCAGAAGAATATATGATAACTGAAAGTAATACTAATAACACAGAAAGAGAAATCGACATCGATTATTTTTCAGAAAAATCAACTGTACAATCGCAACTTTCAGAAGAAAACATACTAAAAACACCACCGAATAACTCTAAAAAAATCTTAATCTATCACCTTGTAGCAGTCTATATAATAATTTTCCAGAGCTTAACGTTTTAATAACTCCAAATACCTTTAAGAAAACAATGCCTATAAATAATGATATATCAGATGAATAATTTTTGATTTCAATAAGTATTATGGATATTGGTTTGAAAATTTCTATACTACAATGGAATATCCAAGGTTTTATTAATCATAAATACGCACTAGAAAACCTAGTTAATAAGCATAAGCCTAATATTATCGCTCTCCAAGAAACGCATATTGTTGAAAAGAATATAAAATTTTTACACCTACCGGGTTATAGAGCATTTCACCATAATAAATGTTACGATTATGCTAAATCTGGAATAGCTTTTCTAATTCAAAATAATATAAGAGTTACACAGCATATAAAGTCACAAGGAGATCTATTATTTCAAACAATAATAATTAAAGGAAATAGAAAGTTGCATATAACAAACATTTATAAGGAATTTGATATTTTTTTAACTGATTCAGCTGTAAATACAATTAATGTATGTAACAATGAACATCATTTAATTGTAGGTGACTTCAATTCACAAAATACTTTGTGGGGATCTCAAACTACATCACATAGTGGTGGTATTTGGGAAGAATTTGCAAATAATTTTAGATT
Organism: Linnaemya vulpina; assembly: GCA_963675445.1. NCBI lineage: Eukaryota > Metazoa > Arthropoda > Insecta > Diptera > Tachinidae > Linnaemya > Linnaemya vulpina. The sequence goes on along the minus strand of OY776280.1, from coordinate 62,083,840 downwards.
AATAATCTTAAATGACGGATCTCCTACTCTATTTAATACGAGAAACACACTTACAGCAGTTGATGTCTCTATGGCTAGTGCAGATCTAGCACCGTATCTTTCTTGGTTGGCGTTATGTTCACCTGAAGTTGCGGATCACTTCCCCATTTTAAATAAATAATGAAAAAACAACGTATAAAAAAATTTTCAGCCAAGATTTTTGGATAATAAAGCTAATTGGTCAGCCTTTTTATTAAAAATTTCTAGTATTATGACGAAATTCCCTATAACAAAGATAAAATAAAGAGTCTGCCCAAATAAAAATAATTGTCAGAAAAACAGCTAATGAAACTATTCCACAAAGTAGAAGAATTACTGAGAAAAATTCACCAGCTTGGTTTAACTCGTATATAACTAAATTAATTAGACACAAACAATTAGCCTGGAATCTCTTTATACGACATAGAAGTCAGGCAAATGCAATTATTTACAGGAGAGCAACTGCAGTAGTAAAAAGAGAATCTAGAAAAGCAAAACGGGCCACGTGGAATAATTTTTTAAATTCTTTAAATCCAACGTTAGATGTTAGAACTTTATGGACGAGAATTAAAAACATCAGGACTGAGAATGTGAGTAAATTTCCAACTATAATCGATAATGACATCATTTTAGAAGACCCCATTACCATTGCAAATAAATTTTCTCAATTTTGGTGTTCTATTGGATCAGATGAAAAATTTAATTCTGAAATAATTTCAAGGAAAAATTCTTATATATCACGTCTTGAATTCTCGACTTCCAATTTTAATATATTTATTAATGAAGACTTTACTGTTAGTGAACTTAATGATACACTCAGTAAAGTTAAAGGAACGACTCCATCAACTGATCGAATTACTTATAACATGATTAAGAACTCACCATTTTGTTTAAAGAAGAGACTTGTTGATCTTTATAATAATATTTTACACAATGGAATTTATCCTCATGAATGGAAACGTTCTCTACTTACACCCATTCCTAAACCTGGGAAAGATCCTAACAAAATTGAAGGATATCGGCCTATATCACTGATTCCTGTATTATCTAAGATCTTGGAAAAATTGATAGCAGTCAGATTTTGGAGACACGCTATGAACAAGGTTTCTAAAGTTCAGCATGCATTTTTACCCAAGCACGGCGTTCACACTATGTGTCACCAACTTGAGAACATTTTGAAAATTAATTTCTCTAAAAGAAGGCATAGTATGTTGCTGTCAGAAGATATAGAAAAAGCCTTCGATCGAGTGGTGTCTTTTTTTGTGCTGGATGAATTGCGTGAATGGGGTTTATCCTTATCTATGCTGAAGCTCATCTTTGCATTTTTGTCTAATCGATCAATCATAGTAAAAATTGATGGTTATCTTTCCCAATCACATTCTTTGGATAATGGTATTCCACAGGGTTCCCCTCTATCAGTAGTTTTATTTACTGCTTACATTAGTTCATTAGCCAAGTTGATACAAACTACTCCGGGAGTAGACTTTGTTGCAATATATGCGGATAACATTTTTGCTGTTTCATCGGGTACACCGGAAAATGTAGCTGATAACCTTATACGTTTGAATGATGTATTACAGACATGGGCTGCTTCTCGAGGAGCTATAATTCCTACCAATAAGTCTGAGCTACTTCATGTATGCAAAAGACGTAACTGTCAATCGCATAGTATTACTTTTGGAACTATTGAAATAGCTTATTTAAATCAAATGAGAGTTCTAGAAATTATTTTTACTAAAAATTTACTGTGGAATGAGAACATCAGAATGATTATAGCAAAACTACGAAAGATTAACAACATTTTGAAACTTATATGTTCCAGAAATAAGGGTCCTCACATTGAAACTTCAATCGATATATGCAAATCTCTAACTTATGGTTTAGTTCATCATGGGATATCTATTTATGGTTGGACATCTAAAGGAAATAAGACATCTAAGAATTGAATCCAAATCTTCAGATTTTATCACATTAGTAAATAAAAGGTCAATTAAATTGGTATCAAGATCAATAACGGATATTAGGGAAGGCCTACATGAGTTATTTTGGGAAAATATTAATACCAACATAAAAAGAAACAACTGCGCGGCTCGAAAGATTATATTTCTACTTAGAGAATTTCATATTCCTCTGCCAATTAAACCGATAGAATTCAATGATGTAAAAAATATTGCCATCGATTTTAGCCTTGAATCTTTTAACAAATCTAATACTTCTCCTGAGATTTTTAAATCTTTAATTGCTAGCAAAACACAAAGTTTCTCTGGTGAACTAGCTTTGTATACTGATGGATCATTTCAGAATGGTTTAACGTCATATTCTGTCATAGAATATATTAGCAAATCTAGTTGGTTTGTGGTGAAGCAGAGTCAGCTACCAGCAAATTCTGGAATTTTTTCTGCTGAACTTGCTGCTATTGATGCAGCAATTTGTTATGGTATTAAAAAGAATAAGAGAACTATTATATATACCGATAGCCTGTGTTGTTAAGGGTATATTTTATAATAAGAATGGAAACTTTAATAATATTTTAAAGAAACCTGAAACAAATATTGAAATTCTTATTTTGTGGATACCATCACACATTGGAATTAATGGAAATGAAATTGCAGATAATGCAGCTAAGGAAGCTATTAAACTACCATTAGTTATAGAAGTCCCCTGTGATCACCGGATATTAATGAATATTTTTAAATTTATGGATGAGTCAAAAAAACAACTAGAATGGCAAAACTCTACCTGTTTCTTAAGAAAACATAATATATTGTGTGTAAGACCTCAATATTATGAAAATTTTTCCAGAATGGAGTGTATAACACTTGCTCGTCTTAGAGTTGGGAAGGCTCTGTTTAACTCAAAACATTATTATGATAATACAGATCCCATTGAATGTAATAATTGTCACCAATTAATGGATGTTCAACACATATTAATTGAATGCCCAATATCCAAAATATCTAATAGAATTAATTCAATTCTTGATTGTTCAAAATCAAATCAATTGCCTAAAATTAAGCTATCGTTTTATAAACATAACATCTATAATATATAATTTTTTTTTTCATAATATTACTATTTTATATACTAATCAATTTTATTTACACTAAACTAATAAGAATTTTCTAAAAAGTTTTTTGTAATTTGCGCGCAATGTGGTCTAGTAGACACCCTGCGCCTTTAATATTTTTGTATTTTATAAATTAATTTATAAAATATATTACTTTAAATAAATAAATAAATATACATATGTATATATATATATATATATATATATATATATATATATATATATATATATATGTATATAAAAAAAGAAAACAAAATCCCCTTCATAAAGGCCTGAAACAGTGAAATTAATTTTATATACAACCTAAAACAAAATTAAACAAATTGGGATTTATATATGAAGTGAAAAAGTGGGCTATAAAGCAAGTCCTACTTTGAAACATCTACATACATATGTATATATACATTTGATTTTGTCCATATAAAAAACACAACAACAAATGCGTAGGCGCATACGAGCGTCTGCGCCAGCAGTGTTGCCGTTTTTTCAGAGGAAAAACTGGGATTTTTCAACGCTTCTAGAATCCCAAAAGTGTTTTGTGTTTTTCCATTCAGTGGTTGGTATCTGTGCTAAGAACCCGAGCAACGCCGGGTCACACCAGCTAGTATATACATATATAAAATACTTAAATTTTTCAAGTTTTACTTTTACACACACCTAATTTTTATAAAGTAATATCGTGATTTCATCTTTGCACATTTAATTTTTACCATAATAATTCATTTGTGCAGATTAAAATCACGTTTCCTTTAATATCATGGTTGGGTTTGATTATACTTACTTCTTTGATTAGATTGGGATTCAACGCCATTTTTATTATTAATTAATATAAACTGTTCTTCCCACAACAAAAGAAAGTCTTCAACTTCTATTCTCACGTCATCTCTTCCTTCCTTAATCAATTCTGCCCTATGTCTCTTGCCACACTGCTTTATTAAGCACGTCAAGTTTTGTGCTACTGTTGGAACTTCAAACTCTGTTGAAGTTTTGTTCCAACTTGCAACATTTCTAATGGCCATGATGCATTTATCAACCAAAGGTGATTTGTAGATTTCTTTTAATTCAGATATCGTAGAATTCAACTTACTAATCTCAATTTTAAATCGACCAAGCAGCCTCAAATTCTGACGAACCACGTCGTTCTGATTTTTCGCTGAATACTTTTCAATCATATAGTTTCCAAACTTAATAACAAGTTCATCATAACGTATTGATTTAGTTATGTCATCGTGTCGAAGAACTGGAAAGATTTTGGTTTTTAAAACATAATTGGCCGCCGTATGAATATATTGTGTCAATTTGCGACTATCGATTCGATTAGAACGGCTGTTTTTTGAAGCACCACAATGTGTTTTGTGAATCCGAATTGTGTTTTTTGAAAAAAATCCCATACAATTTTTGCAACATACGTAATCGTCAACCACTTTATTATATTTACTTTGCTGTCGTCGGCTTACAATAAGAACTCCGGTATTGTGCTTAGCAGACGTGTTATGCTCAAAATCTCCTCTCTTCCTTATATTGTTTATTATTTTCATACGTTCTTTGCTTGTTTTAGGCAATGCAAGAGCCCTTTTAATCTCATCTTCTTTTTTATGTTTTGTTAACATGTGACGACTTATGTTAGATTGGAGTTTCTTGCAAAATATACAAAAATGTTTTTTTGTACTGATTTTAGAATATGGCACCAAAATCTGATTTATATCAAGCGACCCATCTACTTCAGTTATGTTATCTTTCTCTGTTATACTGTTTTTAGAATTATCTAAATTACATTCAGTTACATCAACCGAAAATATATTTTCATTGTCAGGAATTAAATCAGTAGAATTTTCTTTGTTTATATTATTTTTACTGTTACTTGTTATAGAAAGAGACAAAAGTTCATTATGTGAGGTTGATGTACTCGTAGATTTAAATTTTCCAATTTGTCTTTTTGAACTTCTTCTAAAATATGGCAACAAGATTTCATTTATATTACACGGGGCATGTGTTTCATTTACAGTATCATATTTATTTTTGTTTGTGTTATCTGATATATCAGCCGCTAAGTCTTGTTGAATGCATTCTGAAATTAAATCACAGACATTTCCTGATCTCAATCTTGTTTCAGATATATTTGTTGTACTAGGTTTATGATCAGATATTAATTTACCATTTTCTGAAAGTAAATCACTTCCAACTCCAGAAACTGTAGAAATATCTTCGCTTTCAGAGTTGCTCCTCCTGCAACGTTTGTTTTTACCGTAAGATCCTACAGATTTACGTACACATATAAAAGAAATATGTGTTAACTCAAAACAATTAGCGTACGGTTTATTATAATCATTAAATATACAAAATAATTCTTAATATATGTTGTAGGTATGGTTTTTAAAACATTGTTTCTTATATGACTTTTGTTTAAACAGTTAATAGTTTTGCTTTAGTTTTCAGATTTTCTATTATAATTATTATTATATACTTACATACATACTTATATTCGATATGACTTTTCATGACAACATGTGATTTTGTTCATATATATAAAAAAAACAACAACAAAAGCTTAGGCGCATATGACCCGGGCAATGCCGGGTCACACCAGCTAGTATATACATATATAAAATACTTAAATTCTTTAAGTTTTACTTTTACACACACCTCATTTTTATAAAGCAAGTAATATCGTGATTTCCAGTTTGCACACTTAATTTTTAGCATGATAACTCATTTGTGCAGATTAAAATCATGTTTCGGTTTGATTATACTTACTTCTTTGATTAGATTGGGATTCAACGCCATTTTTGTTATTAATTAATATAAAATGTTCTTCCCACAACAAAAGAAAGTCTTCAACTTCTGATTTCAAGTCATCTCTTCCTTCCTTAATCAATTCTGCCCTATGTCTCTTGCCACACTGCTGTATTAAGCACGTCAAATTTTGTGCTACTCTTGGAACTTCAAACTCTGTTGAAGTTTCGTTCCAATTTGCAACATTTCGAACGGCCATGATGCATTTATCAACCAAATGTGATTTGTAGATTTCTTTTAATTCAGTTATCGTAGAATCTAACTTAGTAATCTTAATTTTAAATCGACCAAGCAGCCTCAAATTCTGACGAACCACGTCGTTCTGATTTTTCGCTGAATACTTTTCAATCATATAGTTTCCAAACTTAATAACAAGTTCATCATAACGTATTGATTTAGTTATGTCATCGTGTCGAAGAACTGGAAAGATTTTGGTTTTTAAAACATAATTGGCCGTCGTGTGAATATATTGTGTCAATCTGCGACTATCGATTCCATTAGAACGGCTGTTTTTTGAAGCAGCACAATGTGTTTTGTGAATCCGAATTGTGTTTTTTGAAAAAAATCCCATACAACTTTTGCAACATACGTAATCGTCAACCACTTTATTATATTTACTTTGCTGTCGTCGGCTTACAATAAGAACTCCGGTATTGTGCTTAGCAGACGTGTTATGCTCAAAATCTCCTCTCTTCCTTATATTGTTTATTATTTTCATGCGTTCTTTACTTGTTTTAGGCAACGCAAGAGCCCTTTTAATCTCATCTTCTTTTTTATGTTTTGTTAACATGTGTCGGCTTATGTTAGATTGGAGTTTCTTGCAAAATATACAAAAATGTCGTTTTCTACTGATTTTAGAATATGGCACCAAAATCTGATTTATATCAAGCGACCCATCTACTTCAGTTATGTTATCTTTCTCTGTTATACTTTTTTTAGAATTATCTAAATTACATTCAGTTACATCAACCGAAAATATATTGTCATTGTCAGGATTTAAATCAGTGGAATTTTCTTTGTTTATATTATTTTTACTGTTACTTGTTATAGAAAGAGACAAAAGTTCATTTTGTGAGGTTATTGTACTCGTAGATTTAAATTTTCCGATTTGGCTCTTTGAAGTCCTTCTAGAATTTGGCAAAAAGATTTTATTTATATTAAGCGGGGCACGTATTTCATTTACAGTATCATCTTTAGTTTTGTTTGTGTTATCTGATATATCAGCCGCTAAGTCTTGTTGAATGTATTCTGAAATTCCTGATATCAATCTAGTTTCAGATATTAATTTACCGCGTGATAAAATCAATGATTCCACTGTGCTGCCTTTTGAACCATTTTCTGAAACTAAATCACTTGCATCTCCACATATTGTAGAAATATTTTCGCTTTCAGAGTTGCTCCTCCTGCAACGTTTATTTCTACCTTGAGTAGATGCTACAGATTTACATACATGTATGTATAAAAGAAATATGTGTTAACTCAAAACAATTAGTGCGCGGTTTATAATCATTTCATATAAAAAATAGTCCTTAATATATATGTATATGTACATACATATGTGTATGTTGTAGGTATGTTTTTTAAAACATTGTTTTTTATTTGATTTTTTAATATATTAATATTATTTAATATATTAATATTATTATTATACTATAATATGAAATTTATTTGTTGGGTGGTTAAGCAATATCTATATGCATTTCATTAGTGCTTTATACCAAATCTTCAGTAGACTTCAACCAAAATTTTTAAAAGTTTCAAACCTCTCAACTTACTTTTATAAACCATTTGAGAATTTAAATGAAAACTCACATATATTTATATTTCATTTTTGTTTATATATAACAAACAGTTAATAATTTTGCTTGAGTTTTCAGGTTTTTAGTTATATTTATTATATATATATATATATATATATATATATATATATATATATATATATACATACATACATATATATATATATATATATATATATATATTTATATATACATATATATATGTATATATATATATATATATATATATATATATATACATATATATATATGTATATATATATATATATATATATATATATATATATATATGTATATATATATATATATATATATATGTATGTATGTATATATATATATATATATATATATATATGTATGTATGTATATATATATATATATATATATATGTATGTATGTATGTATATATATATATATATATATATATATATATATGTATGTATATATATATATATATATATATATATATATATATATATACATACATACAAACATACATATATATATATATATATATATATATATATATATTCATACATACATACAAACATACATATATATATATATATATATATATATATATATATATATATATGGTATTTCACTAACAACCGATTTTTTTGAGGAATATAAATATAAAAAACACTGATTATAAAACATGGAAAGTCTATCGTCTGGCTATTGAAAAACATGTAAATTCAGTACCTAAAATTATCTATTAGAGGAGGTATAGAAATAAATTGTCTTTTGTCTCGTGACATCTGTTAGCTTTGTGCCCGAAGTTTGTTTTTAGTTATCAACGGAAAAGAACCCTCATCACTCCGATGCTCACTTTAAACCTAAAAATAATTGGTGGTTTGCATTCTCATGGCATGTTTTTTTGATTTAAATTAAGTTGAAACTTACTTTAACATAGCATGAATCCCTGGTTTTTCCAACGAATTGTGTGTTTTTTATACTTCTTTAAAATCCAACATTTTAAGCAAAACTAAGTTGTTTTGTATATTTCCATATTTACTAAACATAGTTTAACTGACACCTCAAAAATGTGTTCTAAATCAATTAGTCTGTCGAGTCATGTCTTACTGACTAGATTCTTACTTTTTCTTCTTTGATTCTTCTTTATTGGTGTTCACATATTTCATGTCTTGTTGACGATATGTGTATATAGTTGTGTACGTTTTTGAATTACGAATGTGAAAGCACAATGTACTGACAGTACATGCGCATGAGTACTTGTTTTTCGTATGAACACAGACTTACTTACTCTCTACGCTAGCGTATACATTTTAAATTTTATTACATATTTATATTCATCCTTACCTTTTTTCGTTGTTTGGCTTTTGAAAGCTATTTTATTGATTAAAGGTATCTCTTCATCCCACAACAAAAGAAAATTTTCCACTTCTTCTTTGAGGTTTTCTCGAGACTGCTTAATTAGTTCAAGTCTTTGCCTCTTGCCACACTGCTTTATTAGGGAAGCCAAATGTTGCGCTACTGTTGGAACCTTGAACTCCATTAAATTTTCGTTCCAATTTGCAATATTTCGAAGGGCCTTGAGGCATTTACCAACTAAATGTGATTTGTAAATCTCTTTTAATTCATTTAGTGCCGGTTCTAACTTTTGCATCTCAATTTTAAATCGACCAAGCAATCTTAAATTTTGACGAATCACATCGTCTTGAGGTACTGAATAACTTGATTCAATCAAGTAGTTGCCGAATTTAATTACTAGTTCATCATAGCGTATTGATTTTGTTATTTCATCGACTCGAAGAACTGGAAAAATTTTGGCTTTCAAAATATTATTCGCCGACGTATGAATATATTGTGTCAATTTACGACTTTCAATTCCAGTAGAACGAATGCCTTTCATAATGCCACAACGTGAATTATGTTTGCGAATAGTATTTTTAGAAAAAAACCCCTTGCAAATTTTGCAACAGACGTAGTCATCAACTATTTTTTTGCATTTTCTTTGTTGTTGTCGGCTTACAATCAGAACTCCGGTATTGTGCTTAGCAGACGTGTTGTGCTCAAAATCTCCTCTCTTCCGTATATTGTCTATTATTTTCATGCGTTCTTTGCTTTTATTAGGGAACGCAAGAGCCCTTTTGACCTCATCTTCTTTTTTATGTTGTTGAAGTAAATGTCGACTTATTTTAGATTGGAATTTCTTGCAATATATGCAAAAATGTCTTTTTGTATTCGATTTGGAATATGGCACCGTGATTTGATTTATATCAAGCGGCTCATCTATTTCAGATATGTTATTGTCATTTTTTGTAATAATTTTTTTATTAGAATGATCTAAATTACATTCAGTTACATCAATTGGATTTATATTTTTATATGCAAAATTTAAATCAGTAGAATTTCCTTTATTTATATTATTTTCACTGCTATTTGTTATAGAAAGAGACAATAGTTTATTTCCTTTGGTTGATGTACTAGTACTTTTCAATTTTCCGATTTGATCAAGCGAATTTTTGAATATTGTAAGTTGTTTCTTACTGAGATTTTGAAATACCACTTGACTATCGTTAATTTCTACTAAATCATCGGTTGGATGAGGATAATGAATTTCTTCTGTGGCATTGTTTGTGTTATTTGTTGTGTCAGTAGCTGCATCACTATTACGAAACAGTTTGACGCGTTTGGAATTCCTATTTTGTGATTCTTTTTCCTTCTCTTTTATCATATTAAGAAGTTCGGCCTTATCTTATCTGCATGTGGAAATTGAAAACGCAATTTTATTGTTGTATTCAGGTTGATCAATTAAAAGAATAACTAAAGGTTAAAGGTTACAATATAAACTTTTTTGGTTTAAATCTTATACTTAAGGATATGTGAACGGTTTTTCCAATTTTCATTGGTAGCTGAAGCCTTAGCTTGTAAAATTTTATTGTGGTTTGAAGTGGCGGATTCGCAATGCTGGGAAAATAGAGTTGAGTTCGATTCAGTTATATTCAGAAAAGTTCTTCTTGTAACTGCAAATATTTGTTTAAAAAAATATTTATTGAGTGGAGCCAGATCAGCTAGAGCCCTTTTCTTGTTATTATGTACATTTCGTCTGATACATCAATCTATTTCTTGAAATAAACCAGGATCTTCTACATGCAAAATTTATATGTGGGCTCTAGTTAATTGAATGAGGCTCCTTTTGATTAAGCTGTAACAATTGTGATAGCTATTAAGCTATATATATACCTTAATAGATTATCGTAAAATTCATCACCATTTGTAAAATCGATGTTTAGAATATTAAAAGAATTTGTAGTGAAAGACAAAAAAAATTGATCTGAATCAAAACCTCTTTACATCATAACATTGAAAAAAAAGTTGCAATTTAATTGCATGTACACACCTGCAATGTTTAACACGGTAGACCATGGTATATTAACTTACTTTTTAACCTTATTGTTACTCCAGTTAGTAGACTCCAGTTAGTCAACTTCAAGAACTATTCCATAGACCATGAACTATCCCGCCAACACCATGCACCAAGGTGCTTTTAAGCATTTATTATTCACTCAATCTCCTTTGCAGTAATGTAAAATTTCAAAAACACACATTTCGATTTGCCAAACGCAAGCTTAACTATTAGTTTATGGCTTAACTTTAAATTAAAGTTATAACCTGTGATTAAAGTTGCCTTGGCCAAACGCAGACATTTTCCGAAGCTGGTGGTATTCCAGCTGATTGTAAGCCGTTCCCAATAATTTTTGCCGCAATATATGCGTGCAATTAGCGAACGGCGAAAAAATTATTGATACTTACATATATGTCTGTACATTAAATAGCAAAAAAATGTTCTCATATAACTTCCTTAGCTGGCAGAAAAACTGAACGTTTTTCCGTATACCGCCGCAAAAAAAATTTATTCAGCTCATAAAAATGCAGCAGCTGTTAGAGTTTCTACATACAGTGGCTCAAACGCATAATTGGACACTAGGTATGATATTATTCAAATGCATATTTTTACACTTTAATGCAAATAATTTAAAAAAACTTTGATACAGAGTTGAACATAATTAAAAAACCTCTATAACAATGTATAATACTTAGCATGTTTTATTCAACATTATTTTAAAAATCCAAAAAGAAAACAAAACTCAAAAATTTCACGTCAAACGCATAATTGGACAGTAATATATAAGATACAGTTTTAGTATTTGGAAGCAAAACCTTTTGCTTTTATTACTGCTTCCAAACGTCGGGGCATCGACTGCACGAGATTTGCGCAAAATTCGGGAGTTATGTTGTTCCACTCACGTGTTATTCCCTGCTTTAGCTGATCCACTGTGTTGAAAGTGGATTTATAAAGCTTACGGGCAAGTTCTTCCCAAACATGCTCAATAATATTGAGATCTGGGGACTGTGCCGGTGTTTGTAATAATTTTGGACAATTATGGATGAGCCACATCTTCGCAACGTGTGAAGTGTGCTTCGGATCGTTGTCCTGATAATAAGCAAATGTGTCCAATATGTTTAGTTTATCGGCACTTTGCTTCACATTTTGTTTCAAAATGTCCAAATAATGGAATCTATTCATTTTACCCTCTATAAAATGAATGTTCCCTACTCCTGCACTGGAAACACATCCCCACACCATCACCGACCCTCCCCCATGCTTTACTGTAGCCCGAGTGTTATTAGGCAAAAACTCAGTATTTGGCTTACGCCAAACGTATTGCTTTCCATCTGATCCATGCAGATTGAATTTACTCTCATCAGTAAAGAGCACCTATAAAATAAGTCACAAGGTTAAAAATAATCAAATGAAACAAGTTTATGCAATATTACCGTGTTCCAAAACTCAGAATCTTTTAACAAGTATTCCTTACAAAATTTCACTCTTGCAATTTTATTTTTTTTACTGATATATGGTTTTTTTCGGGCTATTCTTCCATGTAAATCATTCTTCCTTAACACGTTTCGAATGGTCTCGGCACAAACATCTTTTTTCAACTCCGTTTTAACCATGTTCTTCAATTCGTTCGCCGTCGTGAATGGTTTTGTTTTCACTTCTCTCAAAATCCACCTCTCATCATTATCGTTTAATTTCTTACCTTGGCCAATACAACTTTTATTTTCCACTTGAAATTTTTGTCGATACCTTTGAATAATAGCATGAACTGTGGACCGGCATCGATCAACAATTTCACCGATTTGACGCACTGATTTACCCTCTCCATGTAATCTTATAATTAAATGCCGAGTTTCCGAAGTTGTTTGTTTTTTTCTTTGATTCATTGCAACTTTGATCTGCACTTTTAACACTACACTTCCATAATGATTCATCATTTGTATTAGCATAAACATGAACTCACTCATCAGAAAAAAATAACGGTCCAAAGAACCGTTTTACAACAATAATTTGTTATATATATAATATATATTATATATGTGATATTGATGGTAGGTGTTGGTGTCTTCTACATATGTGCACTTACATATATGCCAAAAGACCATGGTGTCAAATTGATGGTTATCATCTGTCTATGACAGATAATCGCCATCTGACAGAAGGGGTATCCAGACTGCTGGCCGCGCTGGTATTATTGCGTTTTGCTCCGGCTGAAGCTCGCCGTCTTGGTGGGGTTCTTGCCAGCCAGTCCAGAATATCCCGTATCTGTGCATATTTGTACCTACTATTAATATATTTATATAAAAAAAAATATAAATACCAGCCTTTTCTCATTTGCGGTTAAAAACGCACAAATGCCTGCCTTTAAATACAAAAAAAAAACAGAGCCCGAAACAAAACGCCATTATTTTCATTCCCTGCACACACAAATAGCCCGGACGATACCAAAACCCTCTGGCGGCTGTTCTGCCAGGAATTTACCCTCCCCTTAGAAGTCTTTTGACTCCTCCATGACATCCTTCCAGGATTGGATGTCCCAAATACGATCCCATGACCGCTTTTGCTTCCCGCCTTACTTACCGCATATTACTGTTCTACTCGGCCATTCTCATAAATTCTGGAAAAATTTCATTTCATACATAAATTCATGTTTATTACAAACTTAGTGATTTACAAATAAAGAAAATTAAAAAAAAAAAAAATATTCAATGTTGCGTTACACTCGGCAAAATAAAAAAACAAAATTAAGCTAAATAGAGATTAACGCAAAAGCAAACCAACTATTTACATGGGTATCAAAAAAACTAATTACAATATATATATATGTAAGTATATGTAGGGACATATAGCAATAATCAAAAATTAAAATTCAATTCCAGCGTTTTTTATATAATTAAAATTTTCAAACTTTCCTTAAATCGCAAGAAGCGGAATTACCGTGATATACAGGATACGGCCGTCTGTCAGTGACGTGTCCTAACTATATATCTTTCCGTCGTCTATCGTCGCATTTGCTGTTCTATTCACGATATATATATATTTTTTTTTCTTCACACTTGTATTCCTTTTGTTTTAGGATTTTCCTTTTTTTTCGTTTTTAAATATACAATACAACCGCCGAAACCCTAGACGAGCTCATCTATCAATTTCGCGCCCTTTTTGGTTGTTAACGCGCCAAAAAGGGATGGATATGCGGTAACCAAGAAAAACGCTTCCCACCACAAAAGTATGGGGACAAAAAAACCTATATATATATGTATATTTAAGAGATTCTGTCCGTAACCGTATGTCGAGTTGTGTCCTAGTCTAAATAATCAAATGGCACGATACCTCTACCAACGGGACATTTTGGATGGCGGCAACCCTCACGTTGGCTTACTTCTTCCAAGACTGTCGTTCCTGGTGGCTGGATGGGAATCTTTCGTTCTACCTTTTTTTCCTTCTTCCTGTTTTTTTTTCTTAATTTCGTTGTTACGGGCACTAAACACTCCTTTCCTGGCAATATAGCTTAATATCACTGGCTTTTTCCTTATACGGCAACTTGTTTTTGTGTGTCTCTTTGGAGTCTTTGGACCTTTTGTATTTATAAATGTTTTTCTTTTATTGTTCACTTTGGGCTTTTCTTCTTTTTATTTTAACTTGCTTATTGTTCTAAATTTCTATGTTAATGTAAATGTTTTTTTTTTTTCACACATTTTTCCTTTCCTTTTTTTTTTAAATTCAAAAATTTAACAGTTTTTTTTTTTTTCTGTGGCACTGCGCTTAACTTCCGCGCTGCGTTTTTTCCTTTTCTCGATCTAAACTCCTCTCTTTTTTGAAACCCGCTCGAATATGCCTTTTATAATCTTGACTCTGCACACCTCACTCAAAAAACTGACACGAAAAATTCCTAACATATTTAAATATTTGTCTTACCGCTAACATTCTTAACATATTTGTTTACTTTTTTCCAGGTAAACAACCAAATCAGATACAAACCACACATCAGCTGTTAGAATCCACACAGCTGATAGCGCACGGTACTACCGACATCTGTGGGCACACGACAAAAACCCAACCACTCCGGTAATCCCCTCTTCGGGTACCGGATGGGAGGGCCAGTTGCCTCCACCTGTGTGGTATTATGTCTAACATCAATCTTGCTGAAACCGCAAACGCTGTAGTATCATTACTATGGTTGTGGTTTAACTGATCTGGCATCTCTACTTCCCTATCAATGAATACACCATGAATGACTTTCGCGGCGAATTCATACGGTTGTATTCTTATTATAAACTAACATTCTTATGTTGGTACGCAGGCCATTGAATAAAAAAAACAAGTGTTAAATTCTACATAAAAATATTAATTAATTTGTGGCTAATTTTAAATAAAAAAAAAACCAAAAAAAGAAAACAACCATAAGGGTTAGTTCTGTGAAGGTGCAAAAAAAAGGTAAATATTAAATAAATAAAACTACTCTCACGTTCATACATGTACGTATATTTACGCTCTTATGTCCCATGCGTTGGATGTTCAGGTCGGGACAGTGCCACATTTGAGGCAGAGGTCATTATGTTTTATTACCAGGTAAGTTCAATCCAATTAATTATAATTATATGGAAACAAAAAAAATAACATATTAATTCCTTTGAAAAAGAGGTTAGGTTTAACCCCAGGCCAGTTCGTTGACGGCGGCAATTGGTCGCGCCTAAACAAAACTACTATTAGATTAATATATGAGCTGAGTGTTGCCTTCAGATTAATGAGTGAGTAATTTGAAAGAAAAAGAAAGAGAATTATACTCGAATCACAGTATCGATTAATTACTATATGTATATAATATAAACTAAAGTCCTATGTTTTCATTTCAGCTTATCACACTATTCATCACCTAGTCATCCAAACTAATGACCTGCAACAACAACAACAGCAACCTACAATACGTAAGTCCTAATATTTTCTTAAATGTTATCGTAGTTAGATACTAAAAAAACTATATACACGTTTATAAATCGGTTTCTACCTATGCCTGCCTATACAGATGCACTTATATATATATATATATATATATATATATATATATATATATATATACATACATACACATACATACATACATATACATACATACACCCATACATATATATACATATATATACATACATACATATATATATACTTATATATCTAACCCTATACCGTTTTCGTGAAGCAATTAATTTCAAATGTGTGCCGTGTATTTGGTACTTGCCAGGAATCGCCGGGACTGAGCCCACCAAGAACATTAAAGCCTATGGCTTTAAGTCCTTGGCATGAAACACCCCCAACGATTTGCCTTGTAGATTTTCTACCTCGTAGAGGCTTTTGCCTATCGGTTTTACTATTCGACATTTTAGAAACTTTCTTGCAAGTTTTGCGTTGAAATTATTTTTGAAATTGCTTTGCTGGAAGTTTCGGCGATACACTTCCTGTCCCGGGATAAACTTAACTTGGCTGCATCGTGTATTATAGGACTTCTCATTCCTCAAATATGCCTTGTGCAGGTTTTCACGCATTTTCGCTCGAGTGAGAGACATTTCTTCCGATTTTGTGACAATTCTTAGCTCCGGGTCTTCTAAACTTTTTAACCTTCTTGCTAATTTGTAAAAGCTACCATGACCAACCATGTTCATACCAAAAAGAGCGAAATATGGTGTGACTCCTATTGAGGACTGCAATGACGACCTGAGCGAAAATTCAATTTCGGACAAATGTTTGTCCCACTCTGATTGATCGTCCTGCAGGTATGACCGTATAGATGCTAAAATGGATTGATTTACGCGTTCGGCCGCATTTGCCTGTGGTGCGTGCGTTGCCGTGCGGATATGTCGAATGCCGCAATTTTCCACCATATTCGCAAACTCTTTGCCCACGAACTGCTTACCATTGTCCGACAATATTGTCTCCGGGGTTCCAAATTTGTGAAACACTTCGGAAATTAAAAATTTAATCACATTCTTGCTACTAGCTTTGGGCAAAGCTTTAAGCAGGACAAATTTCGTTAGATGATCTAACACGATAAAGATGTAGCAGTTTCCGTTCTTAGAACGAGGGTAAGGGCCTAGAAAGTCTACAAATATTCGTTGGAACGGGCGTTCTGAAATTGTTTCAGCGCCTATCGGTGGCCGCAGAATCTTATTCGATGGTTTTGATTCCTTGCAAATTTGGCAGTTCAACACGAATTCTCGCACCTGAGCGTTCTGGTTGGGCCAATAGAAGTACTCCTTTATGCGACGGATTGTCTTACCAACGCCTCCGTGAGAAGCTTGCGGGGAGTTGTGCGCCTTGTCTATGATGGGCTTGGTCAATTCCTGAGGAACCCATAGCTTCCATGCGAAATCCTCATTCAAGACCACCCCATCATAGGGTCGAACTCGCTTATAGGCGATGCCTTCAATTACTTTCAAGTCAGGTAATTGCTCAGAATTTGCTTCAATGGTAGAGACAAGTTCTGTATAGTCACTCGACTTGAAAGCAACTGAGTCTAGATCGATCAGGCCTTCTACCTTTGCTGAGACTTCCTCCATGTCATAACGAGATAGGGTGTCGGGTACTACGTTTTGTTTCCCCTTCCTATGTTCAATGGTGAAATCATATGTTTGCAGATGTAGACTCCACCGGGCTAACCGTCCACTTAGGTCCTTATGTGACATAAGCCACTGCAGGCTGCTGTGGTCAGTTATCACGGAGAAAGGCATCAGTTCTATATAGGGCCTAAACTTCTTAATCGCCAGGACAACTGCCAGACATTCACGTTCAGTTACCGAATAATTCTTCTGCGCAGATGTTAATTTATGTGAAAAATATGCAATTGGATGCTCATTTTCAGAATCGTCTTTCTGAAAGAGCACTGCACCAATGCCTATATCTGACGCGTCACACTGAACATAAAAATGTCTGTGGAAGTCTGGGTGATTAAGTAGCGGACTCGAAACTAGAGCATTTTTGAGACGATCAAACGCTGCCTTGGCTTCATCTGAAAATCTGAATTGCTTACCCTTTTTCAGCGTGTCAAAGATTGGAGCTGCGATGGTAGCATATTCAGGTATAAATTTTCTATACCATCCTGCTGCACCCATGAAGCTCCTCACCTGCTTTGCCGTCTTAGGGTAGGCAAAACGAGTAATCGTTTCCACCTTAGCAGGATCAGGTTTAATTTTGCCATTTCCTATTATATAGCCTAGATATTTTAACTCCTTGAAACAGAATTTAGATTTCGCCACATTGATAGTTAACCCTGCTTTCACCAAACTATTAGATACTTCGGTCAGCAGTTCCAGGTGTGTCTCGAAATCTGGAGATACTATCAAAAGGTCATCTAAGTAGACGAAAACTCTATCACGAAGTGCTGCGGGTATCACCTTATCCATTAACCGACATAACCTTTGAGCTGCATTACACAGCCCAAAGGGCATGACTGTGAACTGATAAAGTGGTCGCCCAGGCACCGTAAATGCAGTTTTTTCTCTACTAGACGGCTCTAGTGGTATCTGCCAGAAAGCGTCCTTCAAGTCGACACTGGATATAAAAATCGTGTCTCCTAGCCGACTGAGCAAGCCCTCAATGTGCGGCAAAGGATAGGCGTCCTTGACCGTTAATGCATTGAGTTTTCGAGCGTCCAGGCACAAGCGGTTCTTTTCGCCCTTGCGGACTAAAGTCACCGGATGATTCCATGGACTCTCGCTAAGCTCAATGACACCAAGATCAAGCATCCTATCTAACTCTGCAAACATAAGTGCTTGTACCGCCGGAGAAACAGGATAATGTCTATCTTTGACTGGGACTGCATCTCCTGTATCGATAGTATGCTTTTCTAGGTGTGTTTTACCTAGTCCCCTTTTCGTATAACAAGGGAACCTCGATATCACAAAATCTAAACTCTGGCGCTGTTCAGCTGTCAAGTTATGGGTTAAAATCTCTGGCGTATATTCTGTCTCTTCACTAAGACTTATTCCATTAGTTGTTAGACTATCTAAATTGGCAAACAGTTTAAAAACCTTCATAAAATCGACTCCTAAAAATAGCTCGCGGCTCAAGGTAGGCACTAAGTAAAACGTGATGGTCTGCGTTGTTTGGCCAAATGTAACTCTCGCCCGCACGCGGCCTACGATATCATGTCGGGTACCGTCGGCTGTCTTGATTATCGTAGAGAAGTCATGGATCTCTAGACCAGCCCGCTCCACAAAATCCAGACAGTCGCGGCCCAAACATGTTACCGTCGCCCCACTGTCTAACAATCCCTCAATTTCGTGACCGTTTAAATTTATGCGTGTATACAGACGGGCGTCTCTACCCTCATAAATTGAAGCGGACGAAATTTCGTGACGTAGTGCCTTACGCTTCCTATACCTCTCTCGCGCTCGCTTTATCCTATTGGAAATCAATCCTAATCTAATTTTTGCTTCCCGGTACTCTTGCATCCTAACATGCAGAGGCTTGAGTTCTCTTACCCGAGGTGTTTGGCTAACTACATTTACCCTCTTCTTATTTTCTAAAATTCTAACTACTAAATTATTTTGTTTGCTACCTACTGGGTCTAGACCTCGGTCGAACGCGCCTGCCCAGTTCGCGGCGTGTTCCGGTCCCGGTTTCCCTTACACCGGGGACATTTTGGTGCTACCACTTCCTCCAATCCACACCTAAAACAAAAGACGCGCTTAACTGGTTCTGGGCAGTCCATGAAGGCATGACCCACCACCTTGCAGTTCCAGCACCTGTACTGGCCTGGAGCACGCAGAGCATCCACTTCCATTTCAGTCGCTGCGATAACCCCCTCTTCACAGCTCACCTCGTTCACCCTATGAGTAAAATTGTGCCGCTGTGGATACATTTGTCTCTGGGTGTTTAGTAGATTTTCCGCTCTTCTGACCTCTCGGCAAAAGTCTGATAGAGTGCGAAGATGGACCGAGAACAACATCTGGGCTAGTGACGGTTTCAAGTTTCCCCGCATTATCTCTACCAGCTGCTCCTCATCATACGGTGTCTGCTGTTGATTTCTTAACTTTATCACTGCATTATAAAATTCTTCAAACGGCTCTTGAGGTTGCTGCCTGCGGTTTAGTATCTTCATTTGTACTTGATACTCTTTCTCGTACTGCCTATACTGCGCCAACAGTGCCTTTTCCAGTTCCTGCCAAGTGTTTATTGGTACTATTTTCCGGTAATCCCAGTACCAATCAAGTGCTGGCCCTTCTAATAGCAAATGGAAGCTGCGCAATATTTCACCATCAGAGCAATTATAATCCGCCCTCAATGCACCTATTCGGAAAATAAATTCCTGAACATTCATCGTCTTCGATGTACCGTCGAACTTCACCCCCCATTTACTCAGTTTGAATTTATCCAACGGCTCTGGCTGTCTCGGCATCGACATAGCCAAATTATATCCAGTTGGCTGGTGCGGCTGTGCGTACCCATATGACTGGTAATTCGGTTGGTGTTGAAAATTTTGCCGTTGCTGTGATTGTTGCGAATTTGGGGCTGACCAGACATCTGGTGGGTATACTTGTTGGGTGGGGTCCGAGACGGGACGGATATGGTGTGGCAGACTTGGCGGAACCGTATTGTGATCCAGTGGCGGGTGTAATCCCGATCCCCTAACTGGTGGCTGTGATGATAAAAACCTTGGCGGAAACCCATTGGATTGTGGCACATTGTACGTCTGTTGACCCATGTTCTCCTGGGGACGCGTATAGCCCACCGCACCGGGTATGCTATTCTGAGAGGGCGGAAAATAATTTCCCTGTTGTTGCGCCTCCCTTAGCTGAGGCTGAGTTACCTGTGGCGGCTCAGTTTCTACGCGTACCTGACGCGGCGCTGGTATCAAAGTTGGCATTGCAAGCGGTGGTTGTTGGCTGTTACTTGGTCCTGTTGGCGGCACATATTCACTGGCGATCTGCGGATGATGTGCCCGATCACCTCCCGTCAATGCCGTAGGGCGAAAGGCAACTGTGTGTTGGGGTAAAAGTGGCTGATCTCTGTAGGGCTGTGGGGGTATATACGTACTGGGGCCGGCTCCCATTGCCCGGGATGTCTCTGGTCTGTCGGCTGCTGCGGCGGCCAAAACCTGCTTCATCTCCTCCAGAGCATTTTGAATTTTGACGTCTATTTCGCGGTACCATTTAGCCTGGTTCAATCCAACGGTTGCCTCTATTATCTGTTGTAGGCTGCTTGGGTCCGCTGACATATTGGCTATTGGGCTAAAGCCGGCATCAACATGTATCCCTTCGTTGCCTACTGTCGTGCTGTTGAAGGACGACGAGTCTCTCACCTGCTGTTGTACTACCACTGGACTAATATGGGTTGCAGCTGCTATCGTACATATAGGGTGGCTAATGGTTGCGAACGTCGTTGTCGTAGAGCTGTTGGCTGGCTGATTTGCAAACGTTGACATCGTGGTCGTGGTTGCACCGACGGTGCTACAAGTCGTACCGGCGCTGGTGGTAGGCATACTCTCCATGTCTGTCACCATTCTACTAGCGCTACGAGTCAAAACCATCTAACCCAAATCAAAATAGGAAAACTTACCACACTTTTAAAACAACTAATCTTACACCCTATTAAATATATATACTAATGCTACTAAAAAAAAAATATAAAAAGGTATGACTAAATAAAAAAAAAATTCAGGGCTGCACTAAAGCTGTAACTAAAAAATTCAATAATAAAAAAAAGGTAAAAAAAATAAAATGCTAATGAAAAAAAAGGTATATAATATATAGAATAAAGAAATATAATAATAATGAAAAAATTTAATTATTTATGAAAAAAAAATTTACTTATTTATAAGCTTGTATGGCTAAACAATATGACTGACTTCAATCAAACTAAAAAAAAAATTTCTTATAATAAAAAAATTTTTCTTTATTTTCCAGCACTCGATACTTATGAATTTTTCCTAGGCGGTGTTTTCGGGCTGAAAAGAAAAGCGATCAAGGTACTAGTTCTTATTTTATTAGGTTTTGTTCATCCGTACTTATGTGTGTTAGTATAAATATTTCATCTCTGTCTTTTGGTTTCAGGAATGAAAAATTAGTAAGAAGACCTACTAACAACTACACAGATCCCCGACTGCTGGACCGCAACTGGCGTCAACTTTGTAACTCCTCTACACCAGGACTGGACCTTAACAATTGTGGATCTGTGAGCCGGTAAGTAAAATTATTGCTAATCTCACTCTAGTATTTTGTTCCCCATATAACACGTTTCCTTCGCCTATCTACCCTTTATTCAGCAACTCTAGCAATTAAAACTTTTACCTGTATATTAATTCCATAAATTCATTTAGTATCAATCTATAAAACAATCTTGAATAAGTTAAGTCTCGAGCTGCGAATAAAGGCTAAAACGCTGAATTAAGCAAATCCTCATGACCACATCACAACCACTCTATGTCGCAACGCGTTCCCAGGTACTAAGCCTTACGAAACGGGACTTACATAGGGGATTGTGATCTGAGCCCTGAACATTCACTTGTCTTGCCAGCTACAGAAAGGTGTTATACAGCAGTTGACTGATTTTCACCATAAAGTGTCGCTACTGGATAGGGACTCTTGAATGACCTACCAGGTCATACGCCTCTGATGATCATCCGTCAACCACTGCTTCGGAGAACCCACTTCTAACCTTCGGTCTGTTTCGGGCCCCACGTTGGGCGCCATTTCTCTTCTATATAATATATATTATATATGTGATATTGATGGTAGGTGTTGGTGTCTTCTACATATGTGCACTTACATATATGCCAAAAGACCATGGTGTCAAATTGATGGTTATCATCTGTCTATGACAGATAATCGCCATCTGACAGAAGGGGTATCCAGACTGCTGGCCGCGCTGGTATTATTGCGTTTTGCTCCGGCTGAAGCTCGCCGTCTTGGTGGGGTTCTTGCCAGCCAGTCCAGAATATCCCGTATCTGTGCATATTTGTACCTACTATTAATATATTTATATAAAAAAAAATATAAATACCAGCCTTTTCTCATTTGCGGTTAAAAACGCACAAATGCCTGCCTTTAAATACAAAAAAAAAACAGAGCCCGAAACAAAACGCCATTATTTTCATTCCCTGCACACACAAATAGCCCGGACGATACCAAAACCCTCTGGCGGCTGTTCTGCCAGGAATTTACCCTCCCCTTAGAAGTCTTTTGACTCCTCCATGACATCCTTCCAGGATTGGATGTCCCAAATACGATCCCATGACCGCTTTTGCTTCCCGCCTTACTTACCGCATATTACTGTTCTACTCGGCCATTCTCATAAATTCTGGAAAAATTTCATTTCATACATAAATTCATGTTTATTACAAACTTAGTGATTTACAAATAAAGAAAATTAAAAAAAAAAAAAATATTCAATGTTGCGTTACACTCGGCAAAATAAAAAAACAAAATTAAGCTAAATAGAGATTAACGCAAAAGCAAACCAACTATTTACATGGGTATCAAAAAAACTAATTACAATATATATATATGTAAGTATATGTAGGGACATATAGCAATAATCAAAAATTAAAATTCAATTCCAGCGTTTTTTATATAATTAAAATTTTCAAACTTTCCTTAAATCGCAAGAAGCGGAATTACCGTGATATACAGGATACGGCCGTCTGTCAGTGACGTGTCCTAACTATATATCTTTCCGTCGTCTATCGTCGCATTTGCTGTTCTATTCACGATATATATATATTTTTTTTTCTTCACACTTGTATTCCTTTTGTTTTAGGATTTTCCTTTTTTTTCGTTTTTAAATATACAATACAACCGCCGAAACCCTAGACGAGCTCATCTATCAATTTCGCGCCCTTTTTGGTTGTTAACGCGCCAAAAAGGGATGGATATGCGGTAACCAAGAAAAACGCTTCCCACCACAAAAGTATGGGGACAAAAAAACCTATATATATATGTATATTTAAGAGATTCTGTCCGTAACCGTATGTCGAGTTGTGTCCTAGTCTAAATAATCAAATGGCACGATACCTCTACCAACGGGACATTTTGGATGGCGGCAACCCTCACGTTGGCTTACTTCTTCCAAGACTGTCGTTCCTGGTGGCTGGATGGGAATCTTTCGTTCTACCTTTTTTTCCTTCTTCCTGTTTTTTTTTTCTTAATTTCGTTGTTACGGGCACTAAACACTCCTTTCCTGGCAATATAGCTTAATATCACTGGCTTTTTCCTTATACGGCAACTTGTTTTTGTGTGTCTCTTTGGAGTCTTTGGACCTTTTGTATTTATAAATGTTTTTCTTTTATTGTTCACTTTGGGCTTTTCTTCTTTTTATTTTAACTTGCTTATTGTTCTAAATTTCTATGTTAATGTAAATGTTTTTTTTTTTCACACATTTTTCCTTTCCTTTTTTTTTTTAAATTCAAAAATTTAACAGTTTTTTTTTTTTTCTGTGGCACTGCGCTTAACTTCCGCGCTGCGTTTTTTCCTTTTCTCGATCTAAACTCCTCTCTTTTTTGAAACCCGCTCGAATATGCCTTTTATAATCTTGACTCTGCACACCTCACTCAAAAAACTGACACGAAAAATTCCTAACATATTTAAATATTTGTCTTACCGCTAACATTCTTAACATATTTGTTTACTTTTTTCCAGGTAAACAACCAAATCAGATACAAACCACACATCAGCTGTTAGAATCCACACAGCTGATAGCGCACGGTACTACCGACATCTGTGGGCACACGACATATACACTACATGTCCAATTATGCGTTTGACATGAAATTTGTTGGTTTTGTTTTCTTTCTTTACATTAAAAATGATTTTGAATAAAACATGCTAAATATTATACATTGTTTTAAAGGTTTTTTAATAATGTTCAACTCTGCATCAAAGTTTTTTAAAATTATTTTTATTGAAGTGCGAAAATCCGCATTTGAATAATTTCATACCTAGTGTCCAATTAT
Organism: Linnaemya vulpina; assembly: GCA_963675445.1. NCBI lineage: Eukaryota > Metazoa > Arthropoda > Insecta > Diptera > Tachinidae > Linnaemya > Linnaemya vulpina. The sequence continues at coordinate 62,058,854 of OY776280.1, read as the reverse complement.
ACGTTTGAGCCACTGTATATACAAATTTACTTAGCAGACCAAGTTATAAGCGGTTATCATTTTATGACTTATGACTACAGTGTGAATCCCCCAATGATGTAAACGGTTTGGGGAATAAGCGAATATTTGAAGTTTATCCAAACCTTTTGCAACATCTTGCTTCTGCGAACGTATGAAGCATATTTGTATGAAATTTTTGTATTATTCCTACATTTGCTGATAGAAGTTAAGTGTGGGAACTGGGAAAAGCCAAAATTGCTTAAATATATATACATATATACAGGACATTTTGAATGCGTGTCAAACTGTTTGGGCAATGTAAAGCAAAATTTAGCATATTATGGCATATCCATAATAGCATGTGCTTCTATAGATAAACATTGTGGTTAGCCGCTGCCGCTGGCATAATACGTGCCGCCGCACGGCGGAATCTACGACTATGGCTTCATTATAAGCATTCATAAAAAGAATACTTTGATATATTATTTTGGTGTTTGATATCACAAAACTGTGTTTGATATGTATATTTTGTGGTTTAATAGATATATGTAGATTCGAAATATGTGGTTTATTAAAAATTTCATTAAATGTTATCGGTTAAAACAAATCTTACCGAACTCGGGTATGTATCAATATCAATAGTATGCTGTTTTTCACCGCATTAATAAATGTCCATCAAAAAGGATTTCGAAAAATAAACGTTAGACATAATCCGATGGTTACTTTATCATCAGCGTCAAGAAATGTATCTGCGGTAACTACTCAACACACCTCTAAAGATTTATTCTGCCACACATATGGACAACCAGTATCGGCCACGCATCCGCATTTGATAAGCGATGGGGAATTGGTGACTGGGGTGCCCTTAATAGAATTCCAACAACGAAGAACTCAGTTGATGCTTGGCATTCAAAAATATGCGAAAAATCATTTGAATATAAATGAAAGCAAAAGTAATCATATGGTAAGATTGTATAAATATATATATATATATATATATATATATATATATATATATATATATATGTATGTATATATACATGACAAAATTTTATAGAACTAATTAATTACAAATAAATTAGGTAGTGATACCATCATCTACAAAAAAGTACATGAGTGATAAAATTCCTTACATATTTCGGCAAAGCTCAGATTTTTTCTACTTAACGGGGTGCCAAGAACCAGACACTGTTTTAATATTATCAATCGATGAGAAGAGTGCAGTAATTAGCACTTTATTTATGAGATCGAAAGACAGCCATGTCGAATTATGGGAAGGGGCACGTACAGGTGTAGATTTGGCAACTGAATTATTCGGAGTAGACCAAGCATTTCCTGTAGAAAATTTTGAGCTTGAATTCAAGACAAGATATCTATTCGATAAACCTTTAATATGGTACGACTCAGAAAATTCGGATTTGTCCAATGTAAGCGAAACTGTTACAAAAATAGTTTCTGCAATTGGTGGAAACAGTGCACAATTACAATCCCCGACGCCGATTATTCATGGGATGAGATTATTTAAATCAGCATCTGAACAAAATTTAATGAGGCGAACATGCGAAATTGCATCAGTAGCAATTAATGAGGTGATGGCAGAAAGTAAACCAGGTCATTCGGAGCATCATATTTATGCTTTGGCAGACTTTAAGTGTCGCATGCGTAACGCTAGTCATTTGGCTTATCCACCAGTAGTAGCCAGTGGTAAAAATGCTACCACTATACACTATATTAATAACACGCAATTATGTAAAAGCGGCGACTTAGTACTTATGGATGCTGGATGTGAATATGGAGGTTATTCAAGTGATATTACACGAACATGGCCAATAAACGGAAAATTTACAGATGCTCAAAAAACTTTGTACGATCTAGTCTTGCAACTTCAAAAAGAGCTTATTGGTAAAAAGATATGTCCTATTTCTGATATACGTATATATAATAACTATTTATAATAATTTCGAAAAAGATTTAGTCATGATAGTGGCTTATATAATATTTCAAGATATATATTGTTTAATAATGGCAATTGCTATTATTAGCTCCCTTGGTGCTCACGAGGATTGACTTTACACTTTTTTCTTAAGTGAAACCTTAGTTTAATGTTATAAATATCTGAAAAAAGATCCTGGACATTTAGGTAATCAAACACTTGCGAATTCATTAACTGTTACAAGAAAGAAATAACAAATTTAATCATAACATAGAATGGTTTAGTATAAGTTGAAATACGATTATTCGCTGTCATTCAACTTTAATTGTTTAAGTATTATTTTTTTACTCTCATGATGACTGCTTGTATAAACTTATAGAACTATTTGCAGTGTCGGCGAATTCTTAAAAATTCAAAGCTGTAGACGAATAATTTGCAATGCCTTGTTACCGTGATGGGAAAGAATTTCAATAATTCTACTGTATTCATACAATTGTGGTTAAATATTAAAATATTTTCCATTTTTGTTCGGTTTAAGTAATATTTTCTTTGATATGTTATGTTTTTTAAATATTTTATAATATTCATCAGAGTACTATCGTGTAGCAAAATAATATATGGATTTTGTTTTAGATACTCTTTTGAGAGAAGGTGGTGAAACTTTAGACAAACTTTTTGAGACCATGTGCCTAAAGCTTGGAAAGTACTTACAAGAAATTGGATTGGTACCGAAACATATAAATGACGTCGTGGGGCTCACAAGAGTAAATATAAGCAATAAATTAACGTTGTTATGTATTTTAATAAATTTTTTAGGCAGGTTATAAATTTTGCCCTCATCACGTTTCTCATTATTTAGGAATGGATGTTCATGACACACCGTCAATACCTCGATCATTAAGGTTGATGCCTGGCATGGTATGTACTGTTGAGCCCGGAATATATATCTCCGAAAGCCGTATTGATGTTCCTGCAGATTTCCGTGGCATTGGCATTCGTATTGAAGACGACATATTAATTACAAATGAGAATAAAGTAGAAGTCTTAACAGCAATATGTGCCAAAGAAAGAGAGGATTTAGAAAATCTACACATAATTAAATCTTAAATATAATTTCAAAATACCAATGTGTCAGGTACTAATCATATACTTTGTTTGTTATGCCTGCATTTGATTGGATCCTACACCAAATTATCAGTAACCTTCTACATAATCGCCCATGTTCTGAAAAACGCATATCGCTTAAAGTTCGTCTTTTCGATTTGAAAACGCCAAACAGGTGTTCTGAGAAAAGAAAACGCTAGAAATTTGGCATTAAAAATACGCAATTTAAAAATTTACTTTGAATTTGTCAATTGTCCGTCGCAATTGTTTACATATGAACTGGCGATTTATGTAAACATCTGATCAAATTGATTTTCGAAAAAAATTAATGTTAGTGGTGTTGATTTTAAAATAAGTTATTTGATTATTTCTTTCTTAACTTTTGATATTAATATTTGGAATTTATTAAATCAACATATTTATATTAAAACGTACAAAAAAACCCTAAATAAAACTCCAGAAATAATTTAAATTATGTATGGTACCGTCAAACATTTACAAGAGCTAAAAAAAATCATACAAGAATCTATTTGAAACCGGCTACCCGTGATGAAAACTACCAATTATTCGTAGGTATTAACATGTAACATCTCTAAATGAAAGAAGAATTTGCCGCCAATAAAGTAAAGTGCAAAAAAGCCTGTTGCCGCTGCACAATAAAAATTTTTATTTTTAAGTACATATATAAATGTAAGTACATAAACAAATATTTGTTATTGAAATAGTAAATCTTGTTTTTCTATGAAGGGCGCCGCAAAAGTCAGTAGAGCAGTGCAAAATATTTCTGCAATTTATGGAAATACATCCAGACATTGCAAGAGGTCTCTACAAAGGCGATAGAGTCAAACTAGACCAATTGTGGAGCGACTTAACCGATCAGCTCAATGCCAGTGGACCACCCACTAGAAATATTGCTAACTGGAAAAAGGTATAATCTTTCAACTCGATATTTCAAGCCATTTTGAATTGTGTTTTTTTAGATTTGGTGTGACTGGGAGATTATCAGCAGCACTTCTTGTCGCCAGTTGAAGAGCAATTGGCTGTAATATGTAATATATTCCACGCAGTAGAGGGTATTTCAAAAGCAAAATCTTTTGGTGCTGAGTCGAAGAAGAATATTGAATGTGAAGTGGATATTCAAATTGAAAACACCACAATATCTGATTTAATAGTTTTCGAAAGTACAACGCCAACATCTGCAACTCCTCCTCCATTTACTCCTGAAATGTCCCCTCGAAGAAAGAAAGCTCATTTCTCCGTAACATTCAGCAACTAATGGACGAAGAAACAAAGAACTTCAAATATATAGCTCAACAAATGGAGGAAATGAACGATAATATGAAAGAATACACTAGATATTTAAGACATATATATAAAAATGTGGACGAAATTTGTTCTTTAAAGAAAAAAGAACTTTCTGAAATAAAAAGGCATCACCTAGAATTGGAAAAAATTGCCAGTAGTCGCAACGAAATGAAACTAGAATTTTTGAAATTAGAGAAAATGAAGCTATGCATGGATTAATTTTTTTGTGGTGTTAATGATCTCCTTAATATGATAATTGAATTATTTTATTTTACTCATAACAGTTACATAAGTTTTTTTTTTTTTTAATTATAAATCCTCTTACCTTATACAAAAACTTCCAAAAGAGAAATTCGATATTACATAAATAAAAGTATCTTAGGACCTGTAGATATATTATGTTCGCTATCGACCTATTTTGTTTATCTAAATTAATATAAAATCAGTATATAAATTTGTTGTTTTCTAATAAAATTCTATGACAATAAGCATTAATTTGTACTTTCAAATTCAAATATGAACAAACGGTCTTGCAGAGAAAGTGTTTAAATACCAATCAGTGTTGCAACCTGTAGCAGTTTTTAACTTGTCTGGAAGCAAGGCACATCTGTACTAGGTATCAAGGCGCATCTATACTAGGTGACCTTAATACGAAAAATGGCGAACAGCTGATACAATTCGCCTTGAAGTCGTTTATCAAAATCTTCCGCTTTCGCCTTGAAGTCGGTTGTCAAAATCTGCTTTTTAGTCTTTGCGCCAAAAAGAAAAATTTGTGAAGAGTTCAAAAACAAAAATTGTGATAATTCCTAAAAGAACAAAAGTTATTTATATAATATATAATTCATTTGATTATTATTGTTAAAAGCAATAGTTTTTATTTAAAAACATTTTGTGAACTTATAAAACAATGCGTGTTTGTGCAGTGTGCAAGCGCAAATTCTTCAAGGGAGAGGGATCGTTGTTCCAAGTGCCGAAAGATGCGGTATCCAGGATGAAATGGGGTGAGATTTGTTGCGTAGCACTTTCTGCAACAGCACTGATCTGCGCTGACCATTTTTATTTTATTTCATTATAAATAACTAATAATAATAATAAGTTATTTGTTCTAATAAGTTAATTAAAAGTTGTAGTATATAATTGTTGTTAAATATAAAATTGAAAATAGTTAAGTTCAAATTGTATGATTTATTCGAAATTAAGATATTATTGTCAATAAAAAATTATTATTATTTAAATAAAAAATGATTTCCAATAATGCAATCGATTTGAATGACACGATAAGCAATTTCAAGGTAACAAAATCATTTAAAGTGCATTATATATACATTTAACACATGAATTAGAAAATTATTCAAACAAATTATTTAATGCATACTGGTGAGTTGGCATTAACACGTAATGTATTCATATATTTAGAATAACAAGAAACAAATATTTCGTAAACTGCAGTACTTTAAATAAAGCAATCATACACCCTCATGTATGGGCTGTGGTAAACCAGCTAAGCTTTCGTGGTCATCAATTAAAGAATAGCCAATAAATTTATTTCGAGATATATCTAAGAATTGATCGATATCGTTTTAGCGAACTTTTGGAGTCCAGGGCAAACGCGTAGTTATTTGAGGTGCTTGCGCACTGTAACTGTTATGATTCGCAGTTGTTATGGCTGCGGTTGATGTATTCGATTTTTTCACCATTTTGATTACTTCCATTACCAGAACCATTGTTCCCACCGTTTGGGGCATTTTCATTGTCGGGACTTAACTCCATGTCCATCTGCTCTTGCTCATCTAAATATCTTGAGCCAAATACAATATACATCTTGCAGCTTGCATACGGAGCGAGCGATTCGAGACCTTCTTTGTGCATTTGAGTCTAGTTTTTGCCAGTTGGGTGGCAAATCATACATTTCCATTTGGTCTTCGAATGCTTTGACTTTCTGCTGAAACTCGCTAAGCTCCGTATAGCTGTATAATTCAGCAATTTCATTTTGATAAGTATCTACGTCTGCATACACAGTCTAAATCTGGCCCATCACAGTTGGCATCCGTATCATGTGTATCCTGCTCAAAGGAATTGTTTATCGATGAGAGCATCATTTTGTTAATCTGTGGTTTTGTTTGCACAATATTAAAGTACATATGTATTAAATTAACTTCTTGATATAATGACTCCCTAGTTGGAGTGAATTGTGCTCTAATTGGAAATAAAAAATTTTTATTTAGACTTTACATCGTAGTCTAAATAAAATGCCATGGTATTTAGTGTTTATTCACACTAAATACCATGGCATTACATTTATGTAATATATGTATACTCAAAAATGTAGTAATAGAAATATTTTCTTATTTTAATATATTTAGTTCCAGTTTAACAAAAAGAGACAGAATTTAATATGCAAATATAGATGTGCCTTGGTGCCTGTGCTGTTTTTTCTTCTGCATCGCCATTTTTCTTATGTTTTATTTGTCAAGTCCATTTGACAGACGAAAATATTTTACACAAAAAAAAATACATAAGGCGAATCCACTACATATATTTTCTGCAAGGTTGCAAATTGAGTATACCTAGTATAGAAGTGCCTTGATACCTAGTATAGATGTGCCTTGCTATAGCCCTACAACAACTTCAAAAAGTTTGTGCCAATTCGCCGATATTGCTTGAATAACATAGAGAACACTTAAGCGATTTTAAAAAGATTATACTGTTTCTAAGAAACATTTGACAACACTGATAAGCACAAAGCCAGACAGAATTATTCGCGAATATATTTTCTTTCTAAAATAAATTGATAAGGATTGATAAAATGCATTTTAATGTATAAAAATAGTTATTTAAATACAAAATCATTGAGCTAGACGTGTTTTTTGCCCTAAATTTGTATAATATTTACCAAGTCTACTTTAATATGTGAAAATAATAGTTAGCAGTCATTTCCAAAATATTTTTGCAAGGGGTTGGGAAAATTTTATGGGTGGCGGGAGGTAGATATATCAAAATTAATGAAATTTGTGATTGGTAAACAGTCTGATAAAGATTTTTTATTTTTGCCAACGGAAAGTGCTCATGTTTGATAAATTTTGTCTTGTCATTGAACAGGATAAATAATTTATAATGGGTACAATAGCATCAGTTTTGCAATGGTCTTGCACAAATTGCAACGTTATCAATCCAACGGAATCTTTAAAATGTCTAAACTGTGGAACAGTGCGCAAGGTATGTGAAGACGCTCTAAAGCATTCACAAAGTAGCGGTAGTACGGGGACAAGAAAAAATGCAAATAATGTCGAAGACAAGGAACCAACTATACCCGGTGACAAAATGTCAACAAAAAATTCTAATAGTAAAGATAAGCAACAGCAAGAAAGGTTGGTGCAAAAGTCCCTGGAAGTTACACCCATTCAAAGCCAAGCTCTCGATACTGAACGTGGAGAAATATTGACCAACAGGTATGTATACTATAATCTACACACAATCACCCAAAATATTTGAAAGATTTCCCATGCATTCCTGGGTAAATTTCTGAAGCCTATTGTTGTCGTAGGCACATAGTTTTTTAATTCAATTTTATTTACATGTATGTATATGTATGTATGTATACATACATATATGTAAGTACATTAGGTTTCAGTTATTTACATCTGTTTGAAAAATCGATGAGTTGTAAACGAATTGTTGGTTGTTTATATCGATTTTAAAAAGAACAGTCCAATACAAACATACATATGCACATGGAAATACAAACGAAAGGAGTTGTCAAAAGCTGCAAAAGACAGTTAAAATACAAGGAATAAACGAGTGAACGAATAACGAGTTGGCCAACAAAGATATCAATGCCAAGTTGAAACGTCATTTTTTTCTGTGTTTGTGTGTACGTGCGTGTTTATTAGTGATACATTAATAAATACCAAACAAAAAGTATATCTTTAATAAAATAATAAAAATATGTAAATACAAAAACATACAGTATTAGTAAGTTTGTGACAGAGGTAATTAAGGTAGAGAGCATTTAACAATTACAGTATTTAACACAAGCAAGATTCTTCGTAAATTAACTCTTTTTACCAGCATATGATGTTGAGCTATTAAAATTAACCCAATTAACTGTTAGAAAAGCTCAGTCTTAATTTACATAAAGTTTTTTTTAATCGTTATCGTAATTAAAGGATTATAGTTGTCTTTTCGCTTGCTCTCCTAAAATCGAATGTTGTGGTAACAATATATGTCCTTGAATTTTAAACGTCATCAAAACCAACAATGAAAGATGAAAAGTATTATATATAATTACAATTAAATTTAATATAAAATTTTTTTACTAAAATAAACACACTGTTGTGAGTATTCATGTCATGTACATATGCATATGTTTGATATATTTATGTAGCTATTAAGTATTTATATTTATAAAATTTGAAATTTTTATCTGAATATAAAAATATTTATTATGTATTGTACATATACATATGCAAAATAGAAGCAATAAAATCCATGTTTGAATTGAGCATGCAGTTTATATGTAAGCATTAGATTACATATATAAATAAAGCAATCCTATTTGATATTTATGGGAGCAGATAAAGTAAAATATAATTATGAAATCTATAAATTTAATTCGTATGTCAACATAATTCGTTTGAGAAGGCATGATAGCGTTAGCATAACTAATTGGCTAAGTATAACTAATGAAATCTTTAAATATTGAATATAACAAACAGATGAAAAGAAAAGGCTGAAAGTTAGAAACAGTTAAAACTGGATATTATTGTTAATGGGAAACAAGGTATTCCCTATCGCATTACATAATTTTACAGGGAAGCAAACATCTGTTTAATATGGAAACTGCATGAGATATATTACACTATAAATATATATATATATATATATATATATATATATATATATATCAATTAAAAAAGCAGTTTTCTAAAGTACTCTATATTATCTCTCTTTATTTTTAATTGTTGTGTTCTGAAACAAAAGAAAACAATTTTCATTGAGATATAATATTGCGTTTTGCTAGTTTGATGATTATAAAATATATTTTAAATATTCTACTTTTAACAAAAACATTTTGAACATAAAACAAATTTTTATAATAAGAAAGTACATTGTTCAATAAGGTACCTCTTCTACTTAATTTAGTAATTTTGAAAAAATACTGTTCGCAAAAGTAAATTTTGGAAACGTGCTGTTTCCAAAACCTTTTAATTCACACAAGTATTTGTTTAGTTAAGCAGTTTGCAATAATATATTTTATTTAAGAAACACGTATCGAATTTAAAATATTTTTCTTCAACGTTGAGTGGTCACCCTTTTTTTGCAACTGTTTGCCAAGTGTGGCCGTACCTTAAGTGTTAAAGATTTTACAATATTTTATATGCAACTCGTTCTATAACTGCGGCGTATTGGACGTTTTTTATACACCTTTTATTAGCTTCACTATTATTTTTGTTTGCTCGTTTGTTTCTATGTATCTAATTCTCCTTTTGTATAGTTCTTCGACACGTATGCTTAATATAATGTTACGCATACGCCACAGTGGACTTTCACGTAAGCTGGTGCAATTCATATTCTTATCTTCTGATAAGTATTTTTTTTACATGCATTCGAAGCACATTAAACTAAGAAATGAATAAAGTTTAGAAAACTAAAAACTACACTTTTTAAGAAAATTAAACTAAAAAGTTAAAATTAAATAAAAATGGAAGCTTCTCGCACATCTAGCGCCCGAAACTTTTGTCACTATAATACTTCTGTTTTGGTTCATTATTACATATTTTAAGCTTATTTCAAAATTTATTTTCAACTTTCTAGGTCGGTTTTTAAAAAAAGTGATTTCCTTCAGTTTCTTTAACTATATTCCAAAGTTGTTTTCTGGAAATTTTTAGGTTCTGCTTTTGAGCTTTATTGGGCTTTTTGTTAATTTGATGGATTAATTGATCTATACAGTGCAGGTGTTTCTTTTCGTTCGTTTTTAAATAAACAACTTTATGATACTGAAATTTTTCCACAACCTTTTTTGTTTAAGGAAGAAATGGTGCTCATCAAGTTAAACAAGATGTCCGTTATCAATTGTCAAAGTTCGCAAATCCCTATTGGCTTTCTATAGATAATGCAGCGTGGGTTTTTAATTTTATATACAGAACTTAAATATAGAACAAATATTTAGTTATATTTATATTTGTGAAAACCTAAACTGTTGTTCATGATTGCGTCAGTTAAAGTTGTGTTAATAATAAACAAGCAGACAAGCGACCACGCCGCCCGAAGACAAACTAGAATTTATAAGAAACCAAAGCTAAAATGATGCAACAAACTAACAACAAATATATTTTGCCACTGTCAGCAAAAATTAAAAAAAAAACAAATATATTATGTACAAGTATATAAAAAACAATAATTCGAACAAAACTTTTAATATTTCAGGAATGAATACAAACGTGTTTATAAATCTCTACTGAGAGGTTGTCTTAAACGACCCCAACGTAATCAACAAAATCTACCAGCCAATTGTGTTGACTGTGAAAATACAAGAAAGTATGTAAAGAATTCAATAGAACTATTCCATCATTTCTCAAATCCGTCACTAAATCGTCGATGGATATGTGATCGATGTGACACAGATAATAATTCTGTTACATGGCATTGTCTTATATGCGATACTGTCAGCTATTTGGCGCCAATATATAAAGAAACGCTAAACCATCGTAAATTACCACCCCATCATAAACAGTCAAGCTTTGAAGGAGGCCAAAGTTGTGAAAGCAAATCGAAGCGTAATAATAAAAAAACGCCATACTTTCGTCGAACGCAAAGTTTAACAACGGAAAAATCATTTTCATGTCGCAGTTGTCATATATGTTTTGTCAACAATCGTAAAGATATTTTCAATTTACCGCAAACATTTATGAGTAAATATTCTTCCAATAGTGGAGCTCAAGGCTCAGACGAGATATTTGGTGAGCAAAATATTCATATGTATTTTTAAAATCTAGATAGATGTTGGTTCTTTTGTTGTTTCTTTTTTATTTCCTGGGAATAACTTTTATTTACAAAATTTTATGAATACTTGAATATGTATGTATGTATGTGCATATTTGCAATTTAAATTTCATATTCCATATCTTTCGACTTTGTGAAATTAATTATTCTTACGGCTGTCGAATTGACTTGACAGTTTGTGCTGTCCAATACAGCACTCGTGCTCGATTTGACAAACGCAATAAATCCCAACAAATAAAAGGTTGTATATAAAAAGCGTGTTATTTATTTTTTAATAAGTTTTCATTTATCTAAACATGTCAATTTTAGAGGGTGAACATGAAAATTGTTGTATGGTCCTGTTTTTTAATTGTTCAGTTAATATTCGTTGAAAGGGAAAAAAATAATCATGTGAAAATTTCATAGGATATTAATTAAATGATTAAATCTATATAAAATTAAACAGCATTCTTGTGGTTCTTATGCTTGTTGTTTTTTCTTAATTATTCCTATTTTTGATTTGGTAGTAAGTTTTCTTAATTGTACAATTTCAAAGTCGATAACTTTATTTAAAAAATGATAACTTTATCAATAGTTGTTAATTGTGTTGATTTTTTAGGTAGTGCATTTAGACAATTGCCGCCACTGCAACAACAATCGTCGAGACGTTTAAATCAATTGGTGGGCGGTAAAGATACAATTTGTCGAAAACACAATCAGAATCTAGAAGCCAAGTGTAATTTTACTATAACTACTTTGTCGCGTGCCAATAAGGCTGTAAATTATACTAAGAAATTCACCATACCACGTAATAGTGTGTTCATCGCGGTCAATGACTGTTGGGCAACACAAGATTCGGACACTCAAAAGGGAAGTTTGAGTGGTAGCACAAAAACAAGTGGCACTACAAACAGCTGCCTAGCAGCGACAGGTGCTTGTGCTGCATCAGATATTGCCAATGTTGGTGGTGATGAAAAGAGACGATATCATCGCCAGCCAGTTATAAAGGCAGAATCCCTGCCTCAATATTGTGATAAAAGCGATACCATCGAGCGAAAGTCAACACAGAGGCGCAGTTCAAATGAAAGTGCTAGCATTGCTAGCAGCAGTACCGGTGGTGGCATATGTTATGCAACATTTAGCAAAGGGATGTATAAACCACAGCATATTTATGAAAATGATTGTATTATACAAAGATCGCCAGCAGCAGGAGCACAAGTTCGTGCCTGTCCCTCTACAGCAGCAAAATCTTCAACGTCGATCTCGCATCAAAGTACAGAATTGTTGGACGATAATGCCAGCTGTGATATTTCATCATCTGTTACTAATCATCCATTATATGCGGTTGTCAATAAAAATAACAAATCAAAAAATAAGCCATCAGGTGAATTGATTAATGAAGCTGGTATATTTAAGCAACAGCAACCCGCAAATGAATGCATTCTAAAGGCAAACTCAAATCCTTTGGCAACTCCAACGAATAATATATTACTAAACAACAATAACAATACATCACATAATAGCAACAACAATATCAAGTTAAAGACAAACAACCATCCTTCCAGCAATTTAATTTGTAATTCTGACAACACTTCCGATATCATGGGTAATATGTTGCAAACCGAACTGGCGATTCTAGAAGGGAACAATGATGGTGATCATCATCAACAGCAGCAACATCATTATATGCATCAAGGCTCAACGACCAGCAAGACAATAGCGCAATCATTTGATCCCATGATAACAACAACATCTATTACAGCCGACATGCGAAGTGATGGCAATGCAGAACATTCCATTTACGCCAAAGTGTGGAAAGGTCCTCGCAAGACCAGTGAATCCAAAATGTATGATATAAATAGGAGTAGCAAACTTAATTCTAATTTTGATTATGGGCTTTTGTTTATAATAAATGTTTTGTTTTTCGATCTTTCTTTATTATTTCTTTTCGTTTTTTAATCAATAAAATAATATTTTTACTAAACTGAAAAATCCAAATTTTGTTTTATCTAATTTCTATTTGGCATCATAAATTAAAATTTCAATTAATTAACATGTATTAATTTCATTTTATAACTTATTTATAAATAGTAGATTAAAACTTACTTAAATTTAACATGTAACCATAGTCTCTTATTTTATTTTCTGTTGCAGTTCCAATACTCCAACATCTTCAAATAGAATGGCAGATAATATTAGCGGGTCTGCATCCAGCAACCGAACTGACAATAATTCAATTCCGAATTCGCGTAGAATGTGGACTTGTAAAAACTGTTCCTATGCATACAATCGTATGTGGACTGAACGCTGCGAAATTTGTGAAAATCTACGCACCCAACCTTCATTAACTCAACCCAATTTAATTACTGTTACCAAAACAGATATAACAACGACTGGTACGTAATAATTTTTTCTATTATTATTAATATAATAATAATAAAATAATAATTTTTTCTATTATTATTAATAGTCTAAAAAAATCTTTTATTTGGTTAATTTAATATAAAAAATTGGATTTTCTAGTTGTAGGGCCTGCGTTTTTTAATTTCTAGTTCCAATAAACTTTCGAAAGCATCAAATATGCTTAATTTATAAAGAAGAAAATTTTTTTAAGTTGGGTACTTTTATGTACCAAAGAAATCAGTTATCCAAACCTAGAATTGAATTTTTCATTTAGCTTGATATTAATATATTGCATATATATATATATATATATATATATATATATATATATATATTATATATATAATTGCCAATACCAGGCAATTTATATTCTTATAAAATCGTAATTTAATTCTCATAAATATTGAGAATTTTTGTTCATAATTTACAAATTAAATATTTCAGTTTGTTTTGTTAATATTATTTTACTTAGTACAATCAATGGCATATTTTCGATTTTAAGCTTTCAAAAGAAACTCGAGGTTGTGGAAATTTTGGTAATAACACTGCTCAGCAGCAAAATCCTCCTTTTAGTAAAACTATGTGGACCGTATATTTTGATGCGCTAAACTCAAATCCGTTTTCGATTTTTTTCCATCAGATCGGGATTTTTTTTATAGACGTGGCAATTTTTCCCCCCTAATGTAGTCAAGTACGTATATATATTTCACCCTAACTCGAGAATGAGTCATCCGATTTTCAAAAGTAAGACACCAAAAGATGTGTAACATTCCATTACCTGCTCACCTAATGAAATGCTATCGTCATGCATATGTAAGGTTAATTGCATTACAATATTGGGTACCTGCGGTAAATTGACAATAAAATCCAAATTTTTTAACCGATTTTTAGGATTTATAGCTTATATTATATTTTTAAATTCCATTTTTAAACAGAAAAAAATTACGAATTTTGCACTAAAAAAGAATTTTTTCTTCGTTAATTTCTGAATAATTCCAAAACGATAGGAGATAGAGAAAAATTATATTCGACTGAAATAAATACAATTTGGGTGCCAGAAATATGCTGCTTACCAACAATATGCCTCCGTTGTGAAATGAAAATGGCTTTCATTAGTTATTTAGCATTCTATGCGCTTTGCTCTGTAACTTGTAACGTATAATTACGCCGACTCTATTTTATGGACTCAGCTTTTGAAAGCAACTGGTAATCAGTTGAATGTTTCAAAAATATATTTTGAAAATTGTTTTGAATATATGTCATACAATGAAGTATTTATTATCTTAAAGATTCAAGTTTAGTTCGAAAAATTAATCAAAATCAGCTCATATCAACTTCGAAAGTACTACACGCTTATGCGTGTTTCGCTTAAACGAATTTGTGTGTAACAACGTATAATTTTTATTGGTTTTATAGAAAATACACAGAGATCTGTTGAATCTTGGACGTGTAAAAAGTGTACTCTCGTCAACTCCATTAAAGATCATGCTTGTATTGTATGCGGTGGCTCGAAGCTGAAAAGTATATCATCTGTAGAAGATATGACACTGCGCAAAGGAGAATTTTGGACTTGTTCGCAATGTACTTTGAAGAATTCACTGGCGTTTGGGGTGTGTAGCGCTTGTAAAGCTGTTAGAACACTGCCGCTCGAAAGTGATAACAGAGAACAACGTATTATTGTTCCAATACCTGAAGGTGAAATTACTCTTATAGAAACGCATCTTGCGAACATCTTTTTGATAAGTTTTTTTTCTTCACTATTTAGAACTACAACGTAGCATTAGCCAAACTGGTGGTGTCAGTAATGTTTTTATGACTGATCAAATTTCATCGCCATCTGCTCAACAGCGTGTTATACCAGCCAGTGTTACACCAACCACAAATCTTCAACTTCCGCCTATACGTACTTCAAGAAGTCCTTCGCCAAGACAACATCGATCAGCTTCCGGAGCCATTCCTAAACGGCACAGTACGGGTGGAGGTGCAGGTATCGTGTCACGTAATATGACACCTATGAACACCGTCTCGGCGGGTAGCAACAGTATTACTAGTAGTGCTGCTAATAATCAGCAACTAAATCGTCATAGTTTGAGTGGAAGCTCAAGTGGTGGTGGTTCTGTGAAAACCTGGCAATGTCCTGCATGCACTTATGAAAATTGCTCCGCCTCTGTGGTTTGCGAAATGTGTTCGAGTCCTAGAGGTCTAGTTAACAATATTACTAAAATGGCACTGCTGCATAAGACCAATAGGCATTCTGCGGAGTTGCAACAAGAAAGTAAGCTTATGGAGAACTTAAGACGAATAGAAGAGGCGGAGGCATTGCACAAATGGGAGAATATAATTCAATACTGCCGAGACAATAATGAACTTTTTGTAGACGATTCATTTCCTCCAGCACCTAAGAGCCTCTACTACAATCCACAGCAAAGTATGGCCGAAGGAAATCCGGTAGTACAATGGAGGCGTCCTCATGAAATAAATTGTGATGGTGGAGCTTTCCCGCCTTGGGCGGTATTTCGAACACCATTGCCATCAGATATCTGCCAGGGTGTGCTGGGGAATTGTTGGCTTTTAAGTGCTCTGGCTGTGCTTGCCGAACGCGAAGATCTTGTTAGAGAAGTTTTGGTAACAAAAGAAATTTGTCCGCAGGGTGCTTATCAAGTGCGCCTATGTAAGGACGGTAAATGGACAACGGTGCTAGTAGATGATCTTTTACCATGTGATAAACGCGGCCACCTTGTTTACTCTCAGGCTAAACGCAAACAACTGTGGGTGCCACTTATTGAAAAGGCAGTTGCCAAAATACACGGCTGCTATGAAGCTTTAGTTTCAGGCCGAGCAATTGAAGGCCTGGCAACGCTAACAGGTGCCCCTTGCGAAAGCATTCCTCTACAAGCTAGTTCTCTGCCTATGCCAAGCGAAGACGAACTAGATAAAGATCTTATATGGGCGCAATTACTAAGCTCGCGTGGTGTACGTTTTCTTATGGGAGCCAGTTGCGGTGGAGGGAATATGAAAGTTGATGAGGATGAATATCATCGCCGAGGTCTCAGGCCACGTCATGCTTATTCTGTGCTTGATGTAAAAGACATACACGGCCACAGATTGCTTAAATTGCGCAATCCATGGGGCCACTTTTCGTGGCGGGGTGACTGGTCCGATGATTCTGATTTGTGGACAGAAGAGTTGCGTGAAGCTTTGATGCCTCATGGAGCATCGGAGGGAGTTTTTTGGATATCATTTGAAGATGTTTTGAATTACTTTGACTGTATCGATATATGTAAAGTAAGATCAGGGTGGAATGAAGTGCGATTAAAGGTGAATTTCAATATATATATATATACACATATATTAATGGCTTTCGTTAATTTTTTGTTTATTTCTTCTGTACGTTGATTTAGGGAACCCTGCAACCATTGTGTTCAATGTCATGTGTTTTGCTAACCGTGTTAGAACCAACGGAAGCCGAGTTTACTTTGTTCCAAGAAGGTCAAAGGAATTCCGAAAAATCACAGCGTTCGCAGTTGGATTTATGTGTAGTAATATTTCGTACCCGATCTCCAGCTTCTCCAGAAATAGGACGCTTAGTTGAGCACAGTAAACGTCAGGTAAATATCAAAACAAATACAAAAAAACAAAAAACTTTAAAAATATATCAAAAAATTAAAATAGGTACGAGGCTTCGTAGGTTGTCATAAAATGCTAGAACGCGACATATATTTACTAGTTTGTTTGGCATTTAATCACTGGCATACAGGACTTGAAGATCCTCACCAGTATCCGCGCTGTATTTTAGCAATACACAGTTCCAAGCGTTTACTGGTAGAACAAATAACTCCACCACCACATCTCTTGGCTGACGCCATCATCAGTTTAACACTGACAAAAGGACAAAGGCACGAGGGTAGGGAAGGGATGACAGCATACTATCTAACCAAAGTAATTTATAATGAAAAACTATAAGAAGAAAAATCATATTTAATTATTTGTATCTACTTCAACTCAACGTATTTTTTATAGGGTTGGGCTGGACTTGTGGTTATGGTCGAAAATCGCCATGAAAATAAGTGGATACATGTCAAGTGCGACTGCCAAGAAAGTTATAATGTTGTGTCTACTAGAGGTGAATTAAAAACAGTTGATTCCGTGCCCCCACTTCAGAGGTAATTAATCAATAACCACTGTATATTATATTAAGCATACGTAAGTATGTATGAATGCATTCATGCACATGTTAACATTTTTGTCTTAACTGATTTGTTTCTTTTTCTCCTATTGCCAATAAAGGCAAGTTATAATAGTACTCACACAGTTGGAAGGCAGTGGTGGTTTTAGTATTGCCCACCGTCTAACTCACCGCTTAGCGAATTCCCGTGGTCTTCATGACTGGGGTCCTCCAGGTGCAACTCATTGTCCGCCAATTGAAAGTGTACACGGCTTGCATGCGCCACGTTTAATAACATAAATGGCAAACAGCAATTTTCACATCAATCGTACTATAGAGATCACCAAAACATTCTAGTCTTCGTTGCTCTTATCATTAAGATAACTGATTACAAATGCTCACACTCATAAACACACACACCCTCATATATAAACATTCTGTGATTTTCCTTAAATACCGAACCCATAAAAATATCTGTCTACATATGAATTGCTTACGAAATGAATTTATCGTTTCCTCAGCTTTTTTATTTACAGTCAGACCATTGACCGTTTACTGTCTTTCAAGAGTTTTGCGTCTTACTCGTACTAGTTAATTGCTACACCTCAGTTAAACTGTATATATTTATGGTTCTTCTAAGGAATTTTCCTTGGTTAACTACGTTGTCACTTCTTATGTGGAACGGATAAAGTACGTGTTAATAACATCTGACATATGATGTGGGTTACCCTTTTGGGATCTATGCACCGATACTTTGTAAATTTACCTTGCAAGATATTTCTATAAGAATTTAGCAAAATAGTTGATTTGAAAAACGCGTAACTTCAAAAAGCTGCAAAAATGGGATCAAATATATGTGCACAAGTATTTTTATAATTTGTACGCATAATGTTGTGATAAAAACATATCATAACGCCATGTCGATAACACCAAAATGCATTTGGTTGTTATGGATATGACAAATGATGCTCGCAAAATTGGTTTGATCAGAGTTAACTGTTATGGTTACTAGAGTAGGCTTAAATAAAATACTATATGAATAAATTTAAAATCTTTATGCGATTATTTCTTAAAACTATGTCAATCAAAATTCAGAAAAATATGTGCATGGCTTTTCATAATTCCATTTATTCGTTACAAAAAAAAACCATTGCGTGTAATCCAGTTGTCAACATGTGGCAGCCGCATGATATCAATTTTGGTACTCAAAGTCCTTTTCTTGCACGGAACAGCTTATATTTTTTCATTGGCAAGTAGTTTAGCTATTCGAGATGGATCAATAACAAAAAAGAAATATGTATATGTTTTGCGAACAATATGAAATTAAAGTGGAAAATTGTGTTAAAAAGTCAGGAAAGAGAAGTAGAGAAATGACCGCAACTACTGATTCAAACCACTTCAAAAAACACTGAATTTTACATTAGACTGTCATTGGAGAGAAGAGGTCTGTTTTTCAAAATCCGAACTATTTGACTTCATATCTAAAACGTGAGGCTAAGCACAGTTTAAATTTTGAATCTGTATATTTGGAAGTGGCTCTTATATAGTGATTTAGAACCCCATTTGGATGTCCTTTATATTCCTAAAAATATCCTATTAAATATTTTTTTCCAAACATTAAAAAATTAATTTTATATGCACGTGCATGTACATATAGTTTTTAGACCATTTCAGAGACCGCAACTAGCGATTATATTCCAAATTTAAAATAAAAAAAATCAAACTAAAGCGACCTTGAGTAATATTAAAAAAAAAAACTCAAGCTTAACGATTATTGTCTGAATTTTATTTATTCTATAGGAAATGGAAGTTATTTCTTGATTTTAATTTATTCCTCAGAAAATAAATCGTTATTTCTCAATTTTTAATTATTCATTAGAATATAAATTATCTTTCCTAATTTTTATTTATTTATAAAAAAAAATACAAGTTATTGCTTAAGTTTTTATTTTGCCCAAATTAAGCCACGTAAGATCGGACATTCCGTGCAAAAACTTTTATTTGATAAATTGATTTTCTTTAAATATATTTTCAGTAAAAGAATTACTCGTTTTCTTGACGAAAAAATAAAAATCAAGAAATTTCTTTTATTTTCTGAGGAATAAATTAAAATTTGCCGAAGAATAAATAAAAACCAATAAATAAATAAAACTCAGAAAATAACTTTTATTTTTTAAGTGAAAAATAAAAAACCAGGAAAAATTATTAAAATGTGATTTTTAAAATAAAACGTATAACCGTTACGTTCATTTATGTTTTGTAGTCTCAGTAAAACAATTGAAAAAATGAAAAAGTATTTAGTGCAGATAGCATCCCCTGATCTGGGACTTCATTTCACACTTTGCGCTTTTACGTGTAGGATTTTCTTTGTCTGTCACTTTCTCATCATATGTCCCACCTAGTCAAGAAATATATCAACATATTTAGGTAAAATATATACTCGTATGTACGAAAATGAAAGTTTTGATTAATTTAGAAGCAGCTGCTTAGTATAGCTTCCATTTAAATTAACACGAATCAATAATTTTGTCGATTAGAACAAATGAATTCAGTTGCAGTCTGAGCAAAACACTAATGGAATTAGTGAACATACACCACTCACTAGCATTGAGAAGGATGAAAAAAGGGTAAAAGCAAAATGACCGCTTTTACCCTTTTTATCGAAAACTACGATAGATAGACTCAAAATTTCAAAAGCATACAAGCAATGGTCTAAAATGATTCGACACGTGTTTGGTATTGGCCTTCGAGAGGTCTAAGTCTTTAATGGTTGGTGTCCTTTAACTGCCGAGTTATAGTCAATTGACATTCAAAACACTATATTACTCGACTTTTTATATAAAGGAAGAATAGATAGATATTGGAAATATCTAAGTAGACGATAGTAAGTTATGGTGTTATAGACTAATCTTTAGCCAAACAAATCTTTTCTTGCTACTTAACAAAATAAAGTGGTTTGGTAGAGTTATTTAAAATCAACCAGAAATAAACAAGAATTTAGAATTTTAAGACTTTGTTTAATAAATTTTTTTTATTTATACGAAAATCACAGATTTGTATTGCATCTCTACATCTTAAAAACAAGAAAAAAATATATAAAAATTCTTAGTGTATGTTTTTGAATTTAATTTTAGGTACATATATATGCTCTATGATATTGTGTATCATTATTATTTAAAACTGTTATTATTTATTTAAAAAAAAGTGTAAGTACATTATGTTAAGTGCATATTAAAAAAAACTAATAATATAATAAATATAAATTATATTGTTTAAAAAATGTAAAGATTACTTTCACATAAGCTTAATTAAAATAACTAAAACCAAATCTGAGAGCCTATTGCTCTGCATTTCCTCTATCCGCATCCGCCAGAGGAGAGCGCTACCTTGCGCCAATGTTGTTTTTTGTTTTAGTGTAATTTAACGCCTTTAGAAATTTTTTGTAGGGCTTTGTTAAGACTCATTTCTATAGAAACAAGCCAGCAACGGTTGAAACACTAACAGCCAACGTTTATTCCTGAGGCACCGCCCGGTATGTTGGAGAGAATATGCCGAAATTGTAACCAACGTATAAAACATTTACACTCAGCCTGTCTATGGCTGGCGTTTTTCGCCTACAAATTCGACAGTTTGTAATAGATTAAGGACAAAAGGTTAAATTTTGCGTTAATCTTTTACAAACTGTCTAGTTGGAAGACGAAAATGACAACCGTAATCAGGCTGATTAAATATTTATTTATAATAGATAATTTTATCGATTCAAATAAGGATAAACATTTCTCTAAATTTTGTGTTTTCCAAATCCGAAAGTTTTTAAAAAATCACCCATTTTGCAGTCTTTAAGCTTTCGTGCTGCATGAAATGATGGTAATAATAAATGTTACAAATGTTCCAATCGTAATAGAACTTCGAATATAAAAAAATTAAAAACTATTTTAAAATTCGGGGATTTGAGATTTAGTAATAATTGTTACCCCAATAATTAATACTAAAATCTCGAATAATAATATACACATTCATGTCTAAAACGTATGTTTTCTCACACTTAGAAGACAGGCGATAGTGAACTGTTTCTGTTAACTGCTGACATACACATTCGAAAATAACATCACCTGTTCGAAACCTAGTGAACGCTACCTGCTGCGGAGCTCATTCCAAAACTGTTGTGTCAGAATATGAATACGTTAGTACCATTGCTTGCAACTAATATTTGTTCACTGATTAACAACTCTAGCAGTATTAGTATGGCATCTCTGCATCATGCCGCATACAGTAACCGCTTTAACAGTATCGTAATCGGTATTTTGTACAAAAAATAGTCTAATTTTCTCAAACGTTGTGTTACTTGACGGAGGATCGAAAAAAAGTATTTTTTAGCAGTCAAAACTTAATTATTAGTGTGTAATTATATCCTAGAATTATTGCTGGTAGCAACAGATGGATATTAATAACAAGTAATTTGAAACAAAATAGTCTTCCAAGTATATATAAACAACTAATCGTACGAACATATTGGTTCTCATAGAGCACTAAGCTTGCACGCTCGGTTAATACTTGGCATAGAATCCATTGCTTTTGGCTAATTTTTTAAAGAGGAAGGTTTGGTTGTACGCCTTGAATAAATATTAAAAAGTTTTGAAATTTATCTTCTTAAAACTAAACCGGAAAATATGTCATATCCGCCACGCCCACCTATGCCACCATTTATGAATCCCTCCATACCACCGCCTCACGTAAGTATTAGTTTTAAAGAATATTAATCGATATTATTACAATTATTTCTTTCTTTTGGAATAGATGTTGGGGCCGATGGTTAATCCACCACCACATGCAAGAAATTACAGAAATTCAGCAACGATAAGTTCTCAACCAACGGTTTATCAAAGGCCACCAGATCCCGTGCCACAATTTAAAGGACCAATTATTACCGTGTTTGTTGGTAAATGCTTTTTTATTCTAAAATTTTAATGTCTTATATTAAAATGTAAACACTTCGTTAATTATAGGTAATATTAGTGAAAGAGTTCCAGAGATGTTGATAACACGTATTTTGTCTACATGTGGGCAAGTTGTGAATTGGAAACGTGTTTCAACGTTTGGTTTCTGTGAGTACGAGTAAGTATATTTAAATATGATTTCAATTGACAATTTTATATATCAAGTCTATGTTTGTCTCAAAATATTAGTGGACCTACTGCGGGTATGCGAGCTGTTCGTTTGCTTAGCGAAATAGAACTCGACGGGAAAACTCTGGTGGCCAAAGTTGATGCTAAAAATAAACTTCTTTTAGATAACTATAAAGAAGAAGAACTTAAAAATGGGTCTAGTGACATCAATGACGAGAAACTCGATGACGAAGATGCATTGCGATCCATGCATAGAATTATCGATGAGCACAAACATGAAATGGACGAATTTGATCCTAATGCACGTACAGATCTGTATGGAGTTCGTGGCGTGAAAGCTAAGCTTGGTCGTGTTGATGAAATCAAAGTTCCCAAGGTCCTACACGAAACCAATCTAGAAGAGGAGAAACGCAACCTAATTAGCAGTGAAATAGGTAAATTTCGTAAAAGGGCAGAAGCCGATGAGCATAAGAAAGAGAAAGAAAAGGAACGGGAGAAAGAAAAGGAACGTGATAAAGAGCAACAGAAAGAACGAAATCGTGAAAGGGAGAAGGAAAGAGAAAAGAAAAAGAGGAATGAAAGTATCAGTGAACTGGATTGGGATGTAGAGGAACAAGGTGGGGTTGATGCCACCACACTATCATCAAATAAAAAGGAACGTACATCAGATATTGCATCACCCATTAAAAAAGATAAAGATCGCGATGGTGGTCTCAAGGATGCACGGCGTAAAAGAAGTCGATCACGTTCAAAAGATCGTGATCGTGAGTACAGGGAACGTGAGCGTGAACGTGAACGTGAAAGAGAAAGAGAGCAAAGGGAAAAAGAGCGTGAACGTGAAAGGGAACGTGAAAGAGAACGCGAACGTGAAAGAGAACGTGAACGTGAACGTGAAAGAGAACGCGAGAGGGAAAGAGAACGTGATCGGGAACGAGAAAGGTAAGGATCTTTTAATATCAATTAAAAACAGCTCATCAAACATTTCATAAATATAATGAATTGAGGGCGATGCAACTGCTATAAGAATCTTAATATTCATTATATTTTAGTAAGAGATTTTCTTGCTGTAGAAAATTTTAGGGGAAATAATTGCATATCAATAGATTGTAATGTTTTTTTAAGTAGCGCAATATGCCTTACGCTTTTTCTTTTTGATTTATCCTTAAGATTTACAGTAAAATATTTCTTGTGTGAGGTAAAATGTTAATCCTCTGTAAAATATGGACAAAATTATATTATTTTCACAGATGGCAGTTTTTGCTTCATGATGACTGTATTTAAAACCCAAATTCATATACAATGTCAAATTAATTAACGTAAATAAAACCTTTGGTTATATATATTTAAATTCGAAAATATAGTTAATTGGTCGCATAACCACATGTATTTTAATTAAAGGATTTTCCGAATCAAGTTCCAGTGTAGTTTATAAGGTATATGATAGATAGACGAATATTAATTATTTAAATTTTACTAATGCTCTCACATTTTCTTATATACTTTGGAAATATCCCTATGATTTTTCTAACATAATTTGTACTAAAACTTTGCAACATTAAATATTAATTCTTAAAAGCATAAATAACTTTTTTGTTTTAAGAATTCGTAAGTACAAATCTCAGAATTTTAATCACTATTTAAATAAATTTTCAGAGAGCGTGAAGAAAAAGTGGTGAAAAATGTGAGAGACGTTCAACGCGAGAAGGAAATCGAGGATGAATTACGTGAACGTAAGAAGGCCGAAAAAAAGGCACGAGAAAAAGAAGAAGCTTACCAAGAACGTTTGCTGAATTGGGAGCAAAGAGAAAAACGCAAATCCAAGGAATACGAAAAGGTTTTACATTTTAAACGACAAAATTTAATTAAGATTAACTCAATTATAATAATATTTCTTTTTTAATCATATAAGATACGCCTAAAAGAAAAGATAAAAAAAGATGAACGTGAAAAAGAAGCAAAGCGCCTTAAAGAGTTCCTAGAAGATTATGATGACGAAAGAGATGACGTCAAATATTACAAGTAACTTATGTTTTATATGAACATTCGATTGATTTCTTAATTGATATACACTTTTAGGAGCCGCGAATTACAAAGACGTTTGGCGGAAAGAGTTCGAGAGGCTGATTTAGACGCCAAGGATCGCAACAAGGAGCAAGAGGAGTTAGAAGAACTTAAAAATAAAATATTTAGCGGTGAATTTGAGAATCCCTCACAAGAATATGAAAGGGCCAAAAAAGAACACGAAAAACTATACCGACCACAGATAATTATTGATGTTAATTTGGAAAATATACAGCGAAAGGAGAGGGAACAAGAACGCTGCAGAGATAAGCTCAATTCGTTATTAGCTATGGAGAAACGATCAAATGCAAAGGAAATTTACCATAGAAATGAGGATAGTACATCGGTCGGTGGGAATGTAAATGCTCTTACAAGACCACTTTCGAAAGCCGGTTCAGTTGATTCGTCGTCAAACGATGAAGCTGGTTCAAGACATGAGACCATGTCTAATGCAAGCAGTCGATACAGTCGTCAAGATTCCGAATCTCGAGATTTCACGAGTGCTCCCGATATAGAATCAATGTCACCTGCAACACCTCAACCTTTTGCTGTACATTCTCAAAATAACGATTCCGCCTCAACACCGCCTATGATGCCTACAGTGGGCATAAGTCTGAATCTGGGCGCCAATGCAAAGAAGAAGAAAATTGAATCAACCGCCGGAGTGTTTAATAATGATGACGACAACGATGACGTTTCAAATCCCAAAAAAAGGAAATTAGTACCTTTAGGTAAGTGTTTGATACTTTTGAAAACTTGTTATTTTATACGTTCATATTTGGTAGACTATGAAGACAATCAGGTGAAACAAAGTTCACACTCGTCTAGTGTGCACACGAATGACCGAAATGATGGAGGTGGTGGTAGCGGCAATGCTAGCTTAGGTAGCGGTACTAAGTCATCAGCAGCTAGTGGTGGCGCTGGAAAGGGGGGAAATGCAACAACAAACAAAAAACATGGTAAGAATGATACTACTGCTGCAGCTGCAGGTAATACAGATGCAGCAAATAGCAAAAAGGATGATAGTAGTGTTACAAAGGTACACGATGAAAAACGACGCCACATAAAAAGCATTATTGACAGGATACCCACCCAAAAGGAGGACCTCTTCAGCTACAAGCTTGATAGGAATGAAATTGACAACTATCTTATGGAACGGAAAATTCGCCCTTGGATAAATAAGAAGATCATTGAATATATAGGGGAACCCGAGCCAACACTAGTTGATTTTATATGTTCCAAAGTTTTAGCTGGTAGTTCACCTCAAAGTATTCTAGACGATGTTCAAATGGTAAGAGTTACACAACTTTGAATTATTAAAAACGTTCTTCGTAAATTATTACTCATATTCTTTTATAAGGTACTTGATGAAGAAGCCGAAGTTTTTGTTGTGAAAATGTGGAGACTACTCATCTACGAAGTGGATGCTAAAAAGATTGGTTTAGGTAAATAATTTTACAATTTTATGCAATTCCCTTTTTTGTGTGTTTTAACAAAATTACATATTTGAAAATAATAGTTCATAGTAACATATAATGAAAATGAAATTATGAAAAGCAATTATTATTATTACAATATGACGTACAGTCAAATAAAACCACTTAATACATCTGTCTGTCAGTCTATCAGAACCAACAATCGAAAGACGACCGACCGACCGATAGATACTAAACAGATTAAAATCCAATTTTTGTATGCTGTAGATACTGCAGCAGCTGCATAGCATAATAAACAAATAATCAACATTTTACTTAATAAATCTCTAAAGATTTCCACTATTTAAATGAACAGCACCATTGTACGGTAAGACTAATTCATTACTGTTTCAAAGATGAGATCAACACATGTTGTATTAGATTTTCGTTAATTTATTAATTTTATTAATATTACTATTTTTTTTCAAACATTTTAACTAATTGCTGGCACACAAATTCTAATATACTGTATATATCTACTAGAAATAATAATTCGAAATATGAAACAAAATGAAGATAGAAAAAAAATAAAGATTGAGAACGGACAAAATCAAATATAACATAAATATATTTATTTAGAATTTATATTACATGCACAAACCAAATACAAATATGAATTAGGAAATTGACAGATATGATTGAAAAAAATATATATATTAAAAAATGTGTGAAAACTATTGACATATTGTATATCCACATATTTTCCATTCATTTGTAGCATTATCATTTAGTTGCACAGTGTTGTCGTTATTTAGGATATCGAAATGATGCGATGATACAATCTAAAAAAGCAGTAAATAAATATAATTATTAGCATATTTAATTCCGATTTGATAATCTAAGTGATCGAGAGTGTTTTTAATGCAGAAAGACATAATATATATTGCATATCGCAGGGAAAAATCAACATCGGTTTGAGCTATTTAACTTACTGAGCCGAGCATTACAGCTGTTTTCAAAACACACTCATATCTCAAAGCAAATCAAAACTATTAAGTTAAGTATTTCCTAAAATCTATTTTTGTCTTTTAAAAGGAAAATTCAGAATTCTTTATTGCATCTAATCAGCCTATATCGATTTTCCCTTCTTAGATATCAAATATGTTGCATTGGTGCACTGATTTGTAAAAAATAAAAGAAATCACTTGCCTTTTCTGCAATGCTTCTAAAAACATCCGCAACGAATTTATCATGTTTTGCAGAAGTTTCCAAAAACAAAGAACGATGTTTACGTGCAAATTTTAATCCTTCTTCACGACTGATAACGCGCTCATTATCTATTTTATTCCCAACAACAATAGTTGCGATATTTGGATTATCACTATAGTTTTCTAGTTCCGTAAACCACGCTTCCAATTTAGCGAATGATTCACGACTGCTGACGTCATAAACTAAGATAGCTCCTAATGCTTTTCTGTAAAAGCTGGGTGTAAGACTGCGAAATCTTTCTGCCCCGGCTGTGTCCCATACTGCTAGTTTGTACTCAACGCCATCAATTTCCATTACTTTACTCTTAAAGTCCAAGCCAATAGTGACATCGTAGTTTTCATCGAATCTATCTTCTACGAAACGACGTGCAAGGCTAATATTTATATGAGGATGTAAATTCAATGCAGATACATACAGTCTAAATTATTTGATATGCAGTTTTATTTATATCTTACTTACCTGGACTTCCCAACGCCGCTCTCGCCAATTATTAAAAGTTTTATGGCTTTATCGCTAAGTATATTGTCCCCCTGCATTTTTAACTTCAGTATTTATTTCTTAAAATTTTTTATAAATTCTTAGCACAATATTGTAAGCAATAAAAATGTATTTATATTTATGGCAGATGTTATTTTAACTCGAGGCGTATTTACCTGTGGTATTTACTTTGTCATAGAACATACAATAAGGAAAGGTAGATCTATGAGAACAGCAAATCATATTTTGTTGTATTTGCTTTGGTTACTTAACTATCAAAATACATATTTTAGTAACGTCAAACTCCATATAAAAACAATCCAAGCAAGATGCAAATCTGCACACTTTTTTTTAGCATTTATCCAGTTTAAATACTAGTGATGACATTACCAGCGCAACTTATAACACAAAAACATTGTGTTAGTTAAGTCAACGAATACATCAAAAATTTTTTCAATAAATATCAACTTGTATAAATTCTTTAGTTTTTAAGTGACATAATACTTTTGAATAGACTACTTGAAAATATTCTGTCTTGTTGGATATAAACTAAAATTATAAAATATGTCCACGTATAACAAATAGACAGTAACGATGTTTGTTCATATATAAAACTGACACCGTGTAGAGGAACATATGTCATCAGTCGTAGTAATGCCTCCTATTTATTTCCACTGGACTACCCTGTTCATAAAGTAGATACTGCAGTGTCATGTCTTGATAGTACAGGGCTTCATACTAGTTTTGGGAGTTTCAGACAAACTGATTTCTACGTTCGATTGGTAAACTATGCTCGAAATGCAAGGCGAAGAAACATTTAAAATCTATACAACAAAATTAAATATGTTAAAAACTCGGTAATGAATCATATATTATTCCCAATTCTATGGGAAATGAAAACTATTATTTGCTTACAGTCTTCTGTCCTACTATATAATATATATATTTTTTTTAAAAGATTTTCCTGTGTGACCAAATATGTAATTTTAAAAGAACTTTAAGAAAATTAATGAAATATTCGGAATGAGGCGTAAAAGAAAAAGTTGGCATCGCTGCATATATGTATACTACCACCAGCATCGACTTGAAATATATTTACCACCACTAAACGTTAAAGTAAATAATACAACAAATTTAAAAATAAAATCCACATTGAAATGACGAAAAATACATGCAACGAAATCATGTCGCTGGAGTATACAAAGCAGCACTAAAAACACTACCAAGGAATAATGTTAAGTCAAACAACAAACTTTAGTGATACGCTAGTCTCACATTAACAGTCGCCAAGTAACGATCGATTAACAGTGCTCTGATCGGACGAAGTTGTCCAAGTAGTGTTTCGATTGCAATTTACATTATTGTTGTATTTTGTTTTAGTCGTTTTGTAGGCTAGTTGAGAATAATAATTGATCTGAGTTAACGAATAAGAATACACAGAGAGAAACAAGAAAAATAATATAAATAATCAAATCTTAAGAAAAAAGTGTAAGAAAAGTAGCAAAGAAAAACACGTTTAAAATAAAGAGAGCAATAAAACACAAAGAACTACTGGCAAATACACATTTAACATACAATCTATATGCGACTGTGTACGTGCATATAGAACGAACCTATTCAATTTCAAGCAAATAAATTGAAAAAAAAAACTGTGGAGAAGGAACATAAACGAAAAGCATAATAAAAATAATAAAGCAACCAAGTTTTATTCTTCTCAAGAATCAAAATAACAATCAGCAAAAAAAAATAAATACAAGTATTTTGATATGTGTATACATTTTAATATATTTTGAGACTTATATTTTATTCGTTGTTGATTCCTTTTTCTACTACTTCTTTGTTGCCTGTTTCGTCTATATAATTTAAAACATCGTATTAACGTCTCGTCGGTATTACTGCAGCTCCTACATTAATAGTGTGTGAATTGTGATCGCTGTGGTAATAACTGAAAAGTCTTATTTTTCGTGCGAAACTAAAAAGAAAAACACGCGTAATTGATGAACATTGATGATTGGTTTGAAATGACCGTAGGTACAAATTGACTGAGTTTATTAAATTGCCTACCGCTCAAGCAAATCAATGGAAATTAACTTGTTGATAAGAAATCCACATACATACATATGTGTATATTATGTATCAGTTGTCGCTCCTGTAGCATCGCCAAGTCAATGAATACACAAAAAAATAGTTGCAATTGAGGACAATAGTTTATAAATGTGCATATACATACATATATGTATCTATTTAAATATAATATAGGCAAGTACCGTACATGGTTTCATACGTAGATGTTGAAAAAAGTGCCAATTTCAAAGAAGACATATTTGACTAACTTAATAGCGGCTATTGATTATTGTAAATATTGATTAAAACTTACCCGTTGCAATTCTTTACCTTTGCAGTAATATAACACAAAATGTCTGCAGCAATTGCACAAAATAATACCAATAACAACAAAATCGCTGCTACAAATTCCTCAAGAGCCATTTACTTTGACTGCGGTGACATTTTTATCAAGGTAAGTTAATTTTCAAATTGTAAGAGTAGTTGTTACTTATAATCAATGCCCACATAAGGATCTACATATACCATATATATATATATATATATATATATATATATATATATATATATATCGCTCATGTACTTCTAGAACATCATACAAATTACATTTTCAGAGCTAATAATGCGGACTTAATCTGCACATCGTTTTTCTTTAGTCCTGACAGAAAAATTAGGCTTTAGATGTAGATGTCCATGAAGCTGTCAGTAAATTTAAAAGCAGTTTATTCAAAAGTAGTTTATTTTGTTTTGAGTTACGACACTATTGAATTAAATAAGGGATGTGTATATTAAATTGAATGTCAAAAGGAAAAAAATATATAAATAACGGTAATGAAGATTTCTACATATATTATATCAAATATAAGAGACAGATTTACTACTTGGAAGCAAAACCTTTTGCTTTTATCGCTGCATCTGAACGTCAGAGAATCGACTTCACGAGATTGGAACGAAATTCCGGAGTTATGATGTTCCACTCACGTCTTATTCCCAGTGTTAACTTTGGATTTATAAAGCTTACGGGCCAGTTCTTCCCAAACATGTGTTTGCAGTAATTTTGGAACATTGGGAACGAGGCACATTTTTGCAAATTGTGAAGTGCGTTTCGGATCGTTACCCCGATAGAAAGCAAATATGTCTTGTTTTTTGGTTTACGACAAACGTACTGCTTTCCATCTGATCCATGCAGGTTAAATTTACTGTCATCATTAAAGAGTACCTATAAAAGGTTGAAAATAATCAGTTAAAGAAGTTTTTGGGTAAAATCAGAAATCTGAACCACTTAACAAGTAGTCAAAAGTCAATATTTGCATGGCGGGATTATGTAATGTTTGGCCTGTAAATTACAGCTAATGAATTATTTTTATGTTGTTCTGAAATTTAATATAATTTTGCAATAATATCTCTATTAAGTAAATCAAAATTTATAATCAAAAGTTTCGGGTTGTGTTGTTTGAGCATTTAATTATAATTTGTGCAACTTTATTCTCTTTTACATTTTATGAAATAATTTTATTTTTATGTAGAGTACAAACAACAATTTCATAAGTTTTGTAAAATTTTTAAGCATGCAATCGATAATATACGAGTACATACATAAGTAGCTCAGTTTTCGAATTTCATTAATATATTTTTCAAAATATATTACATGTATACATATGTATGTAATACATACATGTATACATATGTATGTAATAAATTAATTTCTGCTTAGAATTTTTAAAACATTGTTGGTTCATTAATGTGAACCCATGCAGTATAACTTATTCGATTTCAAATTAATTAAATTTTTTTGTAATGCTCTCATACAAGCTTGTTTTCAGCTTTGACTGTATTAGCTTTTAGTGACTTGTTGTTCATTCTTGTTGTTGGGAAGCTTTATTTAAGCTTATCAGAATTAGCACAATTTGTGTGTTAATCTCTTCTCGAAGCAGGTTATATTGTTATTTCTTGTTAGAATATTATTATTATTTATTTATTTATACTCGTAATACGAACATACATACATTTGTATATATGCATGTATGTTTGTTCGTATATGTGGTCGTGTGGCCGTTTGGTGTATTTGTTTCTTTATTAATCAATTCTGTATCACTCAGTTCCGGGTTAGTTTTAAGAATTTCGTAAGTTGTGATTTAAAATGAATAATAATAACACAATAAAGCAAACAAACATATTTGAAATGACGAGCAATAAATAAGAAAAGCAGCATACGTACACGTACAATATCAATTTACATATGTTCTCTGTTTTTTTTTTTTTTTTTTAATTTTGGTATTCCTTAACCCTTAAAGTGCATGTGCCATCATTCTCTTTACCCATTTAGTGTGCTTGTTTGAACGAAAGGAGCCACAAACACGAAACATTAATTTAAATCGTTTTTAAAACGAAGGAACAAAGAATTTAGTTTAGTTTGTATTTTATTAAACCAATGAACAAAAAAAGAGTCCAATCCAAAAAGACCATACGAAACAAAAGGCTAAACATCCTTAACTCTGTGTACAATGGCGTAGGAACGGACTATTCTATCAACATTCATATATAAGGGGCTATAAAATTGAATGAATGTGTAAACAAATGTCGTGGTTTAAACGAGGCTATAATGTTTGAAAAGACTGAACGCGTTGCTTTTCGATTGAATTGAAAATATTTTTTCACCATATTTAAGCTAAGAACTTAGTTAACTACTAATGTTGAGCATGTCTGCGTAAATTAAATCTTGAACCATATGTGAATCATTAATATTGGTAGACGATAAGATACTGAAAAGTGTACCACAAATAATGCGTAGCATATTTATATCTTTCATAATAAGATGAAAAACGTTTCATACACAGACACAATTATTTTTAAATTTGTTTTTAATAGTGTTTTTAATAGTTTTTGATAAATTTCTTTTCATAGCACTATTATACTGCTTATACCTTATCCTTTATTATGGCTTTTATAACACGTTAATAAAACACATTTCGTACAATAATTTGTTTTATCAGCCTTTCATGAATAAGTTTTTTAGTAGCATCTTCTGTGCCCACTTCTTCATTGTATTGCTTTGCACTTTTAGGGCAATATTCTCTAGGGATTGTACTTAAATATTTATTTTCTAAACCTTTTACAAGAAAAAATATGAAGCAAATATTAAACAAATTACGTCTTAAATGTGACTTTTATATAAACCGGTTTTACAAACTGTTGCACATATATGCGGGTATGCAGTGCGTTTTTCAAAACCTTGTTTGTTGTTACTTTAAGGTAAAATGATAAGGTTTCCATAAAATATTTGTTCAAAAACAAACGGAACGCCAAAAAGTTGGCTGCACTGCATATATCAATTGTTCGATCAAATTAGCACAGTAGACACACTTTCATTTTTCGCCTTTCAATAAACGTTCAATTTACAAAGCACTCAGATTTTTTACCAACACAATTACAATTTTTCATACTTTACATATTTCTACGATTACCAAATCTTAATGCTATCCATTTTATTGCATTTCCGTCAACTGGTATTATTACAAGATCCTACTCCATTTCCTCTTACAATTTCTCTTGTATTTAATGATATATGTATGTATGAGCATTTAATTTTATTGAATCAATCACATATTGTCTAATACATTTGTTACTTAATTTTATTTTTGATCCTTATGGTAGATTGGTAGATGGCACCCTCTACAGCGAAGAGCATTGCAGTGATGCGGAGTGCTATGGGATTTCCTTTTTGTAAAAAATGTAAAGTACAAATTGACGTTTAGGAATTTAACCTATCCTCGAAAGAACTCAAGGGAAATACCTTGTTTTAATTCTGTTGTTTTTGGTACAGCACGATTTGTCATGCTTCCGACCGGGCATTTAATTTAAAGTCCTCCAAATCCACTGCATACAACGCTGTTAAATAAAATTTAGTCGCACAAAAATGATACAAAAACAGTATGATAATTTTTAAAAAGATCCTTTTCGATCACATGTTCCTGAACGTTAAAACCAGATTTAAACTTTACAATTTTTTTACAACTGAAGCAAACAAAAATAACTTTATTATTGACAAGCTTAAACTGCAACATTTTTGTTGTTTGTATTAGACTAGTTTTGCTTATCCTGTAAATATTTTCAATGCAAATTGTATATATATATATATATATATATATATATATATATATATACATACATACATATGACTATATGTATACATATATTGTACATATGTACATACGTGTGTATGTGTGTAACTTGCATTTATTTTGTAACCAATTTGAATGCATATGTTTCAGAAACAGGTTTATTGTTATTTTAATTCAATTCAAACACTTGCAGTAAAATCTAAAATTTCATAACTCCTAAAAGCTGTGTAGGAGGGGCTGGGGTAACTATGAGATTTAAGGCAGGTAATAGGAAATTAACATACAAAAAAAATTCGCAAAAATCGAGTTTTTCTTTATTTGCAAATATATATTTGAATCTTAAAAAATATAATTTGTTTTGTGGTTTTAACCACCTATTTCTCGTACTCCTATTACTTTTTTTTTTAATTTCAATTTACGTAACACAACGGCTGTTTGTTGCTGACCCATTGGACCATTTTACTTTCAACATATTTTTGTTGCTTTTATCTGGCTTTGTTTTTGTTTAAATACAATGAAAAACAATAGTTAGTGTAAACTTTAACAATATAATATGTCTTGTATGTTTGTTTCTTTATATGCGGATATGATGAAGACATCTTTTCATCTAGCCATGCCGTTGTATCCATCAATACATATATACATCCAAATTTATATACATTGATACTTACATATATAGAGACGTATATAAATTTACAATATTTTTGTTGCATTTTGTTTTGTTAGATAAGTAATTTTTTATATTACTTTTATTTCTTGGTTGGTTGGATGGATGGTTGGGTTGTTGCATGATCGTTGGCTTGGTTGGTTGTTGTTTTATTATTGTTTCATTTTCATACATGGGAAGAAAGGAAAAAACAACAACAAGAGAGCAAAAAATTTGACTTTTATTTAACAAAAGGTCAGCAGAAAATTATCATCAAGTTGAAAGAAACCCAACCATTAGTGCTTATGGTATTTTATTTAATGTTTTATTAGATATTTTACACACACCTGGGGTTGCCATCCGTCCACTGTTCCAGCGACACCGTTTATATTTAAGACATCCGGGGCAGTCCTACTTCTTTGTCAGCAAGTGTCCGATGTTGTGTCATTTTAAAACTTTTTTTACTTCAGCCAGACAAGTCGTGAGAGACATTTGAGCGATAATACTTTCCACGTAAAATGTCAAACATAGGTCTAAATAAATTTCGATGGTGTGAAATATCCCTTACATGAGACCAATGATTTTACTTAGTAGTAAGTAAATGGAAAAAAATGCAGATAAAATCAATTTTTAAATTTTCAATCTTCCATTCCTGACTTGAACTTAATATCTCAGCTCATACATGTCGGTGTATGTATGTGAGTTTTTTTTTAGTTCTGTAAATTTATAATTTTTATGCATATTGTTAATGTGTGTGTAAATAAGTTTTGCTGCTGATTGTTCTTTGTATTTATTGCAATTTCATCAAAACTCTCTAGTTTTCAGAAATACAAAACTAAAAATATAAATTCCATTTCCTGCCACTGCGATAGCGAAATCCAAACATATTGAAAGCCTTTATTTTTTGCTTCTACTGCAAGTAATATTTATTCTTTTTTATTTTATTGAGCTCTGTTGTATTTCTCAAGTCATTTAATTTTTAAATTGTCGTAGGCAGCGTGACCGTTTAACAATTTTAAGAAAGTTGATATAAAAATGAAATTCATGCAAAAACGGTGATCCGTTTTAAATACAAAATAGTTCAACATGTTGCTTTCAGTGTAAAGGTCTTTTTTTTACAAAAAATATTATAACATATAAGCCTTCAAAATTTTTACTAAAATAGAAAACTTTAAAATTGTTTTGCGGTCCGAAGTGCAGCAAATTTAGAATGCGCGTGTCGAAAAACATATCTATATGTAGTCATGTCTATAGGGACAAGCTCACAACGGTGAACACACTAGAAGCCATTATTGAAGATTTTATTCTTGACATACCGGCCGATATTTTGGAGAGAGTATGCCGAAATTGGACCCAGCGTGTGCGCCATTCAATGCGTAGCTCCGGTCAATATTTAAATAAAATTTAAACATTGAATTGTATAGATCGTTCTATTGAATCAAATAAAAATTCCATTCCTTTCTATAAACTTTGAGTTTATCTAATCGAATATCCGACTGATATGCCTGAATATCCGATATTCATGGCCTGTCGTATTCTCACTACGGTTACACTGGTTACAGCTATCGGAATCACAAGTCAATATTAAACCGCGTCTCGAGCTTCATTTTTTTTTCTTTCTGAGTTTTTGTCGCCATTGTCAGCGACTAAACGAATAAAAAAAAATAAACATAAAGATGGAGAGAAAAGTTGGGGTATGAATGATTAACTGCAAACTATTTGTACTTGCTGACTTTGTCTTTTTCATATTAAATACAAAGTAGAAAAATATACATTCATGCCTCCATACATATAAAATAAAATAAGAATAATAAAAACAATATGAAATTTAATAAATATACAGCAATTGTTATTATCGCTGTTTGCATTGTTGTTGCTTCTATTGTTATTTTATTGTATTTAAAGTCGTTCGATCACTTGTTTAACCACTTTGGGTTTTTTTCCCCAAAACCGTTTCTGTTCTTAAGTGTCAAATATGGCCAGACTACTTCGTTTTTATAATAAAAAATCGCTAAATAAATGACACGCAAAATGATTTATATTTCAAATTGGTACATTTTTTTGAAATTTTCGTTCAAACCTCTTTAATTTTAATATCGTGCTGATTTTGTTTTTTCTCAAAATGTTACTAAAAATTCAAATTCTATTGAGGGGTTTTAGCTAGTTCCTATGTGCATTTCGCTGGGGCTAATGTAAATCATCAATTGATTGATCACTTTAAATTTTTTAATAACATTTTGGGAAAAGAGAATCAGCACGAAATTAAAGAGGTAAAAAGATTTGTTTTCTAATTATTCTTAATAAAAAAGTCGTTAGAAAGCACACTTTATACGAGAAAGCCGGCTTTAAGGCATACATTATGCGGCAAGTGATTTGAAGTCCAAAAATAAATGTTTTCTATTTCAATTCGCAGGCAAAGATTGAAGTGAACGTATGCATATTGAAATTAATTAAATTCCAATAGTAAAAACGAAAGGGTTCAATAATATACAATTTACAAAAACATTTATTGTCTTTGAAAGAATCAAGGACTGTAATGGTTAATATGTGTTATTTGAAAAACTACATTTTAATATTTATATTCTGAGCTTTATCGCTTGAACAATCACAGTTATTGCATGATTTTTATTTATTAATCAGAAAATAAAAATTATTTTCTTATTTTTATTTAACCCAATTTCGTTATACATATATGTATGTATGTATATATGTATATTTACTCCTCAGAAAATAAAACTTTATTTCTTTAGTTATATATTCCTTAGAAAATATGTTATTTACTTTTCAGAAAACAAGAATTATGCCTTGATTTTAGAAAATAAAAAAATATTTTTTTCGTAGTCTTATTCATCTTATTCATCTTGATTTTTATATATCTGTTTCACAAAAAAAAATTTCGTTTTAATATTATTTTTACTGAATAAAACATAAAATAATAAAAAAATAATGCTTTTGCACGGAGTCTGACGGTAAAGTTTATCTTAAGGCCGTGAATATTATAGCGCAGAAAATGCTCTTTCTACAGAGAAATGTGTAATACCCTAGAGGAAACAGTTAATATAAAAGATGATTGTAGTCTTTACCTACAATCCTAACGATAGAATTACTTCCAGATTAGATATAATATCTTGTTAACACGGACAGTATAACAAAAATCAGAGCATAATTGTTAAACAGCCCTTTCAGTCGATTTGTTTTTAGTATAAATGTGGAAAATAATCGTTATTTCCGTCCCCTGAAAAGAATATATGTTTTTGATAAGTTTTAATAAAAGATTTTCTTTCTGAATACCCTGCAGAAATAGAGACTAATCCTTCACGTTTGTAAAGAGTACTCCACAAAGGACCAGAACTAGTCCAAAAATAATTCAAAGATATGGGAAAAACATGCTCAATTCCACATTGCAATGTCCTAAGAGAGGACCATGTAATTAAAAAAAAAACATTACATCAGAGTAATTCTAAAACTAGTCCAAGTAACTACTCCACACATTATTAACACAGGGCTAGTCTTGAAATTACTTCATGTTACTTACTCAATGGATTACCACAGAGAACTAGTTTGGAAACCATTTTATACCATTACCCCGTGGAATATAAACAAATATAGTTTTATATTTTTTAATCATGTGTTGCTAGTATTGGCAAATATCTTTTTTTAGTCATCATGGTCCATGTTTGCATTACATCGGACAATGTTGTAACTGCTCTTTTTTACTTAAAACTGATTATGTACTTCAATAACTTCTGCAGGATATTTCTGGAAAAATAAGATTCTGGCAAAAAGGAGGGTGTTTACAAAATTTAGCCATTTCTAAGAAAATGTCTAAAAACTATTTTTTTGCAAAGAAATTTTCTATTTCAGCTTTTATTTTATAAAATGAAAACTATGCTTCTATACTTTTAAAAATTATTTATTTTGGAAGATACTGCCAAAACTGAGGGTGCTAACGAAAGTTTTGCCATTTTGAAATCAAATTTTTAAAAAGACTATATTTTTTTAACACAAACGTTGCAGCTATAGTCCCCGCTTTATTGGCAATGAGGGAGGGCTTGTAGGTATGTCAATTTGTTTCAAATTTTAAAATTAAATCTATTGAGAGACTTTATAGCATATGAAACCTAAATTCTCTTAAAAGCTAGCATAATATTAATTGGCTTGTAGTTTTAAGACCTTCAATATCAATAATTTCCAGCAGAAATAAATTTGTTGATTCATTTCACACATACTCACATGCCTATTGGAAAACTTTATGGTGTTAATATTGGTGTATATATATATTTCGTTTAAGCAAGTTTTAGTTTTGCTCCTCCTGTAAACTTTGATGCATGAGGACTTTGGCATTTTATGTGACGATATATATTTGCGTTTATTGAAACAATTATGTTTTCATTTATTGTACTAAGTATTTGATTGTTTTCACATTACAATTTGTATAGAAATTATAATTAAAATAAAATCATTGCCATTTATTTACATGTACATAGTAAAATATATACTTTTATATACGAGTACATTTTTATTATTATCATTTCATCTCAAGCCAATCAATGAAAATTCAATGCTATAAAACAAATCCCATGTATGAATGAACCATAGAAAATATTATACATCAAAATATGGCCAGACTGGAAAGCATTAAAATAACAGCTACATTTTTTGTTATAATGATTTAATTCCAAATAAAAGGATCCTCGTCATCTTAGCGTCTTTAAGGCTTGATTAAGAACTATTTAACAGTCGAAAATGCATACTTTTCCAATTCTATGCGCATTTCCCCGGGTACTAATTCAAATCATTAGGGAATATTTTCCTTAACCAAAGGTTTTTTTTGTAAATTTTTTTATTGCAGATATATGTAATTGTACTTTGCTTTGGTAAAATTTCAGACTCAAGAGTGGAATATTATTTGATACAATTTACGAACTTGAACAGGTGCCATTTTTTATGGAATACCCTTACTGTTATTATTTTGACCGATTTCTAGGCAAACTTCTTAACTTGGTAATATATTTTTTACTTTTTCAATAAAAAAAAAGAAACGTAATAGAAATATGATCTCTCCGATATCTGAAATGTTGTATAAAATATCAAGAACTTTGTCCACTTTTTAATCTCAATACGTTTAGTGACCGAACATTTTGAACAGCAACTTGGCCTAATTTAATATTTTTATTTTTAGTGTTTTTGAGCTGATTTACATCACTGGGCAACGCTTGCCGTAGGTTTCAAATGGCAGGGACTACGAAAACTTCCCTAATGCCTTTTTTAGATTCGGAAGTACATTATTAGTGAAATTAGTAAATATTTTCAAATTTTTTCCAACTGATGATATTGTCAACTATTGTGTAATAACTTCACTTAAGCTTTTACAACACTGAAGCAATAAATAGTTTCGTAGATAACGAATGCGAGAATTATGTGCATTTCTATTTAACCCACAGTTCAGTATTATTAATTGTAATAAAAATGTAAATACATACGTACATATGCATGTATGTGCATGCATCACTTTATTTTCTTTATGATATAAAATAGTTGTTTTATTTTGTACTATTCACGCGAAATTTATTGTAAATCGATAAATATTAATATTGAACTCTGGCATCACTTGGACGGCAGGCATGCATATTTGTTTTCTTATGTTCTCTTATAGAGTTTTTAATAAAAACAACCATCCAGTAAAAATATATATATATATTTTTATTAAAAAAAATCGTTGTGCTCTCTTAAGTAAATTTTCGTGTTGGAATCACATTGTTATGGCTGCTATTGTGCCGTAGTTGTATGTATATAATATTCGTGTTGTAATCAGCATTTTATATTTTTATTGCCCGGTTCTATAAAACACATGAACGGATGGTTGATGGTGTTGGCTATTTATGTCAGTGTTGGAAATCATGTCTGTTTATTAGTAGTTTAAAGTTTGAACGTTTTGAAATATGTATGTTACCGCAATCAATGTAATCTTTATTAAATCTTTTTACTTTTTTGTTAAAACAAAAAAGAAAAAATAATATTATTAGAAGAGAGAAGCTCTCACAAAATCTAAAATAATTACAATTGATGGAGAGAGTTACGAACGGCTTGCCCCACGAAAACTGAAATTATTAGCGAAAAACAATTTGGATCACGCTAGCAATGTATTACATATTAATTAATTATTTATAAGAAAAACAATTACTACAAAACAAAAACAAACAAAAATCGGCATTTTTAGGTTTTCCCACATGTTATTTTGATTAGTGACTAGATCAGTTTCGGTAACGTGCCGTCTTCAAAATTTTATTTCTGAACACTGAAGATGGATGGCATATTGCTCAAACCGGTCTGCTTCCAATAAAACAATTTACACGCGTTAGTAAAAGATCGAGGAGGAAGAGGGGCGAATTCCCCCATATCACTGGCGACTAACACCGTCATTACTAAAAGAGCAGGATACAGAACCCTCCTTCTATAACAAAAATTCACCGGCGAAGTAAAAACAGCTACAACAAAATTTTCTACCTTCTAATTTGTCTTCTTAAACTATCATCTCCTTTCTGATGCAGTGTATTGCATAATTTGGGGTCATCCACTGCGTGCTAGTCCAAGAGGAAAAAAGGCCTGAGATACCACCGATACGTTGAATTTATCATATAATTAGTAAGTTTAAAAGTCTGGTTAGTAGAAAGGTATCACCTTCGCGGGAGAACAGCTGGAAAAATCTGTAACATAAGTAATTCTTGTTGCTGTTTGTTAAAATCGTACAAACAGCGGTTTCGTATTCTACGAGTGCTACTCAAAGCTGAACGATATGTCTAACGTTTTCGTATATTTTGTTATATTCCTAACATGATAGCACTATGCGATGCAATAAAATGTCAAAACTCTTATCTTAAGTACGCCCCTTTCCCTAGTATATGACTATACTCTTTTTATATTTTAGTAAATACAAAATTTAGAAATTTGCTTTTTATTTAAAATTTTAACCTATAGTTTGTCTGTTTTTAGTTTAGGTCGAATCAAGGGCTATAACTTTATATGCTGTAGCCTTCCTTGTTCTTTCAGATTAGTGCCATCACTACAAATTTTTATAGATGTTGAATGGTTACTTTATAACTCGTCAAGAGACAATTTGAAAAATAATGCATAAACGTGGCAAAGCTTAACACCTTTGCAAATTGTGTCGTTAATTAGAAATTGTTTTTGTGAGTTACAATTTTCAAAGTAATATTATGTACGTGTGTTATAAATTAAATAACAGATTCACTAAATATTTATCATCTTAGTTTTCCAACCCTGACTTGTGCAGTGTTTGGATATACGATAAGTAAATATATTATTTTATGGTTGGATTTGA
Organism: Linnaemya vulpina; assembly: GCA_963675445.1. Classification (NCBI taxonomy): domain Eukaryota; kingdom Metazoa; phylum Arthropoda; class Insecta; order Diptera; family Tachinidae; genus Linnaemya; species Linnaemya vulpina. The sequence continues at coordinate 62,016,442 of OY776280.1, read as the reverse complement.
AAATTTACTTGCCTGACTCCTGCTTGTTTTTCATTTTATAGCTGCAAGAAAGATTCAAATGTCTGACTTGCCTGCCGCCTTCCTTTTTGTTTGCTTGCTGTTAATACGATATTTTTGTCTGTTTTATTTATTCTTTTATATAAATGCATTTGAATGTACATAAATAATATGTGTGTATGTGTAAGTGTTTGTTTGGCTGAGTGTGTGTATGTAGTTTTTAGTTCATTGGATCTTTTGCGAATTATTTGTCCCCTGGCCTACAGTCAGTCGTAATGTCTACTGTATTTGGCTGACTGACTACAACAAACCATTTGTTATACACTGCACATACATGCGGGCAATTAAGCGTGTATTAATTTAAAGAATCGAGCTGGCTCCCTGAAAACATTGTATAAATTGAAATTATCTATGGGTTAGAGTCTGATCTGATCCATGAACATGGTAGAGATAAAAGAAATAAAAAGAAGTGCAGTAACTTATTGCGTACATACATACATAATTTTGTGCATAAGTACTATCTACGTAAATACATATGGTGTACGTTTGTACGTACAGTGTGCGATATGTATTAACATACGTTCGATTGATCCGGTGTTGTGTAAAACGTTAAAATTTGTCGTTCATATAAAAAAAAATATTCCCAAATTAAACAAATACAAAAATGTAACGTTCTTCAAGTCGAGATATTGCCCCGAGGACGAAAAAAGGATAAAGGGCGTCGCTGCTTCATTTACGTGCCCATAGCCCTTTTATGGATTATGCTGGACAGCAGTCATCTCCATAATAAGAGAGAATCAGCAAATGCTTAGCTTGCTTCTTCATGTGTAAGACAAGCCAAGGCGTAACTCTTTAGCTTTTTACTAGTAATTTTGGGTTAAATTATCATTTGTGGATGGAGGAGAAAGTTGAGACTATGGTACATATTCTTTGGGAATGTACTGCCTTCCGATCTTGTGGGAGTGGAGTGCTTTATTCTGAAATATTTTTATCGGAGGACAACAGACGGACGTCTCCTATGTCGGCACTGGTACTCGTTAGGAGTATCATTTAATACTTCGATTAAGACATGATCTATGGAACATTCTATTTTTTTTATCTATGCATCTGTCTTTGAAACCGAGGCAGTATTCGTTATAAGGGAAATCCATGCATGTAGTACGTATTCCGAAATTGCGTTGCACGGATAGTGTAGCCATCAGATTCCGCAAGTCTATCTTTGGACAGATTAATATTTGCTTAGCGTTATTTGGACTGACGTGAGACCAAAAGTTTTTGGCTTAATTGTTTACCTATTGAATCTTAAAAAAAGTATATTTCAGATTGACCTCGTATAAAATTTATACCCAATTTAATATGTTTGTACAATTCGTACAACATTTCATAAATGTTTTTTGATAAGTTTCTGCATTCGTATGCAGTAAGAAGAAAGAAGGAGGCTCTGCCATCAATAACAATATCTAAAAGATACTCTATTGTAACCACCAAACACACATCCATACATAAATGCATACGTATGTGGGTATGCACACATTCAAATGGTCTCATCATACACTCCAACATGGAGTATTAGATAATAACGCACATTGTTTGAATTTCCTCCATTCACTATCATTTTCAAAACAATTTCAAATTGTTTTCATTATACATTTGTTTTTATCCATGTTGTGTGCTGTTTAGTGCCGTGATTTCTTTCGTTTTCTTCAAATCATATTGATGGAGTTGTGTGCCTTGTTATTGTTGTGAAGTTGGTAATTTATTTGACTTTTCATTTATATTTTTTCTTTTTGCCTTTTACTATCACAAAAGTGAATAACTTTTCCTTTAAGAGAGTGAGACACAAAAGAAAAAAATGGATATGTACCAATTACTCGTATTAGCATGGGGAACTTTTAAATGATTCACTTAAAAATATAAAAAATTTATATGGAAACGTGTATAAAAATGGTATATGTAGGAGCGTAAATACAATAATTGTTGCATATTTGCGTATCTACTCCTTTGAACATATAAAATGTGTTTTTTAGATGTGAACATGCTTATTGGGAGCAAAGTTCAATCCTTTACCTCGGTCGAAAGATCTAAGCAAATGAATTGTCAGTTTTTTATAATCCTGATGCTCATTTGATGAATAAGAACGACTGACTCTACTGTGATTTGTATACAATAAAAAGTCCCTTTTATGGGCTGATATTAGATCGAAATACGATTTGAATAAAATGTATATACGGTGGAGTTAACGATTATATGCTTCCTGAAAGAGTAAATAAAAGCAGCTTTTGTATTCCATTAGAAGTAGAAAACTATTTTAATTTAAAACAAAACGAAAACGAAATTTTCTTGAACAGAAAGTTTTATGAAAGCAAAAATAATAGAAATTGCATACTACTGAATTAAATCTAGCCTTTGCTGCAATAGGGTCGTAACACAATATATATATATATATATATATATATATATATATATATATATATATATACTTATATTTATGAAATACGATTGACCCTCAAGGTCATCCCTGTAACTTCCCGCTAATTTTAACCGCAAAACTATTGTAACCTAGTTTTCGTGATATTTTGCGCGTTTAAGCTCTTCGAAGCAAAACAATATTATTTTTATTTTCAAATCAACGGATTCCCACGTGATAAACGGTGATTGATATAGTTTTCGATTACTATAAAAGAATCGAGAACGCTAACTGATTGGATATATAACTTAGGAGTTAAAAAAACACTTTTTGGGAATTTTTTAGTTTACGATATCTCACGAGCGGATTAACCGATTTTCACCCGATTTGCAGTGGCCGACGTGGTTTTTTAATCTTGAGTTGATTAGCTTTTGGAATCAATTGGTAAAAGCTGTTTAAAAGATATTAAAAAAACACCTTAAAAATTTTTATTTCTAAGTTTTTTGTTTTAAGTTCTTGAAATCTACCGGTTCGAATCGGTTCAAATTCACAGGAAATCTAAGTTCAGTATAACCCTTTGGTTGAAATCGGTCAAGCCCAAAGTTATAAGAGGGTCATATACATACAAATACATACGTACAGAATTATGACGGATTCTCAGAATTAGTATGAGAAGCTTCCTGATGAGAAGTCGGAGTAAAACCAATAACTGCCCGATTTTTGAAAAAGTTCAATTTTCGTAGCGGGAAGTGAAAAAAATAAGAAATCCTTTGAAATCGCTGTAGTATTTTCCAAAGATACAAAAATTAAGGCGAGTTTAAAAATGTTCAATAAGTGCACTTTTGTCGAATAGTGCAGGCTATTCCTGATGTAATGCAGGATGTTTTAGGATAAAATTCCCCATTAAATTTTGAAGAATATATATATGGATGTGGCTTTCAAAACTATTTTACTGATCAGTATTGATTGTATGGAGTGTGAATACACTTATTTAATTAATAATTTGTTCATTTTTATTTGTTTGTTTGACTGTTTTACATATGCAATTACTTTCAAATTTTTATCGTTGTGTGTCTCTTGTCACAATGCCGTTGTCATCGTTTAATATACACATGCATACAATGTTCTTACTTATGTATATATGTATATATATATATATATATATATATATATATATACATACATAGTATGCGTATGTAATTCAAATGTTTATATGTATGTACAGAGTTACTGCATTCAGTAATTCAAACCACGTGTTTGCCACATTGTAAAATACGGCGTTGTCGTTGCATTTGAAAAATTCTTTCTTAAAAATCACATGTTTTAACTACTTTAACCATCGTTGGCAGATGAATACAAATTTATTTATATTCAGCATGTTCAAGTTAAAATATACACTAAATTCCATGCTTAAATACATAAAAATGTGTTTATATGCGTATGTACATATATGCATAAGTATGTGTGTGAAAATATTAGGGAAACCAATCAAGATTGATTTTCAAAAATATTGAGAAAGAGGATTTTGGAATTGCCATTTAAGGATCTTCTTTACATCTTCCTTTTTTATTATTTATTGCGGTATCTCGAGATGTAACGTCTTCTGTGCGAGTGAGACGCAAAACTGTTGTAAGAGACAACAAGTGATCTTGGCTGCCAACGAGGCTTGATCTTGACTAATTCAGAGCAGCTCTACGACGGATAACAGCGAATTTCCCCCCCCCCCCCCCTGGGGAATGAAAATATCTTTTAAACAAAAATGTTATTCACAATAGAGGTGACTATTAGCGTTTGACTATTTCAATCTTGCCGTAAACAACATTAAAGTGCATTTACAATTACAAAATATTATAAATACAATTTACGAGCTCTGGTTATACTTGTATAAAAGTCACTTATTATTAAATATATATATATAATGTATATATATATATATATATATATATATATATATATATATATATATATTTTAATGGTGTCAGTTAAGAATTAATTATATATTATGAAATTTAAATCAACTCTTAATTATACACTGCGATAAGAGCTGTTCTATATTTGCCAAGATGTTGGCAGTAGTTTTACCAAAAGTTGTCATAAATGTTTCTTGAAATTTTAGTGGTATTTTCAAATAGATTAGAAGTTTAAAATTTTAAAAATGTTTGTTTCTTTTCCTTTGAAATATATAAGCAATGAAATCCCAAAGAAAACCCGGTTTTATATATTACAAATCCCGGGATTTTCTGTTGGGCCTGCCTAATAAGTATGATTATCTATTTGTGTTTGCATATTTATATGCATATACATACGTATATACATACATAGTATCTTAAGTATATATATGTATATATCTATATATTCTTGATATAGATACTTCACAATAACCCAGCAAACAAAACTCCAAATATTTCCACTAGCATGGTTTTGTCACATGTTTTTAAAATGTGAATCTCTGTTGGCAGCTCTATGGAAATTTAATTGTTATTAAGATTTAAATGAAAGTTCAATTGAGCAAACACAATTGATAAATAGCGATTTGGGTGGATTTTAAAGCGTGTTAATCGGTTCGATACCGTTCTCAGACGGTATCGAAACTATGAAATATAATAAAATTAATTATTTTAAGGGTTATCTGTTAACGAAGCGCTAATTTGTGTACATTTTGAATATATTAAGTTGTTATTATATAAAATAAATAACGAATTTATTACTAAATTTACAATAGAATTTGTCTTTTGAGGGGAGTAAAAATATCATGAGATAAAAATTTTACCTGTCTTCTTTTATTTTTTTTTCACATATAACGAAATAATGCACTTTTTTCTGTTGAATTAGAGCCGGACTTTTTGTGTTGCATTTAGTTTCTGCGACAATGCGAATTTTTCCGATATTTTGACATCGGACAGACTTCTGCCAAATTTCTTTTTGATATAATCGCACGATTTTCAAAGAACAAAACAAATATTGATAGGTGATGTTCAATTGTATATCAAATCCCAGCGTCTGCTGGGAAAAGAGAACATGTTTAACATTTTAAATAGGAAGACAAAAGCAAATAATAAATTGTGTGAGATACTACAACAAAAATAAAAAGTAACGACAAAAATAAAAAAATGTGGCATAAACAAAATTATAAAAAGTGTACACAAAGATTTTGTTTCTTTTTTTATTGATTTTTTTTTTTAATTTGTTTTTCATATTATTTTCACAATGATAACAAACGCATTTGAGGATTTCAAATAATCCTACTATCAATGTAGTGAGTTTTACACTTAAAACAATTACATTGAAGATATATAATTCCACAGGCATGTTGTGTAAGAAATACATACATACATATGTATATATACATGCATATGTAAATAACTAAGTATATGTTGATAAAAACACACAAAAAAGTAACCGTCAGCAGAATCAAGTCAGTCATTGAAGTAATTTTTTTTTTAATTTTTACTTAAGTATTTATAATATATGCTTATGAATATAATTATTTTATTTTGCATAATCTACTCAAAATGGAAAGATAACACAAGAAGTTTAGTATTTCAATAACTATGTTGGTTAATGATGATGAATGGCATTTTCAAATTGTATTTGCTTAACATTTCAAAATTCATGCGTTATAAGTACACAGTTTAAGCGAAAATCAAACATACCGAAACTTTGTTCGGCTAATGCGAAATTAAGTGAATCCTGTTTCTCTTAAACGAATTCAGTATCTTTAAAATTATTCTATACACGACATTAAATTACAACTAAAGCGGATGTGGCTTATCAGAGCGATGCCTGAGAAATTTCGATACAACCAGCCGAAGTTCAATGTCAACGCTGAAAGCAATTAGTTTGGCGGAAAAGTATCACGAATACATTAGAAAATTATAGTTCATGTGTTGTTTATATTCCATCTTTCATAAAATTTGAACTTGTTTGCAAGTGCATAAGAAAATATTGTATTAAACTATAAACGATACAACTGACTTTATGAATGGAATTTATTTTAAATATTTTAATATACACATGTGATTTATAAATATGTAACTTAATTAAACAAAATTTTTGTGTTCGTTAAAGTTTGGTGAAAATATCGAACAGCGAACTTCAGCCGAACATCTTTTTCGCTGAACACGAAAATTTATTTAAAAAATTAAATTTCTTCAATTCATTGCAAAAAGCTTATGTTACACAATTTCTTAACAGCGGTTAGTGCAAAATCGGCAATTCATTATAAGAGAACGAAAGACAACAAAAAGCGGCAACACTTAATCAAAACCAGCACCAAAAAGCTAAAGAAGGCAGTTTAAGAAAACAAAAGTAAATGAAAGCAAAAAACATTTAACGTCACAATGCCAGACAACGGCGTAAATGATATTTAGCGAATTTCGTAATTTATTTTCAATTTATTATTGTAATAATAACACAAAAAAGTCTTTACGAATAAAAAAGACTCATCAGACTGTTTGCGCAGCAATACGTTGGATCGCGTATACGTACATTTCATAGATACATATACGTATACGTAAGTATATTCCGTGCGATTTGACTTTTGATGTTAAAAATTTGCTTAAAAAAAATAAATAAAAAAGTCATTACTGAAGTTACAAAACATTATCTGTCTGTCTTTGCTAAATGCTGGTTTTGGCTGTTGTACTCAAATACAACTCTGCATATGATCAACCAGGTGTGGAGGCCTTATTCATCTCTTATTTGTTTTTAATTTAATGGATGTATTATGTAAATATGTATGTATGTATGTATATATATACAGATATAAATATTAATTTTTCATAAAATAATTAATTTTATTATTATTGTTTTTCGTATCGAGTGTAAATGTTTAAAACATATGTACATCTGAGCGAATGAAATGTACTTTTCATTCTGATAATATAAAATTCAAATAAACAATTGCGTGTAAGCTCATACAATTATCCATGTCGTGTTTATATGTACAACAAATTGATATATAGTATACTGGCAAACAAAAGTGCAAACATTATTATTAACGTGTTTAAATCCCAAAGCGTCTACCACTTCAGATATGGTTGTATATATCTATTGCGGCTATGCATGTAGCCAAATTGATCGAGGAAAACTATCGTCAAAATCGCTAATCGAAGTTTTGTTCATGAGTTTTCCTAGCAAGTTGTCTATGTACATTGTAATGTGTAATACCACCGTCATTAATTCGATAAAATGTTTCTATTGCCAAAACTTTTTTATTTCACCAGTTTTTTCCAATCTAAATAGTTTTTAAAAGTATAGAAGCTTGTTTTTCATCTTATGAAACAAAAATTAAAATTGAAAATTTCGCAAGGAAATTTCTATTTAGAAAAAATCGACTTATTAAAAATTTTTTTAGAAATGAAACATTTTTGTTAGCCGTTTTGCCGGAATTTTCCAAAACACCTACAATGTTAACAGTGACATGTATTTATAAACAAAAACAGCTGATGCCGGTGATATGAGCTGAATACATTTTTTTGCAGCGGCAATTGGAAAAACCAGTTACACAAGCTCAACAAGCAACTTTCGTAATTTTCCGGTATTTCGTTGTGTAACACGGCATTTCAAACGGTAAATTTTTAGTTTTAATAATATCTTAACACAAATTTTTCAAGCTGAGAACTTTTGATATAAATATTTTGCCACCATTTTGAGGCTTCTTCCGAATTTTTTTCTATATGACAGCAGAAATACGATGGCACAGTATGTTCTCGGCTGAATATATAAATAACTCTAGTTGGATTAAAGCTTTATTTAAAATGTTTGTGCTAGTCATATAGTTTTTTCAAAATTAATTATATTCATAAATAAAACTTTTGTTAAACTTTGACCTTCTCGTCTAAGTAAAAAATTTAAATAAGTCTTAGGTTGTTTTACATGCAACTGCATAGTCTTTGTTACTCTTCAATGTCGTAATAAACAAAAATTTAACCGCTTTTTCTCACCACTGTTTAATTTTGTATACATATTACGCAACGTTTTGTTTATTTATATGTTTTTTGTTTATAAATTACACAGTTGTTATTTTAACATTTTTGTGTGTGAGTGTAGAATAACGAAATTGAAAAAATTATTTATTCTCAGTTTTGTGTCTGGTTTTTAAAATGTAAAAATATTTACTTCAACTCCTACAGCCAGATACAAGTACATTCCTACATACATACGAGTATTTTGTTGTATTTGTTGTTTTGCATTTTTATTAGCCGAAAATCTGTCATATTCCAAAATTAACGGACTCGTAAAATTAATTCTGAATGCGGAACTTAAAAAAATTATCTTTAAAGTGAAGTTATTTTTGTTCAATCAGGCTGCAATTTCTCAATTTAATTGTTACGAAATCAAATATTTTTATAAAGAAAGGAATTTCCTGAACATGTGGTAATTTCTAAGGAAACTAATATAAGCAAAGGAAATTTTAATTGTTCTGGGCAAAAGAAAAAAGAAGAACATCAACGGCTCTTTTGTTGCAGGGTGGTGAAAAACATTTGGAATGAGACAATTTTTTATAAATAAGAACTAGTATGCACATTAAAGGGATGTGAATATGTCCACAAATTTTATTATTTATTAGAGATATTGTTGTTTGTTTGACTACTCCCATACTAAGTGATTTCTCAAAACAAAGAGGAAAGAAAGTGTGGAGAAATATGCGTATGACTTTTTGTAATTTGTGTTTCAAAACAGTTTATATAGGGTCTCTCATTAAGCGCTACGTAGGGTTAAAATTTTTATTCGTTTCGTCTTTGGCTGAATAAACACTTTTCTGATTTAAAAGGTTTTTTATTAGTATTAGTATTTAGTGGTTACGTTCTTTTAGCCAAATATTCAACAAGTGTGAGTGTTCCTTTACAAACTGTCTACCCATGTATTGTATACGGTTGTACCAACATGTTAAATCTTTACAGCGCATTTATGAGCTATTGTTTGTTGATGAAACATCCTGTTGCTGCCAATACTTTTTAACGTCACAGGGTTTTTAACAAACTAATTTTAAATGTCCCGTAAAATACCCAAATCGCTTTATCGAGTATGTATGCATGAATGTGTAGACTATCTTCTCTGTGGAAAAATCTAGATTCTAGAATGATATGATATCTGTCTGTTATGTTGCTCCGATTGTATGCAGTTTTTAATAATATTTACTAAGAAAACTAAGTCATTGTTTGCTGATAATTCAATCTTCCATTTTTCACTTATCGTAGACATGTTTTAAGTGCTTTCTACTTAGTTCTTTACTTACTATAATATTCTCCTATAAAATTCTTTTTTACTGTTCTATTTTAGTTTATCTGAAGTATTGTGTTTTCTTATTAAATATTTTTTTATTGAAATATGGCATACAAAATAAGTACATACATACATACATATGTATGTATATATGTGCATGTTTATGGGTATGAATGTACACATGTATTACCCGAGTAAATAATTTATCAAATTAAAACTGCCACCACCACAATTTAAGATATTGTGCTCAAAGTAGGAATGAAATCGTGAGTAGCTTTTCACTCACGACAATTTACTTATGGTCACTTAAGAAAATAATAATAAATACACTAATTTTGTTCTTAGCTCATGATTTGTGTACGAAATATCAAAGGTATGCTGAAATTTATTCGTAAAGTGAAATATGAAAATATTAGTTACTTTTTACGTTGTTTCGGACGAAAACAAATAAATAGAATATCGTTGACTTGCGGGTCATCTCTGGAACATACTCTATTACAACCAAAATTAAATAAGTAAACTTTTGCAGACATGACTATTTATATTCACCGTTCCCGTCGAGTTTTTTTTTGCTGCCATGAAACTATTATTCCCGTCGAAAGGAAAAATGGTATCGTGAAGCTCCCGTGATCAATAAATGTAAAAATAGAATGAAGATTACAAAAATTCAAAATCAAAGAAATAATAAAAATATCATTAAAGATTAGGAGATTGTAATTTTATTATGAACTTATTCATGGGGAAATTTATTCACTATTGCAAATTTGTGGAATGGGGAAAATTTTCGACGAAAAAATATTCGTGATAAAGCCGATCTCATCCACAAATCAAACTAACATTTAATTATGAACATGTTCATGGACGCATAAGTTGTTGTAGGGGTAGTTAGATACGTTCAAATGCAATCGCGCGATTATCACGAAAGTGGTGCCCACCGTCTCCATATTCACAACAAGAAACGTGATAAAAAAGTCATATATTAATATGAATTACTGATAGTTTATAAAATATACACACACACGTATCCGTACAAATACATATATTTAAGTAGCGCATAATGATAGTGCTGCCATATATGGTGACTTAGCGCCAAAATCGGGCAACTGTTTATACGATGATATTATTACTCTTGCGCATCTGCAAAACTAATACAGTTTTAATGGTAAAGTTCAATTCTCATATAAAGCTTTAGATTATTGATAACTAATTTCGTTTGTTTTTATTAATTATATTTTATATTTCGTTCTCACACGCCATACACACGGGCAAGAAACTTTGCAGTGAAGTAGTTTGTAAGAATTGTTGCAAGCGGCAACGCTGTGTGGAAGCGATAAGGAGTCTTTGCGAAACTTCTCTCAAATAATTTTAATCTGCTAAACATTTGAATTGAGCCATAAGTTTTAATAAAAATATAAAAGATAAAAAAGGTTTTTATTCATATGAGTTGGAACGTAAAATTTTGTTTACCTTTAAACAATATAATTAAGATATCACTAAATTAAAACATATTTTCAAATGATTAAATTCAAGTACAGTCAAATTTGCCGTTTAATTTAAAAAATCGCTTAATCAGCATTTAATATTTTTATTTGTTGATTTGGAACCGATTTCCAAGCAAGGTTTTTTCGTAAAAGAAAATTTGTATGAAACTAACATCGCGTAACAAAAAATACGTATCCTGAAATCTAAGACTCATTTTCAGGATAACAAAATTCAAGCAGCTGGAAAAATTACATTTTTCTTGTTTATGAATGATGACATGGACGTCACATCAAGGCGACAGCAAAAAATTTACTGCTCCAAGAGATTGTCAATAGTAATTTATTGTTTTCGAAAACTCGAACATTTTTTCTTTAGTGTTTATGTGAGTAGAGTGTCTGTAGAGCCAGTAACGAACAAATAATCCGATCACCCAAATTCCCAGACCATCGGGAAGCCATTATATCAGAACAACTTTTACTTCTAGAATATAACGTTCATCCTGAAAAGATTAACAACTTAGAGGCATTAAGAATGGCTAGAATAACGTGGTGGAATTGCTGCCATATATGGCAGCAAAAGTTGATTTTGGAAAGCAGCAATTATTCTTAAAAAGTATTTCTTGCATTTGTATTTTGAACAATAATTAATTACAATTTTATATGGCTAATTGAACTCAATAATGTTACTTGTTGCGAATAAGCTAAATTAATTAAATATAAAAACTTAGAACTTGAAAATATTGGGAATTGGCATTGGGTACGGAGTTTCTCCAATTAAAGCTTAAATTAGACGTGATTTATTCATAACGCCATAATCTAAAACCAAAATGTACTTGGTTTCTATGGTAATGGTTATATCATATATAATTAAATACAGCGTTATCCATAAAATTGGTTCGAGCTGCATTACCGTATATAGTTGTAGTATGGACGTGACATAACCACGACTAATTTCATCTTGAGTAACATACATATAATTTAAGCTTAAGTTTAAAATGGAAGATAAGTCTTAATTGCCTCCAGAAATGTTTCCATAATTCTCTTATATTATATCTTGGATAAACGTTCCGAAAGCTTATAAAGAGTTCAAAGCTCATAAAATATCTGACCAAACAGCGTCAGTGATTGTCAACGGAATAATAAAAGAAGGTGATGCTCAAATTGCCCATTCCTGGTACACAATATAAGTTCAGCTATATGTTTGAATTTTTGTTTGATTTAAAGACGGGAATAAAATGGCTTTGACCACTATTCTCAACTAAATATTAGTCTTTGTTGTAACAAAAACTTAAATACAACAAAAACTAATATAAGGGCCGTTTCTTCTCTTTTAACTCGAAATGTATTAAGGGCACGTACAAACTGCAGCAGCAGCAACAACAGCCACTGAAGAACACAACTCAACTACCTGTTAATTTTACAAAAAATAAATAAAAAAAGATAAAAAATATTCACCAGTTTTGAATCATCAATGTAAAAACAAATTTTAAGCAATAAAAAAAGAACGTTAAGCATTGAAATAACTGGTTTTCTTCGTTTTATCCAAGCCTCCGTTCAACCTTCCGTCTCACAGTTTTTGACAGTACAAACATATTTGGCTGCATATATGTGTGTACATATATTATATGTGTGTATTTATACCTTGAAGGTGCGACAAGCGAGGGACATTCAAATAAATATTATATTAAAGTTATATGGTCTTGAAAATACTTGTATGATTTTATTCAAGCTCATTGGTTTGTTATAAAAAAAGAAACAAATTCGGCCATAAAATACATGAAATATGCATTTGTATGCTTTAAAATTTGCAGGTCTTATAGTTTTTTATTCAATTAAGATTTAAGTTTATTTTTGGATGAAGCACGCATTAATTTACATAAATATTAAATTTTGAAGTAATTATTTTAAAGAAAAATTAATTTGGATAATTATTCAAAGACACTTTTAAAAATTTAAGTAGTGAGAATAAATATAAATTGTTAATATTTGCATATACATACATATAAATTTAAAAAATTCTCTTTTAATTTTCAGGTAAGTCATCCATTTTCATTTTAAATATTGCGTCTGCAGTTAAGGTGAGTTTTAATATGAGCCATTGTGACTGCTTCAAGTGCTATTGTGACTTCCAATTCAAAAAAGAAGAGAGCGCGTTAGATGTAAGAAATGGAAGGAAAAAAAAGTTGGGAGGTTTTAGAATTTTCACTGTATTATTAATGATTTTTTATTTTTTTTTTATATCACTAACTCTTACTATGTTTGCAGCCTTGTGATTTCAGAAAACAGGGGGTTACTCTGCAATACGATGCGAAAGAAATTACTTTCGTATTTCAATGTAAATACCATAAAAATGACCCCCAAACAACCCCCAGGGCTTAAACTTCTAACTTAACTGCTCATGGCTTTTGAGCAAATAAATTTTTTGCCAATATAATTACTTCGAAAAATTCAGTTTTTAAACTGTAACGAAAAATGCATTGCTAATCGAATAAATGTTAATTTTAAAAAAAGTGGAGCAAGAAAAAGAAAAATAATTTTTTATTTAAATAATTTTAGTCCCCTATCGCCTAAATTTGAGGCAACCCATACACATGCACATTTTTTTCTTACATAGAAAATTTTTTGTGCAAAAAAAAATGTTTTTATCACATCGAAACTAGTAAATGATATTTTAAGAGATTTAGAATTTGATTTGTAACAAGATTTCGGATAGCCGCCTCGGAAAAGGTAGTTAAAACTTATAATAAAATTCAATAATCTGCCAGCATTGTTCGTTCGTAAGTCCAAACTGAACATGTTTAACGGTAACATGCTACACGAAAACAGATGAGCTGCGAAAACAAAAAATTTTTAGTATGGAAAACTTTTGTTGAATTTCAATGAACCTGAAAAATCTGTTTAAAAATATTGTATTAAGTTTAAAAACCATTGAATTTTGAAGTTAAAAACTGGGATAAAATGAATCTATTAAAAACGCATGAATTCAGATCTGGTCTACATAGTTTCGCAGCCATTTAACGCAAATTTTTATTTCAATTAAGCAAAAGTGCTTTGAATGGTGTTTTTTTGGTTATGTGTATGTATTTATGGACACCGAACGTGCTAGTGCTAATTCTAGCTTGTAAACCTTATTGCCTTATTTTACTCCTTAATATACTTACAAAATTAGTTCCCTTTCAAACGCATTTGGTTAGTTTTCATAGACCAGTTTTGTTGGTTAAAAAATTTGTCAGTGGCAACACTGTACAGCACAAACCTTCCGATAGTTGTTGCTACATAAAAAGCCTCTAAACCACAATAATTAATTTTTTAATTGATTATTTTTGTAATGTTCATAAATATGTGTAGCTGTTTACTGCATATAAATATATATGTACATATGTATATGCATATGTAAGTATGTGCATGTGTAAATAATTTTAAAAGTGAACAAAGTTGATGAAGTGCTTACATATATTTCTTAACTTTTCCTCTTCGTCATCATCACCAAATTGCTAAACATTAAAGTCGAATTGGGGAAAAAAACACTAACAAAAGAAGAAATAATAATAACAACAAAAAAACATCAGAAATAATTTACATAATGCCCATTGATTGAGGTCTAGGTCGCTTTATAAAACCATACTAAACTTAAACACACAACTACACATACTCGCACATACTGTATTGTTATTGTGTAAAAATTCGTTGAAGTTTATCTACTCTTCTTCTTTTAAAATTAACACGGACCGGTATTACTTTTGTTGTTGTTACGTATATTAATTTGGATGTGTTCAATACCATCTTCACGCATTTTAAAAGCTCTAATAAACAAAAGTAAAAAAGCCAAATGCTTTATATACATACAAACATATATTCGTATCTGAAGAGGTATTTATGTATGTGTACATACATGCATTCAGTTTGTAGTTTGTTTCTATTCATGTTTTGGTAACAAATAATGAACGTTTGCTATGAAAAAAAAAAAGTGAGACAACTAATGACGTTATTTAGAGCACAAAAACTGAAAAACGTAAATTTTAAAATTACAAACATACATTCATACGTATGTAATAGTCCATTTGTTTAATATATGCTTGTGGGTATATGTATTGTTTTAGCTGTAAAATAAAAGCAATAAAAGGGCAACGCTTTATTAAATACAATTCATTATTTCGGTATGATCGATGCCAATTGTATTTAGTTTCTTAGACGTCAGTCGCTCCATATTTGATGTGCAATTGTTTGTGCATTAGTAAATGGAAGAGAGATGTTGGCTAAAGAAAATGAAATGAAAAAAAAAAACAAACTGGAAATTTTACTTTGTTTTTATTATCTATCTGTTGTTCCCGGTATTTATGCTTGTGTAAATGATTGTTGTCAGACAGTTTTGTAGTGTGGTACTAGTATTTAGTTAAGTTTATTTAATATGTTTTTGACCATTCATTTGACCATGACCTAAACTACATGTACACTTATTTTAAGCGATTTTAAAATACACACACACACATATATATATATATATATATATATATATATATACATATACATATTTATGCATGTATGTTTGGACATACATAAGTGCATAATCGCATGTGTATTTAGTTTCAACGAAAATATAATACGTACCTATGGACAGATGGATGGATGGATTGTTTTATTTGTTGTTAAAATATATTGTATATAAGATTTTTTTAATTAGATATCAAAAAGCCCATATAAATTTGCAAATTTCATCAATAAACAAACGTCGTCGATTGCTTAAGTTTATTTCAAAATTGGTTATTGTGCCCTCGTTTAGTTCCGAATTTGTTTAATAAACATTTGTTTGTTAATGTACTCGTAATATATGTATTAGGGTACAGACCTACCTACATACATATGTAAATATAAATATTGTACCTAAATGGATATACATACATATGTATATACAGCATAGTTATGTATATCAATATGCAAAAGATCGCTTTCCTGCTTTTTATTTTTATAAATAAAAAGTTCGTGATTCGTTTCTTGCATCATTTGGAACAACAATTGCTAAATGATCCTACATCTCCGATCTTTAAAGGCATTTATTTATAGTTGTATTAACGTCTGTAAAATCAAGTATTTTTTTATACATATTTTTACTTGTTTGAAAAATTTTGCCTTTTATTCTAATAAATTACCTTTTGCGGTGCCTCTTTTATTTAGAGGATCCCCTTTTTGAAATATTTTTACGGTAATGGTAATTTAAACAGGTACCAAATAAACTACATAAATGGTGTGACAAACATGCACACAGATTCCACAAAACTGAGATTCAATATGTTGCTCAAAATATCTAAATTATTTGATTGATTTTTCTCTAAGCCGCTTGTTAAACAGGATAGCGCTGCCAAAGGATTGTACAAACATACATTTCCATCCTGTTTGACAAATCGCGTGTGTAGTTTATATGGCCCTTAACGTTTTACTTCTACTGACCCCAAACTGTCATCTGTCAAATAGATTTATCAACAGTATAGCACATAAATGGCGGCTTCAATTTTGGTACATTTTTCAAAATTTGTTTGGTTGACTTTTAGCAATTTTCCGTTTACGAGTTTCTTATCAGCTAGTATCCTTATGTGCATACACTCTTATTCTAATATTATATTACATTTAGTTTTATATTTTTATATTCTTTATGTACTTGGGCAACTATGTGCGGAGTATTTATTATGCTGGAAACATTAGAATATCGAATTGCATTCTCCCATGACATTCGAATGTAAAATTATGATGGTGTTCTACTACCAGGTGCTTAATAAAATGCGGGCTTCCATATATTATTAGAAGTAAAGTGGAGAGATTGTATTAAATACATACATTTTACATTTAGTGGTTGTAAAAGAAATTATTGATAAACATTTTTATAATTTCCTCTGGCTGTTTAGAGAACCTTTCAAATGCTCATAAAAGTATATTAAATGACTTTGTTGATGGTTACAGTTTATTTCGAGAAATGCACATACGCAGTACTTAGTTTTGTACATATTAATTCTCTTTTTGAATTTTATTTTTACTTGAATCACAAACAACTGATAATATAATGAAATTTACTGCAGTGCTGTTTTTGTGTAGCTGTGACCGTAAATAATTTTGATAAGCGCACAACTAAAATACCACTATTGCTCTCTATACCCTTTGAAATTATTTTATGATAAGACAGAAATTTAAGTAAAATCAAACTGGGAGGGTCAAGACAGTGAAACTACTTTATGACGCACAGTGGAATATTTTGAAAGAAAAATATTGTTCTGTTTCTGAACGAACTGTCTGACATTGTAATGACAGGTATTACACTTCTTTGAAAAGTTATCTTGAAAGGAGTCATATAAAAGTAACGAAAAATTCAAGCCTGATAGTTTCGACATATTTTTCCAAGCAAAAGAAACAAATCTGGATGTTTTCGACTGAAATAATTTTATTGTTCGCATTTTATGGACAAAGTATATTTGTATTTTGTATAATTTTTACCATAAGCTATTAAGGCCTAGATTTTTTAATGAAAATAAAATAATTTTATACATCAAATTGAAAAATTTTAATTTTAACAAAGATTGTTAGTCTACTGTTTTCCCTAATAAGAAAATAAATTTTTTCTGAAAGTTAGTGTTTCTGTTAATTAATAGTTTCACTTGTAAATTAAATGTGAATACGTGCAAAAATTAAAAAACAACATCATGGTTCAAATCAAATGCTGGGGAAGAAGTTCATTTATCTTCAATAATTATTATTAACTAATCCTAAGAAAATTACCTCTTTTAAAGGTTAGAAATTTTGATGTTTGCCTAAAAATTAAAAATAACATGGCCTCATGAAATTAGAAAATCAAGTGGCTCCAAGCAACTGATGGCGTGTGTATATACATATGTAAATGTGATATAATCTAGTGCAGTAGTTTATTAATAAAATCGAACTTATACAGAGAAGTTATTAAACTGGTTCACTTTGCTGTTGCTTAAGACAAATAACACTGCTCTGCAAAAAATAACTTTTGTCGCGCCTTTAAATAAAACTATGTGGACTATATGGATTTTGATACGCTAAGCTCGAATCCGTTTTCGGTTTTTTTTCATCAGGTCCAGATTTTTTTTACACATCTTCTGGTGTTTTACTTTTTAAAATCGGATGACTCGTTCCCGAGTTAGGGTGAAATATGTCTACGTACCTGACTAATTTAGGGGCAAAAAATTGCCACGCCCATAAAAAATCTGGACCTGGTGGAAAAAACCGAAAACGGATTCGAGTTTAGCGCATCAAAATCCATATAGTCCACATAGTTTTATTCAAAGGCGGATTTAACTGCTGAGCAGTGTAATCGAATTTTTCCATAAAACATTTTGGCAACAAATAAGTTTATGTATACATTAACAGACATACATACATATAGATCTATGTATGTATTTATGTATCTGCTGCTGCCGGAAAAATTTTGTTTTCGTACATCTGTGAGTGTAAAATTCCAGATACAAACATATGCAGGGACATACATATGTACGTCTGTCTGGATGTATTATGTATTTCTTTAAATGAAAGGAAAGAAATTATGCAATTCAATATTATTTTATTCAAACCTTCAGTGTTACTAAATTAAATATCTGTGTAATTTATCTACTTTTCCTTTCATTATTTGAATAAAATGTTAAAAATTATTACAAGAACAATAATGAAAATGAAAAAAAAAATACTTGCATTGACGCAAAGAAATAAACTACATTTTTTTCGAATTACATACTTGCACTTTTACAATGACACAAAACTTTGAAAAATCAAAACCTACATACATTTCTTACTTGATATATGCATATAGTAGACAAGTCTATACATACAAACATGCATTTATATACGTATACATAGATGTGAAAGTGTGTGCATAAAATTACAACAATATTGCATATAAAATGGTAGCAGATCTACCAAACACGCTAGCAGTTACGTAGATTGTTGTTTTTGCTTACGTATTTAAGTGGAACAGGAACTAAATGGTATAAATAAAATTTTTTTAAATACTATACTACTACATACATAAGTATTTACTGACAGGGATGGAAAACCCAGCACAAAACTACTTTTGCCATATCTGTGGTTGTCTAAATATAAGCTACCTAATCACAAGAAATATCAATTAGGCTATTCACACAGTGTGCTATTCAGTTATACTGTCATAAAGTCATAATATTTTAGAATAGTTTAAAATTGTTTTAAGTATTGGATACTAAAAAGAAATAAAATAATAGACTTTTTGAGCTGTATTTATTGTTTTATCATAAAATAGTTATAGAAATCCAACAGCTGATACGTCTCACTGGAGACGGCGATTCAATAGGTTAGTCGTCGAAAAAGTGTTATAATAGTTATTCACATTTTTATATTCGTGCATTAACTCACATTTTATTAACAAATATTAATACATTAATATCTGTTTTCTTTGATAACAAATAATTACAAATGTGTTGTTTTCTTATCATCCATTCAAGTTTTGAGCAGGCGACTTTCGTATAAATATGTACATTTATTTATATATTTTTATATACACAAAATATTAGATTAAAAAAACATGAAGTATAAATCTTTCCATCCGTAGATACACTTAATTTAAAATATTGTGTTATACATTCACCCCAGAAATATGTATAAATATAAATGTGGAAAATATTACTATAAAGAAAATATAATCGGGATATTCGAATGGTGTACTATAATGTCATAATATGATAAACTAGTGAAGTAAAGACATGTTTTTCATTCAAAAGCCATCATATTATTTATTTATTTTCGTCAAGTTATTTGTTTCGCTGTGTAAAACGTGCCTGTTTAAAGTTCAATATCATTTAAAAATCTCTATTTCCCATGGCTGAATACTGCATCATCGACATCAACAACAAGAAAAGCACGACAACAGCAGCCAGTTGTTTTGGTGTTAGCAACTTTTTTATGTGGCGTTTTAAATCTTGATTATTCGCAATCACTAAACGAACAGTGAGTGATTCGAAATAAAAATAAGAAATTTGTAATATCTGAACGAAATACTGAATAAATAAAAAGATTTCCGAAATAGATTCCCGTTCCACCAATACCATGCAATTATGATGTCATTCATGTCAGGACTCTTTGAATAGACAATTTCACACAAAATTATTCAAAACAAAAACAAATTATTTGTAAAGTATATTTGTTTTGAGATATTTTTTAATTTTTCTTTTCAATTTTCTTGTTATATACAACTTTAAAGGATACAACAATGCTTTCAATTGAATAATTGTTAAATGTTTTCACAGTTTGGAAATTAAAGATTTACAGCCGCTTTATTTCATATAACACCACTGTGCAATTGAACGTAACTTTTAACTGACGCAACAGCGAATACAGAAATACCACACTCAGTTACTTACCCAATGAATACGACTGGTTTTTTTATTAAGCCAGGGAAAGAAAAGCAGATATTTTCAAAACTTCAGTATTCGAATTTCGGCGAATGGGGTTCTGTCCGTATCTACTTAAGGAGGTATGACGATTTTCGCTAAATTTTAGTTATAGAAATTTGATAAGAGAAATAAGCTTCTATAATCGTAAAATGGTGGCCATTTCTAAGTAAATTGTTAAAAGTCAATTTTTTTTCCCTTGTGAAATTTTCAATTTTAGCTTTTGTTTCATAAAATTAAAAATAAGCTTCTATATTTTTAAAAAATTTCGATATATTTTATTTTGAAAATGATTTAGTTTGGAATTAATATTTTAAGGAGGACATCAAGTTCGACTCTTCAAGTCTTGAGTTGTGGGAGAATAGGAAGGAAAGGGCAGAAAACTGACGGGATGTCAGAAATATAATACTTGACGTTGGCTGCAGAATGATAATTTCACGTATTTCATTTGAAGTTGAAGAAGAGAAAATGAAAATTGATAAAACAAAATTTTTTCGATTTTCTATTCAGAATGTTAACTGTCCCTGTATTATCTCTTAGTTTCAGTTTTTATATACAATTTTACTAAAAAAAATGTTGAGCTAATTAAAAAATTTTGTGACAAAATGTCAATAATAATAACAGAAAGAGTTCTTAAAACTTGAATATATATTAACATGAGAACTTAATAAAACACCATGTAGTTATGGTATATGTATATTTAACCACATATAACCAGATTCTGTAATAATTACGCTTTAAGCGGTCGAATTTCATGACAATTATTCTAAAGTTGTAAAAAAAATATTATTTATGTTGCAACAATTTCATCAATGCTGCAACAATCGAGAGAACAACATCAGATGATTATACGGTTCTCAGCAAAAATATCCATAATGAGGTGAATGTGTGACACTTTTTGATAAATGAAATGATCAGAAAACTTGATGTATAATAAAATATAGTCTTCCACTGTGTAGGCAGCAGTGGGCAAGTATTGACAAATAACATGCAGGTTTAAATGGCAAATTATATGAAAATCTCAAAAACAACAACAACAAAAAGTCTGTATGCCTGGCTGGTCTGGTTTACTAGTTGTCTGTTTATTTCGTTATGTTTGTCCTAAGATTTGTTTCTGGTTTCAGTGGTTAGATTGGTTAGTTGTTGGCCAAATCAATGAATGGCGATTCACATTGGTTGCTGGTAGTTTAAGCTTTTGAATGTGGCTAGGCTGAGTTTGATCGTTTCTTGTTTGACTGCTTAAAACTGCTTAAAATTGTTAAGCAACTGTGTTGTGCTGCAGCAGCAGCGGTAACTGCCTCAGCCGCTACAAGAGTTCGTTATTTACTACTCCTGTACGGGCAAACACACTAGTTTCTATCTTTTTTATTTTATTTTTTGTTTTATTATTGTTATTCGAGTTGTGTTGGTGGAGTTGCTATTAGCATTCGTATTTGTGTTTTGTTAACTCATCGTTAAGCAATTACGCGAATTTAATACAACCCGATATTTATTTATAAAGTACCCTTCACCACAGGTGGAAAGGCTTTATATATAAAATTTGTTAATCCATTTGTAAATTCTGTAATACGACGAGTATATTTGCGTGGGCTTAAATGAAATAAAAAAATCCCAAACTCTGCAATAGAAAAAGTTATCAAACATTTTTTTTAGTTTTTGTCGTAAATAAAAATAACTAAACAATCCAATCCGTTAACTTTTTTTATTTCTTTGCGTTAAAGTACGTCTTTTACGACCTAATAAAGTTCGTACTTGAAAGTACAAGAATCAAAATTGACTTGACATATGACAAGACAAAATCAATGGATTGTCAGTTGTGCTACTGAAATGTAAAAGATGAAACTTGGGTCGCTTTTAGCGATTCTTTAAATCACTAAATCTGAAATAAATTTGCCAGCTTTTATAAATGGTAGTTTAGAAGAGACTCCATGACCAGAAATATATTAAAGAAATTTTTAAATGGAATGTCATAAAAAATTTACAATAACAAGTTCCAGTTTCGATTTTCGTCAACCACCTTTGGTGTTTAAAAAGTATATTAAAATAGCATTTAACAACAATGTCATGTTTATTTCAAATAAATAGTGTTTTTTTTTAATATGCGGAGATTTTTGAAGATTATTTTTACTTTATTCGAAACATACCCTCAACAGTACCGTACTACTATGAATTTTTATAAGCATTGCTTGTGTGGTCCCGATTGGTATTTCTCTACAATCGTTACCGGCGTGAGGAGGCTTCGGCTTTATATTCTCTCTTGTTTCTTTTTGAGCCAAAGCTTTGCGATATTATATAGTTTTGATATACTGCGCCTTTTTTAATAATATAAAAATTTTTCCCCACTAGGATATTTTTCCTAGTGTTATATTATATTAAGAGTTCTGGAGACGATAAAAACTCGCCAACCAGAGTGAGTATCGTATGATTTTTATTTTGAATTTGCAGTTAGCGCCCTACTATTCGGCAGTATTTTCCAAAATAAATAATTTTTAAAAATATTAAAGCTTATTTTTCACTTCATGAAACAACAGCTGAAATTGAAAATTTCACGAGGGCTACTTTATTGGAAAAAAAAACTTTTTAAAAACTTTCATAGAAATGGCAAAATTTTTGCCAGTATGCACACTTAAAATTATTTCTTTTTCACCCGATTCTCCTTGACTACAATTAAATACAAATAGACTTTTTTATAAATTAGGGTTGGAGACTATCAAAATATTTAATTTCTCAAATAAAAAATCTATATACATACGTATTAACGACTGCACCACCTCATGGTGATGTGTTTGTTTTTGTTATTATATTCCAAGGCCGCTTATATAACTAATATTCTTTATTCTTTTATTTATTAATTTTAATTAAGAACGAATTCATAAAAAAATCAAATTGAATTTAATACATAAAACAAAATATTACGGGAACTAAAATTGATTTTGAATTGTAAAATGAAGCGATGGGAAAGGTTTGGTCATCGCATTTGGCAGAAAAAAATTTAAACTATGACAAAAAAAAAACAAATGAAACGTTGACTTTATATCGGCATGTTATATGTACTGATATCGTCACAGAAAATCGGGGTTGGCAATACAAATAATTATAAAACTTATATAAAAGAATAACGCAAATCATACACATGTAGTATTAATATGCCCATTTATATAAATCATTATTCAAACACACAAGAAC
Source organism: Linnaemya vulpina (assembly GCA_963675445.1). NCBI lineage: Eukaryota > Metazoa > Arthropoda > Insecta > Diptera > Tachinidae > Linnaemya > Linnaemya vulpina. The sequence continues at coordinate 61,992,716 of OY776280.1, read as the reverse complement.
AACTTTAATATATTCTTGAATTTAAATATTATTCACATAACATACAGAAAACAAACTGAAGCTACGATTTTATTCATTGAAAAAACTTAAGGGGAATTTTTAATTCGTTTCTTGTTATTTCATCTTAATAGCATTGATTTTCTAACTAAAAAAATATTAATAGAAAATAACATCAAACAGATTTTATAAAAGAAATAAATTAAATATAATATTCTCTATTCACAAAATGGAAAAATGATTTCTTCAAGTGTGTTGCTATATTAGTATATCAAAGATCATTGATCAAGAATTGATTCTTTTAATGACAAAAATTTCGAAATGCTAAGAAACCTTCAAATTCTTAATAATTATAAATTTCGATTGTTTCCGGATATGTTTTAAGTGATTTTTTTTGTATCAGTGTTTTAATATTTTAAATGGTCGCCAAAAATAACTTCTTCTTTTAGAGATAAAAAACCCATAAAGAATGGGAAATATTGCACAGCAATACTGAACAGCACAAACAAGTATGTTATGCTCTTCACATTCCAGACTTTCCTAATCTGACATTTTCTTTTCTTAGGCTTTATAAAACGAAATTAAGATATAAAAATTTTTTCTTCTGCTTACAGCGAGACGTGCAGTATAATGTTTCACAAATCGCTGGAATTATATTATCATGAAATCATTTCAGAACAAACCATTAATTTAAAAACGTTATTATTGCAAAATTCTCAACAAAAAAAAAATATACTCGTTCTGGGTCTGTTGGACAATGCTTATCTGCTCCGCGTGTGTCTGCGTACTTTTCCAGTAGCAAATACTCAGTAACTTCTTTTGGGAGAGTAAGACCAATATAACTCGCTCGGCTGAAAATATCTCAAAAAGTACGCAGACAGCATCCAGTGAAATCTTGCAAGAAAACAGCTGTTCGGTGTGTAAACAATAACTAAAAAAGCAAAAGAATTTTAGCAAAAGTGAAATTAAAAAATTATTAATTAAAGTGAAACCAAAAAAGTGTTGTAAATTAAAAAACTTGTTTATTACACTGTTATTATTTTGGTAAGTTCAATTTCATCTTAGTTTTTAGTTTTATTTGTCGGGTTTTTTATAAAACTTCTTTTGCTTACATTGCCCAACATAGTGTCAGCTTAATAATGGATGACCTGCTTCGGGAGGAATGATTGGTGAATCCTGAATACTGTTTCGATAGTGAATTCTTTGCAAGGTGGTTATTTATTATTTCATTCATTATTTTTTATTTACTTATGTAAGTATATTTTACATTTGCATATACAAAAAATCTGGATAGGACGGCTTCATACTCTAAGCGAAGGGAAACGTCTTTACAAGAGCACGTGGAAAATGCAGTGACATGCGGAGCAGAAGGAAGCCAATGAAGAGAAGATCTACAAACTTTAAGAATCTATTATAGGTGAGCAGAGGAAGGCAAGGGTAGAAAGGAAAAATGAGTAGAGACAAAGGAAGCAAATTATGGCAGGAAAATAGCATTATTGGAATCATTGGTTCTGCGTACTTTGTTGTTTCTGTTTAATGAATATAAATGAATTCTTTTATTTGATTTTTTCTTTACAGTGACTAATAAAATCTAAATAAAAATAATGCCTAAATGGCACTGAAGCCGATTACAAAATGTATAAACTTAACAAACACAAAAAATATATTGGATTAAAAATATTCCTTAAAAATAATGAAATGAATTTTTAGTTATTATCTGACATAATTTGCATTGCTTGGCAAATTTCATCTCGCACACTATTTCCACGAGAAACCTTTTCGCCTCTTTAATTGCGAAGTTTGTCCCACAAAGTTCTATAGATTCCATTGGTTCTGCCATCTCCAATCCACTTAAATCGCGGTTACACTGTATATTTGGACGTTTCTAGCATGAAGTAAAATGTTTTGTTTATTATAAATGTAAAAAATCAACACAATTCTAACTACTTACGTCTGCCATTGCTAAATTTCAATTTTTATTTTGATTTCACAAAAATTATATTATTTAAACAGCAAATAAAAACAGCTGTTCAAACTAGTTGCAAAATCTTGCAAGAAGAAATTTCTCCAGTAACATTTTGCAAGTTCTTCCAACTGTCAAAAAATTATCTCTTTGGCTCTCTCGTTGCAAGAGATTCGGAGTACGCAGACAACATTTTGCAAGATTTTACATTTTGCACAAAATGATGCAAAATATGTGTACGCAGACAGACCTATTATTCATAACAGCTGATGGTATGCTGTTACGAAGCGCAGATAACAAATTAATTTGATCTATTCCATTATTTTTCTAACCCAAAAAACTCTTCCTCAATGTCCGAATTGTATTCTAAAAACGTATGAACAGCAATACATTACAAAAATACAAAAAGCAAATAGCAAATTAAATACTAATTTATTCAGTGCAATTGCCATTTTTCTTATTAAAATTTTATATTGTTTTGATCATTATACACTACAGTGATGGCATTTTAAAATCCAACACACTCGTAGTGTTGCCAGCTAAAGAGTTGTAAAGGACACAAAACATTATATGCTGCACAATGATGCATTTCCCCATATACCGCATATTTCACTCCTGACGCAAAAAATTCTTTGCCTCTGTAATTTTAAATTCGATGCAATTGTTCGCACGATGCCACTGTGAAAATTAAACACGTCTTGTATGGATTACGTTTAAATGTAAAATACCCAATTTTTTATTATGTATTTCATTATTACATTTAATGTTATTTTATTTTTTACTAAATATTTATTATACATATAAATACATACAACATGGGTACATTGTATATAATTTTTATTGCTGATAAGCGCGAGTAGCAGCATAAAGAATTTCATGTTATTTCTTTTTTATTAAGTTTGTTATCATTCCTGTTATGTTTTACAGCATTAAAAACTAATCTATCTTTCGACCCAAATAAACATATTTATAGAATAATCGTATTTCAACGTATTTATTTTTATTTCCCTAAAAATTAATTAAATTTAACGAAAACTAGCTGACTGTTTTTGTAAATAAAGTGAAAAATTTAATCTAAATTATATTGAAGCAACAAAAACAGGCATTAAGTCTGCTTTCTATTACTGATATCGAGTGACATCTTTAGGCAGGCAGAAATTTCCTATTGGAGTGTAATTGAAAAATTCCAATAATTGCGTATAAAGTTAAGTGAATTGAATAATACTCGAAACTTTGTAATAGATTAAAGAATAATTTTGTTTTCCTTTAATCTTTTACAAACTCCGGAAAGGATTCGAGAACCGTTACAAGATCCAATGCAAAAATTGTGACATATGCACAATTAACAGAAAAACTTAAGAAAACCGTCAAAACTGCACATTTAGCAACGCAGCGTGTGGGATTGATTTTGATATCAGTAGAAATATGTATAAAAGAAGATATATTTCTAATGCACATTCTCAAACGAATCCATTCACGCATTCATATGTGTGTACATGCATACATACCAGTACATAAACTTGTTTTCATTACCCAAACGAAAGGGAAATTCACATACAAAATGGGAAACGTAAACAGCGTCTAAACTGTATAGAATGAAGCAGCATAGAAAAACAAATGAAAAATAAGTAAATTTTTCGACAGCAAACACTCTTTCTGTTTACCTGTGTTTAGTAGAATCCAGAGAGTAATATATTACAATTGAATAAACATTAGAAAAAAACTCAGTTTTGTTGTATGTATGTATTCGTGCCGTTGAGTTTTTAATAATCGGGCATTAAGAAAATAAGGGTTGCCATATTCTTAACTCATGAGTATATTCTGTTTTATTGTTTACTTTGAAATTGAAAAACTGTTGAGCACGTGTTTTTTCTTCAACTTATTTAGTTTACATCGAGATTCGGCTCAGAGAGGACGTCCCACCTCTCAATTGAATAATAAAGAAATTAGTGTGAGTGGAAATATTATCATGAGTTTAACCAAGAAAAAATAAAATATATTTTGATTGTCGGTTTAAGAAATTAACAAAAAGATAAGAAAATTATGCTGCTTAAAATGTTTGTGTTATAAATCGAAATCGTTTGTGAAGAAAAAAAGCTTTTGAAATATTGTATCTTTAAAGATAATGTTATAATAATTTATTTGTGTTTATTTTACTTTGTTGGCTTTCGTTTACTAATAACAACACACAAGAGAGGAATAGATAATATGCAATTATATATTAAACGTATCTATAATGCTAAATTATTTACAAATTAATCACAATAACTTCTTTGTCAACAAATTAAAGGTTCTCTTTGGAAGATCAACAAATCGATTTTAAAAAATATACATAAGTATGTGTTATTTTGTGTATATTGAAAAGTATATAAGCATATGCTTAATAGATATATGAATTTAATGTATACGAACAGAATATAGAAACGAATAATTAAATAATCTTTAGTTAACAAGTGTGCATGAATAATTTTGTTTAGAGATGTACGTATACATAAATATGTTTAAAAAAAAGTTAAACTGATACATATTTTGAATGTAACAACAATTCTTGATAAGGAAAAAAGATTGTAAAACAACGCGAAATAATATAAATAATAAAATTTAATTTGATTAGCTTATTGTGCCCATTGCTTTGTTTTGCATTACTTTACATCGATAACACATTTAAAACATTTCCGTAGTATGTGGATCGTAGATATGTATGTATGTATGTACGTATAATATTAATACATATTTACATTTAATTAATCGACAAGAGAATAATGAAAACAACAAGCCAACGAGAACCTAAATCACTATAAAATTATTTCCCCTTCTTTTTATTATAAAAAAAATTGGACTTATTGGAATTGCTTTGTACTTTGAATGACAGAGTCTTTACAGCTGAAAACCTTCAAAAATATATTTTTTTCTTAATCTAAAAAATAAAACAAACTGTCTTGTTCTGTATTCCATGTGATCTCAAAACACTAATGGCATGGCATTAGTATACGTATTTGTTTGTAACAACGATCTATTTTCAATTCACATGGAATACAGAGCGCGAAGGTAATAAGTGTTTACTGTATACAGAAATGGCCAACGTGAGATCATGAAAAAATGGTGCTGGGGAATCAGAGGTTTAGAAAAAAAATAATTGCAATGTATGGCTTTTATAAAGTGATCTTAAAGTCGTAGCAAATAACAAATAGTAGTGGTAAAATGAACTGAGAAAAAACCTATTGTGATCGGAAGAAAAGTTTCAGAAATAATAAATAAATGAAAAGTGCTAAAAGAAAATTATTTAAATAAGCTATTGAATAAATTTGAAATTCAGACGAAAAATTAAAAGCGTTCAATAAACTAAAAGAAAAAATAGCTAAAATAAATTAAAAATGCTGCAGTATTCTCCAATCAATTAACTCGCCATAAATGATAATGTTTATTGGTAATAAAGATAGAAAATTATTTAAATGCATCCTCAGTGAGATATTCAACAGAAGTTAGCAGTATCTTAGTGTTGAAAAGTTTCTTTGTAAATTGGGCAGATTGGGCGTAGGTTTTATATAAATCTTTTGCTCTTGATGTTCTTGTTTTATTTTCAACTTCTTAACCCGTAATATAACGACGTAGATTTGATGCCATGAATTTTAAATGGACTTTTTTTTTAAATAATTTAAATAGTTTTTTCTTGGAGTAATGTTTGTTTCAGATGCATTTGTTCGACAAAATCATATCTAGTGAGATCGTGGGATAGAGGCAGTAAATCAAATAAAAATTAATTATTTTTGTTTATTTGAAACTCTTTTATGAATGTAACTATTCTTTTTGTAAAAACAATTATATTAAATTGAATTTTATTATTAATTTACATACACATTTTAAGTATTTTTACACAAGACGTCGAAGTATAGAATCCCGGATTCGACTCCGCAGTCAATCATGAATACGGTATAGATTTTTTTATATTGATCTGCGCCTATAACTTTGTTGAAGGAAAAAAGTTTAGCTTTCATAGACAGTTTTTTTAGTGTCCACTTTTTTTTCGTTATGATTGCAAAATTATATCGGGTAGTGCTGAGCGCGGTTTACGAAATCTCTAAAAATTTATTAGCATCAGGTGTTCTTATTTGTTTGCTTAGAGATTATTGTAAACCAAAATACAAATGCTACAGTTTGAAATAAGAATAAAATTTAGAATATTTTAATATCTCTTTGCTCTGATAGTAACTATTTACAAGGGAGTTATTTTTAAATAACACACTAAATTATGACGAGTTATATACATTAGTCATATATTCCGTCCTATTATATCATGTCATATGACGTATGACAGCAGTTTCAGCACCCCAAGGTATTTCCTCTTATTTAACAATAATTATTGTGTTCTCTTACATAGACGAATGAAGAATTATATAGATCTTCTTAATTCTTTTCGTGCTGTGATGGCAACTCTTTTGCTGATCTCTTTATTTAAATCTTGAAAAAATAAGAGTGGTTATATATTGAGTATTTTATAAAGTTGCTTGGGGATTGTGGTCTTGTACATTACCGGATTTAGTAAAACATTATCTGCTGCAGTGTTTATGTTCGTTTGTAAGCCTTGGTTAAAAAAAGAAAGAAAAAGTATACTTTTGTGCATTCACATGCTGAAATAAAATTGTTAAGCGAGCAATAACAGTGTTTATTGTTATTATATTCCATTTACTTTATTGTATTCCACGGATGATGAGAGATGATGACGGTATGAAGTGTATGTATGCAATTGTGTTTTTGTTTGCCGATCGGTTGTTTTGACGTTTTAACTTTGTTTCTTCTCTTTTTGACTTTTTTTCTTTTAATGAAAGAAGGAGGTAATGAATATACTAAGTGATGTGCAAGTTTTTCTTTGTTATGTGGATTTGGTAGACGGGTTTTTACGTTCATTTGTTAGTAAGTGTGTTGGTATTGGTGGTTTGAACTTGAGCTCTATACATAATTGGTATGTTGCATAACATTTATTACAGCATCGAGACGCAAGCGAGTTAAGCAGGCATTCACACAGATAAGGCATATTTATATTAGGGGCATCTCTACAAAACCTAAAATTAATATATAAACATACAAGCATACATATGCCGGTACATAAGCTCTTATATACATACTTACATGTATATATTAATAATATATATCAAAAGTTCGAAAACTTCAGACCTGTGTGCATAGCTTTCGAAAATCATTTGAAGTCTTGAAATAGTATTACGTAAGATTTATGGGCAACAAATAAAACTGTATTAAAATTTGCTTATTTCGAATGCAAGTAAAGAATAATAACTAATTAAAAGTTTAGGGATATCCGATTGCTCTTTGTGAATACTTCTCACCTAAACACAAATAAATCCTTAAAGACATTATGACCATATCATTTATTTTGGAAATAATCAGTTTTTACTTGGGTGAGCACTCAGGGTATGAACGAGTATCTACTGGTATCCAAAGTGTTATGTACATATCTACATATGTAGCTAAATTCGTTTATTTTTACGGAGTGAACCAAGGATTTGAAAGCTTCTATCTCTATTTATGTTTAAAACGGAACGCCCTAATGTATGTAGTATATAAAAGTCAAACTAGTCTGTCAGTTGAAAAATCAAATAAAGCAAAATAAGAGGGCAGAAGTGAACAAGTAATTATATATATATATATGTATATATATATATATATATATATATATATATATATATATATACATACATATATATATATATATATATATATATATATAAATATATATATATATATACATATATATATATATATATATATATATATATATATATATATATATATATATATATACATGATAGAGCATAATGAAAAGGTATTGATTATAAAATTTCATTTATAAAATAAAGTTTTTACTAAAACAAGCAACAATAATTTAGCAAAAGGTTCTACATGTTGTAAAGTAGAAAAAGTGTTAATATAAAATAAAGCATCAAAGTTTAAGCTAATCTTCTAATGTAACTTGATTAAGATGAGTTTTCTCAGTTATTGTTGACATTGGAGAGATTGATAGCAAAGAATATTCATTTTCTAATCCTTTTCTTGTCGTTTCTAAAAATTTGGTAGCCTATTCTTATGCCACTTGAATCTCTTTTTGATTTTATTACACTTTTAATAGTATAATGTATAAGTACCGGCTTAAAAGAAGTCATAAAGTATGTACTGCGAAAAAATAAACTTTCGATTAAGGTTTTAATCGAAATAAATTATTCGAATTATTCGTTAACTGATATTAAGTATTTTATGCATATATATACATATATATATATATATATATATATATATATATGTATGTATATATATATATGTATGTATATATATATATGTGTATATATATATATATATATATATATATATTTATGTATATATATATATATATATATATATATATATATATATGTATATATATATATATATATATATATATATATATATTTATGTATATATATATATATATATATATATATTTATGTATATATATATATATATATATATATATATATATATATTTATGTATATATATATATATATATATATATATATATATATATTTATGTATATATATATATATATATATATATATATATATTTATGTATATATATATATATATATATATATATATATATATTTATGTATGTATATATATATATATATATATATATATATATATATATGTATATATATATATATATATATATATATATATATATATTATATATATATATACATATATATATATATATATATATATATATATATATACAGATCCAAATATATACCTCATATAAATATGATAAATTCTTTTTCACGTGGCCATTTCCAAATCATTATTTTTGCTTTTCTCTAACCATTTCCGTTTTTCTACCGAATTGTTAGCTTGTATTTTATAAGCTAACGAAAATTTTATACGTCGAGCTTAACGTCGAGCTCGTTTATGATACACACATATATTGAATCAGCTGTGTTTAAAATTAATAAACATTTATTTTTCAAAAGGTACATCTATGTAGACGTATATGTACATATGTACTTATGTACATACATTTGTATTTAGTATTTTTGATCAGAATGTAAATTTGAACATTTGATTGATGTTCATTCATGTCTCGTAAACTTGCATATTTGGTGAACTATATAAAAAGAGATTTTTCAATAAATAGATTTTCAATATTTATTATATAAGAGGACCCTTTACACTTGTACAAAAGGATGACATTCCAATGAAATTATACATATACCTTTCTATTGGACGATGATACTCTATTATTGTGTTGGCATAACAAATAACCAGCAATTATACAAATATGTTCCATTCAATAGGCTGCTTTGCCTATTCTACGCCTGTATTAATGCAATAATTCTGCAGTATCACTAAGAGTTAGTGATAATTGCATCATTTATGCACTGCCTCCATATATGTTATGAATCAATGGCAACTACTTCAAAATAGAAATTACTCCTCCCAAACCTAAATTTCTGTTATATTTACATATAATTGAAATTTAAGATGAAGCTCCCGCATAAGTAACTTTTATTCGGAACCAACATATACATATGTGAGGGCAAATTTAAGAATACACATTATATGTTTCACACAATATATATTATTAAATACTTTAAGAAATATTTATAAAAAGTGAATTTTCGCTAAATATTATTTTCTTCCAATTTTAGAACAAAGCCACCGAAATATTACATGAAACTACTAATAATATATCAAATGGTCATATTAACATTGGCAATTCAATGACTGAACTAAATATAATGGATATCAATTGCTCAAATAATTCTTCAATGGACCAAATGGATAAAATGGATCAGATAGAGCAAATTCCTCAACAGACCCCAAGCAAAACAGTTAATCATCAAATTCGCTTTCATGCAGCATTGACTCGTACAATATCGACACCGCAGCCACAATTAAAACAGCATCATCTTAACCAACTTCATTCCTATCAGCAGCAGCAACAACAACAACAGCAGCAGCAGCAACCACAATGTCAACAAGAATCAAATGTTGCCTCACTTGTTAATACACTTATCGAAAATTTGGGCAACATCAATTTACATCGAAAATTAGAAAGAACTCAATCAGAACCATTGCCTCAACAGCAAGTCAATACATCCAGGTAAGACCGCGTATTAAACAATGAAATTGTCAATTTAACTTCAATTTCTAAAAGGCCAAACAAACCACTCAAGCTGGTTTAGCACAAATCCTTTTATCATTTGCGCACAGACTACACAAAAGTCATATGTTCAAACTTAGACTTTTCTTCGCGTGTTGTGATAAATTCAGTATGACGCCCAAAATATCTAAATTATTTGACTGCTTTTTCTCTAAGCCGCTTAAAGGTTTACACATACGTAAAATTTCCTGATTACTCCGTGCGGACAACAATTAACTACTTCTGACAGGTTGTGACTACTCTCTAAAGCCTTGTATATAACAAGAGGCTGCTAAAGTCTCAATTGTTGAAAAGAAAGAGTGCAGATGTATTCTATTCTTGATAATGTTTTGACGTGACGCTGACCAAGTGGTTACACAATAAGGAGATACCTATTCATTTTGGATATTCATATATATGATATCATACAAATAATAAATTTTATGCCATATTCATAACCTAAACTCAAACTGCACTTTTTTATTCCACGGAAAATAATATTTAAATTAATACTTCTTTGGGAATTGTCGTTCAAACCTCTGTAATTTTAATATCGTGCTGATTCTTTTTTCCCGAAATTTTATTTAAAAAAATTAAAGTGATCAATTGACGGGCTTAAGCTAGGTCCTATGCGTTAATAGTTTCTTGCAAACCAAAAGAAGTGAAATTACCTCTGCGGCATAGAACCAAAATATTTTATTGTCTTAAAGCTATTTTAACCATTTTACGTAAAACTTTGAGTGAAGAATATGTAATTTAAAAAATATCCTTGAACATATATTTTAGAAATATATGAATAGAGCATGGACGCGCCATATTTGACAGGGCAAATATAAAGAAAATTTAAGCTAATCTCTTTAGTCTACCTATGAAATATATTTTATTGTTCTAAATAGGAATTAAATAGAGCAAATAAAATTTATAATCATATTTTTAATCCAAATGTTGAATCCTTTCATTTTAGGTATAACCTGTGTTTGTTCACTGCAAATGCATCCTTGCGTAGTAAAAAAATTTAGCAAATCGTGTAATATCTAGGTTTTTAGTATATAGTGTCTCTAGAACATTTATTCAGAACATTATAAGCAAGAATATTTTTTTGTGCTACATTAAGCCGCCTACAGCTCTGAATATTTTTTTTAGCAATTCCTGCGTAAGTATATATTTGTCATGAAATCCTTTTATAGATCTCAGAACACACTTAAGTCGGAAGTGTAACTTCCGTGTTTTTGTTTATCAGAAATAAACAAAAACTTAAAAAGGGCGATTTAAGGGTTAATTACGTACTTATGCAAACATGAATTAAAAATAGCGCAGAAAAAGCAAATCAAAATCAAAAGGTAAAAATATTCTGCTCTAACCTCTACGTTATACTGTACACAAGTTTTGACGCTTTTAAATCGCTTTAAAGTGATTTTTTTTCATTTAATAAATAGAAATCGAAACAAAATTTATAAAACTTTTTTTGGATTTTGAAAATGTCTAGCTATTTCGCCAAATAAGACCAGTTTTGTTTCTTCAATAAAAAAGTGGCCATTTTGTGTATTACTGAGAGTATTTTTCATTGCTTGCTTCAGCAAAATACCACGTACTTATTGAGAAACACAAATGCCCAATTATATATTGATGTTATTCTTTTGTTCCGATAACTATTTGTTTACTTACTGATTATTATTATTATTATTATTATTATTATTATTATTATTATTATTATTATTATTATTATTATTATTATAATTATTCTAACCATACTACATATTATTCTATATTACTCTAACCATACACTTTAAAGTTAAAAATTGTTAGGTTAAAATTTGTTAATGTCCGAATTGCTATTTTATTTTCCAGAATTTGTCTTAAATGCAAACTATTATTGGGAGTAGAACATTTTGAATACTTCCGATAAAAATACATAATTTTTTATTGATTTTATTATAATTTTTACAGGTACAAAACGGAACTTTGTCGCCCCTTTGAGGAAGCAGGCGAATGCAAGTACGGGGAAAAGTGCCAATTCGCTCATGGCTATCATGAGCTGCGAAATTTACAAAGACATCCCAAGTACAAAACTGAATATTGTCGCACATTCCATAGTGTGGGCTTTTGCCCTTATGGACCACGTTGTCATTTTGTGCATAATGCCGATGAGGCGCGCGCCTTGCAACAACAGCAGCAGCAACAACAACAACAGCTGCAGCAACAAACAAAATTGCAACAACAAAATCATTCCAATTTTTATCCATTGAACGCAAAATCTAGTCTCAATGGTGGTGGAAGTGGTGGAGGTAGTGGTGGCACATTAAATCATTCTCTACCACTTAGCCCACCATTAAGTATGTCAACCGGTTCAGATCGCGAATCACCAACTGGCTCATTGTCTCTATCACCCACAAGTTCCATGACAAATTTTCCATTTGGCGAGCAAATTAGTCCAGTCAATTCCGTTTTTCAAAATGCTTTTACTTATGTCAATACACCACCCGAAAGTCCTAATGCTCCCATGTCGCCAGTGGGCACACCACCACCAATATTAATGCTGGGACAAACACCAATCTATATAAAACCAGTTGTCGCCAATATAGTTGGCGTTGTGAATGCAGCTCCCCCACAACAACCACCAGTCAAACAAATATTACAAAAAAGCTCTAGTTCACCAATTGCTATGATACGAGGTGGCGGTGCCAACACCACTACCAATATCAATAAGCCTCCACTCAAAGTGAACTCTGTGTCATCAATAAATGGTGCTGTGACAGCCGAAGAGGCACGCTTACCTGTGTTCAATCGCATAAGTAACAACTCCAATGCAGATGCATTCTCGCATTTAGCTTTATAAATATGATTATACATATATACATATATGTTTTTTATTTATTTTGTATTTTCTTTATCGATTGAAATGAAATGTCAACAGTTACGCCATGTAATGGGTAATTGTGCGTCGCGGCCCAGTAGATTTTACAAACAATGCAATATGTGTTGCAGTGTGGTCTGTATTAGCAAAACGTCTGTAATAATAAAAAAAATTACATATATATATATATATATATATATATATATATATACATGTATATATATATATATATATATATATATATATACATGTATATATATATATATATATATATATATATATATATATATATATAAACGCGTGTGCAGCGAGCTGCTTTAGTTAGTAAATTGTAAAGCGTTGACGCTTACTTTAAAAAAGTAAATTAAAATACAATAATAACATCAATCAATCAACAACAAAATCTCAATATTCACAATATTTAACTGCAAATATAAGAAATTTCTAGTTTTTCTCTTGTATTTTCTTTATCATTTATATATATTTATCTACATACACACTATACATATAAAATATCTATATCTTTATATATATATATATATATATATATATATATATATATTTAAATGTTATCACTATAATATAAATAAATTTATTTAAACACAACAAAACAAATTAAAAATATCAAAACTAAATTATTTCAAAAAACCACTTATATTTATATAAATTAACTTAAAGGAAATGAAACTAAAGACATCTTTTTTTTAATAAATTGTTTTATAAACATACATACGTACATATATATTAATTTTATATAACTTTATTTAAAATTTATTTATAATATTTTATTATATATTAAACTTTTAAATATCCTTCGCTACATGGATACATGGATGTGACATTTCGAAAATATATTTGAAAATTTTATTTCATATTCAAAACAAAAAATTTGTAAATTCTTATTTTTATTTTTGGAGGGGTTGCCTTATTTAATCTACTTGATGTAAAAACACACTTTATTTTTTATTTTATTCTTTGCATTTATTTTAAATAATTTATTTTAATAATTTATTTTATACAAATTATACATACACTTTGAAACAACATAATTAAATACAAAAGACATATAAAATACAAAAAGACCTTAAAAATATCAAACAAAACCTAAACAATTTTCAAAATATATAGTATCATTTACCAATAAGTTAGTCAATCAAATATAATAAAAAAGTAATAAGTTTTAAATAATTGAATTGAAAAGAAATACATAAATTCCCTATTTTTGCTATCATTTCTGGATAAAAAAAGCAGTAACTTTTTTAATATAAAAACTACAGTCAGTGTCTGGTAAATGAAATTAAATAAAAAATCAAATTACAGTTGCTTATATTGAATACTTACATAAATATAGATATAGGCTTTTATACATAATAACTAATAAAAGTTTTATATAAGGTTTATAAAATGGATTTGCATACAAAAAAGTCCGTTTGATAAATCTTTTAGAGACCTTTGCTAAGTATTATGAATATGGCAGTAATAAGTTGCAAATTCGATTTTTATAAAAGAAAAATATTGTTTCTATTAAATACCTCTGATATATTTTTACATCCATTAAATTAAATATTACATTTTGTTATTAATCTTAAATAAATTATTGCAAACAACTTGACTTTATAATATAATTTCTAATTGACGTTATAAAGATCTTTTAACTAACTATTTAAACTATAATATAAATTAATCAAATTCAATGTAAATGTGTAAATGAATATAGAAAGGAAAACAACTTAATAAACAAATTTATTAAAAATAATATGAAGTTTTCATAAAAATTATCAAAACCCAACTCTTAATTTAATCTTTAAATTATTTGCTAAATATAATTAAATTAGTGATTAAACTTGTTACTTTTATAAAAATATAACTGTATTTTTTTTACTAAATAAAACAAAATCTATAAATATTTATATATTTAAAAATATAAAAATGTGGAATACAAAACAATGGCAATTATTTAATTTTTATTTATCATAAAACTCTTATACCCATTATACATACATTTTCATATATGCTGTATAATAAAAAAATGTATTTAAAATCAAAGGAATTACAAAAAAGTATAGATTGGGAATAACTCAAATACGTTTGCAAGCATATAAATTTTAATTGAAAATGAAATTTGTTTTAGTTTTTTTTTTATTTTAGTTATTTACAATTACATCTGCTATTACTACAATTATTTAATTACACATATTTTTTATTATAATTATTTACCTTAGTAGTAGTATTTATTATTATTTTTTATTATTTAAAAAAGAAAATGAAAACAAATACGTTGAAGAAAGTAAGAAGAAAAGAAAAATTCAATTGTCATTGAAAAGTTCTCAAGTGCCTTAATAATGTTCTATTTTATTTAATTTTTTATTATTATTAACTATTTATATGTAATTTAATATGATTTAATTGGTTTAATTGAATATATTGTTTTTATTTTTACAAGTTATTTTAAGTTATTTAAATGGATTTAGTGTCTTCCCTTCTTATTAAATATAATAATTCATTATTATCCTTGTTTTTTTTTTTTTGTAACATAGTAAATGCCAGTTAAGCCAAGTACTATGCTTATTTAAATATAAAAGAAAAACCACAAACGAACTATGCTTCCATTTTTATACATACATATATTTTTACAAATAAAAACGAAAAAAAAAAATATTTAAAACATGAAACACTCTTGTGCTTATACAAATTTTTTTAATAAACATTACTTATTTTCCTTAATAAAAGAAATTTTAAAAATATCTATGGTTTTATTGAGAAAAGAAGAAAAACATTGACTATTGTAAAATTAAATGTTTGAAATTCCTGAGATGGTGATACAAACAAAATTTCTTCTAATAAATATATGTACATTTATTTTAGTACATTTTTAAGTACCTTATCGTCCACTAATATTTCTTCGTGTCAAATACTTCTAATGATTTGAGATACCATAAAAACCCAATATTTTTTAATTTCGAAAGTTAACTTGTTTTTTTCTTTTTCTCCCCGTACATGTGAAAAATAAACAAGTGCAAGTGCTATATTCGGGTATGCCGAATGTTATATACCCTTCACCAACGTACATTTGGCGTTACATAAAGTTTTAAGTACATACATGCTTTTTGTTAAGGAAGCATGGTTCATTTATTTTTAGCTCTACTACAGTTTTTAGGTACCTATGGATACTTTTCTATCAAATAATTTGATTAAACGATTTTATTCTAGAAGCATTATTTGAATATATTATTTATGTAATTTTTTACGTTATTAGCAAAAAAAAAAAGAACATCATCAGTTGCCTTTTTGGTTGGCTTGCAAATCTTCATGGTGTATAAAGCGGATTTATTTAAGAAAAGCTTAATTTCCCATCCCTGGAGAAATTTTCAATATATTTAGTTTTTAATAGATAATTGAGGCTTCCCAAAGCATGAAATAAGTTCAATTTACAAACAAAAAATAATTGGTTTTTGGTATTAATTTTGCGTCGAGAAATAAGTGTAAGCTTCCCAGCACTGGAACCGTACTTCGGATTTTTCTGAATTCACATCCACTCTAAGTACATTTCCAACCCATCAGTCCAAGAACTAAGTCTCTAGTTTTCGAGTCGACTTAGGAAAACAGATTTCACGGCCAGACGGACATCGCTCAATCGTCATCGGTATTCATAAGGATCCAGAATATATATATATATATATATATATATATATATATATATTTTTTTTTTTTTTATTGGGTTCCATATTAATATCAAAGAGAAACTTATATATACCCTTTCACTTTTTTGTGAAGAGTATAAAAATATATAATATTGATGTTGTGAGACGGCAAATGTAAACTAAAATATGATAGCCATTAAGAACGCAACACGGTTTTTTGCGCAAGGGTTAATCCTTGTGAAACATTCAGTTTTGGCTTTTGTTTCATAAAATTTTAAATAAGCGTATATAAAAATATATAAAAAATAAGCTTCTATAAGAAGGGTGCAAAGAAAAATTAGCTATTTCTAAAATATTTTTATAAGTAGATGTTTTTATAGTGTTCTTGAAGTGTGATTTTGGTAGTCTTATATCTGTATCCCACATGGAGCGTTTTTCTCTTTCAACCTTATTCGACAGCACTGTTTTCTATAAATGACTGGCATCACCAATAATAACAAATGATAAGAATCACATGTTTTGGTCCCTTGCACACACAAAAGTCTTTCTGTGAAACAAAATAGAGAATCACAGAATGTGATTTATGTACAGAAGGCATAAATAAAATTGCATCATATAGCGGAACTTAAACTAATTGTAAACATTGATAATGGGCCCATTAATACAGGAACTCAAGTGGATATTGATGATCCAAAGACTGATGCAGCTAACATGCAAGTAGAAATGGAACGTCAGGCTGCTGGATAAGAATTTCATTATAATATTGCTTTTGCAGCATCCTCTCCCAGTTATCTAGTGCACATTGTGACTTGCATGGTGCTGTTTCAGGAGTTGGAAAAGTGATTGATTGCAACTTTGTTTCCGACTTTACGGCCACTATACGTACATATGCTTTACAAGATGAAAAGAATATGATGTTACTTAATAAAATTAATACTAAGCATTATTGCCGCCAAGGAATGGACGATGTTGCGCAATTATTGATTAAGGAATCAAAAATGGCTGAGGAAGTGGCACAAGAAGTCGAGTCTGAACAAAGTTTTGCGGAAATACATATATCGTATTTGGAAGTCCATACAACAAGACGATTTAATAATGCAAGCATGGGAATGGACTTCTCGGAGTCCATGGAATGGAATTTAAATTACACCGTCTTTAAATTTGCAAGGACGCCTGTTTTTCTCAAGGACGCCTGTCATACACTAGGTAAAAGTAAAAATTCGGTTTATCTGTCGTTATAAATGCTAGGTGTAGAACTTTACCGGCGTTGCTAAATGTAAAGCAGGTAAATTTTATCTAGCAATTCCTTAAAAAAGTATTTGCATCATAGAAATGTAATTATTGTCTATATTTAGGTGATGCAATCCCAAGTATTATATAAATTATATATGTACGGCGGATCGTTGACATTGGCTATTTACATAAGCAATCTTCATGTCTGACATATCAGTAGGAATATGATCTCTAGTGGAGTCGTGTCGGTACGCAGTGCTGCCAAGCTCACGCGAGTAATCATTGTCCCGAAAACTTCTCACGGAACCGCAAAATACAATAGATAATCCAGATTGGTGGATAAAAATTTGCATATATTGTTTTTGGAGCTTCCTCTTCAAGTGTGACTGACAGCCAAATATTTGTTATTGATGAGACTACAATAAAAGTAATGAAAAGCTGTGACGCTTATCTAGTGCACATTGTGACTTGCATGGTCCTGTCTTAAGAATAAGAAGTGATTAATCGCAACTTTTTTCCTACTTAACGCCACTACATGCAACGATGCTTTACAAGATGAGACAGAATATGATGTTGCTTAACAAAGTTACTGCTAAGCAATATGGCCTCCAAGGAATGGGCGAAAATAACTGAAGAAATAGTACAAGAAGTTTTCGGGTCTGAATGTAGTTTTGCGAAAATATATCGCATTTGGAAGTCCTATATAACAACACATTTTAAAGCCGGCATTGGAATAGTCTTCTCGGAGTCCATGGAACGGAACTCAAATTGCATCGACTTTTAATTTTTTTGCAAATGCTTTCTAAAACCATATGAGTTCAGGCCGATGCCATTGCTTATGCTCGCATTAATTTTCACAAGTTTATACAGAGATTTGAACATGAAATATCGAATTTATTTATTAATTTAGTTCATATTTATTTGTAATAAAGCCTATAGGGCTAAAAATATGCATATATTGTTTGCATTAAACTCTGATGAGGGATATAAATATTAGAACAGTATGAATAATTGCATAGTGGTAAGGAATGCTGTCAAGTTCTTTATAACTAAAAATATACGGCAGCACTGCTTTTAGTACAAGCACCTCTGTTAGCAGCGCCTAAAAGCAATAAAATCAAGAAAAGTTGTATGTTTGGTAAATAAGCTTGTGGCGCAGCTGTGGTGTGTCTGACTTCAAGTTAGAAGGATGCGTGTTCAAATCTCTGCCCAGACGTTAAAAATAAATGATAAAAATTGTAACACCGGCCCGACCGAGCAAAAAAGATTTTGGGGGAGGTGGTTAGGTGAGGAGGGACACAAAACGATTGAAGAGAAAAAAGAGAGGGGGGGGAAGCCCGGAGGAAAAAAGTATTTTCTCCAAACACGTAAACAAAAACAAAAAACAGTTGGCGCTTCGGGAGGAAGGAGAAAGAAAAGAAAATTAAAAAAGTAAATAATAAAATAAAAGCCGCCCCTACAATCTCACTCCACAAAAGAACACACAACAAACATTCGAATGTAGAAACAAAAAAAAAAACACCAAAAAACTTTTTCAACAAAATCGTGGCACCACCACCATAAATAAAAATTGGTATATAGTTTTATGCATTTTTAACTAAATATATTTCTATTATATGAATAGATATCAACATTACGAAGCACTAAATCTGTTTTTCACAAGCTTAGG
Organism: Linnaemya vulpina; assembly: GCA_963675445.1. Taxonomy (NCBI): domain Eukaryota; kingdom Metazoa; phylum Arthropoda; class Insecta; order Diptera; family Tachinidae; genus Linnaemya; species Linnaemya vulpina. The sequence goes on along the minus strand of OY776280.1, from coordinate 61,973,166 downwards.
TGCGTCTGTACCCATTTTAAAGCTATGAGCTAAATTTCTTCCTTTTCAAGGCTATTATTATTACTCTATGTATAAATATTACCAAGCACTAAATATGTTTTTCACAAGCTCAGACGTGCTTGTAGCCATTCTAAAGCTTATGTAGCATCTTCTGCTGGATACAGGTTCACCTGCTGGTCAAAATAAGCTATGAATACTTCCATTTCGTTATTAAAGAGCATATAAATAAATAGACCTGTTATTATTACTTTTAATCAGCTATTTATTAAAGCATGCCCGGCCGGGGACTGCGTTTTTTCGTTGTACCATATATTTTTCTGTTGTTAACTTTGTGATGATATTGAGAGAATAATGTTTTCTTATATCTTCATGTTGTTTTTTACTTACTTACTTTATTTTGCTTGGCGCTGTTCGTTTTTAGTTTTCTTTCAATTTATTTTTAATTACATTGCCATTTCTCGGGGTTTGAACTCGCGTCCTTCGGTTTTGAAGTCAGACACTCTCATAGCTACGCCACGAACTCATATGACTAACAAGCAACTAATCTAAATTTTATTGCTGTTGGGCGTTGCTTACAGTGGTATTTTTAATTTTGCTTAGTAAAGGCACACACCTGCAATAGTAATCATTGCCAGCTTTTTTTCAAATTGCCATAACTCGTAAATAACATGGATATATTTAAATGAAGGTTTTTAAGATTTCATGAAATTTGGGGAATTGGTAGATAGGATAATGAAGAGTATTTTTATATGAAATGATTTTTGATTTCTTCGGTTTTTTAAAGCGATGTCATGACAAATTTGTACGGAACAGACCCTCTGAATGATAAGAAATAATTGCAAAGTTTTGTTTCAAAACATTGAAATTTTTATTACTGTTTCTCGACAAATATTCGCTGCTGCTGACGACATTGATGTTCTATAATGAAGAATATTTTTATATAAAATGATTTTTGATTTCTTCGGTTTTTTAAAGCGATTTCATGACAAATTTGTACGGAACAGACCCTCTGAATGATAAGAAATAATTGCAAAGTTTTGTTTTAAAACATTGAAATTTTTATTACTGTGTCTCGACAAATATTCGCTGCTGCTGACGACATAGATGTTCTATAACTTCATAATTATAGGTAGAATGTAACATCAAACCTAATACACCAGCTCTAGTCGCGGCTGCTCCAAAAGCTCATTCCTACGTTTTTCTCACACATAATTCTTGGGTGCACGGCAAAACTATCCAGTCCAAGTTTATACTCATCTAAAACTAAGGGACAACCACAAACATCAGTATCGCTAACTTTTGCGTGCCGGCACAGCTACATCCACAGAATGTAAACTTTTCTTTTACAGGCAATACACGCATGTGTTTGGCCTCTTTTTCAACAGTATTTATGCAATCGGCGTGATACAACCATTTGCAGCCATCGCGTCCACTGAAAATAAAACTTAAAATCGATTTACAAACATTTACAGGGTCTTAACACATTATAAATCTGGAGCAATCTGAAGATCGACAAATGCAATAGGCTTGCCCTGCCCGTTTTGTTTCATTATGGTGTCAATTTTTAATTTGCGCTCGGGAAAGTCAAATTCCTTAGTAATTTCCTCTTTCTACAATTATTAAACGATTGTTAGTAGCTCGGTTGTTAATTAGTTTATAGATATACATGCCGACTCTTTATTTTTCCTTTTTTCACTATATTAATTATTCTTGATGATGCCAGACATTTCTGGAAAGCAGTGCTGTCGAATGAGACTAAAAGAAAGAAACGCTTAATCAGGGAAACATATAAAACTACAGTATTAACGTATTTTACAATATTACTTCAAGAAACTTCTAATAACTGGTATGTATTATGATACTGATATATAGAGCATATTTTTTGCTAAGATATATTAAACCAAAGCGTAGTCTGTAAAAAAAAAGGTTTAACCGAGTATATTTCACAGGTAAGATTTTGTGCTTAACAACTGTGATTCCGAAATTCCATTGAATTGGTTGAGTGGCTGATGAAGCTACACATTGATCAAGAAAAATTTCATACGATTCGTCGTGGAATTGAAGAGAAAATTTAACTCAAATAACTTGCAATTATAGAAAGATTGTTTTAATATCTGACATGTAGCCTTCCTTATTTCTGAAGCAACTAGTGAGAGAGTATACAATAAAATTCTAAAATCAACTTTCAAAACCACATATTTTTCGGATAGAGATACCTTTTTCCAAAACAAATTATTTTTTTTTTAATTTCGCGAAAAGTTGAGTATTTTGAAATTAGCGAACTTCTTACTTGTTTATAAAAAGAGATTAGAATTAAAAATTTGAAAGATACCGAGTGAAAATTTAGAAAACGGTAACCCTACTTCTTTGGCATATTTCAAATTGTAAAACCTACTTAAAACCTATTAAAAAATGGCTTTAAGAAAATAACTTCGAATGGCAAAACCAGTTTTTAAAGTTAAAAATTCAATTTTTTTATTGTGTGCAAGCACAAATTTTACGAAAATTTTAGGGGAAAAAACGAATAATTTAAGAACTAGGTTGGTTTTTGTTATGATTATTTTTTAATTTAGTTTAATACTAGCAAAGGTTTATAGAATGTTTTGATATTAATTTAGCTGATTTCATAAAGAAGTTTTCGGAGAATACACATAATTTTATTCTACTATGATGACATGTGATATAGATGTTTCTAAATATGAATATGTGTACATAGCGTTAAAAAATAATAACATAAAATCGTATCTATTGTCGAAGGCCTAAGACTTATCAAAATAAAACAATTGATAGCTGGTTTAAAATGGCTTACATGTTTGTTTTATTTAATTTTTATTATAAGCTTTGCTTTATTATTATTTAATATGTGTTACTGCGTTTTATACGATTACATTAATTTAAAATATTCATTTAAAAAATATTAAATTACAATAGGTAACACATGTACATCTAAATCATTTGCATTTTCATACAACTAAACTTTTTCTTTAATTTATTTTGTAGATACAATTTATTTATGATTTTTATATATATATATATAATTTTTTATTTATCATTATATAGCACAGTGCCTATTTCTCTGACATTACAAAACTACAACTTAATATTCTTTGTAACCTATTCTAAACTACTCAAATACATTTATTATTTATATTATATATTTTTTATCTCCTTACACATATACAAAATTTAAAAAAAAAAAAATTAAAATTTATTAATTTAAATATATATAGGGAACGATGAATTTGTATAAATTCAATTATGTATTTATTTATGTGCATCACAAGTTCTATACTTAACACATTGTACACAAGTAGAAAAAATGCTTGGCAATAAATTTTAATTTTGCTACACACATTAGTTGTTTGAATTTTAAGACCAACGCGAGAGAGAGAGAGAGAACGCAGTTTTTTTATTAATAATAGCTAGAATTCGCAATAATAAAATATGAAGTTGTTCCATAATCAGCTGTTTTGAGTATGAACATGACATCGTTGTTAAAATAATAGAACTGAAAACCTATAAACAAAAATATCCAAAATATCAAAACTCATGGTTAGGTGAAAATAAATAGTACTCTCTTCGCATGTAAACTATAGATTTACGAAAATTTTCATACTATTTTCAAAATTTTACTAACTGTCTGTTCGCCGATGTCGTGAGCTATCGCTCGTTCGAATAAATAACATTTAAGTCAACAATTTTAAAAATTTGTTTTTGTTTTAAATATTATTTATTCGAACGAACGAGAGCTTTCGACAGGCAGTAATTTTTTTTAGGAGATACTTTATTTTAGTTAAACTTGAAACAGAAAATTTAGGATTTCCATAAAAACCAGGGACCGCAGCAATTATGATATTTTATATTAGTAATTTTATATCACTATATAATTATTAGTTTATGATATTATTAATTTTGTTGCCAGAAATAATTGCTATCCTTTTTCTTAGAAATAATTGTCATATTCAGATTTTCTTTCGTCAGAAATATTTGTCACATTCTGGGTTCATTTCAGAAATAGTTTTTATTGTCTGACTTTTATTAATTTTTACATAAATTTTCTTTTTCTAGCTTATATTTCCACACATATATATATATATATATATATATATATATATATATATATATATATATATTATATATATATATATATATATATATATATATATTATATATATAATATATATATATATATATATATATATATATATTATATATATATATATATATATATATATATATATATGTATATATATGTATATATATATATATATATATATATATATATATACATATATATATTTACAGTTATTTCTGACCAAATAAATAAAAATCAGAATACGACAAATACTTCCGGCGAAAATAATTAAAAAATTCGATCAAGCAATAAAAATTATATGTATGTATGCTTGAATCAACTCTCCGATGTTCACGACAGATGAATTTATATCATACTAACATACATACATATATAACTCCGGCAGAAGATATGTTAATCAGTTGATGATTCTATATCGTAATGAATAATTTTTTACTCGACATAATTAAGTATAAATGCAGAAAGCTTTCTGAAAGTTTTCTTTGCTTCCTTTTAGAAAATAATAAATTGAAAACAAAAATATTCAATATTGAATTTTGGTCACATAAAATAAAATGCCATTCCTCATTTTATTAATATAAAATATAATAAACAAACATAAAATATAAAATTGCAACTATAATGACATTTAATATCATAATGAAACTTTTATAATATGAAATTTATTTGTAATAGTACAATGACAGTATGTCAAACAGTTAATTTATTAACAATTAAATTGAGAGTTTGTTTTTCATTTTGCCTTATAAATACTTTTATTGTTATCCAAAGAATTTCTAATTGTATAAAGATGTAGAAAAATAAAATAGAGTCATATCGAATAAAAGTTGTTTGTTGGGTTTTGGTTCGTATAAGTTTCATAGCCTACTACACTTATTATAATGTGATTTCTTGAAATCAGTTGTGAATTTTTATAGTTAATTTATAATTATAATCATAATTCTCAGATGGTTTATAAAAGTCTTTTAATAAGTTGAGAAGTTTGAAACTTTTCAAAACTGTGGTTGAAGTCTACTGACGATTTGGTAAAAAGCGCCAATGAAATGTGTAGTATAAGCTACACTTGTGTGGCTAAGTGCTACCCTAATACATTTATAATGTAACGAGTATCACCGGTACTCGTTATTGTGCCAAGCTAATGTCATGGCTTTTTTTCCCTCTATTCATTCCTTCTTTATCTTGTGCCCAACACGTTCAGTCGCAATAAAACTTAATTATAATTTAATATTAAAACAACGTTTTTTTTATTTAAAAGAATACTTGACCCTCCTGGTCAACACTACATGGTGGCAGCGGTAAACATTTAATTAAAGTGAAGAAGCTTTTACAATTGTGAAAGAACTAAGTTTTTTCATCACGTTTTTTGTAAAAAAAAAAATTTTTGAGGTTAGGTGAAAATAAATTAATTTACATCAATCTATGCCTCAAAAAGCAGACAAAACTGATAAAATGGAGAACATTTTTGTGGCAAACATCGCTCCTCCTGAACCATTTAATTTTTCGCACCCAGATGATTGGGCCAAATGGCGGAAAAGGTTTGAGCGGTATATGAACGTGTCAGGGCAATCAACTAAAACAGAAAGGGAGCAGATTGATTTGTTATTTTACATAATGGGGGAGAAAAGTGAGGAAGTCTCATTACAATTTGGATCCGCACCAACGAACGTGGCGGATGCCTTAAACAAATTTGACAACTACTTCAACCCAAGAAAAAACATCATATTTGAACGCTTCAAATTCAACTCAAGGGTTCAAAAGCAAGGCGAATCTGTGGATGATTTCATTACTGACCTACATGCCCTTGCCGAAAAGGGTGCGTACGGAAATCTGAAGGAAGAGTTAATCCGAGACAGAATCGTGGTGGGTATGCTCAACACAAAAGTTAGTGAACAGATGCAGCTGAAACCGGATCTAACGTTAAAGGTAGCAATAGATACAGCTCGACAAGCTGAAATTCAAATTAAACAAACAAAAGTCATCAAAGACGACAAAAACGTGTGTAACGTTCAAAAGGCAAGTGGCGGCATGCACGTACGTAACCAAGGTGGAAAAAAATTTTCAAATTTAAATGGTAATGGTAATTATGATAAGAATAAATGTAATTATTGTGGATTTAAACCACACAATAGAAAAGAGTGCCCTGCCAGGGAAAAAAATTGCAACATTTGCAACTTACGTGGACACTTTGCGAGTGTATGTAAAAAGAAAAATGAAATTAAAGCAAAACCAAGTAAAAAGGTAAATTCGGTTGAATCCGCAAATTTAAAATCAAATTCTGAAGATCGGGAAAATTTTGACTATATGATCGGCACGGTGAATAAATTTTTCACGGGAAATAATCGTAAATGTGTAGATTCGTGGTACATTCAGTGCAAAGTAGCCGAATTGAAAAATAGTTTAAACTTTCTTATAGATACTGGGGCAGACTGTGTCTGCATCCCAAAAGATTCGATTTCGAACCATCATAATCTAACCATCATAAATACAGATACAGGCTTAAAGGGACCGGATGGTAATTCGTTGAACGTTCTAGGAATTGCTAAAGCAACTTTAGCTTATCGTGGGAAACAATGTAAAGTAGACGTTTACATTGTTGAGGGGCTTAGTACTCCTATTTTAGGGCGAAATGCTATCGTAAAATTGAATATTCTTCAGCCTCCGGCTCTCGAAAATTTTTTAGTTTCAAAAAGTGAAAGTGAGAATATGTCATTTAAGTTAGTGGAAAATTTTCCCAGACTTTTTCGTGAAATCGGGGAGTTTAAAGGTGAAATTAACATAAGATTAAAAAATAATGTTACTCCTTTTGTACAAACAGTACCAAGAAAGGTTCCAATCCCTTTATTACCAAAATTGAAATCGGAAATTGATAGATTAATAGATCTGGACATAATTGAACGTATGGACGATGTTACTGAGTGGGTCAGTCCCATAGTAGTTGTTCCGAAACCAAACAATGAAATAAGACTGTGTGTTGACTACACCCAGCTTAATAAAGCGGTTATTAGGCCATATTATCCTATGCCGAAAATTGAGCTCTCCTTAGCTAACATTAAGGAAGCTAAAATTTTTTCGAAAATCGACACGAACAAAGGATTTTATCAAATAAAATTATGTCGTGAAAGTCAATTACTGACTTGTTTTATATGTCCATTCGGACGGTTTATTTTTAAAAGATTACCTTTTGGCATTTCTTGCGCGCCAGAATATTTTGTCTCAAAGTTTAATAAAGTCCTAGAAGGAATAAATAACTGCATTTCGCATGTTGATGATATTCTAATTTTTGGGAAAAATCGTAATGAACATGATGCCGCTCTCGAAAAAGTTTTAGCTCGCCTTGACAAAGAAGGTATAACTATTAACAAAGAGAAGTCATGTTTTGGTGTAGACCAAGTTACTTACTTAGGTTATGTTCTTTCAGCAAATGGTGTTTCTATTGATCCAGAAAGAATCAAGGCAATTGTTGACTTTCCCAAACCAGAAAATAAAACAGAAGTCCAACGTTTCCTCGGTATGGTGAATTTTGTTGCAAAGTTTATCCCCAATCGGTCTAAAATATTAGTACCTATCAATGTCTTAACGGGAAAGGTAGATTTTGTTTGGGATAAGGTACAGGAAAAAGCTTTTTTGGAAATTAAAAACAGTTTGACACAAACTCCAACTTTAGCCTTTTATGACCCTTCTAAACAAATTA